>OY755238.1:79860970-80603136 GCA_963576725.1 Azorinus chamasolen
CGTGTTTTCACGCACTTGCAAAGTGTAGGAGCCGTCTGATCAGGGTCTGCCCTGTTTGCTAATGTAATTTGATATATCTGTTTCTTTACGTTTATTTACACTGTTTGTCTTTTAGGGTGGGGATAGAATAAGTGTGAGGTTGGGCGCCCATAAACCGGTTTAACCCTCCAGTGACTTTTGTCACTGACCGTTCCAAGGCGGTACTTCCATCTTCCCCCTATTGTATGTTTGTTTTGTCTTTGTGCGTCTATTGATGTTTTTATAGTTATGTACATTTGTTGTTTCCTTGTGTTGCTGTTGGGGCGACTGTTTGTTCTGTATGTGGTGTTTCCTGCATGACTCATTTTTGTACTTTCACTTTCTAAAATGGCTACAATGTTCAACCTTCAATATTTCATTATAACTGTTTTGTTCATGAGTTTTCAACAGGTATTAAATTTTTAAATACACATAGCACAGGGAAAGGGTTAATCCATGATTATAAGAAATAATGATATCATCAATATTGATTAGATTAATCGATGTTATAACACATTGGCAAAGGAATGTTTGGTCATGGCAGAAACTGTAGAATCATATCTATATCATAAGCAAATAGGGCAGACCCTCGATCTACTCTTTTTGTAAAGGCGTAGAAAGGCGTAACTCATTGAAATAAACCTGTCACAAATAACACCCACATCTATAGTAGGATTTAAATGAAAGACGTGCTATGTATAGCAGTTGTTAGCGAATAGACAAGTTGTTTTTATTAAATTAATATTTCACAAGCGTTTTTGAGTTCTATAACATTAAAACCGCTCGTTCATTTATTGAATTGCAGTCCTACTATTGAATTATGTTTTGTTATAAATAATGCCAACTCAAAGCTTACATTTTATTTGTTTAGTTTTAAGAATTCGATTCGTAATAAGAATTCTAAACATCCTAATTTAAAATGTGAATATTGTAAGACGTTGAAGAAGAGTTGCGGGTAGATTGTTTTTATCATTGGCATTGTGCCATGTAAATGCTATCATCTTAGAGCAACTGTCTGTGAATACAGGAAGTGGTAACAACTCAGTCTCTCAGTTTCTCAGCATCACGGAGTACAGTGATCAAACTCACTGATAGTACAGGTATAGTGTGCTTAAATTCAATTTAAGGTGGCGAGATAGTTTAGCCCCAGATATCGAAAAATCATATTTAAAACTACATAGAGCCATTTCTCTGAGCCTAGTTGGTTAGATATATTAATTTATTTGATTATTTATCGGAAACATCGATAATCCTATCAAAACCGACATTTGAAACCTATTTAAATGTGCCAGTTTGAATTTGTTCAAATGGCGATTACAAGGTTATCTTTTGAACTAAACTTGTTGTAATTGGCCAATATGTGAATCATTAGCATCTCCAGGGAACCGTGTCACATATTTTTGATAAAACTCTCCGTTTGGAAGTTAAGCAATATTTTAGTTTTAAGACCCCTACAATTCTACCTCTCGCTACGTTTCGTTTGATTTTAGACGATCGAAGCAAGATATCAAAAGATCCCTGGCTAAGACAATGCTCTTTGATATGCCGCAAACCGCGTATAATTCGGACACAAATTACAGAAGTTATGATTGTTTGAAAAAGCCGAATCCTTTAAATTTGCATCTGTCAAAAACATGAAAAGGAATAGATAGACCCCCCATTGTGTTGCGTATTCTTATAATTAACTATAGCTTTCAATCAAATATATATCCAATGGAGAGCTTATAATATGTGTTATATTTTCCACTAAGCTCCTCCCCCTTTCTTCCATCCGATCAATTAAATAAGAGCTGTCCGCAGACAGCGCGCTCCACTTTCTTTAGTGCTGGATAGTGTAGTGGAAGTCTAAGTCAGGAGATAACTATAGCAAAATGGTTAACCAACGCCGACGCCGACACCGACGCCGACGAGAGGGTCATGACAATAGCCCCACCTTTTGAAAAAGTGGAGCTAAAAAGCTGATTTAATTGCCGGTTTCCCATAAATCACCCATCAGAAAGCTTATCTAGTCATGTGGCCTACATAGTTTGAGGCTACCGAGAGGGAAATGCGGATAAATAGCCGCCTGTTGCTTTATCACGTATGTGTCCTAATTATCAGTTCCCCCTAGGTGCCACTGATAAGCCTTCCTCGTAAATGGCTGACTGGCTAAGTCAGAGAAAAGATCGATGGTAATAAAGTAAAAGGGGTTTATATGGCTTTTGTGGTATATTTTATGGTATTTCGTTAATGCAATGGATAAAAGAGACTAGTGTCTATTCATAAATGCAAAAATATGAAAAATGATTTTTTTTTGTGTTTCTAATATACTGTGGCACCTTAAGATATGGACGTCAACACATCTATGTTGCTAACAGAATGTTTTCCACGTTATTTGCTTGAATTACGAGGGTCCTTAGGAGTAATGTAATTAATGACGAAATCAGCACGTCTCTGGACTATCGGTTATTAAGAAATTGCCGATGGGCTGTCACATCTGTTTGTTCATGTGCCATTATGATTTTTTAAAACGCAACATTTACACTGTTGTTACGCATAATTGGAACGCCAAGGACAATGTCAACGTGAATAGTCAACAAGACTGCAATAATTAAAAAATACAAAGACTGAAAGTTATTTTCTTAAAGTATAAATATACATACATATAAGCTGATAGAAAGGACTCTTGTTTAACACAAGGTTCAAAACACTTTCATACCTTCATTAGGCCATATTGTACAATCAGTAAGACATTAAGCACAATCCTGTAACCATATCGCACCATCTTGTAACCATATCGCACCATCTTGTAACCATATCGCACCATCTTGTAACCATATCGCACCATCTTGTAACCATATCGCACCATCTTGTAACCATATCGCACCATCTTGTAACCATATCGCACCATCTTGTAACCATATCGTACCATCTTGTAACCATATCGCACCATCTTGTAACCATATCGCACCATCTTGTAACCATATCGCACCATCTTGTAACCATATCGCACCATCTTGTAATTATATCGTACCATCTTGTAACCATATCGCACCATCTTGTAACCATATCGCACCATCTTGTAATTATATCGTACCATCTTGTAACCATATCGCACCATCTTGTAACCATATCGCACCATCTTGTAACCATATCGCACCATCTTGTAACCATATCGCACCATCTTGTAACCATATCGCACCATCTTGTAACCATATCGCACCATCTTGTAACCATATCGCACCATCTTGTAATTATATCGCACCATCTTGTAACCATATCGCACCATCTTGTAACCATATCGCACCATCTTGTAACCATATCGCACCATCTTGTAATTATATCGCACCATCTTGTAACCATATCGTACCATCTTGTAATTATATCGCACCATCTTGTAATTATAACGCACCATCTTGTAACCATATCGTACCATCTTGTAATTATATCGCACCATCTTGTAACCATATCGCACCATCGTGTAATTATATCGTACCATCTTGTAACCATATCGTACCATCTTGTAACCATATCGCACCATCTTGTAACCATATCGCACCATCTTGTAACCATATCGCACCATCTTGTAACCATATCGCACCATCTTGTAATTATATCGTACCATCTTGTAATTATATCGTACCATCTTGTAACCATATCGCACCATCGTGTAATTATATCGTACCATCTTGTAACCATATCGTACCATCTTGTAATTATATCGCACCATCTTGTAATTATATCGTACCATCTTGTAACCATATCGCACCATCGTGTAATTATATCGTACCATCTTGTAACCATATCGTACCATCTTGTAATTATATCGCACCATCGTGTAATTATATCGTACCATCTTGTAACCATATCGTACCATCTTGTAATTATATCGCACCATCTTGTAATTATATCGTACCATCTTGTAACCATATCGTACCATCTTGTAATTATATCGCACCATCTTGTAATTATATCGTACCATCTTGTAACCATATCGCACCATCTTGTAACCATATCGCACCATCTTGTAATTATATCGTACCATCTTGTAACCATATCGCACCATCTTGTAACCATATCGCACCATCGTGTAACCATATCGCACCATCTTGTAACCATATCGCACCATCTTGTAACCATATCGCACCATCTTGTAATGATATCGTACCATCTTGTAACCATATCGTACCATCTTGTAACCATATCGCACCATCTTGTAACCATATCGCACCATCTTGTAACCATATCGCACCATCTTGTAACCATATCGCACCATCTTGTAATTATATCGCACCATCTTGTAATTATATCGTACCATCTTGTAACCATATCGCACCATCTTGTAATTATATCGCACCATCTTGTAATTATATCGTACCATCTTGTAACCATATCGGACTACCTTGTAACCATTTTGTACCATTTTGTAACCAGTTCGTACTATTATCAAACCCAAACGTGTTACGAGGTATTACTTAGCCAAGTCCTACCGTTACTAAACCATTTCGACTCATCGCTAAGCCATATCCCAGCATCACCAAACCATTTCGTACCATCCAGTAACCCTATCATTCCATCGCAAAAAGTACATGTATGAATCATGCCTGAAATACTATATAGAAAACACACAGCCGCCTTAACAGCACCACAACAAAACAGTAAATATAGATGCACATCAAAAGACACAAAGAGACGCATAAAGACATAATAAACACACAATGGTGAGGAAGATGGAAATCTCGCCTTGGAACGGTCAGTGACAATAGTCACCGAGGTTTAAACCGGTTTAGGAACGCCCAAACCATTTTGTACAATAACTTATCCATATTCTACCACAATCAAGCAACTTCGTCCATCTTGTCCGATATCGTGTCATTACTAAATCATTTCGTACCATCATATAACCATATCGTACCATCTTGTAACCATATCGTACCATCGATCGTGTAACAATATCGGACCACCATCACTAAGCCATTTCATACCATCTTTTAATCATATCGTACCATCTTGTACCACCTTGTAACTATAGTGTACCATCTTGTAACCATATTGTATCATCTAGTAACCATATCGTACCACCTTGTAACTACATTGTACCATATATCATACCATCTTGTTAACATGTCTTACCATCAATAAACGTTACCATATCGGGCCATTTGGTAATAATATCCTTCCATCTTGAAACCATATCCTACATCACTAAACCATACCGTATCGTCACTATTCGATGTGCTACAATCCTGTTACCATAGCGTTCCATCATCAAACCATTCAATACTATCCCTTAACCATGTCGTACCATCACGAAACAATATCGTACAATCTTGTAACAATATCGTACCATCTTGCAACCATATATAACCGTCTTATAACCATTCTGATATCTTTTAACAATATCATGCAATTTTGAAATCATATCTTACCATCTTATAACCTTATATCTTGTAACTATGTCGTACTATTACTAGTTACCATTTCGTACGTACTGTCATTTAAACATTTCGTATTATCTTATAACCATCTTGTGTCATCACTAAACCATTCCGTACCATCACTACTATACTATTTTGTATCACCTTGTAACCATTTTGTACCATCTTGTTACCATTCCATACCATCTTGTAACCGTTTTGTGCCATCACTGTAAACATATCGTACCATATTGTTACCATTTCGTACCATCTTGTAACTATGGAGGACGATCAACGCCAAAATTGCATCATGCTTTGTGGCATTTCAGTTTGCTTCATTGTAATTGCATCATGCATTGTGGCATTTCAGTTTGCTTCATGATAAATGCATTCTGCATTGTGGTGTTGAACAGTTTGCTAAACGATTATTGCATGTCAAGATGGGAGTCCTTCTTTCATTGAAGTTTCTTCAATGACACATGACCCAATGCGGTAAGCCCATAGCAACAAGCATAAAGCCGAACGACGAACGCCGAAGGCATAATGCACTTCAGCCGAACTCGCCATATAGGTGGCGCTGCATGTAAAACCAGATAATCAAACTACTGAAAGTACTGAGGATGGATTCAACGTAGATCGAATTAAATGTTTGGTTTTGGTTTTTAAATGTTGTTTTGAGCGAAAAAAAGGAACATTATTCGGACGTGTGTGTATGGGGGGGGGGGGGGGGGGGGGAAATTAATTATTTAAAAAAGATGTTGCCTTTGGTGCAATTTTATTTGTTGCTTTTTTATGTCCGTCTGATCAGGGTCTGTCTTGTTTGCTGATGGTCTGTCAAAGATATCATTCTGCATAGTTTGCCCTGATAAAATTCACGTGTCCATATGCTATTTCATTGTCATTATTTTTCACATGAATATTCATTGAGTAAAGGGTCAACTGTGTAGTACCCTGATCGCCGATGTGTGATAGACCACGCGTGGATCATGTACGGACCGTCTGATCAGGATCTGCTCTGATTGCTAATGGAATTTCATTCATCTGTTTATTTAGAATTTCTGAATGACTTCAATGTTCCACCTTCCATATTTTCATTATAATTTTTGGTCCATAAATATTCTGTATAGGTATTGGAATCGGGACTAAATGTAGAACAGGGAAAGGGCTAAGATTACATGTATAAATATAAACATGTCTAATATATCATAAAATAGCATATTTTTATTAGAATTATATTGGGTTTGAGAAATACATTACATTATTTTCATTTTGTGTACAATATACTTATAGTATGTTTACTAACCCTTTCTCTCATGTTAACATCTTTTCACACATTTGCAAACACAGCAGACCCAGATCAGATGGCTCCTATAGCAGCTGTCTGATCAGGGTCCGCTCCGTTCGTCAATAGAATTTGAAAGATGTTTCTTTACTTTCTAAAATGGCTACACTGTCCCACCTTCCATATTTCATTATAACTATTTTGTCCATGAATATTCAGTAGGTATTTAAATTTTGAATAAACATAGAACAGGGGAAGGGTTGAAAATAAATTAAGATATGAATAATAATAACTCATGAAGGTGTAATGAAAATATCTGCAATTTTGAACATTGAATACTTTATTTAACGAGGGTAGCTAAATTAGTCATAATGACTAATCTACCTTGAGGCCCTCAAAACAAGCATTTCATACAAAATACAAAAGAGTAAAACACAGATCTATATACACAAGAAATAAATGTTCAGAAGTTCAGTAATGTTGCGTCTGGATAATTAATAAATGTTGTCTGCTTCAATTTGTAGATTTATTCTTTATGGACACGCATTTGGATCCTGATAAAACTCCGAGTAAAATGGCGTCTAATCTGGATCCAATCTTTTATCATAGATTTGATTTGCCACTAGCATCCAAATAGTTAATATAAAGCTATAATATATAAAGTATTGCACATAAAAAAATGAAATGCATAAATGACATCTGACCCCGATTCAGGTGGATGAATGCACGCGCTATTAAAATCACATATTTGTGACGTCATTTACTCACGCTGTAATTATTATAAATACGAGAAAATATTTTTGCTAAATACTAGTTAATCTAAAATGATCTCTGCTTCAAATTTTTAAAAATGCAAATAGAGAGTAAACTAATTGAACCTGGTGAGACTTTGAGTTATTAACGATATAGATTAATATATTCTTTCTGAAATTCAACCAATTTGCCCAGGGAGAGGGTATACATACTTTTGTGCATGCCCTTATTTAAATCTACATTGTTATATGTTTAAATTTCATTTACATTTTCTTAAATTTTCTTCACTTGAGGTCCTCTACAAAAGTTACATAAATTATGCCCCTTGTGTCAAAATTGGTTCACCCCAGGACCGGCTAGTTTTCTATAGAAACACATAGTGAAAACTTTGAAAATCTTATCCTCTGATTGTCTGGTGAGCGATGTCAGGGCCTTTCAGACCCTCTTGTTATTATTCTTCTTCTCCCAGCAGTAAATACCCCCCCCCCCCACACACACACACTCTCTCTCTAATGTAATGGATCAGTAACCCTTCTATTTTTTGTGTGTTTTTTGAAATCCTTCTATTTCTATGTCTTCATAGAGTTTTCCTTCTTTACCTATGTATTCGGCAAATCACTTCAGCATTTTAGTCCGAGCTGACTAGAGTACGACACTAGAGTACGACAAAGACCGGGGCGAAGATGGAACAACGAACCACGCATCAAGCACCAAGCACCAAGCACCAAGCGCTAAGCAAATAGCACAAAGAATATGCTCCAAAGAAGTTTAAACAATGAAACACATTATTTGACGTTATTATAATCAATAAACAAGTTTACAGAAGGTCAAATGTCGGATCGAGGAAGAAACTTCAAAGAAAGAAGAAAGCACATCGTGACATGCAATAATCATTTAGCATAATGCATTTAACATGAAGCAAATTGAAATGCCACAAAGCATGATGCAATTTTGGCGTTGATCGTCCTCCATATGTAACCATACTGTACCACCATCTTTTAACCAATTCGTACCATCTTGCAAACACCGTTTCGTGGCATCAGTATGTCATATCCTAACCAATCGGTACCACCACTTAACAATATTATACCATATTGATATCATTTCGAATGAAATCTAAAATAAATCAACAATTATTAATAAGATTAACACGGGTCATACCAAAAACTGTATAATTAGATAAATAGTAGTGTTTAGCAAACAGTGCAGACCCCGATTAACAGGAGCCGTTTGGTTTACTCGAGAAAAGGCGACTGTATAAGGTAAAAGGGTTACTAAAACAGTAAATAAAATAGTTCATCTCAGTTAAAAGTGAGAGTTACATGTATATTATACATTATTATCCTGTCACGTGCCTATTTTCCTGACGTATAACAAGGTGCCTGATAAACTTTTTGTTATTATGTCAGTTGGTCACATGACCTGTAGCCGAAACTACTTTTTTTACCGAGACGCTTATTTCGTGAATACACAAATTTACGTCTACCGAGTACTGAATAAAAAAGTTTAACAAAGCGAATTTGTTGATTTCAATCGATACCCATTAAACTAAATAGATCTAATTCTTTCACTTCATTCTTCCAAACTTATATTCTTAGCCCTAGACTATATCTAGTAGATCTAGATCTAGTTGTTTGTCGCGAAATCACCGTGTTTAGATAAATCCACATCAAGAATCACAAGCAAGGTTTTACGCAAGCGTAAAATGGCTGCGTAACATGTATTTAAGCAGGATAGAAGAAAAAAAGGGAGCAATATTGGGAAAACATGACTGTTATGTATGAATTAATACATGTAGCAGAAACAGGGGAATGTTTTAATGAGCCATGATGCATAATACCTGTGTTTGACACCAAAAATACACATTACGTCACAGATCAATGTTATTCATTTGCTGAAACACACTGACGTAGAAACCATTATCACATTAAGTGGTGTTCACAAGGCATACAAACTCCCATACTTAGTCTACATGAAATTATTCCGATAGGTCGACTCAATGCCCATTAACTTTTTCATTTATTGTGTCCCCAAATTAAGAACAGGTTAGTATAAGATAATTATACAGTTAAGTTGAAGCAAATTCAAATTCACAATGGTGAAATATGCAAAACGGTCAACAAAACCACGAGTAAAAGGTCTCAGCTAAATAACTTTAACAAAACCAAAATGCAAACAAAGGTCTTATATTTTTATGTACAAAATGATTTTAAACCAAAAGCACGTATACAAAGGGTGCTAAGAAAATATGAGAGAAAAAAAATAATTCAGCTTCCACCGAACATCGAACCCACGACCTCACGTTTCCTAGTCCATCGGTATAACCCTTAGACCACGCTGACAGCTATGCTTGGGAAAGTGATTTTAATAATTTATACCTTATTCACTAGCATTTTCACTGAAACTGGATCATGGCAGAAAAGAAAGAAATATCCCCGACCAAAATATGCTGAGAAAAATATATGAATGAAAATAAATAAAATAAATGAATATATATAAATAAAAACTTGTCTCACAGTAAACCATATTTATTAAAAAGAATGGCATTTATAGAAACACAGGACCGCAGAAACGCATGGGCAAAATTCAAAGCCGTATAATGTTGGGCTGCTTTCGCAGCCCAATAAAACGTCTAGATATCGTCAAGTGACAGGTTCTTTTTCTCACATAACCAACCGGGGCAACGGTTTTGTTTTGAGCATTTTTAAAGCAATGTGACTTTTTGGAATTCCAGTGACGTAATAACGCCTTTATAGTGGCGTCATCAACAGTCTAGAGCCAGTAGAGTCGGGTACACGTTGCGGTGCATTTTGTGGTACATTCGGTACAAAATAATAATAATTATATTTTGCTGTCGTGACGAGGATAAATAGAATATTTGGTTCCTAGCTTTGAATGAGAAATGTTATCTGGCTCGGCTTCTGAATATATCAGGTTCGTCTTCGGCTCACCTGATATATTCATCCGCCTTGCCAGATAACATTTCTCATTCAAAGCTAGGAACCAAATATTCTCTATTTATCATACATTTTTATTCATGGATATGAAAGTATAAATGTCATTGTTAAGTATAGTAGCTGTGGTCAACATATACATTAAACACTCTTCATATTAACCCTTAGACTGCTATAAAAACAATGTCTGCTTAATTTGCGATTTTTTACAATTTTCATTTACATCCGATTCGTCCAAGCTATTGAGAAACTATTGACAGCTTGGATCCTGATGAGACGCCGAGTTACACGGATCAGTGCAATGTACAGTAAAACCTCTCTATAACGGCCACTATTTTACTTTCACCTTACTTTAAGCAGCCCGCTGCCGCCTTTAACACAAACTATTTGATGTAATTTAGTGTCCGTTATAGAGAGGTTTTACTGTATATGTATCTAAATATTTTGCAATTTGGAGACAGATTATATTTTTTTCTATAATAAAAAAAGAAAGAAAGAAAGAAGACAGAAATGCATGTATACATTTGTTTTGCGTTTTATTTGAGCGATCGACAATATATTTCTGGCGTTGAAAATACCAATTCGTTTCTCTACGTGCGTGACACATGCTGACTACTTTGTATTCGCTGACAGAATAACTCACACCAGTAGTGACTGAGCTATTATGCAAACTGTATGCAACGACGCCTGGTATTAAAATTCACGCGCAAAATTCTAGACCTGTCTGTTCATTCTATTATACATGCGTAAATGTTATGCTTTATCGTGTTATTTTATGCTTCGAAATGCGTTTATTCTCTCTCATTTGCAAATTGTAAATTCTTCATTGTCTTTTTATTTAAAAAAATGTAATAACGGTATTTACACAATTGGCTCAGCAAAACAAAAAGCAACAACACACAGCTGGAATAAATTACTGCAGAGAACAAAATGTTAATCACGGAATGTGATTAAAAAAACCCATATACTTTTGAAACGACAAAAGTGATTATACAATATGGAATTGAGTTAAGAATAAGTATTTTAAAAACAAACATTTGTAAATTGTCCAAAGTGTCTTCCTGGCTTCATTTAAACCTTTATAGTTAGATACACCCACACATTGATGAAGATATGAAATATCGATGCACATCTATAAGTGTATTTAAATTAGTATATGTTCAGATATTTTAGGCCAATTATTGTTTTGAGGTAAAGTTACGATTGTTCAGTCCGGAGGCCGTCATAACACATTTACAGATAATCAGGGTCCATGCTTATAAAGCTTTTAGTTGAGTCTGAGTTTCGTTCTCAGGCTTTTGATTGGTCAGATTTGAGTTCTCAAGCTTTTGATTGGTCAGATTTGAGCCAAAGGCTCAAATCTGACCAATCAAAAGCTTGAGAACGATCTCAGACTCAACTAAAAGCTTTATAAGCATGGACCCAGAACTTGACTATCACTCTAGAATTGGTCGTATGTCGACGTTAACGTTGTAAATGAATCCAATAACTTAATTCCGTTATATAACCGATACTGTACGTTAGAAATTAGAGAGACATTGTATATATCGTAGGGAGATAGAAAGTAATCCTTGACGAGACAGATGTTGACTGATATCAATATACATTTTCGAAGCCTTACAAAAACCATCATGTAATACGTCGTCCCGAAATTACATCGATATTCATACAATAAAACCTCACTATAACGGCCACTAAATTGTGTTAATTATTTGGTATTTAGGGCAGGTGGCCGCCTAAAGCAAGGTGAAAGTAAAACAGAACGCTCCTACAGGAGCGTTCTGTTACCTTGCTTTAAGCAGCCACCTACCTTTAGCACAAAATACTTGATGTAATTTAGTGGCTGTTATAGAGAGGTTTTACTGTATTAATGCTACCAAATTACCACCATAATGCTAAGAACGACCTGACTGTCATTTGCAAACACATTAAACCCCGATTAGATGCCTATTAATTGGGCGTCACATCAGGATTCATGCTATTTGACACTCTGTCAATACTTTCTGAAATATTTGAACGAATCAGATGTAAATAAACTTGCAACAGTTTACAGTTTTGGCAGGCATGATCTGTTCAGGAAGATAATGTTAACTACTGTTACAGTAAAGCCTGTCTTCATTTATTGAGCACAGGAGTGTTAAAAAGCAGGTGGTTAGCAGTTCGGAAGGAATAACCTCTAACAGGTTAATCGCGAATTGACTGGCATTTTCAAAGAATTTATTCAGAGCAGATCAAAGATGCAAAGTAGCACGGCGTCTGATCAGGCTGCTTAACAAACGGTCAATGGTATCTAAAATGCTTTATTGGTTTTGGAGACTGTATACATTTCAACAGATCGGAATTAAAATCACATGTATTTATGGCGAACTTGTCTGGTTTTAAATTTGGAACATCATATTTTCATACTGAGGGTTCTTGCAAAATAAACATAATTATTATGATGAGGATCGCTGACATTAGTAATCAACAAACAAACTGTGTAGAATAATGTGGGGGCTTTCAGTAATTGATCAGATTGCTCCTGGAATAGTCTGAAGATTGTACTTTTCACTGTTTGCATATGGCCAATTTATAAGATTGCAGGATTAAATCAGATCATTTAGAGAATGATGTAGAGAGCATGCCTTTACTCAAGTAGCGGTTCTCTAGGACTACCTAGGACCACCTAGTTTTCTCGTTTAACCCTATCACTGTTCTATGTTTTTTTGCAAATTTCAATACCTACTGAATATCTATGGACAACATAGTTCAATTGAATATGGAAGGTGGAACAGTGTAGCCATTTTAGAAAGTAAAGGAACAGATCTATCAAATACCATCAAATTCCATCAGCAAACAGAGCAGACCCAGATGTATGATTTGGGTCTACTCTGTTTGCAAATGCGTGAAAACGCGTTTATATGAAGGGAAAGTGAATACGATTCTTTGATAAAATGCTTCTTTTGTTCTGTCGGTACAAAGGTCCCGCTCCTGATATGCATGGCAGTATCGAACTCATCACGTAAGATTACAGTTATCAAAACTGTGAGTTTTTTTACGGCAGTATATTATCGACATTAATGGCGTATGTGGCAGTTTAAGTGAGTTTCTCTCCTGGTCTTATTTCTAAAAGTTGGTACTTTATTACGTTGTAAACTTATTAGTCAAGACACATAGAATAACTCGGTGAAATATACAGTAAACATGATTCTGGCCTACATTTCCAAAAAACAAAAATTCATTTAATCGCTGTTTAACTTGCTAAAATAGCAATTTATTGGTCAATTTTTGTATTTATGAAAAAAATTCCCTACACTATTACCTTGGAACATCGAAAGGTTATTTATCAGTCTGAGATTAAGTCATTCAAACAAGCAAAATAACTACCGTAAAACACCTCTAAACCGGACGTTCAATTTAGTACAGATATCGGCATTGGAGACATGTGGCAGCTTAATGCAGGGTGAAAGTCATACAAAACGCTCTTCTATGAGCTTTCTGTCCGACTTTCCCCCTGTATTAAGCAGTTACCTGCCTAAAAGTATATAAAGTCTTCTCTACTAGAATTTCGATTTGGAGGGGTTTTACTGTACAGTATACTTAAAGCATAGGTCATCTCCATTTTTACTCTTTAAAATGTCAAATATTGGTAATGTGTGTTTTGTTATTGACATGTTCTCCAAAGTTGCAAGAACCTTATGCATTTGTAGCAGGAATCATTTTTAGCAGTACAGTTACCCTTATTTACCTTTAACTCGTTAACCCATAGTGTCACGTTTACACGTCTTTATATTAAACATGCATATATTACATTAGTTCAAAGCAACCAGTATAGATCCAGATCAGAGAGCTTGCACTGGAGCCCTCTGATCAGGTTCTGCCCTGTTTGTCAATCTGTAAACTGGAGTAGTTCATTTGTAGTTTCATGGGTCAATGGGTTAACTGGCACTGGCTCTAAGTCCTTCAGTCCCTGTATACACATCGTGTTGAAAACCTACTTGACAAGTCCTTGTGCAGCATGAGATTCTTCATGCCTTGTGTACTTTATAGCTATACGTATAAGGACTGACTTTTCTAGATTCGTTGCTTTTGCTCTGGACAGCCAAACTGCAAGTCACCTCTTTCTCTCTCTCTCTTTCTTTACTTTTCTTCCTATGCAATTCTCATTGTAAAATACTTGGTAAGAATAATCATAATTAAAAGATGAACCCTAGACTAAACTTCGTTTTCATTACTACTCGAAAGAACCTGGGTAACAGCAAGCCTGTTACACATTAATTGACAACCATAAGGTGGGAGTGGAAGTAAGTACGATATTTAGCATGAATTACTTTCTATATATTTTTTCAAAACTCAAACCAACCAACTTCTACCTTCCGGTGATCTACTATTGTTGTGGATTGTGATGACCTAGGATTTTTATCATTACTTCAAATATATTTTTGAAAAAATATTTAAAATCATAATTATAAGAATATTAAAATAAAAACTCAAACGCTTTGATAATTATTTTTCACTGGCATACAGCTTATTTTTCATAAACATGTTTGTATAGCCTTAAGTAATATTGATGCATTTTACTATATGATGTTCTTATGTGGTTGAGTGCGTGTGAAACAACAGCCTAGAGACCCATGATGAGTGTGGTAAGCCAGTGTTCAACCCTTTCTGTGTGTGAAACGAGCCATTAATGTCCTCTGCAAGCATTATTTGCCAAGATGATAGTACCCTAAGAGGAGCCCTTTCATCAGGATCTGCACTGTTTGTCATGATCCACTTTTCTTTAAAATATCCCTGAATATTCGCTGTAATCTATTTTAGAATAAGTATATCTGACAATTCATCTTGTTTTGAAAGGGTTCGTTTTATCGTTTCATACCCAAGTTCAATATATGTAGGGGCTTCCTCTAATGTATAGGTTGGTTGAGGTGGGTGGGGTGTGTGGGTGTGTGTGTGTGTGGGGGGGGGCGCAATGCAACTACAATCTACAGGACAAACTAATGACGGCCTTCGGAAACATTTTGATTCCAAATCAGATGCCAGGCCCCGAAGTTATAAAACATTTTGCTTGAGTCTGAGATCATTCTTAAGTCTGAGAATTCTCTAGCATCTGGCAAATCAGGGTCCATGCTTATAAAACTTTTTAGTTGAGTCTGAGTTCGTTCTCAAGCTTTTGATTGGTCAGATTTGAGTTCTCAAGCTTTTGATTGGTCAGATTTGAGCCAAAGGCTCAAATCTGACCAATCAAAAACTTGAGAACGAACTCAGACTCAACTAAAAGTTTTATAAGGATGGATACTGATACTTCAGAATGATCTAATACTCAGACTCAGACTAACTACAGGTCTGACTGAGTTGTACAGTATTTCTAAATTGTTTACCTGGCATTTTACAAATTACCATTTACAACAATGTTCCATGTTTTAGTCTGTTTGTTGTTTGTTTTTGTTCCCTTGCGTTTTTATATTACAGTAAAACCTCTCTATAACGGCTGCTTAATTGCGTTACATAATTAGTTTGTATTTTTGGACAGTTTGTTACATAAAGCAAGGTGAAAGTAAGACAGAACGCTCCTATAGGAGCGTTCTATTTTACTTCACCTTGCTTTAAGCAGCCACCTGTCTTGAACACAAATACTAGATGTCATTTGGTGGCCGTTATAGAGAGATTTTACTGTATGGTTAGATTATCGTCGTGTTTACCTATATTGTCATATAAATGTCAATCGAAATAACATGCAATCACAACACATAGCGAGATACGATTTGCCATAAATCGCTTTTGGCCAATTGACACTGTATCATTATTCCACGGCGTGGAAATGTAGTGGCCATTATCTGAATTTGGTATTTAGGTCAAGGAAACTCATTGCGTCATTAATGTTTACTCCATTTTCTGCTTAAGTTCTGAATTCTTAGAGGCTGTGCTTTTTGTGATATCATATTTCTGTTTTTAACATATTTGCAAAAAGCAATTGTAAGTTAGAATTCAAAAATATAGAAAAAACAACAACCCGGATTAAAAAAACGAGGTATATCGCGGAGACTGTGAAGCGAACGTATCGTTGATGAGTTACATAAATGAACGTAAGGAAGGATAGCACTGGTACTAAACGTACTCGTTGGTGTTTGTTGTCGAGATGTCATCGATACTGAGGAAAACTATGGAGTAGTTACATTACAACAATTGAATGTTTAAAATTGCTGAGTTTTCTAGTATCATTTAACTTTAACCCTTCCCTCCATAAACACGTATATGTCTTTTAATCAAGTTATATAGGAGCCATCTGATCAGTGTCCGCTTTGTTTGCTTATAAGTTCTGCTCCATTCGGGGGTTTCACGAGACCCCATCGATACTTCGATTGAAGACAGTGCAGATAGCAGACTTGTATATGACAATATCTATTCTGTCATCGATTACATGGCGAATGGCGTAATATGAAATTTCAGGAATTCGATCTGCTTATTGACAAGTGATGACCAGGTGTGAACACACAATGGCTTATTAATAAATGATTTGATCGCAGCTCATGAACAGGTCGTTTTAGAATAATTAAATATAGTATTTTTCGTCATCTTGGTAAAATTATAAAGTTATTTTCATATATTATTTACAATATAAATTCTTTGCATTCCAGAATGTAACTGATTTTATGAATTTAGAAAGTCAGTGTTTAGAACAGTTTCATATAAAAGTTTCAAATACTTATCTCGTTAAAGCAATGGTATCCACATGTTAACCATTGGTATTGTCCTGTTTTATTAACCTGTCAAACTTTAAATAATTATACGCTTGCTGAACACGCCATATATAGCTTCGGTTGATATCGACTGTTTCCGCTAATAAAAGCTTTCCTACTTGGCTCATTCGAGTACATTTTGTACTTGTTCATTTATTGTGAATCTCGTGAAAAACGTTTGAAACACAGGTTTACCCAAGCTAAATATATCCTTTCAGTGACGTAGGAATATTCACATTTGACAGGTCAATAAAACAGGACAATACGCAGTTTGTTCTGATATCATGTTTGTGTACAATAACGTCTGATATAGCAAATATGCTTTTAGACTGAGACATATTTATTGGTGTGTACCAATGGTGTGGATGGCATGGTCTAAAACATTTGAACACCGTGTACTTATAACTTTGACTGTGGGAAACGAGTTTAATGGAATTTGCAAAACAGTGTGGACCCAGAACAGAGGGTTCCTAGAGTTTTCTGCCAATGTTGTACCTAAGTTTAAACCAGGTGGTCATATTGAAATGTAATCTCGGTTTACTTCTGTCACTGCAACACAATTAGGGAATAACGTTCAAAGGCATCACCAGTGAACAGACACGAAGTGCACGCTGACATATACATACAGGACGTTCACAGTATTCCTTGACAGCTCAATACAGACAACGTATTAGCAGCCAGTAAACCAAATTTCATTCAAACTCAATTTATTTATCAATGGACATACGAGTCTTAAAAAGAATTCATTGCTTAATGCAGGGCAAAACTAATACAGAAATCGCCCATCCATTCAGCTAATGGGTACTCACGGTGTTATTATTTCTTACATGAATAATGAAGAGGGAAAGGGTTAACCCTTTCCCTGTTCTGTATTTAGGCCAATATTCAATATCTGCTGCATATTCATTAACAAAATAGTTATAAAGAAATATGGAAGGTAGACCATTGCAGACATTTTAGAAAGCAAAGAAATAGATCTATTAAATTATATTAGCAAACAGAGTAGACCCTGATCAGACGGCTCCTCTAGGAGCCGTCTGATCTGGGTCTACTCTGTTCGCAAATGCGTGAAAACACGTTTATTTTAGGGAAAGGGTTAACATGTGGCGAAAAAACTGAGATCTTCTTAAACTATGACCTGCTATAATTTAACATCATTCAAGCTTTTGAGTAACTATTTACTGAGTGTAACTCGGCGTCTCATCTGGATCTAATATGTTTGAAAATAACAGTCAGGTCACTCTTAGCAGGCAAAGGGTTATTAACCAATTTATATGGCTTTATTTATTGCATTTAATCATATTTCCTTAAAGGCAGATCTTCGATAAAAATCACCACGTGGCTTTCATTGGAGAGCTGTACATGAAACACTTAAACCAGCGTGTTGTACAACATTCCATATACAGTAAAAACCCTTTAAGCCGGAAGTCAAGCAGAGAAGAATTTAGATACTTTTAAGCGGATGGCTGCTTAATGCACGGTGAAAATCATGCAGAAAGCTCCTAAAGGAGCCTTCTGCACGATTTTAACCCTGCATTAAGCTGTCATTTGTATTAATTATAATGTCCAGTTTGGTTTATATCACGTAGTTCTAAGTCATTTATCAATATTGCTATTATAATAAAAACATAAACACATCATCCTGGTAAACCCGATCTGGCTTATATTTGTATACAGTTTTTATCTAGATGGGGTATCGAGTAATACGGTGGCCGATCAGGATCCAAGCTGTGAGATACTATTATGTTCAATATTCGTGTAAGAAATAATGACATCATGAATATTTATTAGCTGAAATTTTATAATATATAATTTTCAAGGGAATGTGCTGCTTTGACAAAACAGTAGAATCAGATCTACAACATGTCATAAGCAAACAGATCAGATCCAGATCAGCTGGCTCCTATAGGAGCCGTCTTATTTGGGTCTACTCTGTTTGCAAATGCTTGAAAATGTGTTTATATGAAGGAACGGGTTTATTATAGCATAGGTAAGTAAGTATGTTTATCAGACTGTCCTTTTGTATTGTGCCCCTTTCTACAATGACCAGGATGTGGCGATTGTATCAGTGTACAGATGTAATTCATATTAACAAAGACAATATTAACCTTATTACTAGCTGGATCCACACACTGAATCAAACAATTTAACACAGAGACAGACGTAGGTAGCGTGAATTGTTATATGTAGCAATAATACATAAGCCATTCTTCTGCAGTGATTCTTACTTATAGCTGCTCGTTTTCGAACCAGTTTCACTATGTGTTAACCCATCTGTACATATTGATGAAATGTCCTTTTCATAACGAGTCCTACATAGAATGGCTTACAAGGCTTTTTGGGTTCAAATGTGTACAAGCAAGACAGAAATATGTATTATATGTACTCAAATGAATTTTGCAGGATCAGCAGGACCCAGTATCGGTTTACACGTGCATATGGCATGTACATTGCATAGCCGTAATGATACAGATAATTGCATTATATCATAAATTAATTTAGATCTGAATTGAAAAATAAAACGTAACAATTGCTTGTGCTAAATCTTACAAACTCTAATACTTGAAAGATAATGTATTTATATTTTTGAGAATTTTTTAATAAAATACAAACGGTTCAATTTTGAAATGCCGAACTGATTTTTTACTATACCTTTTCAAGATTGCTCAGTACTGGAAATCTTAAATTTTGCTTACTTTATAGTTAAGCCTATTTTAATCAAGTTTGATTTATCAATATTTAAAATCAACACTGTTTATAAATTCAATGTCCTACCAAATTCTACATACAGTTGAACTTCGATATCTCGAACTCGGGTAACTTGAAAATCGGGATAACTCAAACAAAAAGTTCGGTCCTTCCAAACTTTACAATACAGAATTGTTCTAAAATGTATCACTACACATATCTAGAAACACATGCGACAGCTTAATGCAGGTCGAAAGTAATGCTTAAAGTTCCTGCAGGAGCTTTCAGCATTACTTAGACCTGCATTAAGCTGTGAAATTGAGATATTGGTCAGCTTATAAATCGGGTGACCCAAACCTCTGTTAACTCGAACTAATTTGTACGGCCCCTTGATGATCGAGATATCGAAGTTCAACTGCATTATCTGATTGGTTTTATGACAAAGTGGTATAAGCACTTGTATAAGGTGTGTATATTTAACCTCATAACACTAAGAATCCGCCTCGAGTATAATACATGTACCAGCTAGGATAATACAATTATACATATCCACAGTTATAATATTCCTTTTATGAAATGCCGTTCACAAGTGAAACAGTTTATTAAGTGTTTATTCTTGTTAAATTAAATGTCGGCAAACGCCTGAAGATTGATGCTTTCATTGTCAATGCGCTGTTGAAGTAATCGATTCGACGTCATGACAACACTTACGCGGCTTTATTTCGATGTTGAAATCGACGACATCATCATGATGTTTATGAAGAACATGCTAAAAGGTTGAATTCCTGTTTGATCAATGGTAAAATGTTTCATTTGATAAATCTGATCACCTAGAATTCGACAGGCAATGATGAGTTTGCGATGGGCGGGCAGTGTAAGTAGCAGAACAGTCAATACTATATTGTGCGAGATATTCTGGTAAATGTTTGGCATTATTAGAGAAAATGAAGTTAAAGCTGGATTCGTGTATTTTGTATGTTGCCGTTAAATTGGAATTATTTGGTCGTACATTGATATACATCTATATATGCTTATGTTAAATCTGGGTAGCGCCATGGTATCATTTATAAATTGGCAATTTAAAAATATACGCAGAAGTAAATATGTGCCGTAAAACATTACGTCTATCTTTATAAACATCAAATAGCTTTATACTAGAAGTGTATAATGCAATGTTCATATTAGCATGTTTAATATTAATTCATTTATAGATATAAAATATTGTTTTATCTCACACAGTTCTACTTTGACTTTGCTTTGATTTGAAACCGATTCTGCAATTTCCTCTTTCCGCATTGCTGCTTTTGCTTTTGAAGGATTTCCTACTTTTAGAATGTATGTACTTCACAACAGCAGGTGTTAAGTGATCTTGTTGAATCTGTAAAAAGTCGCCCGTACCTCATTCTCAGTGTTTCTATATTTTCTGACCCATCGGGATCATCAGTTTCAATGCTTTTAGTTATGAAACTTGAATACTATTAAAGCCGGTGCTAGAGCGCGTGAGTAGTGTTGCACTTTTACATTCAGCTCAGGAACAGGTTCAATAAAAGCGAATATGCAATGTATCTCTTTTACTCTGTCTTCCCAAAGAAGTTTACATTGCTATACTTACAATGACGCACGTAGTATATACTGATACATCTAAAATGCCTCAAATTTACACTAAAATAATAACTAAGACAACTCGATTGTACATGTATATCTAGAACGCTGTCAATAATGAAGAACGTTCTCTAACCTAATTCTGCTGCTGTACATGTTTATATCCACTGAACCCTTTACCTCATAAAAACACCCTTTTCACGTATTTGCAAACAGAGTATACCCAGATCAGGGTCTGCTCCGCTTGCTTATGATATAATATAGGTCTGGTTCTGCAGTTCCTACCTGAGCCAAAATGTCCTCTGTTCATATTCCATTATATAATAAATAATCTAATTATTATTTAAGATATCATTATTTCTTCCTTGGATATTGAACAGGTAAAGGTTATACTCTTATTTAGACAATTTGGAACCACTGACCGAATGCCAAACGATTTTGATCTTGAATATTTTCTAGTTTTAAACCATGTGTGCAGTTTAATCGATTTGTATTACTTAAATGTCCTGCCATGCCAATTTTCAGCAAAATCGAACAATATATACTGTTTGATCAATGACAGCCATTCATTCCGTTACTATAGAAACATATTAAAACAAAGTTTTGAATGCGCATCTGTACATATCCAGCGATGTTGATGTGAAGTTTCATCGCTGCCAAACGAATTTCGTCAGCTAAAATCATCGCATCTTTAAAAGTCGTTTTTTATTTCGTTCTTACAAAAAGATAAACCAGTGTATCGTGGTAAAACTCGTCTCATTTGGCTTCAGATAATTTCCAAAGGTTATTATGGATACGCCTGTTGCGTTAATAGTTTTATTAACTAGTGTGGATGCTGTCCTATTTTCCATGTACAGTTAAACCTCAATAACTCGATGTTTTAGTAAAGAAGAATTGTGAATTCTTTAGGCAGGTGGTTGCTAAATGCAGGATTTGAGGAGCTTTCTACACGATTTCACCCTGCATTAAGCTACAACCTGTCTGAAAGACCAGTAATAATACTTTTTTTAGAGTTCGAGTAATCGGAGAATTCCGACCATGTTTTCTCTTGAGGTTGTCATATTTCATAGCGCGATTCGTCCTAGATTTTACGCTTCAACCAAACCCTTCGTTATACGTGTTGTAAACATATCCCAAGATGCAATTATAGAACATACATAGCTGTTGTCAACATCGACCATAAATGAACTAGTTATACCACTACATATAAATGATCGTTTACAACATAAATACTGACTTTACAAATAAAGATAAACGAAACAGAATACAAAAATTTTAATATGTACCTTTAGTCCATCCATAAAGCGTTTGCGTTTTTGATATTGAAAAAATAAAACTAAGATAATCTATAAATATAAGAGAATTTCTCGCTTTGTTTCCAAAAACAATGATATGCTTTTTCATTTATTGGGCTTTTGGCTCTTTTTATATGACAGTTTTATTTCTTTCGCATCTACAATGAAAGGATAATAACTCTTCCAGTAAGAAGTAGAACATTTATCATTCAAAATGATTACTGTCATGCGGAAGCGGGTTTTTTCAGAATTGATGTTTTGCTAAAGACATAAATCAACATCTTGCTAAACGGAACTTGGTTTGCACTTGCAAACGGCTTGAATCCAGACTAGAGGCCGAGTAACTCGGTTATAAGCTGTTACTTCTGTAACCCTGTCCTTGATATAAACGCGTTTTAAGCATTTTAAGCAGAGAAGACCTAGATAAGACGGCTCCGATCAGGGTCTGCTCTGTTTGCTAAAGGAATGTGAAATATATGTTCCTTTACTTGCTAAAATGGCTACTGTGTTCGCCCTTCCTATTTCGTCAATGAACATTTAGTAGGTATTAAAATTCGGATTAAACATAGAACAGGGAAAGGGTTAATAGATTCTCCAAACCTTAGACGTGTCGGATGTAAAATAAAATTGCATCTGATCAAATTTTGATCAGACTTCAGTTTTTACAGCACGATGAGAGAGTTTCATTCATCTTCATGTCACAAAAGCGTGTCGAAAAAGAAATGAAATTGATGATAAAGTGGATGTCTACCAGACAGTCCTCGTACATTGGTCCCTTTCTACAACAAACTCAACCATTACATCGTTTCAATTCTGATAGAAAGTGATGATTACAATCAGTATAATAGACATTGACTAGACAATGTTTATCATTGTAATAAATAGGATGAACCAAACGAACCACACGCACACTAACACACAGACAGCCGTATCAAACTGAGTGGGTATATTACATAATTATATATACATGTGTCCTGTTAACCCAAATTATCTTTCTGGCAAACTCCACCATACTTACTATACATTTACAAGGTGTAATTCGAGGTATCGATTATGAATAATTGAGAAGCATGGCGCCTTTTTGGGTTTACTAACTGAACTCAATAGATCTAATTGGTAAACACGAACATAAAATATTTTAGTCTCCGTGTGTAAATAAATATAGCTTTTACCTTGCCCTAAATAAAAATATTCGACGAATAATAGACGAATGCATCTTTCTATGCAACACAACCTGTAAAGCACCTCTGCATCTCAGTGATTCCTATTCAAAGCTCCTCCTTATTTCCGCCCTTTCTCTTATTTTCATTATATTTTCTAATCAAACTGAAATTACTCAAATGTTCGACCAGCCAGGTCACGTGCGTTGAAATGTCAAGAAATAAAGAGCAAATAAACACAGTCAAGTACGCATAGGCTATGAAGCTTGGCAAGGTACATCTATTACGTATGTACGTGTGATTCAAATGTATGATACAGATTCGAAATGTAATTAGATAGTTTCCCCTTTCAAAATTACCAAACATAATATATATTTGTAAAGAGTATATAATGAAGTGGGTTTCCATAAGAAAAATAGGCAAATGTTTGACGTCATGGTTACATATAAGACGTCATCCACAAAGGTTTGTGTTTCAAAATGGAGACGTCAAAACAGAAGGCTGCAGCAATATTCCAGCCTTATCTCCAGTAACTGTTACAAATGGAAAAGTAGTAAAGTCAAGCAGGCAAAGCCACATGCAATACGCAACCACCACCAAAACACCGATAGACAGCATGACACACACACACAACCACACACCCAAACGCACACACACACACGAAATGAACACAGAAAACACCAAAAGACACACAAGAACCAGGGACAAACGTTCCACAAATGAACAAACCACAAGCACAAAGACGCAAGGCAAACAAAAGGAAGGGTGACAAAGAGAGTACCGCCTTGGCACGGTCAGCAGCAAAAACACCACTGGGGGTTTAAACCGGTTTACGGACGTCCTAACCTCACACTTCTCTCAAAGTCACCCTAGCTTTACAAATATTGTAAATAAAGGTATCAAGAGTATGATACATTTATTAACCCATTCCCACATAGGCTATCTTTAGACCTAACCTCTTTGATTAAATCTACCAAAAACGAGCATTAACTAGAGAAAAGGAATTTTTCAGAATTGTGTAGTTTTGTGTAGTTTTGAAACCAGTGTGATAAATAGAGCATTTGCTCCTGTGGAGCAAATGCTCTATTTATCACAATGGTTTCATGAAGTGACTTTTACAGAAGCGTCAAAAGGCGTCAATATGCGGGAATGGGTTAAACTTCAAATAGACCGGTTAGTTAAAATATTTCAACAGACTGGGCAGTTGAAGATCGCCGACACAACATGGTCAAAGTAAATGTATGAGTCATGCAGGAAACACCACATACAAAACATAGAGTTGTCCAAACAACAACATGACAAAAAGAATAACAAATGTATATGTATATTCAAATTCAGAATAAATTTACACAAGTCTTCGTAATGTCCGTGGCATTTCTGGCTAATATACTGTACTAGGAATATGGCACTAAAGTCCCGAATCGGCCCCATCTCAGTATGAAGATTACTGCTACTTAACCATTAGCCTGCTGAGCAAATTATTTTACAGAATGTTTCTCCTACTACATTCTCAAATTTCAAGCTATAATCAATTTGACTACCAAAATGCAATTAGGGTGTCAAACAGTTTGGATCCTTATGAGACGCCGAGTTACTCGGTGTCTCAACTGGACCCAAACTGTTTGCATAGGTATTCAATCATGACCCATAGCAGGTTAAAGGTTAAACATTATATGTGTTTAAAAATCATCATTAACATGGGCTTGATGGCAAGTACAGTGCAGGTGCCTAACAGCAGAAAAACATCGTAAGAGGTTTAGGAGAGGACCCTCCTTTAAAATTACCTGTCCGGTATAAGCAAAACGACATCATACAACTACTTCTGTAATTCACTCATAAAACATGAATTTCCATACTGCAGTTGATCTTGAGCAGAAAATAGTCGTTCCAGACTATTGCGGCTTGCTTCAGAGTTGTTATATTTTCTGGTCCTTCGGGATCACCAGTTTCAATGCTTTTAGTTGTTAAAATTGAATACTGCTGATCACCTCCCTTCAGAATTTTTAAGCCGGTGCTAGGGGGCATGAATAGTATTGCACTTTTAATCACTTCTTATGAACAGACTCCATAAAGCCGATTCTGCCAGTTTCTGTTGTCACATTGCTACTTCTGATTCAAACTATCTCCTTCTTTCAGAGTTTATTAGCTCATGATATCCGGACAGAATGTTGTTCGTCAGGATGCCTTATCATTTTATATATGCCGGTTTCCCAAGTTGTTTATTTTGAATACACCAACTAACCCAATACATCTAACCCCTCTAATAATACAGAGTGTGCAGAAGAAGGTATTGCAGAATAAGGATATGGTTATAATTCTTATTAAATATAGCGGTTTAAATGTTTGAGAGAACTGCTTTGTCAACAGAAAACTATGTGTATTTCCGATTCAGCTCATCACTCAATCGGCTCTTGTTTAATGTGGAAATGTGTATGATGCAATAGTCTGCACATCAACTAGTTTATCACGAATACAAATGGATTTTATTGTTTAGTAGTTTTTATTTGAAACTTCAAATGATGATTTAAATGACTGATATCCTGTACGTAAATTTGGAAACAGGTGTTCCTAGAAAGCCTGTGTCGAAACAGAGCCAAAAATAATCTGGGCATATATAGATTTTGTCGAATCGACATTAACGTGTATTTTATCACCTCCTTTATGTCTCAAATTATTTGAATGTTGGAGATTCAAAACTATATTCACCAACAACATGTTGATGATAATTTGTATAACACTAGTAAAGAATAATTCAGTCACAGGATGGCAAATATCATGACGTATCATGAAATATCAAACTCCATACACTAATATCTGCCCCGGAAACAGAAACGGACGTTAATCAACACAAACAAACAAACATATAGATTTAAGGCAATTATTATCTTTACTAAAATAATTTCCAGTGATTCGGCTATAAATTTGCCAGACGTTTAATTCATATACTAATACAAACTACTTTTTCTAATTGCGATGGACGTTATTTAATAATATCTGGATTGACATATTTTTACATTTAAAAGCCTAATCCTTTATTAAATACCACTTTAGCCGGTGCTATGGGACATGAAAAGTATTGCACTTTTAATAACTGCTTATGGACATACTCAGAAACCGACTCTGCAGTTTTCTCTACACTCCTACTTTTGCTTTCGAAGGATCTCCTACTTTCAGAATTTATTTATGTCATTTCTTCTTTTTTACCACCAAATGTAATTGTAAAGCGTAATAGCACACAGACGATTACCATCGCTGTAGTTCTATAAGATATTTCTAGCAATGTGAAAGTTTATCCCGGCAAAAGTCGCAATAAGAAGCATTCCCTTCAGATGTAAATAGACAGGATCAGTCTATATTTACACGGACATAGATCATACACATTACAAAATATGTTTGATTAGCTACATGTGCATATAGATTGTATATAAATGTGTTAAGATCATCCAAATAAAACTAGTTCTAGCCTAGTGCTAGGTAGTAATCGCTCTAATGCTTAAACGATAAAGTATTTGTATTGATATTTTACGAGCAAATTGTCAGACAGTTCAATTTCCAAATTCCTTTTTGAATTTTATCTCCTTTTTATTTTGTCTGTATTGGAATGCGCATCTCTACTTGATGATGGAACTTCCCATACGGTTTTGTTGAATCCCTCCATTTACTGCTGAAAGTGCAAACAAGAAGAACCAATAGACGGAGCGAGAGATAGACAGGCAATCTGATGAGGTGATTACTACAAAGCAAGACCCTAAAACGTCACCTGTGCGGGTATATAAATGTGTGGTAGTATACTTTAAACCACATTTTGTTCATGGTAGAAATGATTGGCCCCCAGTCTTTAAAAATTAAATACAAACACGGTATTCTTAAATATGGTATTTTCTTGGCATACCTGTTATTGGGAGATTCGAGGTCAACCAAGTGCCAAGCAATATGTCAAACTGTATCTCATGGGTGAAGGACTCTTATTTAACCAAAACTTAGTGAATTATGAAATTGCTTCATACCCATCTGACACTTTACTCAGCATCTGATCCACCGAATTAACAACAATATTGTATTTCAATTTACATACAAATATTTATTCAACTGATATATACAATAAAATACACAAGGAAACGTCTGATCCTATTACGTGGTTTGGCTATTATTGGGCATGGTTCCCGCTTCCATCTGTTAACCCAATTGGTTAACGGGACACCGGACAAATCGTCGTATAGGGCGACCTTTGACAGCAATCCTTAAAAGCCACAAAAGGCTACAATCAAATATGCCACAAAAGGCTTCAATCAAATATGCCACAAAAGGCTTCAATCAAATATGCCACAAAAGGCTTCAATCAAATATGCCACAAAAGGCTTCAATTAAATGTGCCACAAAAGGCTTCAATCAAATATGCCACAAAAGGCTTCAATCAAATATGCCACAAAAGGCTTTGAATTAGTCAAATTACAATTTTTCTTCTGCCCAAAGGCTACAAAGTAAATACCGAACTGCAAACGGATATCTCGCCACCTCCAACTGGCTGATCCTGGGATATCAGTAATCGAGCCATCTTCAATGACGAGACACTCGGGTGCAAAGTAAATACCTAACTTCCAACGGATATTTCGCCACCTCCAACTGGCTGATCCTTCAATGACGAAACACCCGGGCTTGTTTCATAATTGCTGATCTATATAGACTGAAATGCCAAATCCAATAAAATATTGCAATTTAAATCTGACAAATAGATTTATGCTTGTGCTTCGCTGTCTGCCAAATGGCGACCCACCGATCACACCTTGGTGCGATCGGTGAGCCGCCACCGCCAAACTTAAATATGGTATTTTCTTGTCATACCTGTTATTTATAAATCTGTAAAAATATATTGACACTTTTTACCATTTTTACATTCAAAGTGTCCAATGCATTGGATCTTAATTACACGCCTAGTTTCTTTTGATCTCATTCGTCGTATCCAACTTTTTGCAAATATTAAATCAGATATTCCTCCATAGTATGTGGTGTTTACCGTTACAAAAGTATGTGTTAAGCATGGCCTGTTGAAAATAGACATCAGCTGTGGCTTGAACATGCGGTTTAAAATTGTTTAACTAATTTCACAGTAGTAGAAAAGTAATTGTCCTCAGCAAACAGCGTCGGCTATTGCAACTATGGAGTTAAAATTTCTTTTATTTTGAGGCATTTGTTTATCGTCATAAGTTCTGAAAGTGAGAGATCCTTCGAAACGAAAAGCAGTATGCAAGAAGAGAAAATTGCAGACTCGGTTTTATTGAGACTGTTCATGAGCAGTTACTAAAGGCGCAACACTACTCACAACCCCTAGCACCTGCTTAAGCAATATACAATTTTCAGCTAATAACATCGAAACTAATGATCTCGAATGACAAAAAAATATAACAACACTGAGAATGAAGTACGGGGCCACTTTTTACTACCGACGCACAATCACTTAACACCTGCAGTTGTGAAGTACATATACGTTCTGAAAGTAGGAGATCCTTCGAAAGAAAAACACAGCAATGCAAGAAGAGAAAATTGCAGACTCGGTTTGATCTCGTGGAATCCGAATTGTTTGCATACATTATTGATGTTTGTAGATCTCTTACCTTTTTCTAGATAATATATTTGTGCGTTATGGGGATACCATATATCATCAAGTTATTGGTATACCCATGGGTACAAATTGTGCTCCTCTTGTTGCAGATTTGTTTTTTGTATTGTTATGAGAGGGATTTGATGCTAAGCGTAAAACCTGATACACAGGCAGATATTGTTAATGCATTTAATAAAACTTCAAGGTATTCAGACGATATTTTGAATTTGGATAATCCTTATTTTGAAACTATGATTTCTTCAGTTTACCAAAATAACTGTCTTTAAACAAGCGAATCAATCTGACATTATGGCTTCCTTTTTAGATTTGAACATTTCCATCCAAAATATACGATAAAAAGGAAGATTTCAATTATAAAGATGTTAATTATCCTTTTCTAGATGGAGATATGCCTCGTTCTACATCCTATGGGGTTTACATTTCTCAGCTTATTCGGTTTACCCGAACCTGTTATTTTCAAAAGTCATAATTTAGTTATAACTGATAAACTTATTGAGCAAGGTTAAAGATATCACAAACTTCAGAAAACGTTTTCTAAATTTTGTTTTCGAAATTTACTGCTCAGTAGTAAATATAATCTACAGACGTTGCTGCAGCAAGGCATTTCTCACCCGGAATTTTATGATGATGTTATCCACAAACGTAGGAAAAATCAGGGCCATATCCATGTTCATGATTTGTTTATAAATGGAAAAGTAGTAAAGTCAAGCAGGCAAAGCCACATGCAAGACGCAACCACCACCAAAACACCGATAGACAGCATGACACACACACACACACACAACCATACACCCAAACGCACGCACACACACACACGAAATGAAAACAGAAAACACCAAAAGAGACACAAGAACCAGGGACAAACGTTCCACAACATGAACAAACCACAAGCACAAAGACGCAAGGCAAACAAAAGGAAGGGTGACAAAGAGAGTACCGCCTTGGCACGGTCAGTAGCAAAAACACCACTGGGGGTTTAAACCGGTTTACGGACGTCCTAACCTCGCACTTCTCTCAAAGTCACCCTAGCTTTACAAATATTGTAAATAAAGGTATCCCCGCTGGACTTACCCACAACATAGACGACGGTGAACACAGGACAACATGTAAAACATAGCATAATAACTGTGACAATCCGTCAAATATGTACTCAATGACTTTGCTGAAGTCAGAGCACCTGCAGGTAAGCCGTTAAGGGCACGACAGGGAAAAAATTAAAAACTTGAAGAACAAAGGTTATGACCCCATTATATTGCAACGCACTGCATGTTTGGTTATTGATCCCTTTACAGTCGGTAGCTACGCTTCCATCTTTGCTTGTGCGATGACAGGCCGAGGGTAGTACTCTATGATGGTATTACTCAGGGAGCCAATGGGGTCTACCGTGCACCCCTAGATTTTTTTCATGGGTACCAACATGTTCAGAAAAGTGTCCTGAATCAGAATCGCGGATGTACTCAATGTGTTAATGTGTATTTTAACCGTTTCCATGGCAACCCCCAGTTTTCGTAATGATGACCCATACCTACACATTCGCCCATATCACAGCAAGTTTTGTCCTAAAACTATAAAATTAGTACCTAATGGAAGATGAGACATTGTGTTTTTATTTCCAGCTTGATGTTTTAAATTACCTTATTTGCATACATTGAGAACATTAAAATAGTAAAAAAAGTATAGAAATAATGTAAACCATTCATTTTTTTATCCTACAAATATCAGAAAAAAACTTCCAGGAAAAAACTCCCAGGAAACAAAATATCCAATTTGAGAACCATAGCATTAATTTTAAGTACCATTTTCACCGTTTCCATGGCAACACACTAGTTTTCGAAATGATGGCCCGTACCTGCAAAATCGTCCATATCACAGCCAGTTTTTGTCCTACACCTATAAAACAGGTACCAAATTGGAGATAGGACATTGTGCTTTTAATTCCAGTGTGTTTGTTTAAATTACCTTATTTGCAAAATCATGAATATTAATGAGAACATTAAAAATAGTAAAATCAATATAGAAATAACGTAAATAATATAAACTATTCACTTTTTATCCTACAAATATCAGAAAACAACATCAAATGCAAAATTTGAGGACCAAAAATTTAGCTCTAAGTAACGTTTTAACTGTTTCCATAGTAACCATTCATTTCACTCTGTTCACACATATTTTGTTAGTCGACACATACCTGCAAAAATCTTCCATATCACAGAAAGTTGTTGTGCTAACTGTATTAAACTGGTACCGAAATAAAGCTAAGACATTGTGCTTTTGTTTAAAGGGTATACGTAGGAATTACCTTATTTTCATACACATGAATATTAATGAGAATAATTAAAAACTAGCAAAAAATACAGAAATAACGTAAACCTATCAAATTTTTATCCTACCAATATCAGAAAACAACTTCAAATGTAGTTTAAATTAATGACAAAATGCTCAGAAAGCAAAGTATCTAAATTGATACCCAAACAATGAACTGCAAGTAACATTGTAACGGTTTCCATGGTAACCGATCCTTTCACAAATTTTGGAAATTTGACATCTACCTGTAATACTCCACTAGATCTCAGTTATTTTTGATGAATCATGAAATCATTTGTTACAAACATAGACAGGAGGCATTGCTTTAATGGCAAATATTACTTTTCTGATGTAAACTATTTTGCATAGGTATGAATATTTATGAGAACAGTAATAGATGTTGAAAAGTTTGACAGACACCGGTATTTCTCGTATAAAGCAAACAAAAATGCAAAATGGTTAGCTAAAGTTTACAATGATCACTGAATATCACTCACATTGTTAGATAAATACATTTGGGACAAATTATATAGCACTGATGGTGATATATATGTTTCCTAGGCAACCATTCTAACCTCATTGTTCATATTACAGAGTGTTTAAATACCTGCAACATACAAAGATTTTGCCCCTGTTTATTTGTACAATTCTTACAATTAATACTTATCCATGATATTGTGGTACAGTGTATGTCTCGTTTTTTGTCAATGAATGGTCATTTCATTTTAAGGGGGACAATATTTGATATTGATTGGATGTATTGAAGTCCGGTGAGCTAAGCTTAACTATATGCTGAAAATCCCAGAGCTCTCTGTCGTTCAATGTAGGAAATGGTATTATATTAGCAACTGCCAGTCTTATCACTAGACTAGGAAATCCTCATTAAATAGCCGTCTATTCCGAACAGAGACGGAAACCTTTTATCCATGTTGTCAATGCCATCAGTGTCAATGACACGTAATGAGTTTAGAGCAACAACATTCCATCACTAAAACGGTTATATGGCACAAGTGCATTATATGAGCCGATAATTGCTTAGCTGAAGCATTTTGATATGACCTATAGAGGTCTAGACAAGATACGTACATTAAATAACTTCTTTATTTCTCCACCAAACCCTATCCAGTTTCTCCACCGAGCTCTATGTTGTGACCACTCTTTAGATTCGTCTCTTCGAGACGATTCTGAACAATGGTCACAACATAAGGTTAAGTGGGGAAATGGCGATTTTAGTATTTGAGTATGCACCTTTATCGGTTGCTCTGGACCTGCCTTTTCTGTTTTTTTTCTCTGAAGCGATAGAACGCAATACACTGTTAGCGCATGTGACCTCAGTCTATAGACACATAGTTTGTAACCACTGTAGTCTTGATATTTAAAGTGGAAAAAAACCCAAACAGGGAGCGCTACACACAAAAGGATACACCACCAAACTTTATCAAACAACAAAAAATACAACTACACGACAAAACGCGACGAAATGCACAAGATATAACAAACATTAACATTAACCATATAATAATAACAAAGTAGACCATAACCATTTAATAATAACAAATTAGACCAAAGGCTGATAGCACGAGTACCACCTTCAACGCTCAGTAGCCTTAAAACGGGGTACACCAGGTTTGTGGGCACCCAGCCACATACGTATCATTCCTTCGTCCAAAATGGGAGATCCTTCGAAAGCAAAAGCAGCAATGCAAAAAAGAGAAAATTGCAGACTCGGTTTTGTTGAGTCTATTCATGAACAGTTATTACAAGTGCAACACTACTCACGCCCCCTGGCACCGGCTTAATCAGTTCTCAATTTTCAAAACTAATAACATCGAAACTATTGATCCCGAAGGACCAGAAAATATTAAAACATTGAGAATGAGGTACGATGCGACTTTTTACGGCCGCCATTCAAATACTTAAATCTGCTATTGTGAAGTGCATAAATTCTGAAAGTGGGAGATCCTTCGAAAGCAAAAGTAGCAATATTGTAGATTCGGTCATTCGCGATCATTAGTTTTGATGTTATTAGTGAACATGTAGTTACAAAAGCAGTTGGGATCTAGATGAAACGCAATTTAACTCGGTGTCTAATCAGGATCCAAACTGCTTTACATCGTGATAATGTTTGTTGAAAATAAAAGGGAATGAAATAATGGAATATTCAGTAACTGTAGACGACGATCAATTCTGCAGACGACACCACATAACAGCGAAAGAATGTTGCTCGTATGCACTGATTTATACTTTTGTGGAAACACGGATTTAATGATTTATAAATGTGATTGTACATTAATATTTTTGTCAAAATAATTTTTCTCTTTGATCTTTCTTTTAATGTCTATACGTTGCTAGTAGACTGTTGTGCTGACCTGTCACGTGACTGGTGGTTGTCTGATTGCTGCGCATACTTTTTGCCTGCTATGTGTTTATCTAAACTCAGGTAAAACAGATCGTCGGCAATGTGTAAGATTGCACACATATATATCTCAACTTATTCGTTTTGCTAAATCTTGTTAATCTGTTGACGATTTTAACAGTTGAAATCTCATTTTAATTGAAAAGCTGCTTAAGCAAGGATATATATATACCATACACTAAGAAAAACTTTCTCTAAATCTTATTATCGAAATCACTCACTTACTGGCAAGTGCAAATGTAATTTCACATCCTGTAAGTATGGTGATGTGATTTACAAACTTCGTAAGATTATTGGACATACCCATTTTCTCATTTTGTTCATCAAATATGTTAAAAAACTCATTAAAAGGGGATATGACCTATAGTACTACACCATACTGCATGTTGGCAATCACGCTGGCCTCTTTGCATGTACGCCGACAAGAAAGGTTCAGTACTCTACGACAGCGACCTCTTAAATCCGGAAATGAATTTAACATGGTAAGTTGTATTAGATTAATATATGTTACATGTTCTATGTCTCTTTTAATTACTACTCTTGAACAGACTCAATAAAACCGAGTCTGCAATTTTCTCTTTTTGCATTTCTACTTTTGCTTTCGAGGGATCACCCATTTTCAGAATATATTTACCTGTGGCTATCTGGTAAGTTGTAATATTATGTATGTTACCTTCTCCACTGTATAGTTTGGAACTAGTTGAACTAAGGTTCGTCTGCAAACGTATCGAAATGAGCTTGATTGAGATTTACTGTTAGGCACAAGTCTCATTTAGGGTTCACTGATTTTCTCATATGGGTAAAACTACTATGAAAACGAAGGTACGTCATATATGAAAAAGTAGTTAAGTCAAGCAGGAAAAGACACATTCAAAATGCAACCAACCAAAACACCAACAGAAAGCAAGCAACACATCCATACAACCAAACACACTCACACGCACACACAGAAACACACACAAACACATGAGAAAACATCAAACATGAACACAAAGGCACAAAGATACAAAACAAACACAAAAGCAAGGGTGACAAAGAGAGTACGGACGCTACTGCAACAAGGCATTTCTCACCCAAAAGTTTAAGGTGATGTTATCTACACACTTAAGAAAATTCGGCGTCATACCCATTTTCATGATTTGTTTACAAACGCATCAAAACCTTTAAGAAGAAAGGTTATGATCCAATTATATTGCAATGCATTGCATGTCTGGTTATTGACCCATTTACAGTCGGTAGCTACGTTTCCCTCTTTGCTTGAGCGATGACAGGCCGAGGGCAGTACTTTGTGATGGAATACTCTTAAACTCAGAAAAGGTATGAGCTTTCCAGACTCATGTATTACCTTTTCCCTGTCGTGCCATTAACGGCATCCCTGCAGTTGCTCTGACTTCAGCAATGTCAGCAATTGAGTACATATATTACGGATGTTTCACTGTTGTTATGCTATGTTTTATATATTGTCATGTGTTTACCGTCTTTTATGTTGTGGGAAAGTCCGACGGGGATACCAAAGAGAGGAACAGGCCCGGGCAAAAAGGATAAGTTGTGAAATGTAAACTCCGTATGATGTAGCACGAGGAATATCTTCATCTCGATGGGGGTAATTTACTGTATAAAGTTCAAAGTCATCCCGCTTGTCAGAGCTATATCCATTATTAATATAGACATATCTTAGTTTAGAAAAGGTGCTGAAGTGTCTGCCTGATTTTTTTTATTTAAATGAAGTTTGGTCTAAAGAACACATTATCAGACTAAGTTACTATCAAACAGAGTGGATTCTAGGAGATTGTTTTATATGAATCCAAACTGTTTGCAAATATTATCTCGAATTCGGCTATGACAGTTAAGAAGAAAGTTCATCATTTATTAACTAGTATGGATATTGCATTATACTACCGTAAAGTCTAGTCAACGAAAACTCAATTTCTGGATTTCTAAAACAGCTGGTAGCTTAACGCAGGACAAAATGTATGGAGAAAGCTCCCATGAATGAATGCCCTGTATGAATCAACTGCCTAATGTGTTACAGACTCTTATGTGAATACATTATGTGGTCGCAATAGCGAGGCTTTACTGTATGATGCATGTTTTCTCAAACACTTCTGTAGTTAAGTGTAGATGGGATTAACCCTTCGCTTGCTAATCGCGTCAATATACGTACCTGTAAATAGTGAAGACCCAGATGAGACAGCTCCTGCAGGAGCTGTCTCATCAGGGTCTGCACTATTTACAAGTTGATTGCACAGCAAAATACGTGTACACAGTGAAGATATATGTAATTATACAACAGGGCATGGGTAAAGAAGGAGACATGTATTTTAAAATTCAGCAAGCGAAGGGTTAATATCGTTATCAAAAAGTAGGAAAGGGTAGGAAAGAGCAAACTCGTCATTGTTCAGGTTATCAACATGAATACAATTCATCGAATTTAAAAGAAAATAAGGTAAAACGAATAAGACGATGTACTATAAAGCCATCAGTGTTTGTTTAGTTGATATTTCAACATTTTAATACACCATTATCATTCAGGGAAACAGCATTGTATTTTGTTTTATTTTAACATTGTTGAATATTCCAGAATGGTTTCATTTCATAAATAAAGCAAACACAACATACTTTCTCGAAACGCAACTATAAAATTAATTCTACAATGTGATTTGTATCGTAAAACTCTAACTATCCTAGTAAGTAACACATGGACCTAATATTTCTTTTGTATAATGTTTCTTTGTGTCTTATTAAACCTAAATATATAACTTTGCGCCTCTGATACAATGTATTGATAAAATAGAATGAAGACAATCTTACAATATTGGTGTCTTTCCTAGTTTGTACTCGTTATAAACCCGAAACAAATGATATGCTGTTCCATTTATAGGTTATATATAGTACAACTTTATTTCGTTTTCTCATCAGTTTCCTGAAATGAAAGTCATAGTAAAAAGAGTAAATCTTTCAGTTAGAAGTAGCAGATTTATAACTCAAAATGATTACTGTCATGTAGAAGCCTCATTCCCGAAAGTGATGTTTTGCTTAACATAAAATCCCGTAGCGTTCTACGTGTGACCTGCTTTGCACATATAAACAGCTTGGAACAAGATGCGATGCCGAGTAACACTTGATCAATATACTACAAATCGGAAGTAATTGAAATAGCTGCTGACCAGGAATTTAGCTGACGTCATTGTTTTACAGCATGATAAGGGCTAAGTAATTGCTGTGAATCTCCTTGTTGTAATAGCGTAACGGCCGAAAAATGACATTGGTGATCAAGTGGATGTCTGTCATTGTATAATCGAGCATTATACCGTTTCATTGCTGATAGAAAGCGATGATTGCAATCAATGCAATAGACATTGACTAGACAAGGTTAATATTGTAATAAATAGGACGAACCAAATAAACCACACACTCTATGGCACAGGCAGCCGTATCAAACTAAGTTGGCACTCACTTAGAAACTTAGAATTTATATCTATTCCTGATGACTTAAAATATATATTCCAGCAAATTGTCAATTTAAAAAAATCCGCCTGATGAAAAACACACCTCAAAGGAGAACTTGTGCGTTTTAATGTGGCGTCCCCTAACTTTCTTTGGGCATTTAAATTAATAGATCAATATTAGATTGATGTGTGCATTTTTAAGTGTTTATATTGGAAGTATTCAATGCTATATTGATAAAATTCTATTTTCATAAAGAATCCTAAATGGCCTGTTGTGTGTCGTCAAATATATGCAAACACGAGGAAGTAAATTTAAGCAAATAAACGTTAATCTGATAAGACTTACAAAATGTGCATATACATTGTGAAAACAGCTACCGGAGCTGCTGAATATTACCAGTTTGAAATTTTTAATGAAAAAGTAGTAAATTCAAGCAGGAAAAGACACCCGCAAAACGCAACCACCACCAAAACACCGATAGAAATCAAGTAGCACACATACACAACCATACATACACACACACACACACACACGTACGCAAACACTCGAGATGAAAAAACTAAACATGAACAAACGCATAAGTACAAAGACACCAAACAAACATAGAAGCAAAGATGACAAAGAGAGTACCGCCTTGGAACGGTCAGTGGCAAAACCACCACTGGGGGTTTAAACTGGTTCACGGACGTCCTAACCTCACACTTATCTCAAAGTCACCATAGCTTAACAATCACTGTAAATAAAGGTATTCCCGCCAGACTTCCCCACAACATAGAAGAGGTAAACGCAGGACACTATGTAAAACATAGCATGACAACAACAGTGAAAGTCCGTCAAATATCTACTTAATGACTTTGATGAAGTCAGAGTACAGCAGTGAAGCCGTTAAGGACACGACAGAGAAATGCGATAAAAGTACAAAATTGAGTCATGCAGGAAACACCACATACAGAACAAACAGCCACCCGAACAGCAACACAAGACAACAGCAAATGTACATAATTATAAAAACATCAAGAGACGCACAAAGACGAAACAAACATACAATAGGGGGAAGATGGAAGTACCGCCTTGGAACGGTCAGTGACAAAAGTCACTGGGGTTAAACCGATTTTTGGGCGCCCAACCTCACACTTATTCCATCCCCACCCTAAATGACAAACAGTGTAAATAAACGTATCCCCTCTCCGACTAATCTACAATAACCGTGATGGCAAATACAGTGGTAAAGTGCATGTATAACGAAAACATTTAAGTGAACAAAAATACACGAGTCTGGTAAGCTCATCCAGTTTCTGGGTTTAAGAGTATACCATCATAGAATACAATGTACTTCACTCGGCCTGTCATCGTGCAAGCAAAGAGGGGAGCGTAGAGCTCAAACGACTCTAAAGGGGTAATTACCAAACATGCAGTGCGTTGATATAGAATGGGGTCATAACCCTTCTTCCTAAACATTTTATTGCGTTTAATAAACAAATCATGAAAATGGATATGACCCCGAATCTGACAGTATAGCTTCATTTTTAGATTTGAATCTTTCAATTACAAATGATAAAGTTTCGTCCAAAATATACAATAAAAGAGATTTTAATTTTAAAATTGTTAGTAATCCTTTTCTAGATGGAGATGTGCCCCGTTCTACATCTTGTGGGGTTTATATTTCTCAACTTATTCGGTTTGCCCGAGCCTGGTTCTTTGCTTGAAGATTTAAACAGTCGTAATTTAGTTATAACTGATAAACTTCTTAAGCAAGTTTACAGATATCACAAACTTCGGAAAACGTTTTCTAAATTTTATTATCGAAATTTACCACTCGTTAGTAAATATAATTGCAACCTACGGGCGTTACTGCAACAAGGCATTTCTCAACCAGACTTTTATGGGGATGTTATCTACAAACTTAGGAAAATTCGGGGTCATATCCATTTTCATGATTTGTTTATAAAACGCATTAAAACATTTAAGAAGAAAGGTTATGATCCCATTATATTGCAACGCACTGCATGTTTGGTTATCGATCCTTTTACAGTCGGTAGCTACGCTTCCCTCTTTGCTTGCGCGATGACAGGCCGAGGGTAGTACTCTATGATTGTATACTCTTAAACTAACTCAGATATGGGATGAGCTTACCAGACTCGTGTATTACTTTTTCCCTGTCGTGCCCTTAACGGCTTCTGACTTCAGCAAAGTCATTGAGTACATATTTGACGGATTGTCACACAGTTATTATGCTATGTTTTTATGTTTTACATGTTGTCCTGTGTTCACCGTCTTCTATGTTGTTGGTAAGTCAAGCGGGGATACCTTTATTTACACTATTTGTAAAGCTAGGGTGACTTTGAGAGAAGTGTGAGGTTAGGACGTCCGTAAACCGGTTTAAACCCCAGTGGTGTTTTTGCTCCTGACCGTGCCAAGGCGGTACTCTCTTTGTAACCCTTCCTTTTGTTTGCCTTACGTTTTTGTGCATGTGATTTTGTTCATGTGTGGATTGTTTGTCTCTTGTTCTTGTATGTTTGTTGGTGTTTTCCGTGTTAATCTCGTGTGTGAATGTGCGTTTGGGTGTATAGTTGTGTGTGTGTGTGTGTGTGTGTGTGTGCGTGCGTTTGGGTGTATAGTTGTGTGTGTGTGTGTGTGTGTCATGCTATCTATCGGTGTTTTGGTAGTGGTTGCATCTTGTGTGTGGCTTTGCCTGCTTGACTTTACTACTTTTCCATTAATTTTGTAGATAACATCACCATATAATTCTGAGTGAGAAATAGTTGTTTGCAGCAACGTCCGTAGATTGCAATTATATTTACCAATGAAAGGTAAATTTCGGTAATAAAATTTAGAAAAAGCTTTCCGAATTTTATGATATCTGTAACATTGCTTAAGAGGTTTATCAGTTATAATTAAATTACGACTATTTAAAACTTCTAGCAAAGAACAAACTCTGGCAAAGCGAATAAGTTGAGAAATATAAACCTTATAAGATGTAGAACAGGGCACATCTCCATCTACAAAAGGGTAATTAACAATTTTGAAATTAAAATGTTCCGAAAATTTCCCTTTTATCATATATTTTGGACGAATCTGTATCATTTGTGATGGAAAGATTCAAACCTAAAAGGGAAGCTACAGAGTCGGATCGATTCGCTTTGTTTAAAGTAAGTTCTTTGGGGGTAAATAGAAGAAACCATAGTTTCAAAATAAGGATTATCCAGATTCAAAATATCGTCTAAATACCTAGAAGTGGGCGTGAGCAGTGTTGCACTTTCAATTACTGCTCATGAACAGACTCAATAAAACCGACTCTGCAATATTCTCTTTTTGTGTTGCAATTTTTGCTTTCGGGGGATCACCTCCCTTCAGAATTTATTAAAAGCATGAACAATATCAGCTTGCGTATCAGGTTTTAAGCTAAGCATAAAATCCCTCTCATAGCAATACAAAACGAAATCTGCAACAATCTGCACAAGTTTTACCCATAGGTATACCAACAATTTGATATGGTTTCCCCTTAGCGCACCAATATGTTATCTAAAAGAAAATTTAGAGATCTACAAACACAAAGGCAAGTCCACATTGTGCAATATTCAACTTCTGAATTCGAAAAGAATGAACGTTGAACGTTACAAGCAAGGAATATTTCATTTTCCCTGGCAAAGTTTTTTTCTGTTATTTATAGGATGGTAAGGTAGTACAGAGTGTAGAGAAATCATAAGAGCTCAGTGAAGAAATGTTACACCGTTCATTTTCAAGTTTAGTTAAAATATCATTAGAATTTTGTATAACCAAACATTCTCAATTCCAGAATTTTGATATTTTTATCACAATAACGTTTTACATGTTCTTTGATAGTAGTAAGACATGCCGTCAAAAGTTTAGACAGTTTAGTAGTAGTACGACAACTAGAGTTAGCAATAAAACGTGCTTTATGTTTTTTTGTTTTATTTAACTTCGGAATCCAGTATATAGTAGAACGTTGATGTTGTTTTATATTAGGATCAGACTAAAGAGTATTACACATTTTAACATGTTCCGAGTCTATATCTTTTTTCAGGGGTTTGGTCTGTAATATATGTTTGTGAACAAGTTAACTCCTTTTTTAAAACATCAACGTAATACAAACTTCAAATAATGATTTTATTTTGATGCCTTATCAGCAGGAGCAAGAACATAATTTGAATAAAAATTCAAAATGTCTTTCTTCAAATATCGAAATGTAACTCTAGGTCGAGGTGGTAATTATAACCCTTCTTCCGTTATGAAAAGCTGTCTCCTCAAATTAGTAAATGTTACAGTTGGCTATTTCAGAATCGAACAAGCTTTTAACCAAAGTACAAAAATGAGTCATGCAGGAAACACCACATACAGAACAAACAGTCGCCTGAACAGCAACACAAGGAAACAGCAAATGTACATAACTATAAAAACATCAAGCGACGCACAGAGACAAAACAAACATACAATAGGGGGAAGATGGAAATACCGCCTTGGAACTGTCAGTGACAGAAGTCACTGGGGGGTTAAACCGGTTTATGGGCGCCCAACCTCACACTTATTCCATCCCCACCCTAAAAGACAAACAGTGTAAATAAACGTATCCCCTCTCCGATTATCTACAACAACCGCGACGGCAAATACAGTGGTAAAGTGCATGTATAACGAAAACATTTAAGTGAACACACTGTATCCACATATCGCTAGTGTACTCAATGATTGAGCTGCAAACAGAGTAACTGTAGAAAAGTAATAAAGGATACGACAAAAACGAAATAGTACAGATATCCGACGTTCTCCTTCCATTTCTGGATTTAAGAGGTCGCCTTCATAGAGTATTGAACCTTTCTTGTCGGCGTACATGCAAAGAGGCCAGCGTGATTGCCAACTGTAAAAGGGTTCACAACCAAACATGCAGTGTGTTGTAGTACTACAGGATCATATCCCTTTTAATGATTTTTTTAACATATTTGATGACCAAAGTGAGAAAATGCGTATGTCCAATAATGTTACGAAGTTTGTAAATCACATCACCATAAAATTCAGGATGTGAAATACCGTGTCACAGAAGCGCCTTGAGATTACATTGGTACTTGCCAATAAGTGAGAGATTTCGATAGTAAAATTTAGAGAAAGTTTTTCTTAGTTTATGGTATCTATATCCTTGCTTAAGCAGTGTTTTTAGTTAAAGTGAGACTTCGACTGTTAAAATCGTCAATAGATGAACAAGCTCTAGCAAAACGAATAAGTTGAGATATATAAACCCCGTAAGATGGAGCACGGGGAACATCCCCGTCAAGATGAGAAAAATTTACAATATTAAAATCAAAATCATCTCTTTTGTCATATATTTTAAAAGAAATCATTCCATTATCAATTTTAAGATCAAGATCAAGAAACGCTGCATAATTGTCGGACGGGTTAGCTTTATTCAATTTCAGTTCTTTAGGATAAATTGTAGGAATCAGAGCATCAAAGAAAGGGTTATGTACCAAAACTCTCTCGGAACATTATCTGTATCCAATATAACTGACCGTGAAGTAAGTATAATCCCACTATAGTGGATGCAATAGTTATTGGACTCTTAATATGTCTGGCGAAACATTTCAAACATTGAACGATGACTTGAATGTGGACCACAGATTCTGTTTCCTGTTTATTTGTGTGCTTTTGGCATTGCCCCAGGACATTGTTATTTCCTTTTAAGAAAGAACGTGCAATTTTTGTACTGATTTCTGTAAACATTGTGGTCACATTATATACAATATGAATGTATTCGGCAAGTTTAAGTCTTAGGTGCCTTTCAATAAATATAGATTAATACAATATAAGAAATACCTTTATTTCCATTCGCGTGAGATTGAATAAATACAGACATGGAATTGGGTTTAGGGTAACGTGTTTGACATAAACTATTATCGTCAATCTGAGTTTATAGACAAAATGCTTTAGTTTAGTATAAAAACAGAAGGCATGGTGCTAGTTAATCCTTATATATGAGGACACAACTGTGCAAGATAGTGTTAAAACCCGAATAAAAAGTCAAATAAAACCTCAGACTTAATGTTTAGCTGGTGATAAACTCGCAGATGTCATCAATGCCTTCAATGAAACATCTCGTAATCTGGTTGCCTTTTTATGCCCCCGGGGCATATTGTTTTTGCTCTGTCTGTCTGTTGGTTTGTTTGTTGGGTTGTTTGTTCCCAAATTCAACGTTGGAGATAATTTTGTAGCCATTGCAGATGCTTTCTTCAAACGAGGCATGCATGTGCAGCTTGTAGGGACAAACGTTTTAGGGGTGATTTATTAAGGTCAAGGTCGAACATTAAGGTAAAAGGCCAAATCGGGGACAGAACGTTTTACAAACACATCTTTTCATATTGATACTCGATGATAAATAAAACAAAGCACCTTTTTAGCTTTACACCTGTTTATTAATAATGTATGTATCTCTTCAAATGACAAGACGGGTGGCTTTATATAGTTAATTACCCTCGTCTAGATTGACACGTTCCTAGTGCTACATCATACAGGTTACATGCTATTGCAAGTTTCTCTGTTGAGGATTTCAATATTCGCAATCGTGTTAGTACTTGAAACCTTCTTAAATAGGGGTTCGGTTATGACAAGCTTTGTAAGACATGCTCTTACTTCTATTATCGAAATATCACACCTGTTGGCAAGTACAAATGTAATTTAAAGTTGCCCCTGCGACAAGGCATTTCGCACCCGGGATTTTATGGCGATGTGATTTACAAACTTATTGATACGGTTTGACTTTAAGGGTAGGGGTGGAATAAGTGTAAGATTCGTCGCCCCTAAACCGGTTTAAACCGGTTTAAACCCCCAGTGACACTTGGTACTGACAGTTCCAACGCGGTACTTTCATCTTCCCCCTAATGTTTGTTTGTTATGTCTCTGTGCATCTCTTTTGATAGGCAAAAGTACAAAGATGAGTCATGCAGGAAACACCACATACAGAACAAGCACTCGCCCGAACAGCAACACAAGGAAACAGCAAATGTACATAAGTAGAAAAAACAACAAGAGACGCACAAAGACAAAACAAACATACAAAAGGAGGAAGATGGAAGTACCGCCTTGGAACGGTCAGTGACAAGAGTCACTGGGGGGTTAAACCGGTTTATGGGCGCCCAACCTCACACTTATTCCATCCCCATCCTAAAAGACAAACAATGTAAATAAACGTATCCCCTCTCCGACTAATCTACAACAACCGCGACAGCAAATACAGTGGTAAAGTGCATGTATAACGAAAAAACATTTAAGTGAACATACTGTATCCACCTATCGCTAGTGTACTCAATGATTGAGCTGCAAACAGAGTAACTGTAGAAAAGTAATAAAGGGTACGACAAAAATGAAATAGTACAGATATCCGACGTTCTCCTTCCATTTCTGGATTTGTGCTGTGTGGTGGCCGTAAAAAAGTCTCCCCGTACACGTAATCGATGTTGTTATCATTCTCTTGCAGGATATGCAAGTAACATACACAACTCTCATTCGCCTCTTACATCATCATAAGTATGTCATGCACCTCGTGGTAGGTGTTGTGTTCACCAACAATTTGATGCACTTGGTAGCTACACTAATGTAATTGACGTGTTGATGAACACAATACAGGTGCCCCTCTATCACTTTCCAATATGAATAAAGTTAAAATACCTCGAATAGAACTAAAAGCTTTAAATATGCAATCTGTGTCGTCTGTACAAGTACCCAGAAATATTTCTAATTTCTCTTCCCTTCAACCTTTTGTTCGTTTAAAACAACTTAATCTTCAGTCGGCTTCATCTTTTCACATACCATCTCTTTCTATTAATAAATGTTTTTTCAATGGACCAAGAGTTGTACTTTCACCTTTAAAATCTGTTATCCAAAATGTTTCTTCTATTCGTAAACGGTCCTTATGCAGGCGACACAGAGTGTATCCAATTATCCAAAAGTGCTTTGCTAAGAGGTACATATGTTGTAATAACATTTCTTGTAATTCCACTATAAAATCTACAGTTAATGGTAGAACATTTAATGTCAAGATAAACTCAGACGTTGATTGTACTACTACTAACGTTATTTATGTTTTAACTTGAAACGCGCCTAGTTGCGGTATACAGTACGTAGGACAAACAGGACGTGCTTTGAAAACTCGATTTCGTGAGCATGCATATCAGTGTCGAAATCGTAAACTAAACAATTTTTTATACCAACACTTTCGGAAATCTGGCCATTCTTTTAAAGATGTTTTAGTACAAATTGTTGAGCATATAACATATGATAAGGTGGCGACTAGTAGCTTTAAATCGAAAGCTAGATTTATATCTGAATTAAATTGGATCAAAAAATTGCAAACACCTTTTCCTTTAGGACTGAATGATAATATTTACCAGACTGGAAATATTTCAAAAGAACCAGATATAGATATTTTTTCAATTTTTTCTATTAGAAAACGCAAATCTCGATCGCATGGCATTCGCAAGAATGGTAATATTAAACGAAAATCTCGTTTGAAATTGACTCTTCTTGATCTACATACTTTACGCCTAATTTCGGGTAAACATGCCATGCTTTCTAGACTTTCCTCCTTATCTATATGTTCATTAAAAGAAATTGACGAGCAAGCCGATAAAATTATTTTTCGATCAGATCCTCTCATAGGAACGGCTAGTTTGATACAAAGCTTTACTCTACATGTTCTCAGACCGCACATCGACAAATTATCTGAACACCAAAGATTCTTCTTGAAAATTCCTTTTATTAATAAAGGTATTGATTTTATTGACCTCCAAAGTATTTTTAGAGACAAAAATGTAATTGACACTATTCCTAAATACTTTAAAAATACAGAACCACCTATCATCTGCTACAAATATAACAAACCCATCAGAAATACAATTTTCAACTATAATAAAATTGTGGCCGACCTTAATATTAATGATAATATTCCTGATAATTGAGATTGCGCCACCTCAAAATTTTGCTATTCTCCGGCTGGTCATGTGATTACTGGTAATTTTGAGATAATTAAAGATAAACGTCTACGATCTCTTTTGAATATAGGTCCCAAATATAGAATACCATCCTTGATAGATTTTAACTCTTGTCGAGTTCAGATTGCGGAGGCTTTACAAAATTTTAGTATTAAATGGTGTCGAAGAGAACATGTTGAGTCTACTGCCCTTTCTTGTTGGAAAAAACTAATTTTTGATATAATTGATAAACGCATTTCCTTTTACAGCTCTAATAAACACCTTCTTCCACCTAAACCTAGAACTTCATTTAGACATCTTAAAAAGGGTTTACAGGATTTCCATTCAAAATACGTTTTTGTTCCTGCTGATAAGGCATCAAATAATGTGATTATTATTTGACGATTACATTATATCGATGTCTTGAAGCAGGAAATTACTAATACCAAGTCATACATTTCAGTTACCACTGACGAAAAGACCATCATTTCAGACCATGTCAAAAAGTGTGAACAATTTGGAACCGATATTAAAATTACACAACATAAACTTCCTACTATGTATTGGTTACCAAAACTACATAAAAAACCATATAAAGCGCGTTTCATTGCAAGTTCTAGTTCATGTACAACTACTAAATTGTCTATACTTTTGACTTCTTGTTTAACGAAGGTAAAGGAACATGTAAAATTTTACTGTGATAAGACTTATGAAAATTCTGGAATAAATCTCTTCTGGTCTATTAAGAACTCTTCAGAAGTCTTAAACAAACTTAGGAACAAAAGGTATCTTGCATCCACTGTAAGCACTTACGATTTTTCTACTCTGTACACAACTCTTCCTCATATTTTAATTAAGGATAAGCTTACTAGCTTGATCCAGAAAGTATTTGCCCGAGAAAAAACATCGTTCTTGGCATGTAATGCTGAAAAAGCTTTCTTTAGTGACGAGCAAATGAAATATTACACCAATTGGACTTGCTCAGAAGTTTGCGAAGCACTAACCTTTCTTTTGGATAACATATTTGTACGTTATGGGAATGCTATATACCGTCAGGTAATTGGTATTCCCATGGGTACGAATTGTGCACCACTTGTCGCAGATTTGTTTTTGTACTGCTATGAGAGAGATTTCATGTTGAGTTTGAATCCTCAATCACAAGAAGATGTTATAAAAGCCTTCAATGATACTTGTCGATATTTGGATGATATTTTTAACTTAGATAACCCTTTCTTTAATGCTCTGATTCCTACAATTTATCCTAAAGAACTGAAATTGAATAAAGCTAACCCGTCCGACAATTATGCAGCGTTTCTTGACCTAGACCTTAAAATTAATAATGGAATGATTTCTTCTAAAATATATGACAAAAGAGATGATTTTGATTTTAATATTGTAAATTTTCCTCATCTTGACGGGGATGTTCCCCGTGCTCCATCTTACGGGGTTTATATATCTCAACTTATTCGTTTTGCTAGAGCTTGTTCATCTATTGACGATTTTAACAGTCGAAATCTCATTTTAACTGAAAAACTGCTTAAACAAGGATATAGATACCATAAACTAAGAAAAACTTTCTCTAAATTTTACTATCGAAATCTCTCGCTTATTGGCAAGTACAAATGTAATCTCAAGGTACTTTTGCGACACGGTATTTCACATCCTGAATTTTATGGTGATGTGATTTACAAACTTCGTAGAATTATTGGACATACCCATTTTCTCACTTTGTTCATCAAGTATGTAGCAGACGGAAGTTTTTGTCATTCTGATTTCATGTATATTTTTAGATGTTTTAACCATAGCTTGTGAAACCAGGTATTCTGGTCTATATTTAGAATGGAGTTGTTGTTTGTGACAGGTTACACGGATTTGTCAATTCTGTCAGATGATGTAATTATCTGATTGCTGATTGGATATCGTTTGGATTGATTCGGAAGGTTTTGGTTTTCGCGGGGTTTTCTGTCGCCGTGGTCATTTCTTGTTCACTCTTTGGTCATCGTCGTTTGGGAACGGACGGGAGACTTCTTGAGTCTGATAATTGTGGTGGTATAAAGAAGGAAGGTGTGGCTAGGAGATTGGCTTATTCATTGTAAGTTGATGTCTATTTCTGCTGACATTGCTTGTGAATTATGTTTCATTCGTTTGTTATCGCCGTGTCATTTCGGTCTCGTGTCGGTTCGACCTACAGTACGCGTTTAACACAACTTTATATTTTGGACGAAACCGGACTGAATTATCTAATTATTTTAACCCCTTGCATGTTGTATTAGGTGAATGGTTTCTCTTTTACAGCTACTACTAACTCTAGCATGGCACCAGGGAGAGAGAGATAGACGGAGGGAAGTTTGTAATTCTGGGCAGGTCCACAACCTGGTAAGGAATGTTGAATATATGTGTAAAATGTATTGCTTGTAACATATCTGATGCATCATTGAGTTTTACAAGTAGGTAAATAGCTAAGACATTTCCATGTAGTTCAGGTCATGTATATTATGAGTTATGACCAACAAGTCTGTCATAGTATTTGTTAGATATTAATATAACAGTATTTCATGAATATACATATATTTACCTGTGTAAAACTATGTTCTTTATAGTATCTGTTGTATATGCATTGATGTTAATTATGGGAATGTATTGTTTCAGCCCAGCTTATGGTACAGTGTAACTGTAGCTTGGAATAAAGAGAGGATATATACCAGACGATTGAGCTAGTTGTTTGTTCAGCCTCCTCGTAGCTCTGCCATAAACATAATAGGAATAGTATAAAAAACCAAGGCTGTAACAAGTATATAAAACAATTCGTTAAAAAGGGATATGATCCTGTATTATTACAACATACTGCATGTTTGGTTGTGAACCCTTTTACAGTTGGCAATCACGCTGGCCTCTTTGCATGTACGCCGACAAGAAAGGTTTAGTACTCTATGAAGGCGACCTCTTAAATCCAGAAATGGAAGGAGAACGTCGGATATCTGTACTATTTCATTTTTGTCGTACCCTTTATTACTTTTCTACAGTTACTCTGTTTGCAGCTCAATCATTGAGTACACTAGCGATAGGTGGATACAGTATGTTCAATTAAATGTTTTTTTGTTATACATGCACTTTACCACTGTATTTGCTGTCGCGGTTGTTGTAGATTAGTCGGAGAGGGGATACGTTTATTTACACTGTTTGTCTTTTAGGATGGGGATGGAATAAGGGTGAGGTTGGGCGCCCATAAACCGGTTTAAACCCCCGGTGACTTTTGTCACTGACCGTTCCAAGGCGGTACTTCCATCTTCCTCCTATTGTATGTTTGTTTTGTCTTTGTGCGTCTCTTGTTGTTTTTTCTACCCATGTACATTTGCTGTTTCCTTGTGTTGCTGTTCGGGCGAGTGTTTGTTCTGTATGTGGTATTTCCTGCATGACTCATTTTTGTACTTTTAAGAGGTCGCCTTCATAGAGTACTAAACTTTTCTTGTCGGCGTACATGCAAAGAGGCCAGCGTGATTGCCAACTGTAAAAGGGTTCACAACCAAACATGCAGTATGTTGTAGTACTACAGGATCATATCCCTTTTTAATGAATTGTTTTATATATTTGATGAACAAAGTGAGAAAATGGGTATGTCCAATAATTTTACGAAGTTTGTAAATCACATCACCATAAAATTCAGGATGTGAAATACCGTGTCGCAGAAGCACCTTGAGATAACATTTGTACTTGCCAATAAGCGAGAGATTTCGATAGTAAAATTTAGAGAAAGTTTTTCTTAGTTTATGGTATCTATATCCTTGCTTAAGCAGTTTTTCAGTTAAAATGAGATTTCGACTGTTAAAATCGTCTATAGATGAACAAGCTCTAGCAAAACGAATAAGTTGAGATATATAAACCCCGTAAGATGGAGCACGGGGAACATCCCCGTCAAGATGAGGAAAATTTACAATATTAAAATCAAAATCATCTCTTTTGTCATATATTTTAGAAGAAATCATTCTATTATTAATTTTAAGATCAAGATCAAGAAACGCTGCATAATTGTCGGACGGGTTAGCTTTATTCAATTTCAGTTCTTTAGGATAAATAGTAGGAATCAGAGCATCGAAGAAAGGGTTATCTAAGTTAAAAATATCATCCAAATATCGACAAGTTTCATTGAAGTCTTTTATAACATCTTTTTGTGATTGAGGATTCAAACGCAACATGAAATCTCTCTCATAGCAGTACAAAAACAAATCTGCGACAAGTGGTGCACAATTCGTACCCATAGGAATACCAATTACCTGACGGTATATAGCATTCCCATAACGTACAAATATGTTATCCAAAAGAAAGGTTAGTGCTTCGCAAACTTCTGAGCAAGTCCAATTGGTGTAATATTTCATTTGTTCGTCAGTAAAGAAAGCTTTTTCAGCATTACATGCCAAGAATGATGTTTTTTCTCGGGCAAATACTTTCTGGATCAAGTTAGTAAGCTTATCCTTAATTAAAATATGAGGAAGAGTTGTGTACAGAGTAGAAAAATCGTACGTGCTTACAGTGGATGCAAGATACCTTTTGTTCTTAAGTTTGCTTAAGTTCATTTGCTGATTAGTTTTGTTATGGCGTTGTTCGGGCGACTGTGTGTTTTCTATGTGGTGTTTCCTGCATGACTGATACGTGTACTTTTGGCTGTACATATTTTAAAGCATCAAACAACGACTAGCACGAAAACTGCTAAAGGAAATAGTGCTTGTGTGGCTCACGATCTTGTCATAGAATTACAACAACACAAAAAATGGCGGATTTGTTTAAAGAATAAGCATAACTGTTGTGATATCGGTTTGTTTTAGTGCAATCAAAACATCTTATCATTTAAAGGGGATGGGAATGAACAGTCCAAAGAAAGTGCAAAATTGGGTCATGCAGGAAACACCACATACAAAACAAACAGCTGCCTGAACAGCACAGCAACAAGAAAACAGTAAATGTACTTAACTACCAAAGCACAAAGAAACTAACAAAGACAAAACAAACAAACAATAGGGGAAGATGGAAGTACCGCCTTGGAATGGTCAGTGACTCACACTTATTCCATCCCCACCCTAAAAGACGAACAGTGAAAAAGACCATAATTCGGGGTCATATCCATTTTCATGATTTGTTTATTAAACGCATTAAAACATTTAAAAAGAAAGGTTATGGTTATCGACCCTTTTACTGTCGGTAGCTACGCTTCCCTCTTTGCTTGCGCGATGACAGGCCGAGGGTAGTACTCTATGATGGTATACTCTTAAATTTGGATACAGGATGAGCTTACCAGACTCATGTATTACTTTTTCCCTGTCGTGCCCTTAACGGCTTACATGCGGGTGCTCTGACTTCAGCAAAGTCATTGAGTACATATTTGACGGATTGTCACAGTTATTATGCTATGTTTTACATGTTGTCCTGTGTTCACCGTCGTCTATGTTGTGGGTAAGTCCAGCGGATACCTTTATTTACACTATTTGTAAAGCTAGGGTGACTTTGAGAGAAGTGTGAGGTTAGGACGTCCGTAAACCGGTTTAAACCCCAGTGGTGTTTTTGCTACTGACCGTGCCAAGGCGGTACTCTCTTTGTCACCCTCCCTTTTGTTTGTCTTGCGTCTTTGTGCTTGTGATTTTGTTCATGTGTGGAACGTTTGTCTCTGGTTCTTGTGTGTCTTTTGGTGTTTTCTGTGTTCATCTCGTGTGTGAGTGTGCGTTTGGATGTGTGGTTGTGTGTGTGTATGTGTGGCATGCTGTCTATCGGTGTTTTGGTGGTGGTTGCGTCTTGTATGTGGCTTTGCCTTCTTGACTTTACTACTTTTCCATTTACTGTTAGAGGCTGGCGAAAAAATAAAAGCCATTTGCAATTGGAATTGCCTATAAACCCCGACATTTTGATATTTAAAAAAAACTTACTGTGCATCTGGAGGTTGAACCAAACGAAGGTTAAGTGATGGAGGATATACTTATAAACTGGATCACGCAATATTGAATAAAATATGAAAACCAGAAAACTGTTTAATTATGTGACAACACCACATCCCAGTCAAAAGAGTTGACTTTCTCTAAGGCGAACTGACCTTACCTTCCTTAAATATAATTTCAAAATCGCAGTTACTGGTTCTTTGAATAATAAGAACCTCTAAGGTAATATACAGAAAGTACTTGTCTGGACACAGCACGTCAATCATAATTATAAGTGTTATATAGCTGACTGGATCTTGAAATATATTCAGTAAAACGATTTGTGTGAGGTTGTATCTGATCTAATTCTTGTCTTAGATATGGCGTTATACCCCCATTCCACTGGGCGGCGGTTCCACTGCGCTCATGGCGCTTCTCCAAAATCTTCCAAATCGCCACAGAAGCGCCGTCATGTGCCTAATTTTGGGACTTGGGCGTTTCTAGTACGCTTATAGGACGCTTCAATAACGATCTTGGTGCGCTGTTTACGATCCTGTCGAGATGTTGCTGCGCTTCTACGGCGCTTGATGTCTCTCCAAGACGCTTCTACTACGCTTCCACTACGACACAGGATTTCAGCGGAATCGCCGCTCAGTAGAATGGGGGTATTACATCTTGTCATTTGTTTTAGATGAGTTTAATTGGAATTTGGTTTACGGCGCTGCGTATAAGCTGTCACACAGACATTGAACAGTTCTGTTAAGGTCGTGTATGCATATATCATTTGTGCATCTGATGTTGCTGAGGACTTTCGTGTGTTATTTTTCCCACCTAACTTCTGTTCTATTGTTAGTAAATGCTATACCCTTTACGAAAAACTGGACAGCAACTAAAACGGAACCGATAGTGAAATGCTTTTGTGATTCTGGTATTGTCAGCAGAAATATTACAAAAGATGAAGAATCACAACCGGTATTGCTGATGTAGATTATGACGACGATTGCGACGTCTCATTAGCTGAGCGATTTTGTCACTATAATGGTTGATAAGTTAAGGCATCGTATACAGGTTACAAATAATTTTATCTGTTTCCATGGATCGTTGCTGTTTTCATATATCGTTGATGACAATATTAAACAGTTCGGATCAAATTAGGTTCTACTTATACACCTTAAACGATAACATTTATTTAGTCCGTAGCTTATTTCTGGCGCTCTCAATGTCCATTATAAAGGGCTATAACCTCTCTATACTGAAGCGCACTGCATGTTTGGTGGTCGACCCCTTTGCAGTTGGGTAGTATACTTCCCTCTTTGCTTGCGTGACGACAGGAAACACCTAATACTCAATGATTGCGTCGTCTTCTTCCACCTAAACCTAGAACTTCATTTAGACATCTTAAAAAGGGTTTACAGGATTTCCATTCAAAATACGTTTTTGTTCCTGCTGATAAGGCATCAAATAATGTGATTATTATTTGACGATTACATTATATCGATGTCTTGAAGCAGGAAATTACTAATACCAAGTCATACATTTCAGTTACCACTGACGAAAAGACCATCATTTCAGACCATGTCAAAAAGTGTGAACAATTTGGAACCGATATTAAAATTACACAACATAAACTTCCTACTATGTATTGGTTACCAAAACTACATAAAAAACCATATAAAGCGCGTTTCATTGCAAATTCTAGATCATGTACAACTACTAAATTGTCTATACTTTTGACTTCTTGTTTAACGAAGGTAAAGGAACATGTAAAATTTTACTGTGATAAGACTTATGAAAATTCTGGAATAAATCTCTTCTGGTCTATTAAGAACTCTTCAGAAGTCTTAAACAAACTTAAGAACAAAAGGTATCTTGCATCCACTGTAAGCACTTACGATTTTTCTACTCTGTACACAACTCTTCCTCATATTTTAATTAAGGATAAGCTTACTAGCTTGATCCAGAAAGTATTTGCCCGAGAAAAAACATCGTTCTTGGCATGTAATGCTGAAAAAGCTTTCTTTACTGACGAGCAAATGAAATATTACACCAATTGGACTTGCTCAGAAGTTTGCGAAGCACTAACCTTTCTTTTGGATAACATATTTGTACGTTATGGGAATGCTATATACCGTCAGGTAATTGGTATTCCCATGGGTACGAATTGTGCACCACTTGTCGCAGATTTGTTTTTGTACTGCTATGAGAGAGATTTCATGTTGAGTTTGAATCCTCAATCACAAGAAGATGTTATAAAAGCCTTCAATGATACTTGTCGATATTTGGATGATATTTTTAACTTAGATAACCCTTTCTTTAATGCTCTGATTCCTACAATTTATCCTAAAGAACTCAAATTGAATAAAGCTAACCCGTCCGACAATTATGCAGCGTTTCTTGACCTAGACCTTAAAATTAATAATGGAATGATTTCTTCTAAAATATATGACAAAAGAGATGATTTTGATTTTAGTATTGTAAATTTTCCTCATCTTGACGGGGATGTTCCCCGTGCTCCATCTTACGGGGTTTATATATCTCAACTTATTCGTTTTGCTAGAGCTTGTTCATCTATTGACGATTTTAACAGTCGAAATCTCATTTTAACTGAAAAACTACTTAAACAAGGATATAGATACCATAAACTAAGAAAAACTTTCTCTAAATTTTACTATCGAAATCTCTCGCTTATTGGCAAGTACAAATGTAATCTCAAGGTACTTTTGCGACACGGTATTTCACATCCTGAATTTTATGGTGATGTGATTTACAAACTTCGTAGAATTATTGGACATACCCATTTTCTCACTTTGTTCATCAAATATATAAAACAATTCATTAAAAAGGGATATGATCCTGTATTATTACAACATACTGCATGTTTGGTTGTGAACCCTTTTACAGTTGGCAATCACGCTGGCCTCTTTGCATGTACGCCGACAAGAAAGGTTTAGTACTCTATGAAGGCGACCTCTTAAATCCAGAAATGGAAGGAGAACGTCGGATATCTGTACTATTTCATTTTTGTCGTACCCTTTATTACTTTTCTACAGTTACTCTGTTTGCAGCTCAATCATTGAGTACACTAGCGATAGGTGGATACAGTATGTTAAATTAAATGTTTTTTTGTTATACATGCACTTTACCACTGTATTTGCTGTCGCGGTTGTTGTAGATTAGTCGGAGAGGGGATACGTTTATTTACACTGTTTGTCTTTTAGGATGGGGATGGAATAAGGGTGAGGTTGGGCGCCCATAAACCGGTTTAAACCCCCGGTGACTTTTGTCACTGACCGTTCCAAGGCGGTACTTCCATCTTCCTCCTATTGTATGTTTGTTTTGTCTTTGTGCGTCTCTTGTTGTTTTTTCTACCCATGTACATTTGCTGTTTCCATGTGTTGCTGTTCGGGCGAGTGTTTGTTCTGTATGTGGTATTTCCTGCATGACTCATTTTTGTACTTTTAACCCAAATGTTTTATAAATTACTTTAATAAAGTATTTGCAATGCATAACTATGTGTAACAGCCGTGGTTCTAACTGTCCTTGCTAGAGAGTTATTGCTTTGGTGTCTGGTTAAACTACGGACTGTGTGGTTACTGGCTAGATAGTTGACCACCTGGGATCGCCAATGGTGCACGTTACAGTTAGTAGCAGCGGTTTCAAGCTTAAGCCACGGTCATTTTCCAGACCAAATATCGATTCGAGATTTCTCGGAGGAGAAAGTAATGTAACAGCGAGGGTGTTCGGTATATAATCACTATACACTGATCTTACCGGTGAGCGAGCTCTTACACGTGGTTTTAGTGTTCGACAATGTTTCAAGTTTGTCGCGGTCATTGGCTAAATGGGTGACCACCAGGGTTTACGTTACACGTGAAATTATGCATCTCGAACTCGTACAAAAATAAAATAGAAGTGTAACAGGAAATTGTGGAAATGACACATGACAGTAACACCAGAAGCACAAATGAAATGCGCGCTCACACTACCTCCATAGAAATGTTCCTTGCCTGTTCAACAGTCTTATCCCATCTGATAAGTGTGTGATTGGACGCATTTCCTATCCATGGTTTTTACATTCGAAATACACTTAGTAACTTTCCTAACTCCACATTTTTGTTGTTAAATAACTTTTTACTATCACAAGACATATACATGAACTTCCTTCTGTGATTAATATACACACTCACCTATACAGGTGTGATAAATTACCGCTCAATACCGACAAGAAGTATGGAATTCCAGATGCATGTGCGTTTGGTGTTTTTTGTGCTTTTATACACGTGTACCAACCAAATTGCAATGAAACCGACACAATGCCAGATAAGAACATTTTACATTGGAAAAACATCGGGACTTACTTTTGAGATATACGTAGAATGACCGATTTTGAGAGAGGCCGTGCAATTGTGATGCTTGAAAGAGGATAAACCCACCGACAAGTAAGCTCTTATGTGTTTTCGCTGTTCAAAATTCCATTTGTTGAATTTAACAAGTGCAATGGGGGGACAGGTGCTTTCCAGTGGCGTAAGCATATTTCGCCTACAAAGCTGTGATGGCCAGAAACGTTGCTATAGACGGAGGGGAGAACCTTCTAACGACGACAACGTCATCGAACGTGATCAGCATCGATGGGGTGTTCAGTCATGACTTGGGTTTGAATCTCCCTCCATACAGAAACTAGGGCCTTTGTTGTGAGCGGTAGGCTCAATGCCCAGAGGTACCAAGACGACATTCTAATGCCCGTGTCTATTCCTAGCTATTCTCTATTTACGTCAGAATAGGTGTATGCAATTGATGCATAACGGTACAAGGTGACACGCAGCAGCTGGTACAACCAGGATACTTGACGCTAACAACATAAACGTTCTACAATGGTGCTAACTCTCCCGATCTCAATCCAATAGAGCACTTGCAGGACGAGCTGAAGCGTAGAATCCGACAACTTCTCCACCCACCAAGGCCACTTCTGGACCTTGAAAATGCTCTGATTAACGCACGGGCATTTATTGTCAACTGTATTTGCCATCGCGGTTGTTGTAGGTTAGTCGGAGAGGGGATACGTTCATTTACACTGTTTGTTTTTTAGGGTGGGGATGGAATAAGTGTGAGGTTTGGCGCCCATAAACCGGTTTAACCCCCCAGTGACTCTTGTCACTGACCGTGCCAAGGCGGTACTTCCATCTTCCCCCTATTGTATGTTTGTTTTGTCTTTGTGCGTCCCTTGATGTTTTTATAGTTATGTACATTTGCTGTTTCCTTGTGTTACTGTTCGGGCGACTGTTTGTTCTATATGTGGTGTTTCCTGCATGACTCATTTTTGTACTTTGCTCAGAAGTTTGCGAATCACTAACCTTTCTTTTGGATAACATATTTGTACGTTATGGGAATGATATATACCGTCAGGTAATTGGTATTCCTATGGGTACGAATTGTGCACCACTTGTCGCAGATTTGTTTTTGTACTGCTATGAGAGAGATTTCATGTTGCGTTTGAATCCTCCATTAAAAGAAGATGTTATAAAAGCCTTCAATGAAACTTGTCGATATTTGGATGATATTTTGAACTTAGATAACCCTTATTTGATGCTCTGATTCCTACAATTTATCCTAAAGAACTCAAATTGAATAAAGCTAACCTGTCCGACAATTATGCAGCGTTTCTTGATCTCGACCTTAAAATTGATAATGGAATGATTTCTTCTAGAGCTTGTTCATCTATTGACGATTTTAACAGTCGAAATCTCATTTTAACTGAAAAACTGCTTAAGCAAGGATATAGATACCATAAACTAAGAACAACTTTTTCTAAATTTTAATATCGAAATATCTCGCTTATTGGTAAGTACCAATGTAATCTTTAGGCGCTTCTGAGACACGGTATTTCACATCCTGAAATTTATGGTGATGTGATTTACAAACTTCGTAAAATTATTGGACATACCCATTTTCATACTTTGTTCATCAAATATGTTAAAAGAAATCGTTAAAAAGGGATATGATCCTGTAGTACTACAACATACTGCATGTTTGGTTGTGAACCCTTTTACAGTTGGCAATCACGCTGGCCTCTTTGCATGTACGCCGACAAGAAAGGTTTAGTACTCTATGAAGGCGACCTCTTAAATCCAGAAACGGAAGGAGAACGTCGGATATCTGTACTATTTCGTTTTTGTCGTACCCTTTATTACTTTTCTACAGTTACTCTGTTTGCAGCTCAATCATTGAGTACACTAGCGATATGTGGATACAGTTTGTTCACTTAAATGTTTTCGTTATACATGCACTTTACCACTGTATTTGCCATCGCGGTTGTTGTAGATTAGTCCGATAGGTGATACGTTTATTTACACTGTTTGTGTTTTAGTGTGGGGATGGCATAAGTGTGAGGTTGGGCGCCCATAAACCGGTTTAACCCCCCAGTGACTTTTGTCACTGACCGTTCCAAGGCGGTACTTCCATCTTCTCCCTGTTGTATGTTTGTTTTGTCTTTGTGCGTCTCTTGATGTTTTTATAGTTATGTACATTTGCTGTTTCCTTGTGTTGCTGTTCGGGCGACTGTTTGTTCTGTATGTGGTGTTTCCTGCATGACTCATTTTTGTACTTTTGTACGTTTTAATATGTATGTTTGACATGTGTATATGAGTGCTCTTCTATTGCAGTGTGTGAGCACGCATTTCATTTGTGTTTCTTGTGTTGCTGTGCGCTGTCGTGTCATGTTGAAGTTTACTACCTGACATCAATTCTAATTTTGGGTCTCACAAAAATAAGCACACACAGAAGCAATTATCTGTATCTTTAGTAATTAATGTCGGATGTGTTTTTCTTCTGCTAGTGTTTGTTTTGTTTACCTATTTTTCGAAGAAATAATATAGATTCTTAATTTTTTTAGGGTATGATCTAAATCCAAACTGTTCGTGTAACTCAGTAACGATTCGGTTTATCGAGGCTTTATCAGGATACATGTTTTGTTTTAAATTTCACGTATGATTAATATTGTTAGGCATGTCTGATGATGTCTAAGACAGAACTTAAACTCTTTATTTTAAGAAAAAAGGTGTGCATACGTTTACAATAAAAATGTAAATATGAACATGAGGTTGTTCTTGGTCAAGCGGTACACTCTGCTCCCTGTTTTTCCGGGTTTACGAAAAATGTCGGAAAATGAACTTCATTCTCAGTGTTGTTATACCTTCTGATCCTTTGAGATAATGAATTTCAGTACTTCTTGTTCTGAAAATTGAATACCGCTTAAGCCAGTGCTAGGGGGCGTGAGCAGTGGTGCACTTTCAATTACTGTTCATGAACAGACTCAATAAAACCGAGTCTGCAATTTTCTCTTTTTGTGTTGCAATTTTTGCTCTCAGGGGATCACCTCACATCAGAATTTATAATCTTCACAACAGCAGGTGTTAAGTGCTTGTGTGGCGGCCGTAAAACGTCGCCCCGTACTTCATTCTCAGTGTTGTTATACCTTTTGATCCTTTGAGATCATGAATTTCAGTACTTCTTGTTCTGAAAATTGAATACCGCTTAAGCCGGTGCTAGGGGGCGTGAGCAGCGTTGTACTTTCAATTACTGTTCATGAACAGACTCAATAAAACCGAGTCTGCAATTTTCTCTTTTTGTGTTGCAATTTTTGCTCTCAGGGGATCACCTCCCTTCAGAATTTTTAATTCAGCCATCACTATTCCACAACAGACCTGATATTCAAGGATGTCGAATATCACGTTATTCAGTATTATTGTACGGGCGAGTGTCATTTTTATTACTTGAGTGTAAAAGCCACACTATACATATAGTCATTCATTCCCAAAAGAGACGGAATCCTTTTATCCATGTTTATGTCATCAGCGCATATGACAACCTCTCAGTTTGGGATAGCGGCATTCCAACACTCAAACGACCAGTTGTCACGAATTCCTTGTATGAGTAGATTATTTCGTTACATAACCTCTGTGTCTCGTTTGTCTCTGGCGTAGCAGCTTTTTATTATTTCAGAGGTATAGGCATGATGCATACAATTAAACATTTTAAAGAATAGCTCCTTTATTTCTGCACCAAACCCTACACTGAGACCACTCTTAAGAATCGTCTCTTCGAGATGATTCTAAAGGGTGGTCACAGTATATGGTTTTGCGGAGAAATGGGGAATTTAATATTTGGGTACGCACCTTTATCTGTAGCTCTATATTTATATTAAATATATCTGTTAAAACAAATATAATAATACTCAGACATCGCTTTTCGGATAGCGTAGATAAATACAATGATTTGTGATAAAGGTTTATAATCCCCTATTCCCTCATTCTCGCGATATAACGTATAAACAAGAAGTGCAAATATTTTACAGATGTAAAAGTTACGTCCGGGGAGAGTATTTCGTAAAACAAAAACAAATGTTGAATACTTTAATGGCAGTGTACAAATGAAAATATATCTGATCGGATTAATATTGTGAATATTAATTTGTAGTGTAATGTAATTGCTGAAGAATTCTGACCATGGTCTAAGACACTTCATGAAGAAGCATATCCCTTAATACTTAGAGCCAAACAAGATCAGATTGTAATATTCTCAGTGTTGTTTTATTTTCTGGTCCTTTTGGGATCATTACTTTTGATGGTATACGTTTTGAAAATTGAAAACTGCTTAAGCCGGTGGTAGGAGGCGTGAGTAGCGTTGCACGGTACTGCTACTTTCACCCTATAGTCCACTTTTTAGGTTTCGGACTACTTTCCGAAACCTAATAGTAATGCATCCCCAGGGCATGCCTCAAGCAAATTTATAAAGAAATTCATATCCCATAATGCGCAATCAGACCACTGTTATACTACGAAATATCAATTTATGCTTAGAATGCATACGTTCATTAACCCAAATGCAGACATTTTGAATGGTTTAACGTTGACAGAATGTTTATCACGTAGCGCCGATTATGCGATTTAGTTATCTACGGGTGTATTTCACCCGTATTTCTACGTTCATTTTGCCAAAAATGTGATTTTGATAACACCCCTTGACAAAAATATAGTTCCAAGTGCAATGCATTTGATAAACGTTATCGATAATTCTTTATTTGGTATTTGTGTCAATTATTAAAATGCGGATGCAACTGTTGCAATTACCAATAATTTTGCCGTGTAAAATGCTACGTTATATGATAAATTTGGTCGCGTACGAATATATACCACAGAGCGCCGGTAAAAATGAACCAGAAAGTAATCGACATCTAAAAGTCGGGCGTTTATTTGAAATCTACAAGCATTTCTTGAATTTGTCGGATTGGTACAGACAACGTTACGGAGAAAACAGTAATGAATAATGGTCGGAACGTCGTCAATCTCTACATATTACACACGAACTATGGGAATGAAGATAACGACTGGAAATTGCAGGATACAGTATAAACACCCGATATGACGGGTATGACTCATATCCGCGGATATGAATTTCGCAGCCTAAATCGGCCACAATTTAAGCATTATTTTTCTTATTAGAAAAACCTTTCATCGAGCTTATTGGCTAATATTGTCCATATTTATTATTTGAAATACGTAAATTTAATATTCATTGCATAATAAGTAGTAACAGCCTGGAAAATTCTACTCGTCTGCTCGCTATGACGAGTAAAATAAAAAATAATAAATATAAAATAAATAAATTATTATTTAATTTACTGTAATTTAGTTTATAAATAAATAAAATTTAATAATTTAATTTAGTTATTATTATTTTATTAATAATAATAATTTATTATTATAATAAAAATAAATTAAAAAATAAATAAAATAAAATAATAAATAAATTTAATATAATTTAATTTATTTAATTTAATTTACTGTAGTTATAGTTGAAGTTGAAGAAAGCTAAAAAAAATCATAATATTCGGCACCGACCCTTCTGCACGAAGGAGCACGGACCGTATTGAAACGTTCCGGAGATATATGGATAACCTTGAGCCTCAAAAGCAATCTGTATTCTGAATGCATCAGAAGTATTTATATTGAGTTTAGAAGATCATAATTATATTTTTACATAATGTGTGACAAGCATCGTAAACATTGATCATAGACTTTTCTGTTCTATAAGACCCATGTTTATAATGTGTGTAATGTGTTAGGAGACTTGGTACCAGGTTGTAAGCATTTAAGGATAATTACTCCAATTATAGAGATGTATTAGTTATAAAAGAGATATAGTGGAATTATTTTATTGTATGTGTTACATAATGTTAATTATAACATAAGCTGAACGTATATAATTCTTGACAATTTTTTGTTTGTAGTGTGTGTTTAAGCTTTTCCCCCAGCATTAATCTGTGTTAACATACAAGCATGCTGTTATTTTCACCCCTGGTATATAATAATGTCCCGAAATGAAGTAGAGGGACATATTGTGTTTGCTCCGTTTCTTATTCTTATTATTCTTTCTTCCGATTCTGATTCTTCCAATTGTTCTTCTTCCATTATGAACTTGTCCAGAGCATTTCTCAGTAAGACTAAGTAATTGTCCGATCCTAATGAAACTTCATATGAATATTGCTTGATACATGCAGATGTACATCCCACTTTTTATTTTTTGAAAATCACCATAACTAAATGGTTGGCTATAATTGGTCGAAATTTAGATAGTGTTTGGCGAAGTTATATATCATTCGATTTTTTGCTGAAAATTGGTATCATGGGATATTTGAGTACTCCAAATCAATTGGTTTGTGTTTCGAAAGTACATATACAGTATTGGTTGATTTTGCTAAAAATTGGTATTACGGTATATTTTGGCACTCGGGACTAATTTATAGGTCTTTTTAAAGAATTGGTTGCCATAGTAACTGAGTGGTGGCTCTGATTGGTCGAAAATTTAGATATTTTTCGGCAAATTCAGATATTGTTCGATTTTGCCGAAAATTGGTATGTCGGGATATTTTGACACTCAGAATTGATTGGTATGTCTTTCGAAATGATTTGTTGGTATGGAAACTGAATGGTGAGATCTGATTGGTCAAAAGTTTAGATATTCAAATTTGCTGAAAATTGGCATTTAGGGGTATTTGGGTATCCCAAACTCAGTCAAGTTGTTTTGAAATACTTGGTTGCCATGGTAATGGAGTAGTGTCCTCTGAATGGGTCACAATTTACATATTAGATTTTTCGGAAAATTTGGCCAGTAGGGATATATATGCAGTTGTTTTAAAAGTGCTGGTTGCCATGTAACGAAGTGCTCACTAATGGACTGTTATTGGTTGAAATTTAGATATTATGCTCACCAATAACAGTTGTAAGTTTCGTTTAGGGGACATTCTGCAACATATTCTGTTACAATTAGATCTTGTCAACTGTATGATATTTAGATTCACATGGCATATATAATTTATCCAAACGTGGTTGTAGTGTATAGATGGATAGGTGATTGATGCACGCCAAATACTGTTACAATCCACCAGTTAGTAGCAGAAATATGACCCTTTGTTGTTTTCAGATAGCCATATAGAAAATATGACTGTCAGAAGTCATATCATTGAACAGCTTGCTCAGATTTCATTTAAATTTGACGGGGTATTTACATGGATAGGTGCATGAGGCACAATATATGACGCCAACGTCGGCCAAATAATAATAGAGTAATGGCCCTTTACTAAATTCAAATATAAATTTAAGTAAACTTCGGGCAAATTGAACTATTGGAACTGCACTGTGTGCTACTGGTCATCAATTTATTTCTTTAAACAATATCTTAAACACTGACAGGATTTTCAGAAAAGTTCACAGCAATTTTGTTCAGATGACCGGTCAATTTTAACAAACAGTTCCATTAAACACCATTTTAGTTCAGGAAATAATGCTTTAGAGGTCATCATACTATGTATCAATGGTACCAGTCCTTCCCTACCAAGCTTTTTCGTATTGTATGGTCACAATCGACATATATATGGTCCGAATCCTTCAGTACTGTCAGTACTTTGATTTATTTTATATGGTTAATATTTAATGTTTCATGTCTTGTAACTGTTCCGTTTCTTGTTTGATGGTGTTTGGTACCGTGTCCGTTCGTGAGTGGCTCTCCCTGTTTGACTTTTCCCCAACTTTTAACCCATATCTTTGTCTATTACACTTCATCTAAAGTATTTAAGGTATACGATGGACAGAAATAATGCTATATCCAGCAACAAAATGTATTAGTCAAACGAACATGTATGGTAACAAGTTTAACATATTGTTGTCCTCTTCTGAATTTTAACATTATACCTGCATGATGATGTTATTACATTAATCAAGAGAGAATGTCAAAAGTGTATATATGTCTAGGTATCCGTTGATGCCTGCACTTATCTATGTAAGCTGTTTACAACTTCATTTTCCATTATACGAGTACCTATCTTTGCCTTGTTACCATGTCAAACATTTAGTTTGTATCAGACTAGTAACGATACTATATCATTATATCATTGCTATTATTCTATTTTAAAGTAGATTTTTACCAGACAGACCCATCCAATCAACCAATAAATTCTTGAATACCACAAGAATCCCAAATGTAGCATGTCTAGTGTTGTAATGTCTGTGTAGAGCAAACGTCATTATTTAGACCATAGTACTCGTGGGTTGCAGTTTGAAGAAAGTCTTTCCCACTTTCATGTAATGAATATGTAGGTTTCAAAGTATAAGCAAACACTGTAAAATAGAAATGTCAATTTCAATTCGTGAATCACATTTTGCTTCTATACGCCCAATTTTAGGATGATGATAGTTTTCGTTAACATAACCGGTCGGGTTTTAAAAAACACAATATATATATATAAAAAAGGAGGGCTGTTTAGCGTATACAAATTCTTCGAAATACAATCAGTGCAGTAGCAGGAAGGAGTATAGATAAATCGGTAGTGATTATATGACTCACATTAAGTATGTCTAAAAATTACCACCATATAACTGTACAGGAAACATAACATTTTGCAACTGATATTAGCCGTTGCCTTATTGTTTCAAACGGCAGAAGTATCCGCTCCTCAATATCGCTTCATGTGCATAGCATATTAGTTATAAAACGGCAAAATGGAATCGGATAATAGATCACTTCACCCGACCTGCAATTGACCGAATTTATAAAAGTACAGTGCTAAGCATACTTTGGTTTGGCACAAAACATGCTATGTTGACCCTCAAATTTCTCTCAAACACATTATTCTCATCGTGCGAAAAACGCGCGCGAAATATTCTCGTCGAGAGACAAATGCACGCTTTTTTTTCTCATTTCGCTGCTTGGACAAATGCGTTCGTGTGTTCGCCTGGGGTTGTAGGTACGAACGCACGTTTCTCATGTGAAAATGCGGGTAAAATAATGTTTTGATTGTTAATTTCTTTTAATATGTTAATGCTGTGAACAATTGTAATGATGATCTAGCGCTAATTGCGATTGCCTTTAACCGAAATGGCTGCAGTTGCTCTGTCTTCAGCAAAGTCATTGAGTACATATTTGATGAACTTTCACAGTTGTTATGCTATGTTTTATATTTTGTACTGTGATTACTGTCTTCTATGTTGTGGGGAATTCCGGCGGGGACACCTTTATTTACAATGTTTGTTTAGCTAGAGTGACTTGAGATAAGTGTTAGGTTAGGACGTCCGTAAACCCCCAGTGGTGATTTTGCTACTGACCGTGCCAAGGCGGCTCTCTCTTTGTCACCCTTACTTTTGTTTGTCTTTTGTCTTTGTGCTTGTGTTTTGTTCATGTTTGTCTCTGGTGCTTGTGTATTCTGTGGTGTTTTCTGTGTTCTTCTCGCGTGTTTGCGTGTGTTTTGTTGTGTGTGTGTGTGTGTGACATGCTGTCTATCGATGTGTTGGTAGTGGTTGCGTCTTGTATGTGCCTTTCTACTGTATGTGTGTGTATGAGTATAAATTGCTATATAAATTGCTTTCTGTAGGTGTCTTGGTGATGGTGGCGTTTTGTGTGTGTCTTTTTCTGCTTGACTTTACTACTTTTTCATTTATCAACACATTATCAAACTGTCTGAAAATGGCCTTTGTTGAAACATTAATATGAGAAAATTGGTGTATTGGAGTCAATTAGCGCAAACAGACAAATGATTTTAACAGCAACTTCGAGCCTATCAGTATATTATAGAATTGCATTCTGATTTGCATTCTGCTGGGTATAATTTCCGTTTAGTTTTCTTCAAATTAATGATATTTGTGAACGGTTGTTGAATCTAATGGACGTTTCCGTTTATGTGTGGAAATCCTGTGTAGAGACGATCGTTTTCCGCATTCGTCTTGGAAGTATCGATCTGCATCATACACACAGACATATTTGACGGACTTTCACAGTTGTCCCGCTATGAAAAAGTAGTAACGTCAAGCAGGCAAAGCCACACACAAGACGCAACCACCACTAAAACATCGATAGACAGCATGACACACACACACACAAACACACGCACACAAACGAGACGAACACAGAATGCATCAGCAAACACACAAGCACAAGAGACAAACATTCCAACCATGAACAAAAGCACAAGTGCAAAGACACAAGACAAACAGAAGTAAGGGTGACAAAGAGAGTACCGTCTTGGAACGGTCAGTAGCAAAATCACCACTGGGGGTTTAAACTGGTTACAATACCAACAATACCAACACTGCCTCTTCAATTTGGAAATCTACAGATGAGATGATTTGCTGCCACATTCAAACAGTGTTACTCATCTTAAGTAAAAATAGCCATGCATCTATATATACATGCCTTTGTCTGAGTGCTTACATGCACCAGTTTAATATGCACTGCATCACTGTTCTGTACAAAATTGCGATATGTACATGACTGTTGACTATTAAATACTTATAATAATGTTCCACAACATTTACAAGTCAGCAATGTCCTTAATGTGTTGATGAGGTCTATTTGTATTTGGGTCTGACTAAATACTCTTTGTTTATACTTGTCAAATACTTACGGTTTCCTACGGGCTCTGGTTCCCTTCGATTAGCCAAACGTTTTGCCTTATTCTGGGGACAAACTGTTGTGCTTAAGCCTCTACATGATGCTAAACTAAAGCATAAAAACCGTCTAGGAGAGTTCTTCTCCTATACATTAACAAGTGCACATAAATTTGCTGTTGATTTTTACTGCCCGGCATTAAGCCACAAAAAATTCAGGGACCAATCGCTTAGCTAGGCATTTGCATCTATACATATAATAATTAGGAACGTTTATCACGATGGTAGCCCCATTGACGAGATAGCACGGCTATACTTGAAGTTTACCTTAAACTTGTCAGATGTCTTGACATCGCCATCCGTAAACAGGTTTAAACCTCCAGTGATGGTTTTGCCACTGACCGTTCCAAACTCTCTGCAAACGCATGGGAGTTATAAAAGGTATTTACCTAAGCATACCACAACCTTTTTATTGAACATCGATCAAGTGCCTATTCATGTCTGCTCAATGGAAAATGTTACAATGTACCAGTAGTTAATTCAGACATGATTGTGGATTAAGATGCAATTTAAGGGGGGCTTACTGACTCCGAGGGCAATTGTAGGCGATAGACAATGTCTCTAGATCCTACTTTGGCAATTGTCTAGTTAGATACGTTATCTATCTGCTTCAAACTGATGTATGGCATTGTCCTAAATGCTCCGTATCAAATTTATAATGTTTTAGACTAGTAGATCGATAGACACTTGTCTGATTTAGGGTGAGCAACTTAACCTTACTCCTGCTGTATTGAAACTTCGAAATGTAGAAATGTTTACTTTATAACCGTTCAAACTGTTAGAGATTACTGATCGAGTGGCACACGCCAGGATACGGAGATTAATGTGGATCCAGATTGTTCGCAATGCCGGACAGACCGCGTAGACCGCGTTTTGCACATCTACATTGAAAATTTATTCTACAAAATGAGGTACTTCTCACAGAACGTTCTAAACCTTTTCTCGTGAATTATCGTACAAAATGCTCTTTGGTTCTTTGTGTACTAGAAAGTGTTTGAACTGTTTTCCAACTATGAAACTGACTGAAAGTCATTCAGTGCATTTTTTCATCTGATAAATGATTCTGTCAAATATCATTTTGATCTGTCTTCACTAATATGTAATTTCCTTTGGCATGTTCATGGAGAGTCAATATCCTCTTCTTCTTTGAAGTACACACTTTTTTTCTGTCTGAAGTTAGCCTGTCTCCTCTAAATCTAGTTCTTTTCTCATATGTTTTGCAAACAAAGCTAATTAATTTCTACCCTCCAATATTTTACTAGCCATCTTTTCTTGTACGTTTCATGTCCTATAAGCGTCCATTTCTTCCATTTATGGTAACAATGATCTCTTAGTGTGTGTTATTCTTGTAGTCAAACTAAAGTTTATATCATGTCGTACCTGGTGTACATTTGACCCTTGACCCGAAAGATAGATGCCTTTTGACACATTTGCAAACAGAGTAGACTCGGATCAGATCACTCCTTCAGGAGCTGTCTGGTGAGTGTCTGCTAATGCTGTTTGAATTATAGATATGATTCCACATTTACTGCTAGATCTTGTTCTTCTGTTGATGATTTTAACAATCGTAACCTTATTATCACTGAAAAACTACTAAAACAGGGCTACAGATATGACAAACTTCGTAAAACATTTTCAAAATATTACCACCGTAATGTTCTACTCATCAGCAAATACAATTGTAATGTACGTACTTTTCTAAAGTTAGGTATTTTACATCCGGAGTTTTACGGTGATGTCATTTACAAACTTCGAAAAATTATTGGACACACATATTTTGATACTTTGTTTGTCAAACGTATAAAACAATTCATTAAAAAGGGATATAACCTGTCTATATTCCAACACACTACATGCTTGGTGGTCGAACCCTTTACAGTTGGTCATTATGCTTTCCTCTTTCCTTTTGCGACGACGGAAAATACTTAATACTCTATGAAGATTTCCTCTTAAACCCGTTTACGGAGGGAAGAAATTGGATATTTGTATTTTGCCAGTTCTGTCGTACCCCAAATGACTTCTCCACAGTTACTCTGACCTCTGAATAGTCATCGAATACATGTCTACGATATCAAGTTTATTCTTTTTCAAATAAAACAATTGCACATATTTAGTATCCACTTGTATAAATTTATATCTTCTTGCGATTTATTTTTTTTAAAAAATATCGGTGTAGAAATGTTTCATATATTGTTCCCGTACTTTTAAATTATGACGTCATTTAAATGATGACGTCGCTTGTTTACCTCTTCCGTTTATTTTAAAATCATTTCATTTTGGCAGACATCGTTATTCATGCTGTGAAGTTGTCTGGAGGGGGAATTTTATTTACATTTTGACTTTGGTGAAAGTGGGATAATGGGCCCGTCACACCATGACGTTCTGGTCAGCGTTCTCTGGCGTTTGAGTAAACGTTGGTAGTCGCCCATGGTTGCTGGGATAGCGCCAGAAGAGCGTTGTGTGAACGCTTGCGAACGCTAGTGAACGTCGGTGATCGCCGGGAATCGGCGGAGAACGCTGGCCCGGAAAAAAACTTTTGAATATGCACAAAAGTTCTCACTGAGACCAGCGTTCTTCAACGTTTGATTTTAAACGCTGAAGAACGTTTAAGAACGTTAATGGAACGTTTTACTAACGTTCGATGAGCGATGCACGCGTTCGGATATCGTTAGTCAGTCGTTACTCTAGCGTTACGTTGTAGTTACTAATCGTTTGCTTTGCAGTGACCGACTCACTGGCGACCTGTCAACGACCGCTGAACAGTCCCCTAGCGCACGCAGCGTGTGACTAAAGTCAAACGAACGTCAAAACGCTATTCTGTCGTTATTCACACGTTAGTCACACGCTCAACACGCTCGTTTAACGTTCGCAAATCGTTCGTTGTGCGCCAGTGGCACGTTAGCACACGCTAATGGTTTTCAGGGTATCTTACTTGGTCGCTGTTACACGCTTCTCGCGAGTAAGACACACGATAGTCATGCGTTAGGTACACGTTTATCACACGCCAGATGTGTCATCCTCACTCCAGAATGCTCAAAAATTGAACGATTGAAATGTTCAGAGAACGTTGACAGAACGTCATGGTGTGACGGCCCCTTAAGGGCGAGGTTGGGTACCCGTAAACCAGGTTTAAGCCCCCCAGTAGCCGGTTTTTGGCTACTGACTGTTCCAAGGCGGTACTCATGCTTTCAGCCTATGGTCAACTTCGTTGTTTAATATGCTTAATGTTTAATGTTTTTCGTTTTGGTATGCGTCCTTTTATGTTTTGTCTTGTGGCTATACCGTTTCTTGTTTGATGGTGTTTGGTGCGGTGTCATTTCTTGTGTGGCTCTCCCTGTTTAACTATTTTTTCCTATTCGAGCATAAAAAGCCTGTGTTCATATAACATTAACAAATCAGTTAAAACATTATATCATTTCTTAAATGAATAATCATGAGGTAATTGTTTAACACCTTTCTTTAAGGTCTGCATTATCTCTATGCTTCATAAAACTACTTTGATGCCTTTGCAAACAAAGTAGACCCGGAGTCAGCGGCTCCTGTATGAGTCGTCTAATCTGTTTGTTTATAGAATAATTCTATACCTAAAGACCCTAAATATTCGGACAGGCAACTTAGGTCAATAGATCAGTTCCAAAACAAATGACTTCCATTTACTACTGTGTTGATCTAATGTAAAGTTGCAAAAATAGTCCTAGATTGACATATTCAGCTGTATAAAGCAGTAGAGATAAGAAACTTGGTGTCTTAACCTATTATTCTAGTAAGCCCTGTGTGTGACCATAGTGTCATACTATTGTTTGTTTTCTTTCTTGAACGATATACATTGTATTTTCAAATTATCAGATGTACTTTAACCTTTGTAACCAATGTTATGCTTGCTTATCAATTTCGAACTGCGCAGATCCCGATCAGAGGGCTCCTAGATCTGGGTCTGCAATGTATGTCATTCAACAGCATGTAACAGGTTTTACTCGTTTCATATTGGGTGGACTCTATACTATTCCAGTATTCCACTCTGAAAATGCAGGGTTCACAGGGTTCAAATGTACTGTTGTAATTTGCATTAGTAGACAGAATTCCATAAAATATCTTGAATAGAACTTGCACATGCTGACATCATAGACATTGCTGCTATGAACAGTGGAATCAGGTCAAGGAATAGAAAAATAATGACAGCAGTGGAACAAGGAGATTAACAATTCAGGAGTGGAACACAACATCGCCTACCTTAGAGACACATCACTACTGCATACATTCTTCACAGTAGTACAATTTGATTTAATTTACTCTTTACACCTGAATATTCCAATGCGAAGTAATTACACCGTGACTATTAAGTTTTATAATAGTATATGAGCACATGAACTTTTTGCTGTAGCAGAAATGTAGAATCAGATCTGTATTATTCTTTAAACAAACAGAACAGACGCTGATTAGACGGCTCCTACATGAGTCATCAGATCTGAGTTTATTCTATTTGCAAAAGGGTTAAAATACATGTCTATGGATAAAAGGATTAGTTTGGACCCTGCCAGCATACTGATGGACAGAGAAGCAGTTCTTCTATCTATGAGTGTTGAGGTTGTTGATATGACTCGATTAGTTTAAGGCTTAATGCATTCCTTCTTTAAAGAAATTAAAAATACTTTGTATTTGATTTTTTTTTTTAATTTTTGGCATGTAATGTATGTGAAATGTTAGACAGCTATTTTGTATGTGTGAACCATTCTTGTTAACCCATATCCTGCTGTTAAAATGTTGTCTACTTTTTTACTTATAAATGCATGTATATCCGATTCTTCTGCAATTCAACTATCGAACAGTTTGATTCTAATGAGATGTTGAATAACTCGTTGTTTTATCTGATTAACCTATTCCCGCCTATTGACGCCTGTTGACACTTCTGTAAAAGTCATCTTTGAAACCATTCTGATAAATAGAGCATTTGCTCTATAGGAGCAAGTGCTCTAATTATCAGAATCGTTTCAAAATTTCACAACTCTAAACATTTCCCTTTCTGTAGTAAATGCTACTTTTTGGTAGTTTTTTCAAAGAGGTTAGGTTACAAATGCCAGTCAGGTCATACCTAGCAGTATTAGAATTAAGCATTATAAGAGGCAGATGCCCAGATAAGATGCGTAAATCAAAAACATTTTAAAGAATAACTACTTTTCTCCACCAAGCCCTACATTGTGACCACTCTTTAGAATCGTCTCAAAGAGACAATTCTAAAGAGTGGTCACAACATAGGGTTTGGTGGAAAAATGAGGATTTTAGTATCTGAGTACACACATTTATATGTTGCTCTGTAAAACGCAACGAAAATAGTTTGAATTAGAATGTACATTGATGTTTCACTATGCCACCATGAAATCAAATTCAAATAATAGCTCATTTGAATTCTTCAAGTAGAAAAATACTGTTTTTTTATTTTTTATCTTTTCAATTGGATAGAATAGAGTTGACTATTTAACATGTTCTTTGTTATTTTGGCATTTATTTATATACTGAGCCAAAAAAGAAAGTACCCATTGTATACTAGGAACTAGCATATATTGTGACTATTTTTTAATCTTCTCTGACATTCGGTGAAAACTTGAAGTCGATGCGATATTTCTCTCTTTGAAAAATATTGAGCGAAATGACAGAGGGGTCGATTAAACATGACACTGATAAGACTGGGTTCACCAAGAAGAAAGGTTTAATTTTATTTTGAATAGGGTTATTGAAATCGGAGTCGGTATCTCACGTGTCCACTGTTTATTTCATTCATTGCACGTCGTTATTCGGAGGCGCATGCTGTTGACGTAACGCTGTATGAACAGCACAGGTAAATTGTCTCATTCAACTTGTAACGCTGTATAAACAGCACAGGTAAATTGTCTCATTCAACTTGTAACGCTGTATAAACAGCACAGGTAAATTGTCTCATTCAACTTGTAACGCTGTATAAACAGCACAGGTAAATTGTCTCTTTCAACTTGTAACGCTGTATAAACAGCACAGGTAAATTGTCTCTTTCAACTTGTAACGCTGCTGCCAAGTCATTCATCGTGTTGATTGCGTGATTTGTTCGAACACGACGTCCCAGCTCGTCCCACACGTGTTCTGTTTGGGTTTCAACGAAGAGTTTCCTTCAATTTCATTTTATAACATGGTTAGGGTCCTGATCCGATGCTTATTTATACGGTGTCTTATTCGGATCCAAACAATGCATTGCTTCAAGGGTTGGCGAAAGAGTTAATTACATTTAGAAACCAATAATATGTACTGTACATGTAGACACCAAATAAAAGTACATATAGACACCAATAAAATGTATTGTACATGTAGACACCAATAACATATGGTGTACATATAGACACCAATAACATAAATTGTACATGCAGACACCAAATAAATGTATTTTACATTTTAGACACCAATAAAATGTATGGTACATTTAGATACCAATTACATGACATAATTTATTGTATTGTACATTTAGACACCAATACAATGTATGGTACATTTAAACACAAATATTGGGTGCATTGGCATCTCTTCTGGATCCAAACGGTTTACCACTCGTTTCTCTTTGGAAAGAAATAGAGCAAAAGTATATGTTGAGAAATGAAGTAGGCAGCAATTATTGAAGCCAAAAGTACATAGCGTTCAAAGGATTAACCAATTTGCTGTCAAATAATTCTGATCTGCACATGCAGTTTTCTTCTTTGGGGTTCATTATGGAGTTTCCTTCAAATTCATTGAAACATATAATAAATGTCAAAGAGTTATGATCCTAATGAGATGCTGAGATACATGGTGTCTGATCTGGAGCCAAACAGTGCAGTGTTTGTAAAGGTTGTCATGACAGCAAAAGGGTTATATATCTAGATATAATTCGATGTATTGGTTTTCGGATTCTGTTCAAGTAATTTCCCAGGGTTTCTTGAATATGAAAGTGGAGTGTTGTTTTGTTATAGAGAGATGTGTTTTTTTCTGTTGGACATCAAAAGTCAAGATGTCAAATTAAATGTGTGTTCATTAGGATAGAAAGATATCTTGGAAAACAGCGTTGTTTGCCTAAGAATGCTTGAGTATAGATGTAAAAGAAACATCTGTGTAAATATTACAGTAAAACCCCTCTAAAGCGGACGTTAAATTTGCTATAAATATAGGTATTGGAGACAGGTGGCAGCTTAATGCAGGGTGATATAATCATCCTGCATTAAGCAGTCACCTGCCTAACAGTACCTAAATTCTACTCTACTAGAATTCCGGTTTAGCGAGGTTTTACTGCACACCCCTTTTCACACTATGGACTAACATAATATAACATATTGCTAACATTTTAGATCCAAATGAGATACTTTGTGAATCTGTATTAGAATCCAAATTTGTTCCTACTTTTTTCCCTTTTGGACATATAAAAAAGAATGTATGTTAAAAAATATATAGGCAGCAATTATTGAATTATTGAAGACAAAAGTGCATAGCGTTCAAAGATTTAACCAATTTGCTGTCAAATAAGTTTCATCCGCACAGACAATTTTCTTCTTTGGGTTTCATTACAAAATTTCCTTCAAATTTATTACAAAACTTTAATAAGTGTAAAAAAGATAGGATCCTGATGACATGCTGAGATACAGGGTGTCTGATCTGGAGCAAAACAGTGCAGTGTTCGTAAAGGTTGTCATGGCAGCAAAACAGTTACATGTATATATTTAGACGCAGATAGGCTTCTTGAATATGGCACTGAAGTGTTATTAGGATTTTTTGTTATAGAGAGATGTGATTTTCTATCTGACAAAATGAAGTTGTATCAATATTAATGGTTTGTATGTTTTTTCTCTGGACAAAATGTCCAATTGAATATGTCTCAATAGTATAGGATGTGTTGTTTCCTTAACCTTTCATTACACCGTGAATATTCATGTAAGAAATAATGACATCTTGAATATTAATTAGATTAATTAGTATAATAACACATGGCAATGGAAAAATCTGTAGAATCATGAAACGGGTCAGACCCTGATCAGACAGCTCTTACAGGAACTGTGTCATCTTGGTTTACTCTGTTTACAAAGGCATATAATGGGTTTTTTCATTGAGATATAGGGTAACGTATGATTTAGTATTGATGTAAAAGAAACGTGTAAATATTGCACCCCTTTCACACTATGGACAAGCATAATATAACACTGTTAACATTTTAAATGCGGATGAGACACTTCGTGAGTCTGTGTTTCATTAGAATCCAAATCGTTTCTCCCTCTGTTCCATTTGGAAAGTAACAGAGGGAGCAAACACTGAGAAATGAAGCAGGCAGCAATTATTGACCAAAGTAATGATGTAATGATGACGGTTTCAAATTTCAAATTGTATTAAATTTGGATTTACAAAATTAAGAGAAATTGAGAGAAACGAAACTGTTATGGTAGTGAAGAATTAACAATTGCTAATAATAACTGGTGATAATAAAATTAGAAGTAATACAGTTCAACAGTATGATTTATGAGTATGCTGTGGTAAGAAACAATATGTAGACAAAATATAGACAACAGGGTCAGTATTAATTATCTTCAGATATAATTTTACAAATTTATTTGTCCGAATGTTGTAAATTATTTGTTTATGTTAAACAGATCCATGAATTTAAGCTGAAGCAGCATGTTAAACATATTTATGTTGGCAAACAGAATGGACCATAAGCAGACAGCAGTCTGATCTTGGTCAGCTTTGTTAGCCTAAACGTTTACTAGTGTTTAAGTTTTAAAATCATTGCTGTTGTGTGAAAATTAGCTCTATGAATATTGATGATGTTATAAAATTTGTACAAGAAAAGAATGTGGATACTCCGTTAATATTCATTTTGAATTTCGCTACCTGTAGTTTATTAATTGGCGTATCTACTTTTATCTCAACTTTGGCAGAAAAACATTGCACTGTAAAAAGAACTGTATATACATGTATATAGTCACCCATTCAAAGTCTCAAAACACATAGAAAGTAGATAACTATTAACTATGACTAACACGTTTTCAAGAACTCTTATGAAAGGAACTGGACCTCCTATGTTTGAAAACAAGCTCCTGCTCTCGACAAACTGTAGCAAGCATGAGGGTTAACCTAGTCCAACCTTGTACTATAAATAGAATGTGTAATTACACAACATCACCGGTAGGCTCTAAAAATTGAAAAAGAAACACCGGACCGCTTGAGAAGACAACTTTTCTTCCGTTTTCACGTTTTCCATCTCTCTAAAAACGTTTCAACATATATGGATTACTTTCAGATCACGTAGATAGCTCAGTGTCTTTTGTTTTCTAGCTTCGGATGCTGCAAGTTCCCCTAGTCGCTATTTTAAGAACGGGGAAATTCGACACGCGCATGCGCGATCTTATCTACAAATCTCCCTTGATTTGGTTGGGCATATTCATAATCATGCCGTAGTAAGGATTAGAGTTAGTTTCTCACTGCGCCGTTCAGAAAATTGCCACGATGTAGTCACTACTAAAATCATAAATCCCTGAATTGAAGTACTTTCCCTTGAGAATAGTTCATTATAACAGATTATTAAATATTCTTACTACATGTAAATGTGTACAGATAAAAGTTATGACAAATCCAAATTCTAAAACTAGAAAATATCCACAAACAGCCGTGTTCTAGTTTACATGGACTCTTGATTCATGAATGAACTTAGTTGTAAACAACCTTTGGTTTACTGCACTTGTCATAATTTCAATCTCCTCTTACTGTCTCGTCTATCTTCGGATTCATATTCTACCTAAATTTCTTTTTCATTGAATTGATAGTCATGAATAATGAGTGCTCTTTGATACAGCGGAATAGTTCATTTGCAAATTTGAGTAAAAGGCATGAATCGACCTCTGACTAAGATAGTTTCAAATTCAAAGAATTTGAAACCGTCAAAAATAAAAGTACATAGCATTCAACTGATTAATCCATTTGCTGTCAGATAGAATTTCATTTGCACAGACAATTGTTTCATTATGGAGTTTCCTTCAATTTAATTACAAAAATATAATCAGTATAAAAATGTTAGGATCCTGATGAGATGTGGAGTTAACATAGTGTCTCATTTGAATAGTGCTGTGTTTGCAAAGGTTGTCACGGCACACCAAAAGTGTGAACGAGTTAGGATTCTGATGAGATGCCAAGTTAAATGGTGTTTCATATTGATTTAAACAAATGCAACAGTAGAAAATATATTTAGACACCAGTAGAATGTTTTGATGCTTTCAGATTCATTGTTTATATGCTATTGTTATTTCCAAGGGTTTCTTGAATTTGGCATTTGAGTGTTATTGTGTTGCAGAGAAATGTGTTTGTTGTTTGTTTTTCTATGCCACAAAATATCCTTTTAGAAATATAGAGGGAAAACTGTTGAATTAGATGTCTTCATTAGTATAGGAACATATATAGAAAAACAGTATTTATGCTTAAGAATGCTTTTAAAGTATTTATGTTAAATACACAATAGTTTCTCATCCTTTTCACACTATGGACTCAGCTGTGGTAATATAAAAACACAATATAGATTCAGGTGAGACACTGAGTGATTTGGTGTTTCATCAGAATCATTTGTTTTGCACTTTTAGCTTTGGAACAGAAATGGAAGGAAAAATCTGTTTTTCAGAAATGACGTAGGCAGCATTTATTAAAGATTAAAGGGGCCGTCACACCATGACGTTCTGTCAACGTTCTCTGAACATTTCAATCGTTCAATTTTTGAGCGTTCTAGAGTGAGGATGACACATCTGGCGTGTGATATAAACGTGTACCTAACGCATGACTAGCGTGTGTCTTACGCGCGAGAAGCGTGTAACAGCGACCAAGTAAGATACCCCTGAAAACCATTAGCGTGTGCTAACGTGCCACTGGCGCACAACGAGCGATTTGTGAACGTTAGACGAGCGTGTTGAGCGTGTGACTAACGTATGAATAACGACAGAATAGCGTTTTGACGTTCGTTTGACTTTAGTCACACGCTGCGTGCGCTAGGGGACTGTTCAGTGGTCGTTGACAGGTCGCCAGTGAGTCGGTCGCTGCAAAGCAAACGATTAGTAACAACCAAGTAACGCTAGAGTAACGACTGACTGACGATATTCGAACGCGTGCAGCGCTCATCGAACGTTAGTAAAACGTCCCATTAACGCTTTTAAACGTTCTTCAGCGTTTAAAATTAAACGTTGAAGAACGCTGGTCTCAGTGAGAACTTTTGTGCATGTTCAAAACTTTTTTTCCGGACCAGCGTTCTCCGCCGATTCCCGGCGATCACCGACGTTCACTAGCGTTCACAAGCGTTCACACAACGTTCTTCTGGCGCTATCCCAGCGACCATGGGCGACTACCAACGTTTACTCAAACGCCAGAGAACGCTGACCAGAACGTCATGATGTGACGGGCCTATAAAGTACATTGTGTCCAGAGGGTTAGACATTAGTAAGCTGTATTTACCTATACTGATTAGTGTTATTTATGTGTAACTTGTTTCTAATGGTCCCTTGAATATGACTTTTGAGTAATACCTTCTTTAACCCAGTTTCCGTTTATACATCTTTCTACACCTTTACGAAACATAGTAGACCCAGATCAGACGGCTCCTTTAGGAGCCGTCTGATAAGGATCTGCTCTTTTTGGTTATGAGATAATATAGTTATAATGCTATAGTTTCTACCATGGCCAAAAATGTGTTCAAATGTCATTATAACAATTAAAATGATTAATATTCATGATGTCATTGTTTCTTTCATGAATATTTATGGAGTAAAGTGTTAATATAAAGGGTTATGTGTATGACTATGGGACAAAATGTCCTCTTGTACCTGTCATCGTTAGTTGTATGCTTCAGAATACTCGAGTATTGTCAAAAGAAACAGCATAATATTGCACCATTTCCACACTATGGTGATAGTGTTTGCAAAGAATTGAGTTCCAGGTTAGATACTGTGTGAATTAGCCTCTCACCAGAATCCAAATTCTTCCTCCACCCTTTTCCTTATGAAAAGAAATGGAAGGCGGCCAAATTTGTTTTGGGGAAATGAGGTAGGTAACAATTATTAATGCGTGTTCAAAGAGATAACGCATTGGCCGCTAAAAAAACTTTCATCTGCCAATACAACTTTCTGCTTTGAGTTTCAATGTGCTGTTTACTTCAAAGTCATTACAAAAACACTATTAATGTCAAATAGTTAGGATACTGATGAGATGTGGAGTTAATTGGTGTTTCATTTGAATCCAAACAGGGCATTGTTTGCAAGGTTAACCCATTACCTCATAGGCTATTTTTAGCTACAACCTCTTTGAATTAATCTACCGAAATGGAGCATTAATTAGAGAAAAGGAAAAGTTTTAGAATTTTGTAGATTGAAACCATTGTGATAAATAGAGCATTTGCTCCTATAGGAGCAAATGCTCTATTTGTCACAATGGTTTCACAAAGTGACTTTTACAGAGTCGTCAAAAGTCGTCAATATGAGGGAAAGGGTTAACAATGGCTGTGAAGAACCAGTCATTTAGGTAATGTTTAGTGTACAAGCAAATTATATTTGTTTGTTTAGAAAGCTTTGTTTGGATTGTTTAGAAATCTCTAGATTGTATAGAATTATTTGTTTGGATTATTTAGAAATCTTTGGATTGTATAAACGTTTTTGTTTTCAGAAATCTTTGTATAGCATGTTTATACATATTTTGTTTAAAGTTGTTAACTTCTATCTATATATGTTATGCAAAGTTGATTAACCTCTCCAAATACATTGTATTGTTTTGGTACACGAAAGACTGAAGTGTTTGCAGAAACTTCAAATAGCTATAGCTACGGCTTATTTATGTGCTATGCCATTTAATTGGCTTCTTACCACATTTGTTTGCCATTTCCCTGTTCTATATTTATGTAAGATATATTAACATCATAAATAGTTATTATTTGAATTTGCAATATGTAAAGTTTTCAAGGCAATGTTTTGCTTTGACAAAATCTGTAGAATCAAATCTATATCATGTCATAAGCAAACAGAGCAGACCTTAAACAGATGGCTCTTACAAGAGATGTCTTATTAGGGTATAATCAATTTGCAAAGTCATAAAAACATTTATATGATAGAAATGGTTAATGGAGCATACAATTGGTTTGATAATTTGAGTTTCTGCATCTCCGATTCTCCATCAGTCATCTCCATCAGTGTGAGATTTGGATTCAGCAGCTCTTTTCCAGTTATGGTACCCTATAATTATGCAGTGGTGTTTTGCCATAGAAACCCACTTAATCCTCTCTTTCGTACATATGGTATCTGTGCAAACAGAGTAGACCAAAATCAAGAGATTGCCGATCAGGTTCAGTGCTGCTTTGCTCACAGAATATGAAGTTCCTGTCGCAGCCAAAACTAATTATAAATGTTCAATCCATCAATACCCCGTGGTAATAAATTCATAAATTGGTGTTCACGGAGGAGATGTTTAAGTCATTCACTGAATTTGTCAGGGTACAAAAGTATATTTCACTATATGTACTTTGCTGTGCAAATTGCCATGTGATTGGATTCTTATCATATGTGTATTTCAAATTGTTTTATTACGACACCTAGTAAATCTGATTAATTCAATTTTACAGTATATTTGTAACTTTAAATTGAACTAGCCATACTAGCAAATGGTGTATACCCTGATCAAAGGGCTCGTTCAGAAGCCATTTAATATTGATTAAAGTAAAAGTGGATAAAAGAAATATTGATGTAATGTACATGTAAAGAAGCATTGTGTCTTCACTATTTGTTATTACATTATTCTTTCTAATGTATTCATATATTATATACATAAACAAAGAGATGTCACATACATTGACGCCATTTCCAGTAGAACGTGTGCAAGTTGATATCTCAATGAAAGTCTCAGTTAGTTTCTTTAAATTCACTTCAAGCCATATTTAGCTCGTCTATTTTCGAAAAAAGAAAATATGAGCTATTGTCGCAACACCGGTGTCCACGTTGTTATTTTCCTCACTGTTGGTGTCTAGAAATGTTAACGTTGGCTGTAACTTCTTTACTGTTCATGCAAAACTTCACACACTTGTTCACCGTCACAATGGCTACCTTCTAATAGACGAGCATTGGCACCTCCATACGGTGCTCCTGCATACGGTGCTCCTGTTTATTTATTACACCCCTGATAAGGGGTAATACGGAACGATACGGTTTTAGTACGGACTAATACGGATCCGTACGTTCTAATACGGTTTAGTAAGGATGTACTACGGTTGTTTTATCCGTGGTCAAATTTTGAACATGTTCAAAAAGTGTCACGGACATACAGGTACTGCTACGTATGACTACGGCTAAAATAATACGGAACGCTACGAACCAGTACAGATAACCACGAATGATGCCGGGTCATATCCGTAGCTAATCCGGCGTCAAATCAGTGAATGTGTGACCGCAAAGCCCGTTGCCACACCATTGTGTGCATCCGTAGCGCACTACGGAAATTGGAATTTCCGGGGTCATCCGTGAGATTCAATCCGTAGCGGAACCGGAGAGGTGATCCGTGAATGTGTGACCTAGGCATGACGCATTCCTTATTCTGTATGTCAATACATTCTTAATGATAGGGAGTACCATTTGCGGAATGGTAATGCTGCATACAACGTAGTCCATCTACTTATCTCTATTGTTGGAACGCTGTGTAAACCCGACTTACATTTCCCTCATTATTTTTGTCTTTTCCCCGCAGTTCGTCGTCATTTGTCTGCTTTCAACCCATTCTGAACAGCTACATGTTTCTATACTGGTGACGTATCTTCAAATTTCAGAGGTCCAGATAAGTAATTTGAAACATTTTCAAGAATAACTTCTTTATTTCTCCACCAAACCCTATACTGTGACCACTCTTTAGAATCGTCTCTTTGAGACGATTCTAAAGAGTGGTCACATCATAGGGTTTAGTGGAGAAATGACGATTTTAGCAGTTGAGTACGCGCCATTATCTGTAGCTCTGTTCATTAAATCATACTGATTTATGTGTTGCTGTTTCTTCTATGAATTACTTTAATTGGCATTAACCCTTATCCATGGAGCCACTTGACAGGCATTAGCAAACAGCTTTAGTCATTATTGGTGTCTAGTAATTCTAAGTCTCACCATGATCTAAGCTGTTGATCTTGGGTCAGTAGTAAAGTTATAGCGTATAGGTTATACAGTAATAGGAGTAAAATATGATTTACCTCGTGCGTCCATTGGTTATAGCAGATACCCTGCAACCCGAATATATTTGTTACATTTTTGTTTCGCAGTAGTAAGTCATTGTTAGTGCAATAATCTATTGACCATACTAATCCCAGAACCCCCCCCCCCCCCAAATGTTTTAAAATGCTTTATTCACATTCGCAAAAATAATTATCTGACTGTGATAATCCCCTAAAGGAGATAAAACTAGGAAATATCCAATAAGCGGAGGTCCACAGGAATCATTTGTGTTTTCAGAATAGTTAATGTAAAAAATATAATCCATAACATTAAGTTCAGGCCATTTTTGTAGAAAAAACATTGATTGCTTAATGTGTTTGAAGTAATCAATGATCAATTAACACGCATGCATGTTAACTCAAACGACTAACCCTGCTATAATTCCACACTGTAAATGAGCCTGTGCAATGAGAAAATTGTCTGAATTAGTTTCAAAGTACTCCCCTTTGGAACAGCCTTCAAATTAAGTACTGAAACGGTTTAATGTCTCCCAATGCACGGTTCCAGAATTCATAATCAGATGGAATCGTAAATTGTATTACATTGTCATAATATTATGTCGCATACAAAATTAGGTATTAATTACGTCTCAAAAGAAAACAAAATAATTGGAATAAATCAGTCTTAAAGTTTTTGTCGTGTCCGCTCTGTAACTCCTACATACATGAGTCGATTTCAAAGTAACCAGGTACAACTTTTCACCACCCTTAGACGATGTGTCGCGATAAAGAACCAGGTTCCTATCTCAAAGGTCAGGGTCACAGTCATGGGGTCGAATATAGTCTGAAAGTTTGAGATCCTTCGAAAGCAAAAGTAGCAATGCGAAAAGTGAAAATTGCAGACTCGGTTTTATTGAGTCTGTTCATGAGTAGTAATTAAAAATGCAACACTACTCACGCCCCTAGCACCGGCTTAAGTAGTATTCAATTTTCAAAACTTATAACATTAGAACTAATGATCCCGAAGGACCGGAAAATATAACAACACTGAGAATGGGGCGACTTTTTACGGCCACCACACACGCACTTAACATCTACTGCTGTAAAGTAAATATAATGTGAAAGTGTGAGATCATTCGAAAACAAAAGTAGCAATGCGAAAAGAGAAAATTGCAGACTCATTTTTATTGAGTCTGTTCATGAGTAGACTCATAAAGTTAAAAACTGGGATAATTTTGTTATGTCCGCTCTGTAACTCACAGGCACATGAGTGGATTTCAAAGTAGCCTGGGACAAATGTTAACCACCTTGAGACGATGTGTTGCAAAAATGAACCAGTTTCCTGTCCTAAAGGTCAATGTCACAGTCGGGGGTGTCAAAGTTTAACAAGAGTGCCAGTGGGCACAATATACGCCCGTCGAGGTTTTGTTCAACATAAACTGGGGTTAAATTATTTGCTAAATTCAAATTCTAAGTCCAATTTTGCGACCAAGTTTCAAGGTTGTAAATAGGCATACTTTAACAAAAACCCTTAACCAAAAATTCTAAATTAAAAAATGCCATAATTGTGTCTAAATGCTTGAGATGAAGCTGAAGCTTCTGATGGTTAACAAATGTTTCAAGTTTAAAAGCGTTATCTGAAAGGATTATGTAAATAAGTGGACTTTAACCAAAACCATAACCAAAAATTCCAAGCTAAAAAGCGTCATAATTATGTCAAAATGTTAGACAGAGTTATGTACTCTTGCCGTCAGGTGAAGCTTGTGATGGTGAACAAGTGTTCCAAGTTTAAAAGCATAATCTGAAAGGGTTATGTAAATAAGTGGACTTTAACCAAAACCTTAACCAAAATTTCTAAGTTAAAAGGGGGCATAATTCTGTCAAAATGTTTGACAGAGTTATGTACTCTTGCCTACAGGTGAAGCTTGTAATGGTGAACAAGTGTTCCAAGGTTAAAAGCTTTATCTCAAAGGGTTATGTAAATAAGTGGACTTTAACAAAGCCTTAACCAAACATTCTAAGTTAAAAGGTCAAAGTCAAAATGCTTGACATAGTTATTTACTCTTGCCTACAGGTGAAGGTTGTAACGGTGAACAAGTGTTCCAAGTTTCAAAGCTTGTAAATAAGTGGACTTGTTCCACATAAATTGAGGTTAACATTTTTGCTTAACGCAAATGCTAAACGCAAATTCTAAGTCCAATTAAGCGACCTTGACCTTGGATAAACGAGCCGGTACTTGGCAGGCTACTGTAGCATGTCTCGATAAACATTGTGGTTAAATTTGGGAAGGATCCACCAAGGGGAACTTGAGTTAGAGATGTTACAGACAGACAGACAGACCGGTTAACATTTTTGCTAAACGCAAATTTTAAGTCCAATCGTGTGACCTTGACCTTGGATAAACAAACCGAGACTTGGCAGGCTACTGTAGCATGTCTAGATGAACATTGTGTTAAAATTTGAGAAGGATCCACCAAGCGGAACTTGAGTTAGAGATGTCACAGACGGACAGACACACTGACACACAGACAGCGCCATTCCATAATACTCGTACGTCCCGTTTTTTCAAACGAGCGTATAAAAATAGGGAACTTATGTTGTGCCCGTTCTCTAACTCCTACATACATAGCCGGATTTCAAAATAACCTGGTACAAATGTTAACCACATTGAGACAATGTGTTGCGAAAAAACCCAGGTTACTATCTCAAAGAACAAGGTCACAATCCGGGGTCAAAGTTGAAAAATGGGGACATTTTGTGGTGTCCGCTCTGTAACTCCTACATACATTTAGTAGATTACAAAGTAACCTGGTACAAATGTTATGTTCACCACCTTAAGACTATGTCACTAGATTAACTAGGTTTCTGTCTCAAAGGTCAATGACACAATAATTTGGGTCAAAGTTAAAAAACCAAAAAGAGTCGTTCTCTCTATATATTTGAGTTTTCTTAAATATTTCCTTGTAAGTGTTCATTGTGTGAGTAATTCGATTGTATTTAAGGTTCTTTAAATCGCAACAATATCAACACGGCCATGAAACCCCACCAGACTATTAGTAATAGGGCTGGACATCCAAAAGATAAACAAGACATTGAGAATAGATCTGAAGTTGTATATAAAATTCCTTGTAAGAACTGTACCAAGATGTATATGGGGAGTCAGGTAGGAAGTTTGGGACACGCCTTGGGGAACACAAAAAAGGCTGAACTCAGAGCCAACATGACATATACAAGAGCGACAAGAAAACTTACAGAAACTACGTATGAAAAAGTGCAATCACGGACCACCAAAACATTAAAAACCATGAAATAAACTGGGAGAGCGCGAACATAGTTGACAGGGAAGGGGACTGGTGAACCCGCAGGATAAAAGAGGCGATTCACATACGCATGCAACCAGCGGTCGTGAATAGGGACCAGGAGGGGCTTACCTCTCGGGGATTTATGATCCGGTTTTCGTCAATATACCGGAGATTGACGGAAAATCCTGTGGTCAGCCGAGCGTACGCCAAACGGATAGTAGCTCTGAAAATGCCAACAGTAGTAGACGAAACTGTTAGAAAGGTAAAACACTTTTAGTGTTGCGATTCAGAGAACCTTAAATACAATTTCTTAAATATTGTTTTACATAAAACAAGTTTAAAATATCTTAGCACAAATAGGCCACTATGAGACAGGCATACACATGTCCCAGGCTTTAGTGTCCTTTGATATCCTTTGGGAGACATTTGTCACGTGTCTGTGACAGCTCTTGTTTCACTTTTAATAGCCCATTTCACTATTATGCCTAGGTCACACATTCACGGATTTGACGCTACGGATACGATCCGGCATCATTCGTGGCAATCTGTATTGGTCCGTAGCTTTCCGTATTTTAGCCGTAGTCATACGTAGTAGTACTTGTCTATACGTATCTTTCTGAAATTTAGCTGTAATCATACGTAGTAGTACTTGTATATCCGTAACAATTTTTTAAAATGTTTAAAATTTGACCACGGACCAAAACCAAACAACCGTAGTGCATCCGTGCTATTGCGTATTAGACCGTTCTTATTCGTATTATACCGTAGCAAACCGTTGTTCATCCGCAGTGCACGCGCCCTGACATGTGTCGTTCCGTATTAAACCGTTTTATTTTCGTATTAAACCGTGTCAGTTGTTTAATGCCTAGGTCACATATTCTACTACGGATTAAATCTCACGGACGACCCCGGATATGCCAATTTTGTTAGTGTGATACGGATGCACACAACGGTGTGACTACGGGTTTTGACTTACCTATGGTAAGATAATGTAGGAATGGGTCACGAGGGATACGGATTGTTACGGTACGACATGGTTTAATACGGAAATGACACGGGCTAATACGGAACGATACGGTTTTAGTACGGACTAATACGGATCCGTACATTCTAATACGGTTTAATAAGGATGTACTACGGTTGTTTTATCCGTGGTCAAATTTTGAACATGTTCAAAAAGTGCCACGGACATACAGGTACTGCTACGTATGACTACGCATGACTACGGCTAAAATACGAAAAGCTACCGACCAGTACAGATAACCACGAATGATGTCGGATCGTATCCGTAGCTAATCCGGCGTCAAATCCGTGAATGTGTCATCGCAAAGCCCGTTGCCACGCCATTGTTTGCATCCGTAGCGCACTACGGAAATTGGCATTTCCGGGGTCATTCGTGAGATTTAATCCGTAGTGGAACCGGAGAGGTGATCCGTGAATGTGTGACCTAGGCATGACGCATTCCTTATTCTGTATGTCAATACATTCTTAATGATAGGGAGTACCATTTGCGGAATGGTAATGCTGCATACAACGACGCATGTGTATCACAGTGGAGATGTAACAGTAGATGTCAGTCCATCTACTTATCTCTATTGTTGGAACGCTGTGTAAACCCGACTTACATTTCCCTCATTATTTTTGTCTTTTCCCCGCAGTTCGTCGTCATTTGTCTGCTTTTAACCCATTCTGAACAGCTACATGTTTCTATACTGGTGACGTATCTTCAAATTTCAGAGGTCCAGATAAGTAATTTGAAACATTTTCAAGAATAACTTCGTTATTTCTCCACCAAACCCTATAATGTGACCACTCTTTAGAATCGTCTCTTTGAGACGATTCTAAAGAGTGGTCACATCATAGGGTTTAGTGGAGAAATGACGATTTTAGCAGTTGAGTACGCGCCATTATCTGTAGCTCTGTTCATTAAATCATACTGATTTATGTGTTGCTGTTTCTTCTATGAATTACTTTAATTGGCATTAACCCTTATCCATGGAGCCACTTGACAGGCATTAGCAAACAGCTTTAGTCATTATTGGTGTCTAGTAATTCTAAGTCTCACCATGATCTAAGCTGTTGATCTTGGGTCAGTAGTAAAGTTATAGCGTATAGGTTATACAGTAATAGGAGTAAACTATGATTTACCTCGTGCGTCCATTGGTTATAGCAGATACCCTGCAACCCGAATATATTTGTTACATTTTTGTTTCGCAGTAGTAAGTCATTGTTAGTGCAATAATCTATTGACCATACTAATCCCAGAACCCCCCCCCCCAAATGTTTTAAAATGCTTTATTCACATTCGCAAAAATAATTATCTGACTGTGATAATCCCCTAAAGGAGATAAAACTAGGAAATATCCAATAAGCGGAGGTCCACAGGAATCATTTGTGTTTTCAGAATAGTTAATGTAAAAAATATAATCCATAACATTAAGTTCAGGCCATTTTTGTAGAAAAAACATTGATTGCTTAATGTGTTTGAAGTAATCAATGATCAATTAACACGCATGCATGTTAACTCAAACGACTAACCCTGCTATAATTCCACACTGTAAATGAGCCTGTGCAATGAGAAAATTGTCTGAATTAGTTTCAAAGTCCTCCCCTTTGGAACAGCCTTCAAATTAAGTACTGAAACGGTTTAATGTCTCCCAATGCACGGTTCCAGAATTCATAATCAGATGGAATCGTAAATTGTATTACATTGTCATAATATTATGTCGCATACAAAATTAGGTATTAATTACGTCTCAAAAGAAAACAAAATAATTGGAATAAATCAGTCTTAAAGTTTTTGTCGTGTCCGCTCTGTAACTACTACATACATGAGTCGATTTCAAAGTAACCAGGTACAACTTTTCACCACTCTTAGACGACGTGTCGCGATAAAGAACCAGGTTCCTATCTCAAAGGTCAGGGTCACAGTCATGGGGTCGAATATAGTCTGAAAGTTTGAGATCCTTCGAAAGCAAAAGTAGCAATGCGAAAAGTGAAAATTACAGACTCGGTTTTATTGAGTCTGTTCATGAGTAGTAATTAAAAATGCAATACTACTCACGCCCCTAGCACCGGCTTAAGTAGTATTCAATTTTCAAAACTTATAACATTAGAACTAATGATCCCGAAGGACCGGAAAATATAACAACACTGAGAATGGGGCGACTTTTTACGGCCACCACACACGCACTTAACATCTACTGCTGTAAAGTAAATATAATGTGAAAGTGTGAGATCATTCGAAAACAAAAGTAGCAATGCGAAAAGAGAAAATTGCAGACTCATTTTTATTGAGTCTGTTCATGAGTAGACTCATAAAGTTAAAAACTGGGATAATTTTGTTATGTCCGCTCTGTAACTCACAGGCACATGAGTGGATTTCAAAGTAGCCTGGGACAAATGTTAACCACCTTGAGACGATGTGTTGCAAAAATGAACCAGTTTCCTGTCCTAAAGGTCAATGTCACAGTCGAGGGTGTCAAAGTTTAACAAGAGTGCCAGTGGGCACAATATACGCCCGTCGAGGTTTTGTTCAACATAAACTGGGGTTAAATTATTTGCTAAATTCAAATTCTAAGTCCAATTTTGCGACCAAGTTTCAAGGTTGTAAATAGGCATACTTTAACAAAAACCCTTAACCAAAAATTCTAAATTCTAAATTAAAAAATGCCATAATTGTGTCTAAATGCTTGAGATGAAGCTGAAGCTTCTGATGGTTAACAAATGTTTCAAGTTTAAAAGCGTTATCTGAAAGGATTATGTAAATAAGTGGACTTTAACCAAAACCATAACCAAAAATTCCAAGCTAAAAAGCGTCATAATTATGTCAAAATGTTAGACAGAGTTATGTACTCTTGCCTTCCGGTGAAGCTTGTGATGGTGAACAAGTGTTCCAAGTTCAAAAGCATAATCTGAAAGGGTTATGTAAATAAGTGGACTTTAACCAAAACCTTAACCAAAATTTCTAAGTTAAAAGGGGGCATAATTCTGTCAAAATGTTTGACAGAGTTATGTACTCTTGCCTACAGGTGAAGCTTGTAATGGTGAACAAGTGTTCCAAGGTTAAAAGCTTTATCTCAAAGGGTTATGTAAATAAGTGGACTTTAACAAAGCCTTAACCAAACATTCTAAGTTAAAAGGTCAAAGTCAAAATGCTTGACATAGTTATTTACTCTTGCCTACAGGTGAAGGTTGTAACGGTGAACAAGTGTTCCAAGTTTCAAAGCTTGTAAATAAGTGGACTTGTTCCACATAAATTGAGGTTAACATTTTTGCTTAACGCAAATGCTAAACGCAAATTCTAAGTCCAATTAAGCGACATTGACCTTGGATAAACGAGCCGGTACTTGGCAGGCTACTGTAGCATGTCTCGATAAACATTGTGGTTAAATTTGGGAAGGATCCACCAAGGGGAACTTGAGTTAGAGATGTCACAGACGGTTAACATTTTTGCTAAACGCAAATTTTAAGTCCAATTGTGTGACCTTGACCTTGGATAAACAAACCGAGACTTGGCAGGCTACTGTAGCATGTCTAGATGAACATTGTGTTAAAACTTGAGAAGGATCCACCAAGCGGAACTTGAGTTAGAGATGTCACAGACGGACAGACACACAGACACACAGACAGCGCCATTCCATAATACTCGTACGTCCCGTTTTTTCAAACGAGCGTATAAAAATAGGGAACTTATGTTGTGCCCGTTCTCTAACTCCTACATACATGGCCGGATTTCAAAATAACCTGGTACAAATGTTAACCACATTGAGACAATGTGTTGCGAAAAAACCCAGGTTACTATCTCAAAGAACAAGGTCACAATCCGGGGTCAAAGTTGAAAAATGGGGACATTTTGTGGTGTCCGCTCTGTAACTCCTACATACATTTAGTAGATTACAAAGTAACCTGGTACAAATGTTATGTTCACCACCTTAAGACTATGTCACTAGATTAACTAGGTTTCTGTCCCAAAGGTCAATGACACAATAATTTGGGTCAAAGTTAAAAAACCAAAAAGAGTCGTTCTCTCTATATATTTGAGTTTTCTTAAATATTTCCTTGTAAGTGTTCATTGTGTGAGTAATTCGATTGTATTTAAGGTTCTTTAAATCGCAACAATATCAACACGGCCATGAAACCCCACCAGACTGTTAGTAATAGGGCTGTACATCCAAAAGATAAACAAGACATTGAGAATAGATCTGAAGTTGTATATAAAATTCCTTGTAAGAACTGTACCAAGATGTATATGGGGAGTCAGGTAGGAAGTTTGGGACACGCCTTGGGGAACACAAAAAAGGCTGAACTCAGAGCCAACATGACATATACAAGAGCGACAAGAAAACTTACAGAAACTACGTATGAAAAAGTGCAATCACGGACCACCAAAACATTAAAAACCATGAAATAAACTGGGAGAGCGCGAACATAGTTGACAGGGAAGGGGACTGGTGAACCCGCAGGATAAAAGAGGCGATTCACATACGCATGCAACCAGCGGTCGTGAATAGGGACCAGGAGGGGCTTACCTCTCGGGGATTTATGATCCGGTTTTCGTCAATATACCGGAGATTGACGGAAAATCCTGTGGTCAGCCGAGCGTACGCCAAACGGATAGTAGCTCTGAAAATGCCCACAGTAGTAGACGAAACTGTTAGAAAGGTAAAACACTTTTAGTGTTGCGATTCAGAGAACCTTAAATACAATTTCTTAAATATTGTTTTACATAAAACAAGTTTAAAATATCTTAGCACAAATAGGCCACTATGAGTCAGGCATACACATGTCCCAGGCTTTAGTGTCCTTTGATATCCTTTGGGGGACATTTGTCACGTGTCTGTGACAGCTCTTGTTTCACTTTTAATAGCCCATTTCACTATTATGCCTAGGTCACACATTCACGGATTTGACGCTACGGATACGATCCGGCATCATTCGTGGCAATCTGTATTGGTCCGTAGCTTTCCGTATTTTAGCCGTAGTCATACGTAGTAGTACTTGTCTATACGTATCTTTCTGAAATTTAGCCGTAATCATACGTAGTAGTACTTGTATATCCGTAACAATTTTTTAAAATGTTTAAAATTTGACCACGGACCAAAACCAAACAACCGTAGTGCATCCGTGCTATTGCGTATTAGACCGTTCTTATTCGTATTATACCATAGCAAACCGTTGTTCATCCGCAGTGCACGCGCCCTGACATGTGTCGTTCCGTATTAAACCGTTTTATTTTCGTATTAAACCGTGTCAGTTGTTTAATGCCTAGGTCACATATTCTACTACGGATTAAATCTCACGGACGACCCCGGATATGCCAATTTTGTTAGTGTGATACGGATGCACACAACGGTGTGACTACGGGTTTTGACTTACCTATGGTAAGATAATGTAGGAATGGGTCACGAGGGATACGGATTGTTACGGTACGACATGGTTTAATACGGAAATGAGACGATTCTAAAGAGTGGTCACATCATAGGGTTTAGTGGAGAAATGACGATTTTAGCAGTTGAGTACGCGCCATCATCTGTAGCTCTATTCATTACATCATACTATTATGTGTTGCTGTTTCTTCTATGAATTACTTTAATTGGCATTAACCCTTATCCGTGGAGCCACTTGACAGGCATTATCAAACAGCTTTAGTCATTATTGGCGTCTAGTAATTCTAAGTCTCACCATGATCTAAGCTGTTGGTCTTGGGTCAGTAGTAAAGTTATAGCGTATAGGCTATACAGTAATAGGAGTAAAGTATGATTTACCTCGTGCGCCCATTGGTTATAGCAGATACCCTGCAACCCGAATATGTTAGTGCAATAATCTATTGACCATACTAATCCCAGAACCCCCCAAATGTTTTAAAATGCTCTATTCACATTCGCAAAAATAATTATCTGACGGTGATAATCCCCTAAAGGAGATAAAATTAGGAAATATCCAATAAGCGGAGGTCCACAGGAATCATTTGTGTTTTCAGAATAGTTAATGTAAAAAATATAATCCATAACATTAAGTTCAGGCCAATTTTGTAGAAAGAAACATTGATTGCTCAATGTGTTTGAAGTAATCAATGATCAATTAACACGCATGCATGTTAACTCAAACGACTAACCCTGCTATAATTCCACTTCTGCAAACTGTAAATGAGTGCCTGTGCAACGAGAAAATTGTCTGAATTAGTTTCAAAGTACTCCCCTTTGGAACAGCCTTCAAATTAAGTACTGAAATGGTTTAATGTCTCACACTGCACGGTTCCAGAATTCATATTCAGATGGAATCGTAAATTGTATTACATTGTCATAATATTATGTCGCATACAAAATTAGGTATTAATTACGTCTCAAAAGAAAAACATAGTAATTGGAATCAATCAGTCTTAAAGTTACTGACAGAAAATGTACGCTAATTTGCCGATAATATCATTGCAGGTACACTACAATAAACCCCTCTAAACCGGAATTCTAATTGAGAAGAATATTTGTATGCAGGTGGCTGCTTAATGCAGGGTGAACGTCATGCAGAAAGCTCCTGGAGGAGATTTGTGCACGACTTTCATTCGACATTAAGCCGCCACCTGTCTCCTATGTCGTTTATCTGTATAAAATTGTGACGCTGATGGCCGATTTCATGTATGTGATTCACCGTCTTATTGTGATTAACATTTGCGTGAACTCACTAGAAAATGAGCAAGTATGATAAGAATTATGGAACACAAATGTTAAAATATTACAATCAGCCTTTGTCATGTCCCTGACTTTCAATTACATGTATATCTATCCTGATAATGAGCACGGCATATCTTTAGGCCACGGTAAAAACGTGTGTATAATTTATTAAAACTTGGACGAATGTGTTTGTTTCTATTGGGGTTTGTACGTCGCTTTAACCCATTACATCAAAGGCTATATTTAGATACAGCCTCTTTGAATAAATCTACCGAAAAGGAGCATTAACTTGAGAACAGGAACATTTCAGAATGCTCTATTTATCACAATGGTTTCACAAAGTGACATTTACAGAGTCGTCAAAAGTCGTCAATATGAGAGAATGGGTTAACCCATTCCCTCATAGGCTATTTTCAGACCCAACCTCTTTGAATAAATCTACCGAAAAGGAGCATTTACTAGGGAAATTGAACATGTTATAATTGTATAGTTTTGAAACCATTGTAATGAATAGAGCATTTGCTGCAATAGAGCAAATGCTCTATTTATCACAATGTTATCCAAAAAGTGACTTTCACAGAGACGTCAAAATGCGTTAATATGAGGGAATGGGTTAGCTGAATTTCAGACATATCGCGCCGTCAAGCTACAGATTGAGGAAAACCCACATGTTGTATTCTGTACACGGAATAAATTGCATTGTTCAGTGAACAGAAACACACATGTGTAAAACCATCCACCTACCGCAAGCCAGCTTAAAGGCTTTCTTACATGAAAAGTACGAATGCCCAGGTCAGGATTCGAACCATAACATCGAGGATTCGAACCATAACATCGAGGGCAAAGTGAGCGTAAGTCGAAGACGGAATACTCGAGTTAAAGTGTAGAAACAGACAGACGGAATGACGCAACGCGCCATAACATTTTACTCCTTTGAAGACTTCTGAAGGACATGTATTAAAAATGTGAAAGGAAATTCACCTACCCAATTTAATTAATTGATACATATTCTGGCTTAGAAAATAAATATCTTAAGCTGACTAAAGAAAAAGACAAAACCAAAGAAATAAAAACAAATATTTGTCACTTTTTTAAATTTATTTGAATTAAATGGCTTTTCAGAAGCTGACCTGACAGTAAGAAATATGCATATATCGCAACCATACAGAATTGTCTTCCTAACAAGATTTCAATTGTCACCTTGTCCGATTCATTGTGTCTATTGCAAAATAAATGTAAAGCAAATGCGAAACCTAGCATAGATGAAAACTAATGTATTTTTAGAAAGCATGCTTGAAACACCTTCGTAGAAAATTGTGTGTAAAGCCATGCGTAAAAATGTTGTTTAAGATCACCTGAAACATGCCATACTGGTTATAAGGAGGTCAAAGTTCAACTAAGTGAAAACTGGTTTATTTACCGTGAATGAAACATAGTGTCTCGTGGAATATACTTTGTCCAAAATTCTGTGCACAAAGAGAATATGCATATATTTGTTTCTTCATTTGTCTGTTGATTTGTAAATATTTCTGTATACCTGTCAGTGAGATATTATGATGTATCAGTCAATGTTAGTGTCTGTAGAACTAAATATTAAACTGCATAGAATTGGAGGAAAACATCGAACATAACGGTCATATATCATAATTATAAGGTGTGACAAGTATCTTTCCCCATATCGCTTTGTCTGTGAAAGCGTCTCAAGACCTCTTGCATAGGATACTTTGTAACTGTACATAACCTTTCTATGACATCATTGAACACCACTAATGGTAAGGACGTTTCACACCAAACTGGTACGTATATATCAATAATCGTTCGTTCATATATATTTTTCTACTAATCAGTCGATGAGGTGCGAGCATGTATAGGTAAAACTTTATATAGATATATACATGAGTTCAATTAAATTTTAGAACATAATGATATTATGTATGGTGCTCAATACTGAATCAAGTGAAGAGACTACATTGTTCATTCGTTCGGTTAGTTTTTAGTCTATCAATTTTCCCATGACTGCTAGTAAGTACTAACTACCTGATTTAGCAGCGCTTCATGTATTTTAGAACTTCATAAAATGAGTATTCGTCCAAAATAAAAAATAAAAAAATAAAAAAAATAAGAAAATAAAAAATGAGGCGGAGGTTACGGGGAATGCCAAATGGACATTCTAAAGTCATTGTAGAACTCGGTGGAAACAGCATCATTTGTTTCTGGTGATTGCAAACAGTCAAAACCTATGTAACACAACGTTTGATTTTGTCAAACAGGCCGGAAACTGCTTCTCCGTTTGCCGTGTGTCTGCCTATTCTGTTTATAAGTTCAGGCGGCCGTGGTTCATTCAAATCTTGTTATAAATTTTGATATTATCGTAAAACTACTTCTACACCAGAATGTGATTAGCATACAACACATAAATCATTAACGCAAAGGTCGTAGTTGCAGTTAGATGTCAGATCATAACGAGACATGTTCTAAACACAATGAACGCCGTTAATTCATACAGATAATATGAGAACAAGGCTTGAGTTAAGTTAAACATTAACTGTTGGAACAATATAAACATTTCCCATCAATCTTTGGCTTAACCGTATAAGTAATATCACATTATCAGAAGTTAAATGTTTAAGTTAAAAAAAACTTGTACTTTGTCCAAATATTCTGAACAGGTCCAAGTCCACAGACAACAGTGCGAAGTTAGTGTCGTAGTGCCCTAGACCGAACCTAGTAACCCTAAAGTACATAAGAACTATGTATCGAGATATTGAAAGACTATGACGATTTGTTTAATTTGACCGTTTGAGACATGCCTTACAAACTATAAAGGAGTAATGTTTATATGGTATGCACCGCTCAGTTTAAGAGTGTTAGATCTATGCATCGATATTCAATGGACTTCCCAGGACATTTTGTTTTCCATTGTAATTAATTAATTACACACTTTTAGAATTTGATTAGTAACTAGGAAACAAAATACGCGTTTTAACGCATCTGCAAGCGGAGTAGACCCTAATCAGACCCTGTAGGAGATCAGGACATGTGTTGTTTGCTAATGGAATATTATAGATCTGATTCTATAGTTTCTGAAATGGCAAATATTCCCTGTGTGTGTATATATAGTCCATTTTATAACAATATCTACAGTAGAACCCCTCTAATGCGACCACCTAATGATTAAACATTGGTGTCTGTATTAGCAGGTGATTGCTTAATGCAAGGCAAAAGTAATGCAGAAAGCTCCTCTCCTCCACCTATACGCATTGCTCGTAAAACTACGTTTGCCATTCTTGTTACCAGAGTGTTTCGAACTCTCTGGTAAAACATGCCAACTTTGTGCTTGTGGTTTGTTCATGTTGTGGAACGTTTGTCCCTGGTTCTTGTGTGTCTTTTGGTGTTTTCTGTGTTCATTTCGTGTGTGTGTGTGTGTGTGCGTGTGCGTTTGGGTGTGTGGTTGTGTGTGTGTGTCATGCTGTCTATCGGTGTTTTGGTGGTGGTTGCGTCTTGCATGTGGCTTTGCCTGCTTGACTTTACTACTTTTCCATTTGCAAGTAACTTTGAGTCAAAATGTTGGAATACTCTCTAATAAGAAATAGGAGCCGTCTGAGCAGGGTCTGCTCTGTTTGCTTATAAAATTATAATACTGTAGATCTGACTCTTTGATTTCAACAAATACCAAAATAATCTGTATACATATCGAGGGCTTGGTGCAAAACAAAGTGAAGGAGTTAGAATAGTTTTGCACCAAGCCCTCGATATGCCATTATAAAAATTGAGCTAGTAAATATTCACGGCGTCCATTACATGGATATTGAAAAGGGAAATGATTAACAAATAATTTCCGAAGGTCAGATTGGCAAAATGATTCTTGCCAAAACACCCTTAAGTATTAGACAATGTGCATACTACATGTGTGGGAAAGTGATTTCGAACATAGGGGTCAAATGGTTTATTGTAAAATATTCCTTCATTGTCGCTTTTATGGCGCTAAACTTTAAAACATTATTGCGGTGTTTATTGTTCTCATGGCAAATTTATCTTTTCTGGTAAGCACTTAAATGCTTTGGTTTTAAATACATAATTCAGGAATTGTAATTGTATCAGCAATGGGTGTGGCGTGTGTAAGTTCTATCCAGTGGCGCAATGCATTGGCATAGCATACCATCGTGCAACTCGTGCAATAGATATATTTATATCGAATCGTAACAAACAAATTAAATAAGACGGCATAGTACTTGAGAGTATTCGGAATCGTACCTAAGCCTTTAATCGATCATCGACACATGTTAATAATCGATCATCGATAAAAACACGACTAAATTATAATATGGCGGGCTTAATTGAGGTTGGGTGAAAGGCAATGATGCGCTGTAGGTTTGCAAGCAATGTTTATCCAGACCAGTATCTATCTAAAACGTGACATTTGATTAAAGGACGTAGACTGTTAGCTTAAAATCTTAGATTACAAAATGATTCTGTTCAATGTTGCAATTAAACTCTAACCCTTTATCAGGTGATTAGACTTGTCTGGCTTTTATTGTTTGCAAACTTGTATGGCTAATTATACATTGGTTTGTTTGTGTTGATTAACGACTGCTAATTGGACGACCCAGAGAGAACGGAAGAGGATACAGAGAAACTCAGGCGCGATGCCCTATTCTTGTTATCGACAGAGTTCCTCTGGTTTTTGTATATTTCCAGTGTAAATCAATGATACATCAGACCTCGGTTTATAGTTTCGTCCGAAGGTCCTGGTCTGGCGGGGGATCGAACCCGGGACTCCTGGTATTGTAGTCGAGCGTATTAACCACGCGACCACGTAAGGTAGCTTATACATTTGTACAGTTAACATTTGATTGTAAAAAATGTTATAAAAGGGCAAATTTAAAATGATTATGATCCAATACTAACAACAAAAAGTATTATAAACGCTTTAATGTCATTCCTAATTTCTTTCTTCTTATATCTAAACCATAAACTCTATGTGGAAAGTTTAACCCATTGTGTTTCATTCGGATGGGACACTTGAGATAGGTACTGTGAGGTACTTTGTAGCTAGTGATGCAAGTTTAGGACATTTTAAGGCGGCATTGCATCCCGCTAGTCAAAATTTTGGTTTGAAGATGACTCGGAAATGTAAACATTCTTAAAGCAGGAGATCATTTGAAAGCAACAGCAGCAATGGGAAAAGAGAAAATTGCGGACTCCGTTTAATTTTCCGACTCGGCTTAGCCTTCCATTGGCCTCCTTTGATTTAGTTTCAAGCTTTGTTCTTTTTTAATTTGGCACTTAAATATTTGAACACCTGACAGTTTCTTAGCGATTTGTGCTTCTGGAGAATTTGAAAGATACATGTAATGTGTTCTGGGCACATCTGTCTTTACCATAATGTTTTCAGATGTAGAGCTTTTGTTGTAACACTCAGAAAATTTGCTTTGAGGGCAACACATCTGTATTTTGCTCTCTCAGTCACCTGATTGGTACATTCTTGCTTCAAGTTTCTAACAATTTCACTAGCATCATAAACTGATTACTGTTAAAGCGACGTAAAGCCCGATAAAGACCAAACAAATCATTAAGTGATAGTACACTCTCCAAACTACACATTGTTGGAATAACTAGTGTTATGTGGGCTTCTGCAGTGTATACCTTACTGGCGAAATAATTCACCCTTTCACCACTAATTGACCCATCTGCAGTTATTGCAGGTGTTTGTTCCTCCAACTGTTTCAGCATATTTAAGGTTGAATGCCATCTTCATCATCTTGTATCATCCATGTTAATTCCGTACAGTTTTATTACAGCTGTGAATGAGCACATCTATATAAGTCTTGGTTGCTTTGCTTTCGTTGTGTCTTTGTCTTGTTCTGTATCACCAATTTTCAGAATATATTTTACCCACTTCCTTGTTTTCATTCTCTAAATGAAATCGTAATGTAGTGGTGTTTCATAAATTGGTGAAATCAAATATTAACAGGATGATTGATTGTTCAGTATAAGATTAATTTTATTTCCTCAACAAGTGTTGAAGGCAAAACTGAGAATATATTTATTTCGTTAATGACATAAAAGTAAAAAAATGAGTCATGCAGGAAACACCACATACAGAAGAAACAGTCGCCCGAACAGCAACATAAGGAAACAGCAAATGTACATGACTATAAAAACATCAAGAGACGCACAAAGACAAAACAAACATACAATAGGGGGAAGATGGAAGTACCGCCTTGGAACGGTCAGTGACAAAAGTCATTGGGGGGTTAAACCGGTTTATGGGCGCCCAACCTCACACTTATTCCATCCCCACCCTAAAAGACAAACAGTGTAAATAAACGTATCCCCTCTCCGACTAAACTACAACAACCGCGATGGCAAATACAGAGGTAAAGTGCATGTATAACGAAAACATTTAAGTGAACAAACTGTATCCACCTATCGCTAGTGTACTCAATGATTGAGCTGCAAACATAGTAACTGTAGAAAGGTAATAAAGGGTACGACAAAAACGAAATAGTACAGATATCCGACGTTCTCCTTCCGTTTCTGGATTTAAGAGGTCGCCTTCATAGAGTACTAAACCTTTCTGGTCGGCGTACATGCAAAGAGGCCAGCGTGATTGCCAACTGTAAAAGGGTTGACAACCAAACATGCAGTATGTTGTAGTACTACAGGATCATATCCCTTTTTAATGATTTTTTTAACATGTTTGATGAACAAAGTGAGAAAATGGGTATGTCCAATAATTTTAGGAAGTTTGTAAATCACATCACCATAAATTTCAGGATGTGAAATACCGTGTCAAACCTATTCTTACGATGTTCCTGTTCCTTCATGTTTAAGTTTAACCCTAAACCTCATACATACACCATTTTACATGTCTACAATTATAGACCCATAATATACAGTTCTTGTATAAGAACTAACTGGTCAGGATTTATTTTGTTTGCTCATATAATATTAAAGTTTTGATTCTACACTAAAGGATATGGTTAATAAACTAATTTAATTTCAAGAGGGACAAACCTTCAGACCTTTGGCGTGTATGGAACCAGCGACCCCTGGATCCACAGTCCACGTGGAAAACATTCCTACAGGGAGCGCCTCGTGCGAAAGGGCGCAGTCCCTAAACATTACACATGAAACAGCACAATAAAAGGACAACACTCTTATCACTTCGCGAAAGAATTAGCCCAACAGCAAGGCAATGCCTTTATAGCGTGTCACTACTACAAAAATATAAGATGCGCTGAAACTACATTGATATGGTTATAAAATTACAGGACTTTTTTCCCTATTTAAACTAATAACTGCAGGCCCTCTAGCATTTGAGATGTTAGTAGATCGGACCCTGTTCATTTTTCAATAGCCAGTAATCATACGGGAGATGAAAAAGCCTGTAATATCGTCCTAGACCTTAACCTCGATGACAATGTGCATTTTTATTCAATCAAACTAGTTCGCGACTCAATTCGAAAGTACATGTAGTATAGAACATAAAATGTTATTGGCTACAATGTTTTTGTTAACCAGTGAAAGGTGGATGCATTTGCTATGTTTCAGGTACGGTAAAAAACTTAAACTAAGTCTCAAAATGGTAGTGTATAAATCGTCGACGATAGCCTGCACTTCGTCGATCATTACGTCTGAACCTTCGTGACATGATCGCCGAGTACCGCGATTAATCATCACATTATTTGTCCATGCCATGTCAAACAGGTGACTGTGGTATAAAACTTTGGTGTGTAATTGATACAGTCATTTTTGCACGCACAGCTCCTACATTGTATTAGATTGGAGACATCGATCTAAACGACGCTTAAGTAACAACTTGCGGTTGTCAATAATGAGCTTTAAATCAGATCCCCACGTGCTCATATTGTTAATTGAAGCTAACCGAATCTAGCAATTCCTAATTTACAAAACTTTTCCTTATGTGGCATCTATTTCTTCTAGCTTTAAAAACGACGTCCCAAACATGTCTACCGAGACACCACTTCCCCTACGTCTAAAGTACACGCGTCAGAAATCATGTATTTATTGCTACCTGGGTCCATGCTTATAAAGCTTTTAGTTGAGTCCGAGTTTCGTTCTCAGGCTTTTGATTGGTCAGATTTGAGTTATCAAGCTTTTGATTGGTCAGATTTGAGCCAAAGGCTCAAATCTGACCAATCAAAAGCTTGAGAACGATATCAGACTGAACTAAAAGCTTTATAAGCATGGACCCTGGCCTTTGCGGTTGCTGGTCTGTCCTATTTAGTATCACGCTATAAAAATACTATCAACTCGAACTCTATTTAGAACAATATTTACTTACTTTCGATTCGTGAAAGCTTCTGAGAAAAATACGTTCATGTACAAATGTATTGTTAAACATTTATTTTGGATCCTGATGAGATGTCGATTTAATCGACGTCTTACTCGTTGTCTCATCTGGATGAAAATAGTTAACAAATGCAAGTCAGGTTGTGCTTTGTACTTTAAGCCATTACCTCATAGGCTATTTTTAAACCAAATCTCCTTGTGAATAAATCTATCAAAAGGGAACAGTTGCTAAAGAAAGGGAAACTTTTAGAATTGTGTAGTTTTGAAACCATTGTGATAAATAGAGCATTTGCTCCTATAGGAACAAATGCTCTATTTATCACAACGGTTTCATAAAGTGACCTTTGCAGAGGCGTCAAAAGGCGTCAATATGCGGGAATGTGTTAGGGTGAAATAACAAAACACAACAGTGGCACACTACCGGTAGTACAGCTGTTTATGTATTGATTAAGGTGACTAAATGGCCTTCTTGGTTCATATTTATTTGAAGGTGACACAGACCATGATATCATTGAATGGACCAAAGGGACAGTAGAAATACTCTTTAGTGCACGGAAAAGCGCCGATGTGAATTGCAATGGATAATCGTAGTATATCCATACACATCCAGTATAAAGTATTGCATTTATAAAAAAGTTAATATTAGTTTGATTCTCTGAATATCTAAGGCCACATTACCATTCAAATTAACGCTTATACAACATCCCCCGGGTTCAAATATATATGGAGGATTTTGGCATTTGGCATTGGGCAGGATATGAAATAGTTTATGGTATTACTCTCTCGTTCAACCACGGGTATTATTCAGAATACCGGCACTTAACATCTGAATAATTTAATCAGCTTTAAAACAAACGTTTATCTCCACTAGAAAGCACCAGGAATATAGTCGCCGAAACACTTTTGAAATCTGCATACATGGACAGATTCAAAATAAAATTATAAATACAGTAAAATCTCGATTATTCGAACTGTTATTATAGAAGAATTTAGACCCATTTAGGCAGGTAGCTGCTTAATGCATGGTGACAGGCATGCAGAAAGCTCCTCTAGGAGCAATGCTTTCCATTAAGGACATAAATGAAAATAAGAGTATCTATTACTCTTTTTTGTGTCATCCTTGGCATATAATGTTGATTGACATGGCTTTGTTAAAATTCATACATATTGTTGCTTGTGTATAATGTACGTATGTTTTAATAAAAGATTGTCATGTGATCATCTAAATCTATCTATCTATCTATGCTTATACGTATTTTAATGTTCGAATAATCGAGAGTTTACTGTATTTGTGTAAATGATACGTTCACTAGTTATATTGAAGTTATGTAGAAATCTGAAAATAAATATATTGGAAGATTTGTTTGTAGAGGCGGGCATGCGTGATTTATTACTCTTCACATCATACACAAAAAATATATAACTCATCCTACGTAACAGTAATACATCCTGATGTGAAACCACTAACTGTCTAGACTAAACACATGTAGCTCCCCTAAACACCGTGTTTACCAGAACACTACTTTGATTATTTGATAAAACCTTGACTTGTATAATAGTGAAAATGACAGCACACATGGTATTCCCTAAGTGATGTTACAATCTTTCTAAACATAAAGTCAGATCGGTGCATTATAAAACAGTTGCTTATGAATAAACCAATTGGGGTTTTATCACATGTGCTACTTTTGTAATGTTTAATCCATAACCTCATAGGTTTTTTACATCCAACCTCTTTGAATAAATCTACCAAAAAGGAGCATTAACTAGAGAAAAGGAAACTTTTAGAATTTTGTAGTTTGAAACCATTGTGATAAATAGAGCATTTGCTCCTATTGGAGCAAATGCTCTATTTATCACAATGGTTTCACAAAGTGACTTTTCCAGAGTCGTCAAAAGTCGTTAATATGAGGGAATGGGTTAAGATAAACCGAAATTACCTTCCTAATATAATTTATATATTATTCCCATCTATCAATCACTCATAATTCATCGTTGTCATCTCAGTCATCATCTGTGCATGACCGACTAAGTATCACAACACCAAACCCATATTCAGACACTCGGCTTGTCAATTAAGTTTAATTTAACTTGGCGTAGTTTCCTGTGTAAATTACATTTTGATTTTGTTTAAACTTTCAGACATCTTCAATACCTATTTTGTCCGAATAATTCAGCTTTAAACCAGCTATTGCGCAATCAGTGAAGGGCGTGTGGATTTTCATTTGACATACTGACATGACAAAGCACTCTTTAAAATAATGCGTTTAAGACATTGGGACCGCAGTGTTATCATACACGACTTTAGCCGGATTATACAGGCTGTTAGCAGTTTTGTGTAACGAAATCGCATTTGTTTGATGTGCCATCATGGTAGCGGGACCATTTCTTTAAAGACGGTTTCTACAGTTTGTTTCCTTCCAAGAATTTGTTTTATATATACATGTATTTTGTTGTTTAAAGCATGCTGAATTCAAATAAAGGAAAGAGGGGGTTACATACTTTATTTTTGAGTAATTACCATGAAATAAACAAAAGCGTGCTTCCTGCCATTTATGGAACAGTACAAGATCATGACATTAGTGATATTTTCATAAATTTCTAAGAAACTTATCCAAGAATATCTTTTCAAAATTTCACATTTTGTGCTTTATAGTATCCTTAACATGAAATCAAAAAGAAATATGTGGGTTGCAGGCTTCGTTTTTAAGAAGTTACTCAATTTATCATCTAATGGTGGTGCTCTCCTATGAAAATTACGCCAAAATGGGCGACGTCTTTTGGCGTCAATGACGTCACATTGCTATGACGTCGTACATCTTTTAGCAATTTCCCCGTGTAATCTAAATTATTGAGACATGATTTAAGGTTTGTAAATGTTGGTCGAAATCAGTCGTTCAAAATATGTCTCATCCAGAATATCGGTACCGGTTGTTTCCTTTATAGAGAGTATTCAGCGCAAAAAAACTGCGCAGAACTTACTACCGAAATCGTCTTGTAGTGGCCGTAAGTTTCATTCATTACAAATAACAGGTGAATATGTGATACACCCCTTAAATTCCAACACATTTGTGTTTAACACATATCGTTCCACCCATGCATCAACACTTATTGGAAATAGCTCATACTATTGGGACACTCTTACGCCCTCATATAAAGGTAAACTCTTGGGCCCGCACGACCTTCATGTAAGGCTACACAAAGGGCATTAACTGTTTTCCAATATATTCTATTTCATCTGCTATGACTGCCGGTCGCATGCCCAAGCAGTGTAGATCCGGTCAAGTCACTATTTGAGTAGACGCGAACAATTGATTGTAAATATAAGAGTTCTATAACTTGCTTCCTTGTGCTCGGTCTACACTAATTGAAAAAACAGTCATTCTGTTTTCTGGAAAAGCAGGAATCAACTTTGTGAAACTAGTTATTTTGTTTGTCATAAAAACTTGCAGACTTTAAATGACGAGGTACCATTAAAATGTCTAATTGCAGTTGGATAATTTTGATAAATGTATCTATTTCACTTCTTGACAACGAATTAAATTGTAAAGGACGTGGTTGGTTCATTATTCTACATAGATATCATAGTGATACATCTCATTCGGGTATGTACCCAGATAGGATATTGTTTAAAACGTAAAGAAAGAAAATACTGTAGGTGCTTATACATATACAAAAATGTAACCCTGACACAGAACCACACGGGATGGCAGGTCTGGGTCATCAATGTATGTGTGGCTAAAGTGTACCATCCTCATTGCACAACTCGTTTAACCCTTTCCCTGTTCTATGTTTAGTCCAAATTTCAATACCCATTGAATATTCATGAACAAAACAGTTATAACCAAATACGGAAGGTGGTGCATTGCAGCTTTTTTAGAAAGTACAGACACGGATCTATCAATTTCCATAAGCAAACAGAGCAGACCCTGATCTGACGGCTCCTCTAGGAGCCGTCTGATCTGGGTCTACTCTGTTTGCAAATGCATGAAAACACGTTTCTATGAGGGAAAGGGTTAATCGGCATGTGCATTTAGTTTCGACAAATGTGTTTACGAATTGTTCGAGTACTGACTCTTCTATTTATCATGTCATGTCTTCGAAATCAATTTTAATTTGACAGAATCATGAAAACGAGATTTGAAAATATCAAAAATATATGTTCTCAATTACATAAAATGAAATAATAAGGTAGGCACCAAACACAGTTTAATTTCGTTCCTAATGTTAATGTCAGTAGCAAACGTTATATATTATATCAGCAAAGTGGACTATGACACGCTGGTGATATGATAATGTTCTTCTATGCTGTGATTGCTTTATCGGTAACACTCTGATACTGAGTTTGAGAGATGTAATTTAAGAATTCAAATGCAAAACAATATTTTGCAAAGATTATTTAACTCATTTTCTCCTATTCTAGTCTATTCTAGACACATCCTCTTTGAATAAATCTACCGAAAAGAAGCATTAACTATAGAATAGGAGACCTTAGAATTGTGTACTTCCAAAACCAAGACCATTCTGATAAAAAGAGTATCACAATGGCTTGAAAATGTGACTTTTACAGAGGCTCCAAAATGCGTCACTAGGAGGAATGTGTCAAAATTCTAAGGCATAACTGAATGAACGCAAACAAGAATTGTTTAAATGAAACGAGAAACTTAAAACAATGTCTATCGTTTGAGAATTAGGATTTTACCCCTGTGTGTGCAATACTAATCAACATAAACCAGTTCGTGCACCAGAACAGACATTTTCTTGGGCGTTTCTTCAATTTCAATTTCATTGGAACGAGTTAATTCTTAGTGCTAAAAGTGTAAAGGCACAATGGTTCATGCAGTTAAAATATCAGTAACACGATACGCGTGTATTTGTTTATATTCCCTACAGCAATAAATATATCCAAATCCAGTGTAAGTATTTAATTTGAATATTTGCAGGGGATATTCAAAAAACGTTTCAATTACAAAGTTCATTATTAGATTTATAATCTCCGGGCATGGATTTAGCAAGACATTAAAGAAGATGAGAAAAAGATAGGCGATCTGTGTGTTAAAGCCACTATTAGATATTGCACGAATCTGCAAAAACTGTCACAATACTGGGATTACCACAATACTAAATTGATATATGAAAGTGTTATTCGAACAATTGCTTGCGTGCATTCAACAATTCAGCTGGCCCATAACAATATTATATGGTATTGCAAAAGCTGGGGACATTTCTTAATCTGAATTTAGGAAATGAATATTCAATTACATGTCGCGTCTTGTAATTGCATATGTTTACAAAAGACCTTTTTGCCATGTCTAAAATTCTGAGTGGGCGATCATTGAAAAGCAAAGGTAGCAATGCGAAAAGAGAATATTGTAGACCCGGTTTTATTGAAACTGTTCATGAGTAATAATTAAAAGTGTAACACTACTCACGCCCCCTAGCACCGGATTAAAGGGTATTCAAATGTCATACTAAAACAATGAAACACATAATTTATATGCTTTTAAGCATAAATATTGTGTATGTCAATGTCAAATGCATACTCTTTTCATGTTCCGTTTTCTCATGTTCGACTTACAACACTATCACATAATGTGAAACTAATAACATTAAAGTGACAAATACACAGTTTTACCGTCCCTATAGATGATAACAATACTTTCAATCCATTTTCGATTATTTCAATAAATACAGCAAAATCCCTCTAAGCCGAAATTCTATTAGAGAATAATTTCGATACATTTTAGGCAAGTGGCTGCTTAATACATGGTGAAAGTCATGCAGAATGATCTTAGTGGAGCTTTCTGTATGACTTTCACCCGGCATTAAGCTGTCACCTGTATCCAAGACCGATATTTATACTAAAGTTAACGTCCGGATTAGACGGGTTTTACTGTATAATAAAATGCTTGCGACTCTTTGATATCATATACAAACAATATCATTCTTTCATTGGATATATGAATGTCATATGTTTCTAGCTAAACAGCTAGTTCGTCCACAATGTTTACAAGACAAAACATTATATCTTGACCAAATTCAACACCTTGTAACGCAGTGGATGTGCTTGGTCACCACTGTTCGCAGTATGTAAATAATGTCCTATTGTCGTGTTTCTGTGACGCTGATAATATATATTCTAACAAACCTACATCAGTTTCATCAACCAAAGACTAAACATACCACTCGTTTATTAGAGCATTCTAAAAGAATTAAAATCGCCTCCATTTTTCGGGACGTATGCCATTCACTGTCATAGATGGACATCGCTGATTCGATGCGGGGTCGGTCATGCGGTTATCACATGAGACATGCAAATATTGGTTTACTTGGTATCAGAATAATGTATTATGTTGCTCAAATCCAAAGGTGTATAATTTTATTTACACTGTGCAAGTTAAAGGACAAAGGAATCAAAAACTAAAACTAATGTGTCTGTATCTTAATCCCTCTTCCGTGGCGTTGTCTTTAAGCCGTTGGTAAAGTATGACTTGAAATAAAAACTAAACCAAGTCCAACAAATGAATTGGAAGTAGGTGAAATTAAAAACTTCACCATTAAAAAGTGTTATATTGAAAATAAATATAATACAACAATCAAACATTAAATCTTTGTAGAGATAGATTTCCGTCTCATTCTAGGCATTTCATATCAGGTTCATTTTATTCTAGACATGACGATAAAATAAGCGACAAAGTTGGTAATATAGTTATCTGATGGTTACATAAAGTATCACCCTAGACACGATGCATACCGAAACTGACATTCTTAGTTTCACTAATTGAATATAAAGTCAATACATGATTTTAAGAACACTCGTTTTAAGACATTAATTGCAGGTGAGAAAATTACAAACTGTACAAAATCAATCAAAACTATCCCAAACGTATTGATAAGGTTTTATATTGCAAACATATTTTGAAGAAAATCGCCAGATATAAGAATTTGTATTTGCTTAACCCTTACTGTGTGGGACACGAGTCACTAATGTCCTTTGCAAACCTTGCAGACACAGATGAGATGGTTCCTAGAGGAGCCCTCTTATCAGGATCTGCACTGTTTATCATGTTATGTTTGGTTAGAAAAATACCTAAGTATTCATTGTAAGCTTGACCTGTTTGAATGTTGGAATAGTTCATTTTAAAAGTCAGCATTGTGATGATTAAATCATCCCTAAATATTCACCATAAGCTTGGCCTGTTTGAAGTTTGGAATAGTCCATTTAAAAAGTCAGCATTGTGAGTGTTAACGGTGACAGTCGTAATGTGGAATATATAGTTGCTCTGAAATACAGGGATCATTTTGTCGCATCTGAACTTCGTTAAAATCAAACGAATACTGTTCATAAAGTAGACACGAGATCAATGGTATCTTTCCTTTGGGACGCCATGAAAATTAGATTTCAATACACAGGTTTGACTTTTCACTTCCAAACAATCTGACGGAGAAATATGTAACACCTCTATACATTTTGCTACGATAAGTTGCTAATACTATGGGCGGAAAACGACAGATATAAGAAAAATATTAGTAAAATATTTAAAAATCTTAAATGAATTTGTTCTAATAATCGTCGTTCTTTATGTAGAATATGTCTGTAATGTAAATTATAAACCATATTAACCCTTAGCCCGCTACATGTTTTTATCACTCTGTCCTATTTGAATATTAAGTAGGGAAATCTTTACAAAATATACGGATATATTGAAATGATTTTCCTTGGCAAAATCATAGAACATGCAGACATGGTTTTCCATGGCAAACAGTGCAGACCCAGATGATAGATCTCCTATAAGAGCTTTCTCATCTGGGTCTACATTGTTTTCAAATGCAACTATAGTTGTGACTGGCGGGCTATGGATTAAACTGATAAAATGACTGAAAAATCTGAAAATGTTTTCAACATATTGATACTCTTTATATTGCATTTGCAAAACACAGATCTTTTCAATCTTGTACGATAAGTATTGGTATGTAAAGAAGAGGTTTGTGCTTTATTCAAATCTGATATCAGGCTTGTCATGGTATTAGTTTAACCCTTTTGCTGCCAAACTCTGTCGTCTGCTAACTGTGTCGTCTACTACAAAGTTTCATTCTTTTGATTTTCTTCATTTTTGTTTCAAAAACATAGTAATAGTAACAAACAGTTTGGATCCTGATGAGACGCCGAGTTACTCGGCGTCTAATTTGGATCCAAACTGTTTGCATAGGTAATCACAGATCCGGCATTGGCAGCGAAAGGGTTAAATACGACCCCAAAAGAGTTCATTTGCCTTTGAGTTTTGCTTTTAGTTCGAATTTCAAAATTGTCAGAAAACTAAATATAACTGTAAAACAATAAATAGTTAAAGGCATCAGACGAAATCTTGTGAGAGGATAGTGTTTGCACGACTACTAGGAAATGCATATTTCATGTTGTCAGAATTGAAAACATCGTTGTTGGTTTTCTTTTAAGCAAAACAGACACGATGTAATTGTTTTCATTTTGTGCTTCTTAGATAGGTATTCCCTTACAATGTAATAACTTTTGACTTACAAGAACTGATCAGAAAATATTATTTTTTGTTTAATATTAATTCCGTTTACTGCGAAATACAGAGCTACAGATAAAGATACGTATCAAATACTAAAACTGTCATTTCTCCATCGAAACCTATACTCTTCAGAATCGTCTCGAAGAGTGGTCACAGTATAGGGTTGGATGGAGAAATGAAGGAGTTAGTCTTGAAAATGTTTTAATTTACGCATCTTATCTGGACCTCTGCAAATATATAATTCTAACTTGGGTAGCCGTAGTTTACCATGGACTCTTAGCAAGCATGTTTTTTCGTTTCCAGTTATCAATTATATATCGATACTCCTGATAGATATCGTTAGTTTGGATATCACTTATTATTTTATAATACATTCGTCAAGAGTAATGATCAATATTGTAAAACATCTGGACTTAAACCTAACCTAGAGTGAAGACAAAAGCAGATAATAATTGAACTGAACTCACTGATGCCCGAGGTTGTTTCCATCATAGAGGGAAGTATATATGCACAATTCCGTTTCAGATATTGCTGTATCAATTGATTATATAACCGTATATGTTTATCTATCCAATATATTTGTATTTTTACATGACGAGTTTTTGTGATAACAATGGAGACACATCTGAAATAGTTTCGATTTGATTACACGCATATTAGATAGTTTGATTTTGTTACTTTCTTCAGAGTTACACTTTTTGGTTCGTTGAGGGCACATACTGGAATTATTTGGTACAGCTTCTGTTCTTGTGCTAAATCCTTTTTTTCTATACAGTAAAACCTCTCTATAACGACCACTAAATTATGTTAATTAGTTGGTATTTAGGGCAGGTGGTTGCTGAAAGCATGGTGAAAGTAAAACAGAACGCTCCTATAGAAGCGTTCTGTTTTACTTTCACCTTGCTTTAAACAGCCACATGCCTTTAACACAAACTACTTGATGTAATTTAGTGGCCGTTATAGAGAGGTTTTACAGTATATGTTTTTTGTACATACGTATACACCGCTATGTTAGCCAAAGCAGCCGAGTGGGTGTTATACGTGTTTATTTACATCGTTCGTTTGATTAGGTGAAGGTTGGATAAGTGTGAGGTTAGACACACTCCCATTTATCATAGTTTAAACGCATTAAAGCGGTATTCCTATATTACGCCTATGTTTGTGTTTGCTTCGTGTATCTTTCATACCTTTGTACATATGAGTGTGTGTATGTGTATGCGTATGGTATATGTGTGTTGTTGAACACTCTTCAATTCTTGTGACTTGACTCTGTGGAACTCCTTTATGTTCAACATCCATATTGGTGCTACGTGACCTGTTTAGTGTCACAATGCCCTAGAAACAGCCCTATCGACAAATACCTTTCAGTAAGACTTTTTGTGACGTAATGTCTTATCGTACTCTTGTGTAAAATTATGTTGTCACATCTTGTCTTTTGTGTTCGATGGCAAATGAAGAATAGTCAAACTAAGTATCGCCAGAAGGAAATGGGAAAGTAAGCCTGTTCATCACGTGCGTGACTCAGATAACGTCCCCAAAATTGAGTTTACTATATAAATTCTGAAAGGAGGTGATCCAACGAGAGCAAAGTGAATTAAAGTGGTTTCTGCCATACCTGATTTGCAATAATGAATTGGTGGTTCCTTTAGAAATATTCACCATGTACTTTAATCTCTATCCTATTGAAACAAATCGTGTATGCAAAAAGTCTGATCTGTTGATTGTTTATATACGTTTGATTTATATCAGCGTTTGAGAAACTATAGACCGAGTATCAAACAGCTTGGATCCTGATGAGACGCCGAGTTACTCGGCGTCTCATCTGGATCCAATCTGTTTTCAAATTTGTGTCAGGTCGTGGCCATCGGAATATGGGTTAATACTATCATCAGACTAATATAATAAAATTGTAATTCAAAAACCTGGGAAAGACATTTCCCGCAGTCCTCGTTAAATGTGAGTATGTGATTAGGCAGTTTGATCTTAAACAAATATGTTAAATGCATCTCACAATTATCTAAAGTTTCACTTAAAAGACATGGCTAAAACTGTTTATAAAATAGATATGTGATCATTTATCACCTTACTAAATGATGTTAAATATGGTATGAGTACAGGTAGGGCTAATGAATGGAGAACCTTTAATGAAGGCAATTAGTCATAGGTCATAATTGACCTTTTTGCCTTACCCAGTTGAAGATCTCTTAAAACATGTGTGGTTGTATTTATCTGAGTATTTAACTGCGTGTATGCTATCATCTGTCTTGATATCAAATACATTTCGATATTCATATAATTCTGATCGATCTTAAATACATATAACGTTATAAAATACGATTCAACAAAAATGTGTTACCCTTGTCTTATAATACTAGACAACCGTTATTTGATTTATATCACATCTAATGCGATTAATCAGTATTTAATGTTAATACTGCAAGAAATATGTTTGAATTCCTTTACACAATTGTTCAGTGATTTTAGCACCACCTTTTACATCAATTGGTAATCGTTTGTGAAATGTCATTCATCCATGTGCAATATGTTGAACCGCATTGTATTTTCGAGACAGACGTGTATTATAGCAAACCATAATGCTTTTGGCGAATAATGTTATAGTTACGGTCAACGATCCAGACATACGGTTTAAGTCATTCCCCAGACTATTTTAGACCCAACCTCTTGGATTTAATCTATTGAAAAGGAGCATTAACTATAGGAAACGATAATTTTAGAATTGTGTAGTTTTTAAAACATTGTGACAAAATTTAATAGAGTATTTGTTCCTATGGTCCAAATGCTCTATTTATCACAATGCTTTCAATAAAGTTTTATAGAGGCGCAAAAAGGCGTCAGTAGGAGAGAATGGGTTAAACGTATAATGAGTTTTGTTGGTCAAACAAGAACCATTGCAAGTGCTGTTATCGGATATTGTCGTTTGATTTAAGGTTATAATGATACATGTTCATATCTAGACACATTCCGGGGTTATCACAACCATGCATCCCGTTATAAACATGTTATATGCGACCAACCAGTGTAAAATATTCATCTGTTATATGCATAAGAATAAATTATAATATGTTTATTAGTCTCATATAGTATTAACAAATTTGAACTGGAAAGTGTTAAAGTCTGTTTTCATATACAGGTTCATCAACATATTTTCATACCTATTATTCTAATTTTCACTGGCATAAGCGTCGGGCACGGTACTGTAGCAAATGAACTTGTCACCATTCTCACCTGTACAATAATATCAGCTGAAGCCCTTAATCCTTTCGGCGCCAGATTTTTAATTGTCGTCTGCAATACAATTTTGTTAAATCATTCGGTACAATAAGAAAATGAGATAAATAAATGCAAATTTCAAAGAAATAAAGCACATATATAGAAATAGAGATTGAGACAAAAAGTGAGGTTCGCGATCAGATGTCGCCTTGAAAAGGCGGCGTCTGATCTGGGACTGGACTATTTGTCGTGGTTCAATTTTGCGACATTGTCGGTGAAAGGGTTAAAAATCTACACAAATAGTAACTACTTCCATTCACTGTTAAAATAAAACCGGCAACGACTTCAACGAAAAACACCATTACCGGCGCAAACGCCAACGGAAACATCGACATCGACACCGGTAACAATGTCAAACCTAGGGTCGATTGGGTATTAATATAGCTAGAAGAGCTAAATATGTTAAAGGAGTAACAATCTATTCATCTAAGGCAAATTTGATCATCTTCGGGGAAATATTTGTAAATGAATCATTATTTTAAGTTTTGTGCAACATTATTTCTGATAGATTTAGTTGTCATTCATCAAACGTCATTTCTTCAGATTAAAACACATTTAGTTAATTTACAGATAATTCTGTTTGGATGAACATGTCTTTACGTCGAAGATTTACCGTAACTGCGTTTTTTCTTATAGCGCTGATGCATTTTTTATGATGAGCAGGCATGGAGCAGTTCTGTTAAGTGTGCGTATATGTGTATGAGCAGGCAAGGAACAGTTCTGTAAAGTGTGTGGGTATGTGTGTATGAGCAGGCTAGGAGCAGTTCTGTGAAGTTTGTGTATGTGTGTATGAGCAGGCTAGGAGCAGTTCTGTGAAGTTTGTGTATGTGTTTATGAGCAGGAAATGAGCAGTTCTATGAAATGTGCGTATGTGTGTATGTGAAATGTGCGTATGTGTGTATGAGCAGGCAAGGATCAGTTCTGTGAAGTGTATGTGTGTGTGTGTGTGTGTGTGTGTGTGTGTGTGTGTGTGTGTGCGTGTGTGTGTGTGTGTGTGTGTGTGTGTGTGTGTGTGTGTGTGTGTGTGTGTGTGTGTGTGTGTGCGTGCGTGCGTGCGTGCGTGCGTGCGTGCGTGCGTGCGTGCGTGCGTGCGTGCGTGTGTGTGTGTGTGTATGTATGTATGTATGAGCATCAAGGAACAGTTCTGTGATGTTTGTGCGTATGTGTGTATGAGCAGCCAATGAATAGTTCTGTGAATGTGGTGCTTATGTGTGTATGAGTAGGCAAGGAGCAGACAGTTCTCTGAAGTGTGTACGTTTGTGTGTATGTGCTTAACAGATTCAGTGAGGCAGACAAGATACAGCTCTGTTATGGTTGTGCGTATGTGGCGTGCACACTTCGTTTGTGCTTCTTATGTTGCTGTTGTGTGACATCCCCTGCCTGATTTCTGTTCTATATTTGGTATACTGTATTATTACTTTCCACGTGGAATATCATGTTCGTTCGTGACATGACAGTAATACAAGTCACGGGTTTACTGAATTAATCCAAGTATTGTTCTTATAATGACGTGTTTAATAGAACGATGTGACATTCTAGACAGTTATTACATGCTACCTGATGTATGATTTAATAATTATATGACGTTACATGATGTAGAAGATGTAAGCTCGTGTGTGTTGGGTGTGTTCTGTTTGATATCAAATCCCTTTCGATACCGGCATTGTCGTCTGCTGGACTAAATGATGTTAGTTTTAGAGTGGTCGTTTCTCCAATTTCTTTATAAAAAGGATTGGATCCTGATGAGACACAGAGTTTAGGATCGGAACTGTTCGCATATAATATCACAGACCTATGTTCGTGGCAGTAAAGAGGTTAATTAACCCTTCCCCTATTCAGTATTCGTGTAAGAAATAATGCCATCATGAATATTTATTAGCTGAATTTTTATAATGTAGACAAGATTTAATCACGTTTATATATGAAGGACAGGGTTAACCCATTACCTCATAGGCTATTTTTAAATACAACCTTTTTGAATAAATCCACCAAAAAGGCGCATTAACTAGAGAAAAGGAAACGTTTAGAATTTTGTAGTTTGAAACCATTGTGATAAATTTATCACAATGGTTTCGCAAAGTGACTTTTACAGAGTCGTCAAAAGTCGTCAATATCAGGGAATGGGTTAAAGATGAAACAAATATTTATACTACAAAATAAGCTCCTAATGTCAGTTATAAATATTTCGGGTAAAAATGGAATTGTGTGTTCAATTCTAACAAACATAATGCAAAGGTCATGCACAAGTACATTTTAGAAATCATTTGATGAGTTTTGTACCTAGTGTTGTTTTTTGAAATCAAATGTTATTTCAATCTAAACAAAATCTCAAAATAATGTTCAATCCCGACAAACAAACAACATTCATGCAGGTCTGTAACCTAACCTATTTTCCTATTTAATGTTCCGCACATCTGCAACAGGTCAACAACCACTATTTTCAGATAATTTAAAATCCGGTTAGGTTTTACAGTTCTGTGTTCCATTTGGCGTGCGAAGCGTAGGCGCTAGAAAATATCTCTAATTCAGACATTCAGCTACCGAAGATAGTATTCATCCGTTTCCTTTTAATACTTTATCTGTTCTATATTTAGTACAAATTCCAATACCTACTCAAGATTCATAGACAAAATAGTTATTATGAAATATTGAAGGTGGAACATTGTAGCCATTTTAAAAAGTAAAGAAACAGATCTTTAAAATTCCACTAGCAAATAGAGCAGACCCTGATCAGACGGCTCCTAGAGGAACCGTCTGATCAGGCTCTGCTCTGTTTACAAATGCGTGAAAACATGAAAACAGTTTATATGAGGGAAAGGGTTAAGTAATTAAAAAGTGTGTTAAACAGTTTTGGTCATGATGAGATGTCTGTGGTTCACCTTTATCAAAACTGTGCAACGGTTATCACTGATTCACACCAAGTCGATAGGTTTTAATTAGAATCCAGCAAATGCAAAAGCAGATGCTCGCCTTTTTTGGCTTTTGTCGATGTTTTTTCTTCTCTGGAATACTCCTCAGAGAATTGTCCAAATTGAAAACTTTCAAACAACTTTCAGAAAGCTAGTTGACTTTTGTGTTTGGTTTAAAATTAGTAATTCTTTTTGTGAACATTTCTGATTCAGATGTACACAAATAATATTACATCTTTCGCTAGATTTTGTTATCCTAAATATTTGTTTTAGGGTCTAAGTGACAAACGAATAGTAATCGGATGCCAGTATTCTCTCTCTCTCTCTCTCTCTCTCTCTCTCTCTCTGCGTAGATGTGTGCGTGCGCGTGCGCGTGCGCGTGCGCAATCAAACTAGATATTGCCTTAAAAGCAATCCCCATTAGAAATTGAATATTTAGTAGAATTTGCTAGTGTAGTACGCTTATGCTATTTTCGTTTGCGTTTCACAAAGTCTTTATGAACCTCAACCATAACACTTTCTTCATGGTCGTAAGGTTTATTGACACAGAAACTAATCATCAAAACGTATGCCAAGTCAATAGATATCAATTTTCACAAGTGTTTATGTCTTTACAAGTGAACTCTTTCTTTCATATTTCTGTGTCTTTACACCTATATTGCAAACAGAGTAGACCTAGATCAGATGGCTCTTATAGGAGCCATCTGATCAGGGTCTGCTCTGTTTGCTGGTGAAATTATCTTGGTATGATGCTACTGTTTCAGTAGTTGTCATCATCCTGTATTCATACATATTTATAAAAAACAGCTAATAGATATTCATGATGTCATTATTTCTCGCATGTATATTCACCAGGGAAAGAGTTGTTAAGTGATTCCATTTGTTAATATAACTTCCAGTAACACCACTGAAACAGAACTATTCAAATAAATTGTAAAATCTAATCAGTTTATTGAAAGTCAATGACCTTTTCTTCTGCGTTTTCTTTAAAACTCTTGAACTGTGTTGTAGTAATTGCCACAGAAATATCATCAAGATAGTCTGATAACGAATTAATTGTATTTATATTCACAGAGGTTACCTTAGTTTAAAATCTATGAATGGCATGTTTAATTTAACAACATCCTTAAATCACAATGAACGGAAAGTCTAAGTAGACAATCGTGGGGCTCGGTAAATAAACAAGACACTGACAATGTACAAATACGGAAGATCGCATTTACTATTCATTTGTCAAACATTAAATTTCAGCAACTCGTGGTTTCGTCAGTATCGAAACTGCTTCCCACTCAATCGATAAGTTTCTCAAAACCTTCAATGAATCGGGCGAAAGTACACTGGAGTTTAGCAGATAACAATTCTGACAGCAGAAGACTTAACTAATAAATTGTAACATGCAAATCCTCACTACATCTCGTTACAAGTTTCCCTGTTCTGTCCGTAATTTTCACAGGAAACATGCATTTTATCTTGTTAACTCCTTAATGGCTTATACAGTATACATGTATTTTCCGGTTTAAATGTTTAATGGCCTATACAGTAAAGATGCATTTTCCGGTTCAAGTCTTAATGGCTTATACAGTAAACATGCAATTTACGGTTAGATTTTTAATGGCTTATAAGTAAACATGCAATTTACGGTTAGATATTTAATGGCTTATACAGTAAACATGCATTTCACGGTTAAATTTTTAATGGCTTATACAGTAAACATGCACTTTACGGTTAGATATTTAATGACTTATAAGTAAACATGCAATTTACGGTTAGATATTTAATGGCTTATACAGTAAACATGCATTTCACGGTTAAATTTTAATGGCTTATACAGTAAACATGCACTTTACGGTTAGATATTTAATGACTTATAAGTAAACATGCAATTTACGGTTAGATATTTAATGGCTTATACAGTAAACATGCATTTCACGGTTAAATTTTTAATGGCTTATACAGTAAACATGCACTTTACGGTTAGATATTTAATGACTTATAAGTAAACATGCAATTTACGGTTAGATATTTAATGGCTTATACAGTAAACATGCATTTCACGGTTAAATTTTTAATGGCTTATACAGTAAACATGCACTTTACGGTCAAAATTTGTATGGCTTATATAGTAAACAAGTATTTTCCGGTTAGATATTTAATGGCTTATACAGTAGTAATGCAGGACAAACGTTATGCAGAATGCTGCTTTAGGAGTTTCTACACTACATAACATTGTTCTGCATTAAGAAACCACATGCATTTAACGTTTCCTATGTTAATAAATTAGGTGCTAGCATTAGCGAGACTATTGTGCTGGGTGTACTCTTTTAAATTCGTATCGAATATTGTTTTTTCACATCCTCAAACTTTGACCTGGGTTGTATTGATTAATATGAGTTATATTTTTCTCTCTACAAACAAATAATCACAGTTTCAAAACAGTTTGCATCCAGATAACACTCTAAATTACTCTGTGTCTTAACCCTCTCCCTCATATTAACGTGTTTTCACGCATTTGCAAACAGAGTAGACCCAGATCAGACGGCTCCTATAGGGTCTGCTCTGTTTGCTAGTGGAATTGGACAGATCCGTTTCTTTACTTTCTAAAATAGCTGCAAAGGTCCCCCTCCCATATTTTGTTGTAACTATTTTCCCCATGAATACTCAGTAGGTATTTCAATTTGGAATAAACGTAGAACATGGAAAAATTTAACCCTTTCCGTCATATAAACATGTTTTCACGCATTTGCAAACAAAGAAGACCCAGATAATACGGCTCCCATAGGAGCCGTCTGATCAGGGTCTGCTCTGTGTGCTAGTGGAATTTGAAAGATATGTTTCTTTACTTTCTAAAATGGCTACAATATTCCACCCTTAATATTTCATTATAACTATTTTGTCTATGAAAATTCAGTTAGCATTGAAATTTGGAATAAATATAGAACACTGAAAGGGTTATCCATACTAATTATTGGTGTTATCATAAATGTCCACTTAGCATACTACTTGCGAATTTCACTACAAATATACTATACCAAATTTCTAAACGGCCACTAAGTAGTCCACTTTAGACGGATTCGCAAATCACCTTTTATCCCCTTAGCATGCTAAAAGTGAATAGCACTCTAAATATACTAAAACAACTTTCTAAACCACCACTAAGTATGCATGTCAATTATCTAATTCACTTTTGACCGATACAAGTCAAAGTGTGCATACATTCGCACCATTGCACTCTACGAGCGCAATTAACGAATAAACCACAAGAGAGCTGCCAGCAATGGAGATAAGTGACAAAATACAATACATGAGCAATAAAGGTTACTATAGTTCGATATTGACCCGTGAGCTGCGACCTTTAGGACCAGTCCACCCGTAGAGGTAAAACGCGTCACAAACCATATATTTGTTCCGGAGTTACCTGTGGTTATACAGACAAGTAATAAGCATATGCAGTAAACTTCTCTATAACGGCCACTAAATTGTGTTAATAAGTTGGTATTTAGGGCAGGTGGCTGCTGAAAGCAAGGTGAAAGTAAAACAGAACGCTCCTTGCTTTAAGCACCCACATGCCTTTAACACATTAAATACTCGATGTAATTTAGTGGCCGTTATAGAGAGGTTTTACTGTATATACTAATACTGCACGATTACCACGAGCTTCGTGTGACAATCATTGTCCACTTACCCATAAATTAGAATGGTTGCAACTTCTATAAATAGAAAAGTGCACTCACGGCTCAGCGCTAGAAATCGAACTATTCACTAACTAGTTTATTAGCAAAAATTTTCCTAAATACAAAGTTGCGATTTAGCAACTTGTTTGAGTATATTTCTACATGACGACGTGCAAACAGCTTGGATCAAGAACGAAACTGAACACACGTTACTCTGTGTCTCACAAGGATTCAAGCTGGTTTGCATTCTAATCATGGTTTTCTAAAGAAATGTAAGAAAACTGCATCTCAAGGGATGAAACAGACAAGTTTTGCCGATTGTAGTTTCTTAATTGTTAAACCGTTTATTTCATTAGCCCTTTCCTTCATATAAACGCCTTTTCACGCTTTTGCAAACAGAATAGACCCAGATCAGACAGGAGCCGTCTGATCAGGGTCTGCTCTGTTTGCTTATGGTATAATATAGATATGAGTCTACAGTTTGTGCATGTGCAAAATAATTACATGTTTGTGTACATATTGCATTATAAGAAATCTGCTAATAAATATTCATGATGTCATTATTTCTTACATGAATGTTAAACAGGGAAAGGGTTAACCCTTTCCCTTATGTAAGCGCATTTTGACGCATCTGCAAACAGAGTAGACCTGGATCAGACCACAGGGGGCCATTTCGTGGGTCTAGATGGTCTAAAAAGTAAAAAAAAAAAATTGATTTGGCCGATTTAGTGTTATATTATATACATATGTACATATGCCATTATAAAAAAATAATCTTATTAATATTCATGACTTCATTATTTCCTACATGAATATTCATCAGGGAAAGGGTTAAACAGTAGCCCTTACTGCTCTGTAAAAAAAATGTCTGCTCAACTTTGAATCTTGTGTAATTTTAACTACAGTAGAACCTGTCCAGATTATTTTTTATAATGGCATAATGAACACAGGACATTTTGGCTCCGCAGAAGCTATAGAATCAGATCTATATTACACCCTAAGCAAACAGAGCAGATCCTGATCAGACGGCTTTTATAGGAGCCGTCCGATCTGGGTCTACTCTGTTTGCAGATTTGTCAAATGCGCTTACATAAGGGAAAGGGTTAAGCGACCAACAAAACGAGGTTTAAATATGGGTCTGTAAGGCAGGTGGCTGCTTAATACAGGTAAATGTAATGCAGAAAGCTCCTATAGGCTTTCTGCATTACTTTTGCCATGTATTAAGCAACCACCTGGTTTTTACGATTATTGAGTCCAATTAATATAAGGTCGCTTAAGACATTTTATATTGTACTTCCAAGCTATTGACCGGGTGTCAAACAGTTTTGATCCTGATCAGACGCTGAGTTCCTAAACGTCACACCTCGGTTCAAATTATTTGCAAATGCGAAGCGAGGCGAGAATAGCGCGAAAAGGGTTCAAACCGTACATCTTTATTAGTATGTTGATGTTCGTTTCGGATAAAGCAGTGTTACAATTACAGTAAAATCCCGATAGTACGAACTACGAACACTCAAACAAATATCATTATCAGACCTTAAGACAGGTGACAGCTAAATGCAGGGTGAAAGTCACACAGAAAGCTCCTAGAAGAGATTTCTGCGTGGCTTTCACCATGCATTAAGCAGCCACCTGCCTAACAAGGCATCACACCTTCATTACCTTTAATTCGAAGTATCGAGATTTTACTGTGTTCTAAATTTAAAAAGCTTTCGCCGTCAAAACATAAGTAGAAGTTATTTTTGTGAACACTCCTGTACTGGTGCCATTAAAGTTTGGTTTAACTTTTTCCCGCTAGAAGCGAAATCGTGATTACTTTTTAAAAACAATCTGGATCCAGATGAAACACCGAGGCAATTCGCAACTCACCAGGATCCAACCTGTTTGGCACTCTACGTGTATGTATGAAAACAATCTGATGAAATTAAATTTAGAATCGAAACAGACGAAACATTCTGTAGACGACAAATACTAACGTTTAAACTCATTGGGAAAACCGTCTAGCTTTCGACGCCAAATTGCGTGAAACTCAATTTTTGAGAATGAAATTGCGGTATATTCAAACCTTCGCACGTGTACGTATCTCCACGTGAGCACCATGTTACGTAGTACAATGAAACATTACTTAGACCTGTTTATTCCAGTGATTTACTTTGAATTCTTAAGTGAATATGTGATAACATCATTGTTACTATATTTTTTAAATCACATTTTGAAATTTGCAGCAGGGGACATATTTTACAGAAGACAACATTGACAGCGAAATGTTAATAATGAGCGCATGTAAACATTGATATCTTCCGATAAGTATCCCTTTCTCTCATATAAATACTTTTCACGCATTTGAAAAAAAGAGTAGACTCAGATCAGACGGCTCCTATACAAGCCGTCTGATCAGGGTCTGCTCTGTTTGCTTTTGACATGATATAGATCTGATTTTACATCTTTTTTTGTCATAGCAAAACATTTACTAATCAGCTAATCATTATTTCTGAGATAAATATTAAACAGGGAAAGGGTTAATGACCTTTGGCCTATGTTTTAAACGTACGATTATGTTGGCAAACTGTTTGGAACCAGATTAAACAGCTAGTAAATCAGCATCAAACAGCTAGTAAATCGGCATTAAACAACTAGTAAATCAGCATCAAAGTCAAATAACTAGAAAATCAGCATAAAAGTAAAACAACTAGTATATCAGCATCAAAAAAACAGCTAGTAAATCAGCATATATATATATATATATATATATATATATAAAAAGCTAGTAAAATCAGCATCAAAAAAACAACTAGTAAATCAGCGTCACACGCAACAACTAGTAAATCAGCATTAAAAAACAGCTAGTAAAATCAGCATCAAAACAACCAGTAAACCAGCATTAAAACAACTAGTAAATCAGCATTAAACAACTAGAAAATCAGCATAAAAGTAAAACAACTAGTATATCAGCATCAAAAACAGCTAGTAAATCAGCATAAAAAAAAAAAAAAAACCAGCTAGTAAAATCAGCATCCAAAAACAACTAGTAAATCAGCGTCACACAACAACTAGTAAATCAGCATTTATAAAAAAAAAACCAGCTAGTAAAATCAGCATTACAACAACCAGTAAACCAGCATTAAAACAAACTAGTAAATCAGCATTAAAAAACCTCCAATTAGTAAATCAGCATCAAAGACAAACAATTAGTAAATAGGCATTAACAAACTAGTAAATCAGCATTTTAAACAACTGGTAGATCAGCATTAAACAACTAGTAAATCAGCATCAAAAACAGCTAGTAAAACAACATAAAACAACTAGTAAATCAGCATAAAAAGGCCCCCCCCCCCCCCCCCAAAAAAAAACAAAAAACCCAACAACAACAGCTAGTAAATCAGCATATTTAAACAGCTAGTAAATTAGCATTAACCACACAGTAAATCAGCATTTAACTACTTGTAAAAATCAGCATATAAACAGCTAGTAAATCAGGTGGGTGGGTTTTTTTTTTTTTTTTTTTTTTTTTTTTTTTTTTTTACAGCTAGTAAATCAGTATCAAACAGCTAGTAAATCAGCATTTCGTCCAGGTCAAAACTGTTTGGCAATCTGTTTTATAAGATCTAATAGAGAAAGATACCCCTAATTACATTATCAGCGACATGCTACGGTATTTGAAAGCTGGAACCACATGAGCCATCAAACTGTTTGACACTCGGTCAATAGTTTCTCAAAGGCTTAACCCTTTCCTTCATATAAACGCCATTTCACGCATCTGCAAACAGAGTAGACCCAGACCAGATGGCTCCTATAGGAGCCGTCCGATCAGGATCTGCTCTGTTTGCTAAAGGAATTCAACCTATTCAGTAAGTATTGAAATTTGGACTAAACATAGAACGGGGAAAGGGCTAATTGGTGTAGATGGATTCTGACGACTAGAATTTGCACAGCAGGCTAGACGTTTAGGGAGATGTTATATAATTTTATTGTTCAATTACTGTATTTACATGCATGGTATTTAATAATTGGTACACTACGCTCATATGTAAGGTTTTGATGACATTTTCCATATATACTCATGTGTGTAATGACGCTTTCTGTCGTTATGTACATGTTATTGTGTGTGTATATATATATATATATTAGCCGTTAATATCTCTGTCACTGTCTCTATGTATATATGTCTGTTTCTGTGTGTATCCGTCTGTCTGGCGGATTGGCGGCTCCCTGTATGTCTGTAGTCTTTTGTTCTCTCTGTTCGCTTTCTTTCCTTAAGAATATGTGATTATTATGAGTATTGTTCCTGAACTATATATCTCTCAAATTCTATTTCATTTAATTTCTTTTCTCTGTACATTTTATTAAAAAATGAAGGGCAAAATGAACAACGAAAACACTTGAACGTTGCACATACGGATAATGAGAAAATGAAAATGTGACTCAAAAAAGAGGGAATATGTTAATAGCCTACATGTGTATACAGAGCTACAGATAAAGATGTGTACTAAAATGCAGTAGAACCCCTCTAATGCGACCACTTAATGAATCGATATGGGTGTCTTTATAAGCAGGTGGTTGCTTAATGCAGGACAAAAGTAATGCAGAAAGCTCCTCTATGAGCTTTCTGCATTACTTTTGTCCTACAATAAGTTACGACCTGCATATAACACCCAGACTCATACCTTATTTAGGTAGTCGCATTAGCGGGGTTTTACTGACTAATGTCGTCCTTTCTTAAAGAGACTATTCGAAAGAATGGTCACCGTATAGGATTTGGTGGAGAAAAGGGAGCTATTCTTATAAATGTTTAAATGTACGCATCTTATCTGAACCTCTGTGTGTTTGCAAGATTATAGTTGCAGCATACGAGTTACTTTGAAGACAATATGTAGCGCAAAAAGGACACTTAAATAATTTACTAAGAGTGTAAGCCAAGTTCAGTGAATACTTTTATTTTAGTTGGTCAGAAACAATGTTGGTTTACATCTTTCGCGTAAAAATATGATCAGACATCTACTTGAAAACAGCCGTTCTACTTGGTCTACACCTTCTGCAATATGTAAATATTGGCCGATTGCCAGTAACGCATAACGCATTTACGGATGTAAGGACGGATGGAGGTCAATCAATACAAACCACTGCCAATGTAGCGACTATGTCGGGCTGACCGCAAACAGGCTCGACAACAACCATAGCTTTAGAATATAGTGACTATCGCCTAGAAGTCTTACCATTTACCTATTCAATATTCACGGAACACATAATGACAACATGAATATTCATTAGCTAAATGTTATTATGGTAATGTATACAGGATGTTTGGTATTGGTAGAAACAGTAGTGGCATGCCTATTATAGTTGCATATGCAAACAGAGCATACCCTGATCAGACGACTCCTGTATGAGTCGTCTGATCTGGGTCTAATCTGAAAATGCGTTGATATGAAGGACAGAGTTAAATGACAAACTATTGCTTTGGAAGCTCGCAGGTTTAGTCACCTTCGGAGTCACACGTGGCTTCCTCATTTAGCCACGATCATTAATTAGGTTAGATGTAAGGATTCTGTTACTTGACAATGTGTTAACCCTTCTCTTGCTGAATTTTAAAATACATTTCTCCTTCTTTACCCATGCCCTGTTGTATAATTACATATATCTTCACAGTTCACTGTGTACAAGTATTTCGCTGTGCAATCACTGCTGTGGAGTGCACTGGTTGCACAATCAACTTGTAAATAGTGCAGACCCTGATGAGACAGCTCCTGCAGGAGCTGTCTCATCTGAGTCTTCACTATTTACAGATGGGTATATTGACGTGAATAGCAAGCGAAGTGTTAAAATTCTAACAGGGAAAGGGTTAAACAAATTAAACTAAGATAAAAGAATGGAACTGAAAGCAGGTGAGATTCTATCAAATGTTTACCATCACTTTTACATTCAGAACGAAAATAATTTAGCACTTAAAATGTTCTTGTTATAGAAAGATTCCTGGTTCCTTGTGGGAGTATCGCGTTTCATTTCTGAAACGCCACTAAAATAAGCGACACTTTTGTAGAACCAGTTTATTTTATTAGCTAAATCGCTGTCTGGTAGAACTATAAATTGTCACTCTAGACACTCCTAACGTCGTGCCATATAGCTACAAAGAGGCTATGCTGTTTTGAGTCGCTTTCTTGTAAAGTATGACAAATGAAATATGATTTGCTTAAAATATGTGCTTAGAATATATAACGGAAGTGACAGTTCTTCGATCAGTTAAAGAATTCAAAATCAATACTTAAACCTGGTTTAAGAAGTGTAGTTCTTAAAACATTGAATGCACTTTGTGAATTACATACAAAGGTTGCTTAATGCTCTGGACACATATTGATACAGGTTTCTGTAAATTTTGAAGAAATGGGTATTGGTGTCTGCTTAAAAGCGGTGATCGAAAAGACAAGTTTGCATTGTTGCTTGACATATACTTTAGTGTATCGAATCTAAAACTTCATTTAAAATTACGGCTCTGTTCTGAAAGTGGTCATCAGATAAACTGTTGCTTTTCTTAGGGATGCAGAAGAAAATATTGCAAAATGTAATTGAGGAACATAATCCTTTTTTACTTGAAACCAAAAGTTTTCAGCTGAGTATCACGTGGCGATATTTATTCTTAAAACCTCTTAATATCAATATACATGTAGTTGTCATTCTGCTGTGCAGTGTACCATCTTATGAACATAATGAATGAACCATACAATAGTGTGCACTACATACTGTATTACCATATGAATATGTAACAGCAAGTCGCTGCTTGATGCAAGGCAAACTTTTGCAAATCTAATTACCATCTTTTACCACCTCGACCTAGAGTTACATTTCGCTACTTGAAGAAAAACATTTCTAATTTTCATTCAGATTATGTTCTTGTTCCTGCTGACAAGGCATCAAACAATGTAATCATTATTTGAAGATTGTATTATGTTGATGTTTTAAAGAAGGAGCTAACTGATTCAAAAACTTATATAACAGTTCAAACACCTGAAAAAGATATAGTCTCGGAACATGTAAAAATGTGCAATAATTTTAAGTCTGGTCCTAACATAAAACAACATAAACTTTCTACTTTGTACTGGATTCCGAAACTACATAAAAACCCTTATAAGTCGCGTTTTATTGCCAACTCTAGCTGTTGTACCACTACTAAATTATCTATACTTTTGACGTCCTGTCTTACTACGATCAAAGTACATGTTAAACGCTACTGTGATAAAATATATGAACATTCTGGTATTAATGTTTTTTGGTCCATAAAAAATTCAAATTATGTTTTAACAAAACTTGAAAATGAACAGTATAACATTTCTTTACTGAGCTCTTATGATTTCTCTACACTCTATACTACTCTACCTCACCATCTTATAAAGGATAAACTTATTAAATTAATAGAAAAAACCTTTGCCAGAGAAAACAAAATGTTCATTGCTTGTAATGTTCAACGTTCATTCTTTTCGAATTCAGAAGTTGAACATTACACAATGTGGACTTGCCTTGATGTTTGTAGATCTCTTACCTTTCTTTTAGATAATATATTTGTGCGTTATGGGGATACCATATATCGTCAAGTTGTTGGTATACCCATGGGTACAAATTGTGCCCCTCTTGTTGCAGATTTGTTTTTGTATTGCTACGAGAGGGATTTTATGCTTAGCTTAAAACCTGATACACAGACCGATATTGTTTATGCTTTTAATAAAACTTCAAGGTATTTAGACGATATTTTGAATTTAGATAATCCTTATTTTGATACTATGGTTTCTTCAATCTACCCAAAAGAACTGTCTTTAAACAAAGCTAATCAATCTGACATTAATGCTTCATTTTTAGATTTGAATCTTTCAATTACAAATGATAAAGTTTCGTCCAAAGTATACGATAAAAGAGAAGATTTTAATTTTAAAATTGTTAATTATCCTTTTCTAGATGGGGATGTGCCACGTTCTACATCTTATGGGGTTTATATTTCTCAACTTATTAGGTTTGCCCGAGCCTGTTCTTTGCTTGAAGATTTTAACAGACGTAATTTAGTTATAACTGATAAACTTCTTAAGCAAGATTACAGATATCACAAACTTCGGAAAACCTTTTCTAAATTTTATTATCGAAATTTACCTCTCATTAGTAAATATAATTGCAATCTACGGACGTTACTGCGACAAGGCATTTCTCAACCAGAATTTTATGGGGATGTTGTCTACAAACTTAGGAAAATTCGGGGTCATATCCATTTTCATGATTTGTTTATAAAACGCATTAAAACATTTAAAAAGAAAGGTTATGATCCTATTATATTGCAACACACTGCATGTTTGGTTATCGACCCTTTTACAGTCGGTAGCTACGCTTCCCTCTTTGCTTGCGCGATGACAGGCCGAGGGTAGTACTCTATGATGGTATACTCTTAAACTTGGATACAGGAGGAGCTTACCAGACTCATGTATTACTCTTTCCCTGTCGTGCCCTTAACGGCTTACCTGCAGGTGCTCTGACTTCAGCAAAGTCATTGAGTACATATTTGATGGTTTGTCACAGTTATTATGCTATGTTTTACATGTTGTCCTGTGTTCGCCGTCGTCTATGTTGTGGGTAAGTCCAGCGGGGATACCTTTATTTACAATATTTGTAAAGCTAGGGTGACTTTGAGAGAAGTGTGAGGTTAGGACGTCCGTAAACCGGTTTAAACCCCCAGTGGTGTTTTTGCTGCTGACCGTGCCAAGGCGGTACTCTCTTTGTCACCCTTCCTTTTGTTTGCCTTGCGTCTTTGTGCTTGTGGTTTGTTTATGTTGTGGAACGTTTGTTCCTGTTTCTTGTGTGTCTTTTGGTGTTTTCTGTGTTCATTTCGTGTGTGTGTGCGTTTGGGTGTGTGGTTGTGTGTGTGTGTGGCATGCTGTCTATCGGTGTGTTGGTGGTGGTTGCGTCTTGCATGTGGCTTTGCCTGCTTGACTTTACTACTTTTCCAATAATACAGAAAACGTCTATAGGGACATTCTGCATACCTTTGTGCTGTATTAAGGTACCACATGTGTTAAAATCCAGAATTGTTCTTCATATGAGTGGTCGTATTAGCTAGACTATTGTATACAATTCTAGCAATGCAACTTGTTTTTTTAAAAATGGAAGAAATATGCATTGGTACCTCTTAACCCTCTCCATGAATATTTTATGAACTAATTCATGTATCTATGAATATTGATAAGCTTATTATTTATTATTGCGTAAGAACAATGAAGGTTTCGATCCTGGCAGAAACTGTAGAATTGTAACTATATTGTTCCGTAAGCAAACAGAGCAGACCCTATAGGAGCAGTCTGATCTTGGTCTACTCTGTTTGCAAAGGCGTAGAAAGCCGAATTTATGGAATAAAGTGTTAAATTGACATCTCAGGGTTTATAGATTTGTATAAGTATCATCAGCTGTATCTCTTTGTGGAAGATATACCGATGACGAAACATACATTGCTAAACATGTAGACCGAAAAACGACAGCTGTTAGACAAATATGGATTAAAGATGTATAAATGCTTTTTTTAGGGGTATTGATACTCCTGATATTTTGGTTTCTGATAATCCTGAAGGAACTCACTAGAAATAAGTTATTCTATTGTTTATAGCATCTACCTGAATGTAAACATATTCTAGTAAAAGTATACTATAAACCCCCTCTAAACCGGGCGTTATATTTAGTACAAATATCGGTCTTGGAGATAGGTGGCAGCCAAATGCAGGGTGAAAGTCGTACAAAAAGCTCCTCTAGGACCTTTCTGCATGGCTTTCACCCTGCATTAAGCAGCAACCTGCCTGAAAGTATCTAAAATCTTCTATTCTAGAATTCCGGTTTAGAGGCTTTTACTGTTCTTTGTTCAACACCGTTATCGACATTTATTGTTAGTTTACAACCGACCGACGAATCTATTTGCCTCGAGGCTTTTTGAATTTAGTTCAATTTTAAAATACTAATATTAAGTTCTCTAAGATGTAAACTTTATATAACGAATGGTTTAAAGTAATAGTCCCTACAATAACCGCATATTTGCATCTTTGCAATAACATAATAAAACCTGGTAGTCGTGATGTGAAATTATTATTATGAAGATTGTCAATTTGAACTTATATCTATCGAAAATGCACTGGTGATATTAAATATAACTTTTACCTCGATGCCTATAATCTTTGTTGTCCAACAAAATATTATCGGCCAATGTCGAAACGTTACAATCCTAAAACGCAACCAGAATAAATTCTTATACATTAGCAAATACTATCTATAGGTCTTTGGTATCAAATGCATGCATATTGTCGGCGTTTATACAGACTCGTTGTCTTGCGATATGCTTCTTTTCAGCATATAAACAAATGATTTATGTAATATTTAGGCATTTTCAAAAGATTTTAACGCATTGCAAGAAGAACTTCAGGTCTTGCTAAAGTTTGCATTGCCGCACAGAATGCATACTTCATGTTGTCAGATTTGAAAACGATGCTAATTTTAAAAGCACAGACACGTTTAAAAAATGGTATTTTCCCCCCCTATTGTAAACCTTAGATATATACAATGATTTTACGTTCGACTTTCAAAAATATGATGTTTTATAGAAATACTGTTTCATTTAAAACCACCTATCTAGATTTGTCATAGAGTCTTGATTTCCCTGTCGTATTTCTGCTGTGAAATGAATAATTCTTTCTTGGTTAGCCATGGATTCTTAGCAAGAATGTCATTTAATGCTTCTTCGATACAAATTGAAAATGTTCACCTTCAGGACAATCTCATACATCGGTAATTGTAATATAAATTATATTTGGTTTAAATATGACTTAATTACATTTCGTAAGGAAAATACCTAATAGTGTGTATAATCTGGATTTAAGCTTACGTTATCGAAGACTAAAGTAGAACAGACTAATACTCAAAGTATGGTCTATACGTGTCGTTTACAGTCAAACAAAACAGGCAGATGCAAACAAAACTATGTGTCACCCTGTATCATATATTTGCCTTTTAACCGATTGACAAACCGTTCTGCATATCTAGCACAGAGTGAATAATTCCAACAGTTTCTTTCATTCACTCATTCATTGGAACTCCTAGAGCCCTCTGATCAGAGTCTGCATTGTTTGTCATTCACAATTCTCTAGCAACTTTTACCCTTTCATACTAAAGTAGAACTTGTCTTAAGCGGCCATTCATTGATTAAACAAAAGCGTCTTAAAAAGTAGGTGGTTACATAATGCAGGACAAATGTAATGCATAAAGCTCCTAGGAGCTTTGTGCAGTACGTTTGAACTGCTTAAGCGATCACCTGCCTTAAAGATCCATGATAAGAGCCTTTTTTGAAGGCATGATTAAGACAGATTCTACTGTATATGAACTCTACCAGTAAGCAAGGATAGACTAGTCCATTCTGAATATCCATCGTTGAAAGGGTTAATTGAATGTTTGATAGGGAATGTGTCGTTATTGCTATTGCTATTTCATCGGACCCATCAACTTGTACCCCGGACTTTGTTTAATCTGGAATGCTTAATAGTTTAACTCCGTCTAAGGTCAACCTATTGTCTCATTTATTTTATTCTGTTTCCAGTATGTTTCAGTTCTATTGAAAATAAACCTATCTTATGGAGTATATTCACATTTGATTTCTTTTCCTACAGGAAACCCAAATATATACATCATCAAAGCTTTTTGCCAACCCATCTGTGTTTTTGTACAATGTACATTCTCAAATTGTGTTCAGAACATGTGCGTGTGTATTTGAATTTGTAATTGAATTTTGCTCTAATCAAGTTAAAAAGGAAATTACTTTCAAAAGTTGGAACGCTGTTTATTTTTCTTGTACACTGGGCAGGACAAACTAGCAAAGTAGAGTGAAAACATTGCACCCTCTCATAATGCCAAATATGGCTCACATTCATTTGCGTGTTTGTTCTGCTCAGAATCCTAAACATCTCTACATAATTTTGAGTGTCAATTTCTTTTTTTATCCTAAATTATCTTTATCAAAGTTTTTGTGTAAACTGGGATATGCTGCTGAAATAATCGGATTAGTGATTTCATTGCAATTATTATAGTACAATGGACTATTCCAAAATTCAAGTTCAAGTTTACGGTGAAAAGTTAGGTATTTTGATAAAGAAATAAAGAAATGTGTAGCATGACAATCAGTGCAGACCCTGATTAGAGGGTTTTCTCTAGGAGCCCTCTCATCTGTATCTACACTGTTTGCATAGGACATTAGCAACTCGTTTCCCGCACTGTAAGGGTTAAATTCTGAAAATGGGTGATCCTTCGAAAGCAAAAGTAGAAATACAAAAAGAGAAAATTGCAGACTCGGTTTTATTGAGTCTGTTCATGAGTAGTAAAAGTGCAACACTACTCACGCCCCCTAGCACCGGCTTAAGCAGTATTAATTTTTCAAAAACTAATAACATCAAAACTAAAGATTCCGAAAGGCCAGAAAATATAACAACATTGAGAATGAAGTACGGGGCGACTTTTTACGGCCGCCACACAAGCACTTAACACCTGCTGTTGTGAAGTACATATATTCTGAAAATAGGTGATCCTTCGAAAGTAAAAGTAGAACTGCAAAAAGAGTAAATTGCACAAAGACATGTTCTCCGGCAGAACACCAACACCAATTGGTGATCACAACAGCTCAGTCTATACTCAAACTCGTCAATTCAATAGACAAACGTTTACATGCTGGGGTTACTTATCACTTTGGAAGCATAACGATGTTTTATTTACGCATCATCTCCATTATAACAAGGTATTTCAAGCAACGTTGTTTTATTTGTAGTATGTCAAATACCATTCATCCATATGGGACATGGTCAGCTATAAAGTCAACATGTACTGTAACGGATCAGATCCGACTATAGTATATGCACGTACTACTTTCGGCGAATTAGGTTTCCATGTTATCGTGCATATTGGGAATTTCGTCTGACATGGGAATTTTAAACGTAAGAAGAGTTCAATAAAATCTCTCCTACAAATGTCCATTGCAAACACAATAGACCAAGTCAGGCCAGAACCTATAACATTCATAAACAAACAGGAATTTTCTGATCTGTGTCCGCTGTTTGTTTAGGAATTATACACGTTTTGGTCTGACTGATTTTTCTAGCTAAACACTTTTACCTCTAAAACAATTGTTGTTGTTTTTTCAATCAAAATTGGAAAAAAACACTTTTGCCATTGAGAACATAACCTAATAACGAATATAAAAATCACATTGAAAAAAAGCCCTGCAGTATCAACGTCCACATCCCATTTTAATCTTTTCTTTATGTGCCTTTGCAAACAGAGTAGACCAAGATCGAGCGGCTTCTTTAGAAACCATCTGATCAGGGTTTGCTCTGTTTGTTTATGATATAACGTAGATATGATACTAGTTTCTGCCATGGTAAAAACTTCCTGTCCGATGTGCTATTACAACAATTAATCTGATTACTATTCATGGTTTCATTATTTCTTATTTGAATGTTCATGAAGTATAGGGTTAAAACATGTGTCAATGTTGTTTGCGTTGGAACGAATAAAAGCTTGTACAGCCCATGCTTTCGTCGGACGTTTTGATAGACAAATATTATATACAACTACGTTTCATAATGCAAGAAATGTTTTAATTCCTTCAGACATTCTAGTGTTTTGTTTCAAACATATTATTTGAAACATGATTACGGTACTCACGCTTCACAGCACATTTATTTACCACCGTTTGTAAAGTAGAATTGTTTCATGGTATTTATCAAACGTCATTGCTGCAAAATAAATCACATTTAGCTCAATTTCAGATGATGTTGTATTGGATAAAATGTTTAAGATGGAATATTTGCCAAAATTTCTCGTGTCTGTATATTGTTACTTCTCTCGGAGACTTGTTATGTTTGGCAATATCATTTTCTTTCGTGACATGACAGTAACACAAGTCACATTTTATTGAAGTAATCCAACAATTGTCCTAGTAAATGATGTGTCTGATAGAATATTGTTTTTTTTTATTATAGAGTTTTTTTTATTTTATTCTAGACAGTTCCCAGCGTCCCAGTTTTTGCATGAGGCATAATGGCGTGAATCTCGCGTGAGTCATGTATGTTTTTAACCCTTCCCCTGTTTTATATTTAGCCCAAATTACAATAACTGCTGAATATTCATGGACAATATAGTTATAATGAAATATATAAGGTGGAATGTTGTAGCCATTTTAGAAACTAAAGACACAGATATATCAAATTCCATTAGAAATCAGAGCAGACCTGATCAGACGGCTCCTCTATGAGCCGTCTGATCTGGGTCTTCTTTGTTTGCAAATGCGTGAAAACCCATTTATATGAGGGAAAGGGTATAGATTATTTTATGAATAAAAAGGTATTACTTCTATAAACTACAATCTGGACATCAGTTATAACTGTTCTTCCTCTTCTTTTAACACTTTTCCTAATTAACATTTATACATGAATTGATCTCTTCATGAATATTCATGCATCTGTTCTTTATAATGTAAAATGATCAAGGGAAGTGTTTGCTTTGACAAAAATTGTAAGATCTGGGTGCAAGGTTATAAAGCTTCTGAGTCTTAGTCTAAGATCATTCTCAATTATCTGATTGGTCAGATTCTAAGCAAGCTCAGAATTTGACCAATCAGATGCTTGAGAATGGTCTCAGAATCAAGGAAAATGCTTTATAACCTCCGGGTCCTGATCTATATAATTCCAAAAGCAAAAGCAGCAGACAAAGGTCAGGCGGCTCCTATAGGATCTCATATGGTTCTGCTCTGTTTGGAAAGGCGTGAAAATGCGTGTTAATGAGGAAATGGGGTGAATGTTGAAATTGTAAAAAGATAACAAAGCTAATTTGAAATACATGGCTTGTTGTCCCAGTGTTATGTAATGGAAGCAATTGTTATTCAAATCTTTAGAAAAACACCGAAACCAAGGTTCTGTCTCTTATGCTCAATATTTAGAATTTAGAGTCGTAGAAGAGAGTAGAAAAGTAATCAGAGAAACGTGTTCTCTCACTTTGTAGTCAAATTAAACTTATTCCCCCAACGACATGGCTATTAAAAAGATTGATACTTTTGTATATTTGTTTTTCACGCACATACTACACATATTCACAATTTCGGATGCTTGATTAGACATTCTTAACCATTTACCGCCAATATCGCATAAATGCACCTCGACAAATAGTGCAGTCCCAGATCATACGCCGCCTTTTCAAGACGGCGTCTTATCAAGGACTTCACTTTTTGTCTCAATCTCTATTTCTATATATGTGCTTTATTCCTTTGAAAATTGCATTTATTTATCCCATTTCCTTATTGCACCGAATGATTTAACAAAATTGGATTGCAGACGACAATTAGAAATTTGGCGCCGAAAGGGTTACTACGTTTCTTTTGCGCTTCACCTAGTCTTCGTTAACTCCAACGATAGCATTACTGTGATGACCGTAAGTCTGAAAATAGTAATTATCTATTATCGTGATAGCTAGACCTTACTTGCATCTGCTTACAGTTTACATCCAATCAATTGTTACAGTAAAACATCTCTATAACGGCCATTAAATTACATCAAGTAGTTTGTGTTAGAGGCAGGTGGCTGCTTAAAACAAGGTGAAAGTAAAACAGAACGCTCCTATAGGAGCGTTCTGTTTTACTTTCATCTTGCTTTAAACAGCCACCTGCCCTAAATACCAACTAATTAACACATTTGAGTGGCCGTTATAGAGAGGTTTTACTGTAGTATGTGTCTCGTCAAGGTCCAATCTGTTTGACTGCAAAACAAACATTTAGCAGATCAGCTCTTGAGCAGACAGTAAAAAGTATTAACCCTTTCACTGTTCAAAATTCATTTTCGAAATTTTACATCATAAATAATTACTATCTGAAGTTTTATAATGTAATATCTTCCAGGATATTGTCTGTATTAACAAAAGCTGCAGAATCGGTTCTACATCATGTCAAAGCTTCTCAGACGGGTATATATATAGGACCCGTATTTACAAATAGTCACACACGTCTACTGCCCGCATCACAAACGGCTTGGATCAAGCTGTGTGCTGGGCTACGAGTGGGTAAAAACAATATTAGTCTCAATATTAGATCATTTGGCTGGATTTGTCAGATCTGCCATAACTCTCTGAACCCTAAAATAGCTTTGATCTGCAAAATTATTGCCCGTTTCAACTCTCAAAGTACTTTTTTCTGAGAAATAAGTACCAATGTTTTATCATTTTCCTTTCAATAGCCATGTAAGAAAGTATGACATCATGGATATTTATTAGCTGAAGTTTTATAGTGTAAACCTTTCAAGGAAATGTTTTGCTTTGACAAAGCAGACACAGTAGACACTAATCAGACGGTTCCTGTAAGAGCCATCTGATCTGTGTCGATGTGTTTGCAAATAGATGTCATTATTTCTCACATAAATATTCATGGAGTAATGGGCCAAGGAAAAAAATCTTCAAACCAGATGCACAATTTGATATCTTTGAGAAAGCCTTGATTTTATTTAAACTTAAAAAAACCCAGAGAAAGCTAAGTGGGATTTATTTTTGCTTAAGATATTAGAACTAATTCTTTTAGAGAACATTTCTCTTTCAATTGTAAATGAAATGTCTTTCACGGGTCTGCATGTGTTTTGTTAGTCTTAGAAGGCAACCAAAACGAGATATCAGACACAATTGTCCTCTTCCATTGCAATCACATTCAATTCATTCCCTTCAGAGCAATATCAATCACAAGACGAATGCGTTCTTAGAATAGTTCGTTTCAGATGCAATACAGTAAAACCTCGATTATTCGAATTTTCGGTATAGAAGAATTTAAACCCTTTTAGGCAGGTGTCTGCTTAATGCATGGTGAAAGTCATGCAGAAAGCTCCTAGAGGAGCTTTCTGCATGGCTTTCACCATGCATTAAGCTGTCACCTGTCTTAAAGATCGATAATAATACGTATTTTAGTGTTCGGATAATCGAAGTTTTACTGTATATATTTTTTAGCAACGTTTGCTACTCAATTACACATATTTTGTACTTCATCTAGTCTGTGCTAGAAGCAGACATAGCATTATTTTGATGACTGTCAGTTTGTACAAATTGAATCTAGTCACCAGACGGATATTGCAAACTAGAATTTTGAAGTAGGAAATGGGTGTTCCCTTCTAGAGATACTGTCTCTACGAATCAAGCACGTGAAAAGGGTACAAAGTTCCGTAACTTTGCAACAATGGTCATTCGTAAACAATTACTTCTGTATAATAATCATTACACAAAGGTTCTGTATCTGTGAACAATTAAAGCAAAACCTCCAAGTGGAGTATGAGAAGTATGGAGTATGAGAACACAACTACAGTAAAACCTCTCTTTAACGCCCACTAAATTACATTCAGTATTTTGTGTTAAAGGCAGGTGGTTGTTTAAAGCAAGATGAAAGTAAAACAGAACGCTCCTATAGGAACGTTCTGTTTTACTTTCACCTTACTTTAAGCAACCACCTGCCCTAATATACCAGCTAATTAACAAAATTTAGTGGCCGTTATAGAGAGGTTTTACTGTATTTCACTATGTTTTATAGTGAAACAAATGACAAAGTCTCGAAACTCTGGTAAAAATGGTTCGAGCAAACAGTCGCTTCTTTACGGCAATCTTCACATCAAGGCTGTTCATCTGTAAAAGAGTGAAATAATTCCTCCAAATGGAGTTTGAGGAGTTGGACACACAATGGTTTTCACAGTATCCTATACATTGAAAAAATTTAAAAGTCCTATAACTCTAATAAAAATGGTCTCAGCAAAGTTCCAATTCTTTATATCTACCTTCACGTTAATGTCGTTAATATGTGATTGTTTGAAATAATCCCGTTTAATTGCGTATGATGAAACAATTGTGATAAATAAAGCATTAACCCTTCACTTGCTGAATTTTAAAAATACATTTCTCCTTCTTTACCAATGCCCTAATGTATAATTACATATATCTTCACCATGTACAAGTATTTCGCTGTGCAGTCACTGCTGTGGAGTGCACTGGTTGCACAATCAACTTGTAAATAGTACAGACCCAGATGAGACAGCTCCTGCAGGAGCTTTCTCATTTGGGTCTGCACTATTTACAGGTAGGTATATTGACGCGAATAGCAAGCGAAGGGTTAATATGTGATTGTTTAAAATGATTCCATTTAATTGTGTATGAGGAGTTAAGCTGGTGATAGGGGACGCGGGTACTGTTGCTCTTTTAATTATAAATAACTGCTCATGAACAGACTCAATAAAAACCGAGTCTGCAATTTTCTCTTTTTGCATTGCTACATTTGCTTTCGAAGGATATCCACCTTTCAGAATATTTAGATACACAATATTGTATCACTATTTCTTGTTTAGTGATTACAATTTCAAAGTCACATAACACTTGTAACACTGGTTAAAATTCCCTTCTTCACATCAACGTTGTTCAACTGAGAAAGTTTTAAATAAATCCTCGAATGATACACACGATATTTGCAGCACGTAGATACAAACGTACCTACGTACGTATGGACGGGCGGACAAGAGCAATGTTATATGGCGGGCATAAAATCAATTAAGGATATCTATGTTCGTTTCTCATATATTTATGTCACTTAATATGTATCTGCCAATCCAAATGATTCCATTTGTGACTATAACACTGGTCTATGAAAAATATCTAAACATCTTGCCTAAAAAACTAAGGGCAACGTTCACTAGGTTCAGACTCTCAGTAAATAGTTTAAGAATAGTTACTGGTAGATATACTCAAAATAGAGATAATCGAAACATGCGTCTATGCACCTTTTCTCAATGTTCAGATATTGAAGATGAATACTATTTCTTACTTATTTGTCCAGTGTATAGAGAAATACGTAAAACCTATATCGAGTATTTTTTAATTTACTCTCTGATATAAAAAGGTTATCTAGATTTCTGTATGAAGCATTTATGTTTCGTGATTCCTTAAGTATATAAACTGTAATAACAATGGACTGTGATATACTCATCTTAGCAAGTCCAGCTCCTAATAATTAAGGTGCATACTCATTTATGTCAAGTTTGCATATTTAATAGCAATACTTAGTCACGTGATGGTTGTTTAATTATTATGTATATTTTTATGACTAGAAACTGTATCAGTTTATGTCAAAATAAAATATTCTATTTTATTCTGCCAATATATGTGATTCCATTTGTGACTATAACACTGCAATGACATAAATGTAACTTCTAAAATTAAAAACATTTGAAAAACCACTGGCCAAGTGTCAAACAGATTGGATCCTGATGTGACACCTTGTTAATAGAATAAAAAATAGTCATTGTATATTATACCATTCAACAGTGGCAAAATCATGTTAATTCGCGCTAATTGGTTTGTTTACAACCCACGTAGGTCTATGATGATTCTTTCTAAGGTTGGAATAAAATAAGAGTTTTGTTTACATTGCAAACATATTCTTAGAAAAATGACACTAACTGGTAGTAATTAATTGTATTAATACCTATACGGTTGTAATCAGTCTGCGCACATATCAAAGAATATTTGTTATGAATTGAAAAATAACTAATGATTCAGAAGGTAATTGTTCTTTATCGCGTTCTTCTAGTACAGTCTGGCTGTAAACCTGATATATAAGATGGTTCGTCAGATTAGCTGTATTAGATTTTGTATTGTCCTATCCAATGTTATTAATCAGTTTCTTAGAATTAAGTTATAGTTAACAAAAACGTCTTCGTATATAAGAGGATTTCTGTTGAAAAGACTTCAATCCATCAACCTGGCTTGAGACTCAGGGGAGATTTAGTGGCAGTATTCCATGAAAACATTCAGATAGCCTAGGCACCATCTAATATTTTGTTAACAACACGTGACTTGTTTCAGAAGAACAGTATTATATTTAAATAAAAAAGCTGAAGATTCCAGTTTTGTTTGCTAGATTATTCATCCTGCTTTTCATTGAACATTTTCCAAACTTTCAATGAATATGAATGCTTATTGAGAAAATGCGTGTTGTTTTGTTTGGGGCATATTAGCTTAGTTCTAAATGCAACGGCCTTGTAATGATAGTCAACTACTTTGATCTGGAAAATTAAAACAAACAAAAAACCGAGATAAATGCAGTCATGATAATATTGGGGCTTTAACTGGTCGGATTTAAACTTTCCGGTGCATAATTTTCAAAGAGGAACAGTCCAATACTGTTTAAAGGTAGAGTTAAATCCGTATGTAAGGGTATAGTTTGTGAGAAGACTTTGAATGTAAAACCATGCAGACCCTGATCAGAGGATCCTCTAGGAGCCCTCTGGTATCGGTATACACTGTTTCCAAATGACACCAACTGGTGCCCCGCTGTCAAAGGTTTAAATGTATTCGGAAACCAATTCATGCATTCCAAATTTGAAAACTTTGATTCAAACGTCGGCAGAGTGTTGAATGGAATTGCATTGAAACTACAGTAGAACCCCTCTAATGTGACCACTTAATGAATAACCATAGCTGTTTTTATAAGCAGGTGGTTGCTTAATGCATGACAAAAGTAATGCAGAAAGCTCCTCTAGGAGCTTTCTGCATTACGTTTGTCTTGCATTAAGCCACCAGCTGCCTCTACAACCCGGATTTATACATCTTTTAGGTGGTCGCATTAGAGCGGTTTTACTATACTTCTCTTTGAGCTCATAGTGCTGCTTTTGCTAATTGAATCGGTCCATTGATGAAACACTTTATGTGACAGCGGACATAAAACCAATTGCAACCATTTTTTTCGAATATCTATTCGTCTCTTATTTCACAGCCTTCTGAGTTATGTTCGCAAAATCTAATTAAACCCTAAAATAAAAAGATCGTGTTTTCTAGACATTTAAATAAACTGAATAATGAGCTTATATGACTGTTTTGTACAATTTCTATGGAATTATCTTCATATTTCCTGTTTATCATTCGACGAAATATCCAAGCAGTAATTATTCCCTGTTGTTTGTAACGACTTGGAGCAAAAGTTCTTTTTAATCATTTTACCCTTCCCCTGTTCTATATTTAGTCTGAATTTAGGTACTGACTAAATATTCATGGACAAAATATATATAATGGAATATGGAAGGTGGAACATTGTAGCCATTTTAAAAACTAAAGAAACAGATATGTCAATTTATATAAGCGAACAGGGCAGGCCCTGATCAGATGGCTCCTATAGGTCTACTCTGTTTGCAAATGCGTGAAAATGCGTTTATATGAAGAAAGGAGTTTGCTGATTCCATGGATGTCAGTGGTTTATACAGACTCAGTAAAACCCTTCTAATCACGACATTTAAATCAATATTAATACTGGTCTGTAATACATGTGGCAGCTTAATGCAGGGTGAAAGTCGTGCAGAAAGCTCCCAAATAACCTATCTGCATGACTTTCATCCTGCATTAAGCAGTCACCTGCCTAAAAAGATTCTCTAAATTCTTCTTTACTACAATTCCGGTTTAGAGGGTTTACTGTGCAAATATTTTAATTGTTTGCGACACCCCCTCAATATGACGAATGGGTGAGGTCCAACATCTAGTTTGGACGAGTGTACTGTAGAAAATATGGGATTTAATGACTTAACCCGTTACTCCATAAATACTTCTTTCAACGCCTTTACAAACAGAGTAGAACCAGATCAGACGGCTCCTATTAAAGCCGTCTGATCAGGGTCTGCTCTATTTGCTTATGATATAATATAGACACGAGTCTGCAGTTTCTGCCAAGGGCAAACATTCTCGGTATCTCACGTGGAGTATAACACGGGTACCACTTGGTGTCTCACTCGGTATATCAATCAGTTTAGTACTCGATATCTCCCTCGGGGTATTACACGAGGTATCACTCGGTGGTGCACTCAGTATCCCACTCTGTACCTAATTCGATATCTTAATCAGTATCTCAATCGGGATAGTACACGAGGGATCACTCTGTTTCTCACTCGTTATCTTATTCTTTATCTTACTCAGTATCTCACTCAGTATCTTATTCAGTCTTATTTAGAATCTCACTCAGTATCTTATTCAGTCTTATTTAGAATCTCACTCAGTATCTTATTCAGTCTTATTTAGAATCTCACTCAGTTTCTTATTCAGTGCCTTATTCAGTATCTCATGTTGTACCTTACTCGGTACCTGGCTCCGTATCATAATCGGTAGCTCACTTAGGGGAATACGAGGCATCTCTATTGGTATCTCACCCGGTATCTCTTTTGGTATCTCACTCGGTATCTTACTGAGTATCTCACTCGGTGTCTCATTTCAGTATCTCACTCAGTATCTTACTCAGTATCTTACTCGGTATCTCACTCGGTATCTCACTCGGTATCTCACTCAGTATCTTACTCGGTATCTCACTCGGTATCTCACTCGGTATCTCACTCAGTATCTAATCGGTATCTCACTCGGTATCTCACTCGGTATCTTACTGAGTATCTCACTCGGTATCTTACTGAGTATCTCACTCGGTATCTTACTGAGTATCTCACTCGGTATCTGACTGAGTATCTCACTCGGTATCTGACTGAGTATCTCACTCGGTATCTTACTGATTATTTCACTCGGTATCTTACTGAGTATCTCACTCGGTATCTTACTGAGTATCTCACTCGGTATCTTACTGAGTATCTCACTCGGTATTTTACTGAGTATCTCACTCAGTATCTCACTCGGTATCTGACTGAGTATCTCACTCGGTATCTGACTGAGTATCTCACTCGGTATCTGACTCGGTATCTGCATAATTTGATTGTACATTAGTAAAGTACATCTTAAATATGTCTGACGCTGGTGTGGGAGTTTCATGAAAAGTCCATGTCCAAACCATCACTCCTGATTATGAACAATTAGATGTCGAGGTTGAGAAACTATTTTTGTTTGTAAACACACCCATGGTGAGATTATAAAATAGTAAGAGTGTGTTTAAATGTTTACCCGCTAGTGGCGAATCAATGAGGACTTGTGCAAACAGATTGGATCCAGATGAAACAGCGAGTCACTCCTCAAATCATCACATTACAACCTGTTTGCCACTCTTATTGTAATCTTGAAGAAAAATGAAATAAAAATAAATTTGTGAATGGAACCAAGCGACAATTACTTTGCCCGAAAAAAGCAGGAAGGCTTTCTTCGCCAATCCGCTTGAAAATCATGAAACGACTCGCACGTGAGCACTCTGTCACATGGTGACATAAATATAGTTCAGACTAGAATATTCGAGTGATTAAGTTTTGGAATAATAAGACGTGATTACATGAAATTAAAACGTGATTTCTTTTGTAAGTTACTAAACTCTTTCGCTGCCAGTGGCGAATCTGATTGTAATATTGGCAGACAGTTTGGATCCAGATGAGAGGTCGAATAACTCGGCGTCTCATCCGTATCTAAACTTTTTGATACCATGAATGTGTTAACCCTTAGCCTGATAAGCGCGACCTAACTGACATTCGCAAACAGCTTGGATCCAGATGAGACGCCGAGTAACTAGGTCTGCTCTGATTGCTAGTGGAATTGAAAGATATGTTTCTTTACTTTCTAACATTGCTACAATGTTTCACCTTTCATATTGCATTATAACTACAGTAAAACCTCTCTATAATAGCCACTAAATCACATCAAGTAGTTTGTGTTAAAGGCAGGTGGCTGCTTAAAGCAAGGTGAAAGTAAAACAGAACGCTCCTACAGGAGCGTCCTGTTTTACTTTCATCTTGCTTTAAGCAGCCATCTGCCCTAAATACCAACTAATTAACACAGTTTAGTGGCCGTTATAGAGAGGTTTTACTGTATTTCGTCCATGAATATTCAGCAGGTATTGAAATTTGGAATAAACATAGAACAGGGAAAGGGTTAAACACAATTTCTGTTAATGCACTGTATCTTTCGACACTATGGACCAATATTGATGACCTCGACTAATATTAATGACCTTGATCAATATTGATGACCTTGACTAATATTGATGACCTTGACCAATATTGATGACCTTTGCCAACAGTTTAGATCCACAGGATCCAAATGTTTTACACTCTTGCCAAGTGTTGCAACAAAAATGCTTTTCAAATGAAGCAAACAAAAGTTACTTAGTATTGAAAAAGTTAATAAGTACTTTTGGAAGGAGGCGTACTTTAATGAAGCTGACGGTAGAGACACACGGGACATTATACAGTAAAACCCCTCTAATGCGACCACTTAATGAACAAACATGACTGTCTTCATTAGCAGGTGGTTGCTTAATGCAGGACGAAAGTTATGCAGAAAGCTCCTATAGGAGCTTTCTTTATAACTTTCGTCCTGCATTAAGCTACCACCTGCCTTTGCCACTGTGAATTATGCCCCTTTTTGCTGGTCGCATTAGAGTGGGTTTACTGTACTATATACAGTAGCTGTAAGGTCAGCCAGTCCCCCCTCTTTATCAGTTTGTAGAGCTGAATAAATCAATGCGCGTCCATGTATGTATGTTTTTATGGCTGTCTGTATGTGGTATCTACATCTACATCTCTGTCTCTAGTCTGTGTCATCTTGCTTTTTATTCTCATTTACTTCTTATTAAATCTAGGTATATATATGCCCTTTTACTTGTTTCTTTATCCTTTAGTTACCTCTCTCTCTCTCTCTCTCTCTCTCTCTCTCTCTCTCTCTCAATCTATGTTTTTATTTCTCCCGCTCTCTCTTTCTTTAAAGACATACCGATGGCCTACTATTTTTACTAGAACTATCACTGAAGGTGATTAATACCCCCACATACGTGACTGTCACAAGTAAAAATGTTGTACAATTCGAAGGGGCATAACTCAGTAAGAAAATAGATAAACTTTAAAAACTATTTTATTATTGGATGCGCATCTCCCCTTCGTGATAAAGTTTCGTACGATTCCAGTCAGCAGTTACTGAGAAAACATGCAGAATAAAAGTCAACAGACACAACAACACAAAACTTTTAAATAAGGGGCATAACTTTGAAAGAAAATCAATAAGCTGGAAAACTATAATTGGATGCCCATGTCCTCCTTATGATAAAACAGCATGTCAAATTTCATTAGATTCCAGTCAACAGTTGCTGAGAAACCGCGTTGAAAAAAGTCAACAGACCGGCCAATAGACCAAAATTCAAAGGGCCATTACTCTGTAAGAAAATAGATAAACTGTAAAACTAGTATTGGATGCGCATGTTCTCTTTATGATAAAGCATCATGTCAAGTTTAATTGGATTTCAGTCAGCGGTTACTGAGAAACCGCGCGGAAACAAAGGTCAACAGGCCAACACCTTTTTTAAACAAAGGGGCATAATTTAATCAGCTGAACAACTATAATTGGATGCGCATGTCCTCTTTATGATAAAGCGTCAGGTCAAGTTTCATTGGATTCCAGTCAGCGGTTACTGAGAAACCGCGCTGAAATAAAAGTCAACAGACCGACCGACAAGCTAACTCCCATATACCCCCAAGCATTGTTTGATTGGGGTATAATTATATACATATTTTCATCTATTTATTTTGTATATTCAGAGTAACTGATAACGATGCGTACCATGATCAATTTCATACATAAATATTATGCATCTCCACCAAACCCTGTTCTGATCATTCATTAGAATCTTCTCGATGAGATGATTCTAATGAATGGTCACAACAGAGGGTTTGGTGGATAAATAACATTTTTATACGCCCACCTAACAAAGGTGGTCGTATATTGGCGTGACCCTGTCCGTTCGTCATCGTGTCCGTTCGTTCGTTCGTCCGTCAGCATTTTGTTTGTCTACTGTTTTTCGGAAACTAATTTGACGGATATTAATGAAAAGTCACAAAAATGTTTAATGCAACTTTTAATGCATCATGAATTCATGATCTGAAACAGAGTCGATTCTGAGGTTCATTTAATTTGTCGTTTGAGTGTTATGGCCCTTGCCCTAAAAATAATGCAAATATATATGCACATTTTAAATGATATTTACTTCCAATTTGTTCTATACGATATGACCTTATTACTGAGTTGCACATATATTGCGGGTTTTTGATATGTCGTATTATTAATAAGTTATGGACCTTGAACGTTGTACGTTCGTTACTTTGTTTGTCGGTCAACTTTTGGTTTGTCTGTTGCTTTCTGGGAAAGCTATTATAAGGATATTAATGAAACTTCACACACAAATGTTTTATGCATCAAAATCTAAAGCGTTGATTTTGAGGTTCATTCAATTTGTTATTACAGAGTTATGGCCCTTGCAATTGACAACAATCTGCAAAGATGAGGATGGCCGTGGCCTTTTTATTGAATACGATATTCACTTCATTTTATATAATATCACCTTAATTTGGAGACCAAGATCTGAAGCACAAATTAGAAAATGTCAACATTTATAAGGCATATTGAATCAGAGAAAACAGATACTGACTGGATGGCTCTTAGAGGACCCGTCTAATATGGGTCTACTCTTTATGTAAAGATGAATCAATGTGATTATATGAAGGAAAGGGTCAAATGGGGTGCAATTATTTAAGTAATTATTGACAGACTGTATCATCAACATATCTTAAACACGAGATAGAATTATTCTTCAATATGCAAATGAATATTTTGACTTCTATTCAGGCACCTTTCTATCGGCGAATCTGTCGTAGGCAAACGGCAGCAGATAGCCCATATAGTAATAAAGTACCTAGTTATAGTCTACGTTCAGTCCGAATGACCGCTCAGCCGACTGTACATAAAATTTTACTCCCCTGGTCATCGAGTCATTCGCCTACAATATTGAGCACTGCCAACATATGGCGCAATCATGCAGCCGCAGTGCCGGCTAGTGACCCTCACAGGTACCTTTGGGTGGAGAGGAGGTGCGGATGGGAGACACTGAAAATCGTCTCTGAAATTTCCGGGAGGGACCGGGATTTGAACCCCGGACCTTCTGATTGGAAGTCAAGCGCGTTGCCACTAGACCACCGCACACCACAAATGCGTTGTCTAACCCTTTCGATGCAAACTTTCTTATTGTCGTCTGCAAACCACTTTTGTTAAATCATTTTGTAAAATAAGGGAATGATATAAATAAAATTAAATGCAAATTTTAAAGGAATAAAGCACAGATACAGAAATAGAGTTTGAGACAAAAAGTGAAGTCCCTGATCAGACGCTGCCTTGAAAAGGCGGCGTCTGATCTGGGACTGCACTATTTGTCTTGGTGCATTTATGCGACATAGGCTGTGAAAGATCTAATCAACTTCTACATTATCTAAAACATTTAGGTGAAATTTGCTTAATACCTTGACAATTCAGCATTCAAACCATGCGATTTCACATCAATATCAACTGAAGGAGTAGTTTGATCAGTCTATATTATTTGCTAGTTGGTGTAACCCTGTACCTAATGAATATTCATGTAAGAAACGATGACGACATGAATATTAATTACATTAATTTCTATAATGGCATATGAACACAGGAAATTTTGACGATGGCAGAAACCGTAGTCACATCTGTATTATATCATAAGCAAATAGGAACCGTCTGATTTGGGTCTACTGTTTGCAAAGGCATAGAAAGACGTGTTTATGGAGTAACGGGTAATTTAAAGTTATTAATTCAGTGCCAAAACGGGAACGCGTTCAGATTACAAACCAGAGGGGAAACTAGATGTCCGAACACGTAGGGTAATTAGGGCCTGCAAAATGCCCTATTCCAATTGGAAGCCTAGATACTCGGTGTCAATCGTCACTGTTCAATTAATAGTATTTATTAATCCTTTCCCTGTTCTATGTTTATTTCAATTTTCAAAACCTACTGAATATTCATGGACAAAATAGTTATAATGAAATATGGAACATTGTAGAAAGTAAAGAAACAGATCTATCAAATTCAACTAGCAAACAGAGCAAACCCTGATCAGACAGCTCCTATAGGAGCCGTCTGATCTGGGTCTACTCTGTTTGCAAATGCGTGAAACGCGTTTATATGAAGGAAAGGGTTAAAAGTAACGGAAAGAAGTATTTGTTGGGGCCTAGTGCAAATAACTTGAGCATGTACCATAAAATTCGATACTTCGAAATTTAAGTAATGCAGAATTGGTGACTTTTTGGGCAGGTGGCTGTTTAATGTTGAGTGAAAGTCATGCAGAAAGCTCTTAGGGGAGCTTTCTGCGTTATTTGCACCCTGCATTTAACTACCCCCTGTCTTAAAGATCAATAATGATAACGTATTTGCGTGTTCGAAAATCGAGTTTTTAGTGTAAATGTATATAAAATATAGTAAAACCTCTCTATAACGACCACTAAATTGTGTTAATTAGTAGGTATTTTGGGCAGGTGGTTGCTTAAAGCAATGTGCGTTCTGTTTTACTTCCACTTTGCTTTATGCACCCACCTGCCTTTAACACAAAATACTTGATGTAATTTAGTGGTCGTTATAGAGAGGTTTTACTGTATAGGGGAATTCACAATAGGCGAGGCAGTCAAGCGACATCTCATCAACACCCAAGCTATCTGTCATTATACTCGTATTTTAGAAAATAAAGTGAAAAACCCATAATGTGACCTCCAAAACAGGTCTAACTTCTGGGGTTTAGAGGCAGATGGAAGCTTAATGCAGGATGAAATTACGTACAAAGTTGCTATATAAGCTTTCCGTATTATTTCTGTTCTGTACTATGCAGTCGCTTGCTTTTAAAGACATCCGTTATTATGGTCGCTTAAGTGAGGTTCTGTTGATTTTAACCTTTTACTCCATAAAAGGCCTTTCTATGTCATTGCAAACAGAGTAGACCCAGATCAGACGGCTCCTGAAGTATATAGTATACACTATTTGCAAATGCCAGTACACTCATTTCCAATATTCAAAAGGTTAACCCTTTCCTTTCATTTAACCCTTTCCCTGTTCTATGTTTATTCCAAATTTCAATACCTACTGAATATTCATGGACAAAAGAGTTATAATGAAATATGGAAAGTGGAAAATTATAACCATTTTAGAACGTAAAGAAACAGATCTTTTAAATTCCACTAGCAAACAGAGCAGACCCTGATCAGACGGCTCCTCTAGGAGCCGTCTGATCTGGGTCTACTCTGTTTGCAAATGCGTGAAAACATGTTTATATGAGGGAAAGGGTTAAATGCCTCTGCAAACGAGTAGACACAGATCAGAGGATGTTTTAGGATCTGCTCAATTTGCCTATGGCATTTTAACCCTTCGCTTGCTGAATTTTAAAATACATTTCTCCTTCTTTACCCATGCTCTGTTGTATGATTACATATAGCTTGACTGCGTACGAGTATTTCTCTGTGCAATCACTGCTGTGGAGTGTACTGGTTGCACAATCAATTTGTAAATAGTGCAGGCCCTGATGAGACAGCTCCTGCAGGAGCTGTCTCATCTAGCAAGCGAAGGGTTAATAGATGGTGGACTCTACAGTTTCTGCCAGAATAAGAAAACTCTTATACATTCGCCATTAAAACAAGTCAGCCAATGAATATCCACAATGTCCTTATTTCTTACATACATACTCAATTGGGAAAAGGGTTAAAGCAGCACAGGCCTGAATGTTAGCTACACGATCTCATTACCAATAAAATCACCAAATTGATAAGTTTCGAGTTGAACTTTCTTCAAGTTCCTTTCAACGCCCTGGGTCCTGATGAGGCACTGTGTAACCTGGTGCCTCATCAGAACACAAACTGTACGCAAAGGGTCATCACAAATTGGTCGATATTGAATCCAAGCTACTCCGCAATATACTTTGGTATTGTCCTGTTTTATTAACCTGTCAAAATGTAAATAATTATACGCTTGCTGAACACGCCATAAATAGCTTCGGTTGATATCGATTGTTTCCGCTAATAAAAGCTTTTCTACTTGGCTTATTCGAGTACATGTACTTGTACATGTATTGTGAAGCTCGTGAATAACGTTTGAAACACAGGTTTACTCAAGCTAAATATATCCTTTCAGTGACGTAGGAATATTCACATTTTGACAGGTTAATAAAACAGGGCAATAATAGTTTTGACAAACTTCAGGCGAAGTAATGATATAAACAAGGGTTAAGAATTCGAAGAAGCTGAAATATTGTAGAGTGATATTTGTAGGTATCAATCGGTTACTACCATATCTCCGGATATGATGCCTAGTTTATATTTGCCTTGCGACGAGCTCGATTTTTCAGATCCAAAATCATCAATTTCTTTAAAAGGGGAACATACGATTGTAAGGTGCATGGCGTTAAAACTCTTAATCCGTTCCATCCTAGAATATATTTAAACCTAACGTCTATGAATAAATACTGAAAAGAAGCATTTACCAGAGAAAAGGAACATTTTAGAATTGTGTAGTTTTGAAACCATTGTGATAAATGGAGCATTTGCTCCATTGGAACATTATCACAATGGTTTCAAAATATGCCTTTAACAAAGGTATCAGTAGGAGGGAATGGGAACGAAAAGAGAACCTAATCTAGAGCTCCGGATACTACAACATTGCTCTTCGTTTTGCTCCAGCTTGCCAAAGCATATTTTTATAACCTTCCGAACTGTTCGGAACCGGGTTATCCCTTTCCTTCATATAATTGCATTTTCACGCATTTGAATACATATTAGACTCAGACGGCTACTATAAGAGCCGTCTGCTCATGGCCTGTTCTTTGCTTATGGAATTGTAATAGATCGAGTTTCTCAGCTATTAAATATTCATGATGTCATTATTTACTTTATGAATATTTAACAGGTAAAGGGTTATACCACAAATATACAGTGTAGAACAAGGTCAGTTACCTGATCAGCGTTTGAACTGATAGCTGGGATCGTGAAAATAGTGTAGACCAGGTGACTACTGATCTTTGTCAACACTATTTGCAATCTTCGAATAAACATTTTGTCCAACTAGAATTGTTTTTGATACAAAAACTGATGTCTAACCCAGCGCGTAGACAAAATTTTCCAAAGTCAAATAACTCTACAGAAAATCACTGAACCGGAAAATGAATAAACTATGCACAACTAGGTATGGTGCTGATCAATCCTATCAAGTTTCATGAAAAAATCCGACCATGTAAAATCTTCAAAGTCCCATATCTCATCAGAAAACATCAAACCGGAACAGGAATAAGACAATTTAGTGGTCGTTATAGAGAGGTTTTACTGTATATTGTGTTATGATTATGTTATACTGTGCTTAATTGTATAGTGTCAGGTCCTTAAGTGTCATGCTCTTTAGTGTCCTGTAGGGGCCGTCTGATCAGGGTCTGCTCTGTTTGCGTATGAAATAATATAGATCTGATTCAACAGTTTCTGCCATGACCAAGATTTCCTGTGTTCACTTGCCACTGTGAATTATAAGCTAATCCAATATTCGTGTAAGCATGTCCTACATAAATAAGCATGGAGTAAAAAGGATAAGTATGTTGATTCACGGATGAGGTTACAGTCATAGGTATACGTTATGTGCATCGACTACAATCCCGAAATGTCCTTAAACAACATCTAAACACCATAACTTTTCATAGAACTCACTTTCATAAACACAAACAAAAATTGTACTATAGGCATTATAAAGGTAATCAACAACATACATTCAATACATACATATACAAACATTCAAATACATATACTCAAATAATATGAATAATTCTGTTTTCCCTCACATATTATGTCGAAATGCAGTCAGGAATAAAATATCTTACAAATGTCCAAAGATTCCTTTCTTCATTTTTAATATTGGACGATTCATATATTTCCCATGACAGCCGTAAATAATTTTTAATTCCTTCATTAGAACGCTTAACCTTTTTTTATTTTGCACAGGTAAATATATCGTTTTACTTCTAAAAATAAAACATCTAATTTGTGATATTTTTGACATGATCCCAGCAATATACCCATGCTGTCAATTTGTATCTCAGGATCATATTGCAACACTTTATTTGAAATGAAATTTAGCACTGGTTTGACTTCACAACATTCCCAGAATAGGTGAACTATGGTTTCTTCTTGAGATCCGCAAAAATACATAAATTGTCTTTTACTAATTTCATTTTAAATAACAATGAATTTGTTGGTAATATTCTATGCATTATTCTCGTTTGTAGCCATTGAATAGACGTATTCCGTGTACATTTAACTACATAGCTGTATACAAGTTTCCAGTTTATATCTCTATTTTCAAACATGGATATCCACCTTATTTTACTAGTAGGAACCTCATCATTTTTAGATAGAGTGTTATATACAAACTTATTCACATCATTTCTTGTTAATATTGGATACATGTAACAATTTACAGTTGGAAAGCCGACAACAGAACCATGATCTTCTTTTATAGTGAAACCATATTTATCAATAAAATATTTTATAACATTCTTCAAGACAATTTGATCTTTGATCCTGAAGGATGACCTTGACCTTGACATGTCACCCCTCAAAATGTGCAGATATATGAGATACATAAGCATGCCAAATATCAAGTCTCTATCTCAACTGGCCCAAAAGTTATGGCCAATTTTAAAGTTACAGACAAACAAACAGACAATTTGACCTTTGACCCTGAAGAATGACATTGACATGTCACCCCTCAAAATGTGCAGCTTCATGAGATACACAAGCGTGCCAAATATCAAGTCTCTACCTCTACTGGTCCAAGAGTTATGGCCAATGTTAAAGTCGGTGATTTGACCCATATATTTGAACTCTGACCTTGAAGGATGACCTTGACCTTGAACCCCTCAAAATGTGCAGCTTAATGAGATACATATGCATGCCAAATATCAAGTCTCTATCTGTACTGGCTCAAAAGTTATGACCAATTTTAAAGTTACAGACAAACAAACAGACAATTTGACCTTTGACCCTGAAGAATGACATTGACATGTCACCCCTCAAAATGTGCAGCTTCATGAGATACACAAGCGTGCCAAATATCAAGTCTCTACCTCTACTGGTCCAAGAGTTATGGCCAATGTTAAAGTCAGTGATATGACCCATATATTTTACCTCTGACCTTGAAGCATGACCTTGACCTTGACATGTCACCCCTAAACATGTGCGGCTTTATGAGATACATATGCATGCCAACTATCAAGTCACTAGCTGTACTGGCTCAAAAGTTATGACCAATGTTAAATTTACAGACAAAGAAACAGACAATTTGACCTTTGACCCTGAAGGATGACATTGACATGTCACCCCTCAAAATGTGCAGCTTCATGAGATACACAAGCATGCCAAATATCAAGTCTCTATCTCTACTGGTCCAAAAGTTATGGCCAATGTTAAAGCCGGTGATTTGACCCATATATTTGACCTCTGACCTTGAAGAATGACCTTGACCTCGACATGTCACCCCTCAAAATGTGCGGCTTTATGGGATACATATGTATGCCAAATATCAAGTCTCTATCTGTACTGGCTCAAAAGATATGACCAATGTTAAAGTTGCGTTCAAGTTACAGACAAAGAAACAGACAATTTGACCTTTGCCTTGAAGGATGACATTGACCTTGACATGTTACCCCTCAAAATGTACAGTTTCATGAGATACACAAGCATGCCAAATATCAAGTCTCTATCTCTACTATTCCAAAAGTTATGGCCAATGTTAAAGTCGGTGATTTGACCCATATATTTGACCTCTGACCTTGAAGGATGACATTGACCTTGACATGTCACCCCTCAAAATGTGCGGCTTTATGAGATACATATGCATGGCAAATATCAAGTCTCTATCTGTACTGGCTCAAAAGTTATGACCAATGTTAAAGTTGCTGACAAACAGAGAAACGAACAGACAAACGGACAAACAGACAAACAGACAGGGCAAAAACAATATGCCCCCCAGATCTGATCTGGGGGACATAAAAATATTGGTTTCTTACCGATAAGAAAATGTTCATTATAAAATATTGGCACATTATAAATGTCAGTAAGATCATCGAAGCGAAACTCTTTATATACAGTATATATGTTTTTAATACATCAATCCAAAATTCATTGCTTTCTTTTTTTAAAATTAGTTCACAGAACAATTTCCCTGTGTTTAAGAGTTTATTCATATCAATCAGGCTTCCTAATAACTTGTAACATTTGCCATTATTATGTATAATGAAGTTTTTTAACCACTTAATTTTCAGACTACCTATATAGCTTTTTATATCAGGTATCTTTAAACCCCCGTCTGGGTAGTCTTTAATTGAAACACTTCTTTTAATTTTTGCTTTTCCATCCCATATAAAATCCAAAAACTTCTTTTCAAGATTTTCAATAAAATCCGATTTCGGTGTTGGCAAACTTGTAAATAGATGAGTGAACATCGGCAATAGCAATGATTTCACAACCGTTATTCTTCCTAATTGTGTTAGTTTTCTTCGTTTCCAATAAGAAATGCATTTTTGTAACTTTAATATCTTATTTTCAAAGTTCAAACTGCAAATGGTTTTCAAATTTACATCGAAAATTATTCCAAGTAATGTGAATCTAGTTTCTCCCCAAGTCAGTTTCCATTTAGTTTTGGTTGATTTTGTAGTATATTTTAGCGGACCTAACCATATTACCTTTGTTTTGTCAAAATTCACTTTCAATCCCGATATCAATGCAAAATTATTGAGTGTTTCTAGAACGCTTTTTATTGTGTTTTCAGATCCATCTAGTAGTAATGAAGTGTCATCTGCAAATTGTGATATTAAATATTCGTTATCCTTGATCTTAATTCCTTTTATATTTTTGCAATGTTGTGTTTTTATGGATAAACTTTCAGCACACAGAATAAATATATACGGCGAAATAGGATCCCCTTGTCTACAGCCTCTTTTTACACTGAAGAAATTTGATAAAAAAAAACCCATTTATTTGTACACAGACATCTGCGTCGTGTAAAAACAAATTAATCCATTTTTTAAACATATCACCAAAACCGAAAAGGGCTAGTGTTTTCTCAATGAATTGAAAAGACAATGAATCAAAAGCCTTCTCAAAGTCAATTATCATTAATAAGCCTGGAGTATTATTGTCTTCACAATATTTCATAATATCATACACAAGCCTAGTATTTTCACCGATGTATCTGCCTTTGACAAATCCAGTTTGATCTCGAGACACTAAAGTGTTTAAGACATTTTTCAGCCTGTTGGCAATACTGCCGGAAGCTAGTTTGTATAAAACATTAAGCAATGTTATCGGCCTCCAATTTTTCAAGAATTGTTTTGGTTTGTTTTCTTTTGGAATACAAGTTATTGTACCTAATTTAATATTTCTTGAAAATTTGTCATTTAAAAAAGAACAATTTAAAGCTCTTACAACAAAATGACCAATTTTGTTCCAAAACACTTTAAAAAAATTTGATGTAAAACCGTCGCTTCCAGGTGTCGCTTTCATATTTTTTAATGTATTTGCGACTTTTTCGAAAGTAAGCAAACCTTCCAACCTGTTCTTTTGATCCATATTTAACTTATTAAATTTACAACCATCTAATTCTCTTTCCAAATTAATATCTTTATTTATATTTTGTTCATTATACAGGCTCTCATAAAAAATAATCGTTTCGTGTAAAATTTCTTTTTGATCAAAGATTAATGACCCTTCTTTTTCAATAAAATTTATGTTTTTACACGTTGAATTATATTTTTCTAAATTATAAAAGTAGTTTGTGGCCTTTTCACCATCGTCTATCCATTTAGATCTGGATCTAACAAAAGCCCCTTTAAGTTTTTCATTTCTAATCTTTGCATGTTTATTCTGTAACGAAAGTAACTTTTCCTTAATTTCCTCCGTCAAACACGACTCAATGTTTGCAATTTCATTTCGTAAACTGTCTTCTGTATTTTTATTTTTTTTCGCTCTATAACTTGAGTAAGATATTGACATACCTCGTATTTCCATTAACAGAGTTTCAATAAATAGTGATCATTAATAACAAAATGTATATCAGATCTATTCATCATAAGTACATTATCCAGGTTGTATACAGGTGCACAATATTGTAGAATAATATCATCTAATTTCTTATTTATACAGTTAATAAATTCAATGTCATTTAACAAAGATTTATTAAACTTCCACAGTCCTTTACTATGAGCAATAAGCGAGAAACACATTTCTAGCCATATAACAGAATGGTCAGATTTATAGCTGGCGTCAAAATCACAATTTCTCAAATACTTATTCAAATTATTGGTAATTAAAAAGAAATCAAGTCTACCTTGTTGTAAAGGCGAAAGTCTTCTCCAAGTAAATGTTGTATTATCTCCATGTAATTCTCTATATGGATCTATCAAATTCCTATCTTTTATCTGCAATAAAACCTTTGCTCTAGCTTTGATGTTATTATTTGTAGTTTTGTAGCCTTTATAGTCTTTGTAAGGATCTAGTACAAGATTAAAGTCTCCGCACAAAATAAATCTATTTTTTCATCAAAAGAATCAATAGTGTTAAAAATAGTTGAGAAAAAAACCTGGATCATCTTTATTTGGAGCATACATATTCATCAATAAACTGTCCATTACTATCCTTTTTAATATTTGATATTTTGATATCTAGATTTTTTCTAAATAAAATAGCTACCCCCTTTGCATTGTATTTTCCATGACTAAACGCACATTCTCCGTCCCACTCAGAATATATTGTCTTTTCAATTTCAGACGTAAAATGCGTTTCTTGTAAGCATAGTATATCAACTTTTTGATCCTTAAACAAATTAAAAATATATTTTCTCTTTTTACAATTGTTCAATCCTCGACAATTGTAAGAATGTATTTTTAGACTACCCGCCATCGTCAATATAGAAAACATATTGTTCTGTGTTATCTGTAAGAACTACATTTGACTTGTTGAAACAAAAATCTATGATTTGCATGAAATATTCACATTTGTATCTTGCAAAAGCAATGATACTACAACACTCACACACATACATGACACTACACGAATATATACAACCATGAAGAAAACAAATAGAAACACATAGCAACAAAAAAATGTATACATCAAGCAACGAAGTTTTTTGTTCATTTACCAAATATCTTTTTACATCTATCCTTAGAAGGACATTATTTCCATAAACGTATCCACCTTTAATAAAGAAGCGTCAACTGCGGATACGAGCGAAACACAAACGTAAATACCGTGTGCAGTGCTATATTGCATACAGAGTAGACCCAAATCAGACGGCTTCTCTACAGAGACTGTATGACAAGGGTCCGCTCTGTTTGCTTACGAAAATAGAATAGACCCGCCTTTACAATTACTTCCAATACCTAACATTTCTGTACAAGTATACCATTTTAAAACCTCTATTTATAAATATTCTTATTGTCATTTCACTGATTCACTCAGTATAATAAATATAATTTTGCGCACGAATTACAAATGCAAACGGCTTATTTTCATGGACGCATACGAAACAAATTGGTCTTAGTTTCAGAATGAAGCCCTTTATGAAATACTTTTCCACTATACAAGTACAAAATGTCTACATAAAACAAGTACAGTAATGTATGCTTTAATCAGGTCTGTCCTGTTTGCTACCCGTATTTTTACACAAATTTCTGCATTAGGTAAGTGTTTTACGTTCTGTTTTACTTTCACCTTGCTTTAAGCAGTCACCTGCCTTTAACACAAAATACTTGATGTAATCTTGTGGCCGTTATAGAGAGGTTTTACTGTAATATACAATGAATTACAGGATCATATTTATACCTCTCTTTGGTGATAGCTTGAGGTGTTTTTATTGTCAAATGATGAGTTCTTAGTGCTACTTTGGTTCATATTTGTTTTAAATAGGTCGTCCTGTTTATGGGTCCATTGACATTTTAATAACACCATTACAGAAAATTTGATGTTTTTTCTCTTTAAGGCACTCGATTTTACAAAACAAATAAATGCCATTACATTTGACAGGCTGCATTTAACTTCACCAGTTTTAAGCTCTTTCGTCACCAATTAATTTTCATCTGTTAAATTTATCGTCGGCTTCAGGTTTAGGAGAGAGAGAGAGAAGTTTTCTTTAAAAAATACATGAGCAGAGTGCCAAACAGCTTGTAAGATATTTAAGACATTGTTTTCCTCGATTTTTCATCTGGATCCAAACTGTTTACAGAGGCCATCACGTATTCACCCATGGTAGCAAAAGAGTTCATCCCTTCTCTCATCTAAACGCCTTTTCTCGCGTATGCAAAACAGAGTAGACCCAGATCAGACGGCTCCTATAGGGGCCTTCTGATCAGGGTCATCTCAGTTTGCTTATGAAATTATAGTAGATATGACCCTTTAGTTTCTACCAAAACCAATAATTATTGTATACATATACCTTTATAAAAAATTAGCCAATAGATATCAATGACGTCATTTTCCTTACATATATATTGAACAGGAGAAGGCTTAACCCTTCGCTTGCTATTCACGTCAATATACCTACCTGTAAATAGTGAAGACCCAGATGAGACAGCTCCTGCAGGAGCTGTCTCATAAGGGTATGCACTATTTACAAATTGATTGTGCAACAAGTGCACTCCACAGCAGTGACTGCACAGCGAAATACTTGTACACAGTGAAGATATATGTAATTATACAACAGGGCATGGGTAAAGAAGGAGAAATGTATTTTAAAATTCAGCAAGAGAAGGGTTAAGATAGACATCGGTGTTTGATTTCGCGAAATAACATAACAAATTACATTCACAAAACACGTAAGCATGCATAAACGTATAATAACAATAAATTCTATTATTATAAGATTTAAGGTTTTATAATGGTGTACATACAGAGTTTAAATCTTTTCAGACAGGCGGCTGTTTAATGCAGGGCGATTTAGGAGCTTTCTGCGTGACGTTCACCCTGCATTAAGCTGCCACCTATCTTACATACCAACATTAATACTGATTTGAACATCTGGTTTAGAAGGATTTAACCCTTTCCCTCATATAAACTGTTTCACGCATTTGCAAACAGAATAGACCCAGATCAGACGGCTCCTAGAGGAGCCGTCTGATCAGGGTCTGCTCTGTTTGCTAATAGAACTTAATAGATCTATTTCTTTGCTTTCTAAATTGTATACAATGGGTCACCTCCCATATTTCTTTAGAACTATTTTGTTAATGAATATTCAGTAGATATTGAAATGTGGCCTAAATGCAGAACAGGGAAAGGGTTAAGTATAAGTTATATAGATAGATTTAGTTCGGTAAATCGTGTACATAACATGACAAAACATAATTAAGGCAACATATAAAAGCCATGTAATGCGCACTAGACACCAAAGATAACACAAGAAAGGAACGTAGTGTCATTATTTCCATTTCCATGTATAAGATTGAAGATTTTATAATGGTTTACATATCAATGTTGCAATCTTTATTTTTTGTCTCGGAGATATAAGTTCAGTAGTGCGGGAAAATCGGGTTAACTACCGATAGAATAGACGGGTCATGAGTTAGATTACATAAGATGCCGCGTAAGTATATGTCTCGTCAAGATCGCATCTGTACTTTTGCTCTTGTAGCTTGAATCTTAAATATGAAGCAGACGATAAAACCAGCATAGGACACATGGCCCAGTGATAAATCATGTATAGCAAAACCCCTCTAAACCGGAATTCCAGTAGAGAAAAATTTAGATACCTTTAGTCAGGTGGCTGCTTAATGCAGGCCTGTATTAACCTTTAGCCTTCTATGGGCGGATGAGTGAATACCTATATGCAAACAGTTTGGATCCAGATGAGACGCCGAGTAACTCGGCGTCTCATCAGGATCCAAATGTTTGACATCCCGATTGCAATTTGGTAGACAATTTGATTATAACTTGAATTTTGAAAATGTAATACACAAAATGTAGGTGAAAATTCTGTAAAAATAGTTTGCCCAGCAGGCTAATGGTTAAGCTACCACCGTCTCCGAAGCCGATATATAGAGGAGTTTTACAGTATTTCGCAGTCGCGTCATGTCTACAATACTTGTTATACATGTATGTTACAACCGCCATTATTTTATTTTTTTTTCTTTGAAAATAAATAGTCACACTACCAAACATTTTGGATCCTGATATGACACCGAGATATTCAGAGTCTTATCTGAAACAAAACAATTTGCTTTTTACGTTTTCGCTAATATGCATTGTCGTTGGCAGATTATTAAATTGCTTCAGTTTCGTTTTCTTGATTCCTATTGAGACATAAATGTTTGCAAGTTTGGTAGCATAACAATTGCGACGTACGTGCTCCTTCCTGCCTCGTGAATAGTTTTAACAAGAATTCATTAACCCTTTCGCTGCCAAACTCTGCCGTCTGCTAACTTTGTCGTCTGCTACAAATTTTCATTCTTTCGATTTTCTTCATTTTTGTTTCAAAAACATAGTAACAGTAACAAACAGTTTGGATCCTGATGAGACGCCGAGTTACTCGGCGTCTCATCTGGATCCAAAATGTTTGCATAGGTAATCACAGATCCGGCATTGGCAGCGAAAGGGTTAATAATCATGAAAACTTGGAACAAATGGCAGACAGGCACATATAGAGAGACGGTGGTTGGGAGTTAGAGGTAGTTACAGTATACCATTCAAGTATTATCGCCTCAATATCAAGATACTGGTTCAAATATGAGATATGTAAAATGAATGACTGCACATAAAAATATTTTTGTCAGAAGTGGGATTCGAACCCACGCCGGGAGAACCCGACTGCGACCTGAACGCAGCGCCTTAGACCACTCGGCCATCCTGACAACTGGTGTTGAATCAGACAGGCCTTATTATGCTGACAAGAATAATATCTGTCTGTGCGTTTGACTACCCTTTGTCTGTCTTTATGTCCGTCCGTATATCTGTTTTCGTGATGTCCGTTTTGATTGTTCCACGTTTATTAGAAGTTAAATCATTTCCGTGAGTCATTCATTCTGATTTAACCCGTTTCCTCTATTAAAACGCTATTCACGCTTTTACAAACAGAGCAGACCAAAATCAGAGGACTATTGTAGAAGCCGTCTAATCAAGGTCTGCTCTGTTTGCTTATGGAATTATAAACATCTGGTCCTAGAAAGTTTGTTATTTAGCGAAACCTCTCTTGATTCTTTTTATAGAAACACTCTGATGTATAAATTCGTTGTGCTTATTTTAGCCCTTTTCTCCATGAATATTCATGTAAAAAATAATCATCTCATGAATTTTAATTAGATTAATTTTATGATAACACATGTATACAGACATAATTGGCCATGACAAAAACTGTAAAATTATATCAAGCAAATAGAGTAGACCCTGATCAGACGGCTCCTAAAGGAGCCGTCTGATCTGGGTCTACTCTGTTTGCAATGGCGTAGGCAGGCGTATTTATGGAGTAAAGGGTTAAACCAATGTTGATATATGTAAAATGCTGAAAATGTTGGCTTTTCATTACCGATACAGATCAGTCAGGTAACTACTAACTACCCGCTGTACTCTTGTATAGGCTAGTAATGAACTGGTCCAATTATAAAAATATTTTGAATCCGTTATAGATATTATCCTACAAATTTGACCTGAGACTCATGCATATTCCGTGTATTATCGTCGGTAATCTTCGAATAAATTTCCGAAGGTATAATAATGCGCTATAAGAATACAGTAAAACCCCTCTAACGCGACCAGCAAAAAGGGATAAGGGATATAATTCACAGTGTCAAAGGTAGGTGATAACTTAATACAGGACGAAAGTTATGCAGAAAGCTCCTGTAGGAGCTTTCTGCATAACTTTTGACCTGCATTAAGCAAGCACCTACTGATAAAGACAGCCATGTTTATGCATTAAGTGGTCGCATTAGAGGGTTTTACTGTACAATCCTCGTGGAACATGATTATTACCGGCTTTTGGTTTCCTATTTTTTATCACAGAGTATTACGAACAATCCCGATAAACACTCCGAAACTTAATCGAGTCTCAGGTCAAATTGGGAGGATAATAATGCTTGAGGTTCAATACAAAGAATTAACAAGTTTAGATGTACAGATAGACCAACTTATTTTGGAACAAAACATGACCTACTCTAATGTAAACAAAATGAAGCGACTATGGCGCTTCCTAATTATTAAAGGACTTCGCAAGCAACAACCTTTCAAAATAATTGTCGTGGTGCAATGGATATGTATCTGGGCTTGCATGCGGCAGGTCTCGAGTTCGATTCTGACCAGTGGCCAATATTTTTTTATTTATTGATTGTCCATACAAAACAACAATTAATATTAACATATAATTGAAAACGACTAAAAATTAAAAAGATGATTACAAATAGCAAATCATTTTTGTTTAAAAAAAAAAAGCTGCATAACCTGGGATTCGAACCCACGACCCCCTGTTTGCAAGACCATATACATATCCACTGGACCAAAGCCCAGTACATTATTGGTGACAACTTACTACATTATGTTGTCTGGTCCTATATTTGTGTTCTGTTATGTAAACAACAAAATAACAACAAGTCTCAATATAGCGTGAGGCCTGTTCAGGAGTGTGGGCGCTCGATGTCACTTCGAGCGCTTGGACTCTGAACGAGGGCGCCCGCCTAGTGCCAGCTAGCACAAGCTAGCCTACTTTCGAGGTGTATCGCTTTGACATTCGCTTGTGTTTCCAAGATGGCTACCAACACGGTAACAGAAGAAACCGAATGGAAGAAAACAATCGTAATTAACAAACTGATGCTCTAGAACCCGACCGCAGATCAAACATTTACTTGATTTTAGAAAGTGCGCTCGATCGCGTTCAGCAGTGATACTTTTGCTCGGGCAAGCGCTCATCCAGCGCCCGCGCTCCTGAACAGGCCTCTGTACAGGTAAAATTAGATCTTATGGCACACCTTTTGTTATCAATGTTTACAAACACTACAGGTATTATCCTACCAATTTGACCTGAGACTCATGCATATTCCGTGTATTATCGTCGGTAATCTTCGAGTAAATTTCCGAAAGTATAAGAATGCGCTATAAAAATACAGTAAAACTCCTCTAAGGTGATCAGCAAAAGGGGGCATAATTCACAGTGGCAAAGGCAGGTGGTAGCTTAATACAGGACGAAAGTCAACCATGTTTATTTATTAAGTGGTCACATTAGAGGGGATTTACTGTACAATCCTCGTGGAACATGATTATTACCGGCGTTTGGTTTGCTATGTTTTGTCACAGAGTATTACGAACAATCCCGATAAACACGCCGAAATTTAATCGAGTCTCAGGTCAACTTGGGAGGATAATATAAACACTGTATAGCGCCCAGGTGGCCGCTATAATAGTTCGGTTCGAATCTGTTTTGTTTTTATTATTTTATATTTGGAATGGGTAGTTTTGTTTTTTCATATGTTTTGATGGGCGTATACATTCTTTTTTATTTTTTTTATTTTTCTCGAGATCACCGTTATTATCCTCCCAATTTGACCTGAGACTCGATTAAATTTCGACGTGTTTATCGGGGTTGTTCGTAATACTCTGTGACAAAATGTAGCAAAGCAAACGCCGGTAATAATCATGTTCCACGAGGATTGTACAGTTAACCCCCTCTAATGCAACCACTTAATGAATAAACATGACTGTCTTTATAAGCAGATGGTTGCTTAATGCAGGACAAAGGTTATGCAGAAAGCTCCTACAGGAGCTTTCTGCATAACGTTCGTCCTGTATTAAGCTACCATCTGCGTTTGCCACTTTGAATTATGCCCCCTTTAGCTTGTCGTATAAGAGGAGTTTTACTGTATTTTATAGCGCATTCTTATACCTTCGGAAATTTATTCGAAGATTACGACGATAATACACGGAATATGCATGAGTCTTAGGTCAAATTTGTAGGATAATACAGGTATGTTTTGTTTACATTTTAAGTAGGTTATGTTGGTGTGCCATAAGATCTAATTTGGACTGTATGTATTCAATCTATAATACGAGTAACAGCTTTTTCCATTCCTTTTCACAAGTCATGATCAAACAGTTTAGAGCCTGAAATAACATCTAGCTAATTGGAATCTCAAATCTAGGTATAAATCGTTAGCAAAAAAATCACTAATTTGCCAAGAGCAGGTGTAAGGCGGTTCTGTTCAGATATGTCAGGCTGGTCTTAGTTTGCTATCAGATTGCTAGTGTATTCCATGTATAGTTCGATTTCGACCCGTGAGCTGTGACCTTTAGGACGAGTCCACCCGTGGAGGTAAAACGCGTCACAAACCATGTATTTGTTCCGGAGTTACCTGTGGTTATACAGACCTGTAATAAGCATATACAGTAGAATCCCTCTAATGCGACCACTTAATGAATAAATATTGGTGTCTTTATAAGCAGGTGGTTGCTTAATGCATGACAAAAGTAATGCAGAAATCTCCTCTATGAGCTTTATGCATTACTTTTGTCCTGCATTAAGCTACCACCTGCATCTAGCCCCCAGAATTACATAACTCTTTTAGATGGTCGTATTAGCGGGGTTTTACTGTACAGTAGAACCCCGCTAATGCGACCACTTAATGCGACCACTTAAACAAACATGGCTGTTTTCATAAGCAGGTGGTTGCTTAATGCAGAGGACGAAAGTTATGCAGAAAGCTCCTATAGGAGCTTTCTGCATAACGTTCGTCCTGCATTAAGCAACCACCTGCCCTTGCCACTGTGAATTATGCCCCTTTTTGGTGGTCGCATTAGTGGGGTTTTACTGTATATACCAATTCTGCACGATTACTACGAGCTTCGTGTGACAATCATTGTCCACTTACCCATCAATTAGAATGGTTGCAACTTCTATAAGTAGAAAAGTGCAGTCAATGCTCAGCGCTAGAAATCGAACTATAGTTTGATTGCTAGTGTATTACGTGTAGTTAGATTTCTAGTATTTACGTGTAGTTTGATTGTTAGTTTATTACGTGTAGTTTGATTGCTAGTTTATTATGTGTAGTTCGCCTATCTACACAATTCATTAAAAGAATATTACTAAAAATGTGATGTTTTTCTCTTCAAAGTGTTAATTGACATTAAGTGCTCGGGAACCGATATATAGTATTTCGGTAAGTAAACTCCTTATATTGCGACCACTTTCTGAATAAAAAAGGCTCTTCGACAGCAGTTGATTGCTTAATCAGAACGAAAGTAGACAATCAAGTATTGCCGCCACAGTCTCGAGATAATAATCGAGGGAAATGAGAAAGAGTAGACAAGGATATGAGCGGACCATGCCTGATCATAAAAATATATTATTGTCAGAAGTGGGATTCGAACCCACGCCGGGAGAACCCGACTGCGACCTGAACGCAGCGCCTTAGACCACTCGGCCATCCTGACCCGCGATTTTGTAACAGACAGACATTTTCATAAGGGACAATAAACAAGTTTGTCCTGAAATTATGCCAGTTACTTGACGTCTCATATGGGTCCAAATCGTTAGCAATAATTGTCACGAAGTTGCCAATAGCAGGCATAAGGCTGTTATGAATTGACTTGCACACTCTGTTGTGTGTTTTTCAGTCTGACTCTGTTTCTCTGTCACTGGTATATGTCAGGATGGCCTTAGTTCGTTATCAGAGTGTTAGTTTATTATATGCAGTTTATTACATCGAATACCTACTAACATTATTACAAGAAACTTACCTAAAATTGGACTTTTCTGGTTTCTCTTTTGATTGACAAAATTCATAACACGTGACAGAATGCGTTACAACGATGATCACGTAATTACGCAATCTGTCAGGAATAGACATACAGTAACTCGGTACAGGTAAACCCCTTCTATTGCGGACACTTTATGAATAAACATAGGTGTATTTAACCCTTTTCTCCATGAATATTCATGTAAGGCATACATGTAATGACACCATGAATATAAATTAGATGAACTCTGGAAGTTTTGGTCATTGCAGAATCTGTAAAAGCAAATAAATAATATCCAATAAGTAAACATTGCAGACACTGATCAGTAATTGCCTGATCTGTATCTACTCCGTCTACAAAGTATCTATTGAACAGAGAAAATGATCAAAAGCAGATGTGTGTTTAATGCAGGTCGAAAATAATACAGAAAGCTCATGCTGGACCTTTCTGAATAACTTTTGTCCTGCATATAACTACCACGTTGGTGCAGTTTCCGGAGAAAGTAAATTGCAGTAGAACCTGTCTTAACCCTTCTCTTGCTGAGTTTTAAAATACATTCTCCTTCTTTACCCATGCCCTGTTGTATAATTACATATATCTTCACTGTGTACAAGTATTTCGCTGTGCAATCACTGCTGTGGAGTGCACTGGTTGCACAATCAACTTGTAAATAGTGCAGACCCTGATGAGACAGCTCCTGCAGGAGATGTCTCATCTGGGTCTTCACTATTTACAGGTGGGTATATTGACGCGAATAGCAAGCGAAGGGTTAAGCGGCCATCAAAAATGAGCTCTAATAATGGGTATATAAGGCAGGTGATATGGATGACAGGGTGGTATTTCATCTGGTTTATTTTAAGATCATACTGTCATTTCTCTTCATGCCTGACTCATTTCAATTGACTACCACCTGACTCAAGTTTTAAAATTGACATCTATTTAAGTTCTTGTTTTCGAAGTGGGTTTTGATAGAGATTTGTTAAAACTGTTTTGTGTCATGCTACCCTGAGCTGTATCTGCTAGGAGTGTATAGCTTGTACTGTTCGTGTTAATGCGTTCCTACATGTATTTGAGACAGTATGAAGAAAATACAACTTTATTGCATGGCAGTTGACATGCTCCGAGAAAATAGTTACAAGAAAACAAGACATGATGTATGTGGTGAAACTGTCGTAGCTCAGATAGGTGGGTCGTCATCTTCTTCAGAAAAACAAACATGACAATGAAATTCAGTAAAACCTCTCTATAACGGCCACTAAAATGTGTTAATTAGTTTGTATTTAGGGCAGGTGGCTGCTTAAGGCAATGTGAAAGTAAAACAGAACGCTCCTATAGGAGCGTTCTGTTTTACTTTCACCTTGCTTTATGCAGCCACCTGTCTTTAACACAGAATACTTGATGTAATTTAGTGGTCGCTATAGAGAGGTTTTACTGTATATTCTCTGATTGTTCAGTTGTAAAACAAGATAGACAATCAACGGTATTCCATGAGACTCGTTGTGCCCCACATTAATTCATACTGCAAACGATAAGTTGATTCCATTTCCTAGTGTGAACGTAAGTGGTCCGTCAAACAGTTTGGATCGCAATGAGAGGTCGAGTTCTCATCAGGATCAAAACTGCTAGCAACTGTATTCACTGATCCAACCATTGCACCAGACCCCGTGAGTCGTTTTCAAACGAATGACGGAGACATGACAGTATTTCAAATCACAGAACACTTGCACTGCTCTGTCGTTTATAGAATATAAATGGGAATTATATAAATGGAATAAGTTTCCCTAGATTTTACGATAGGCAGTTAGTGCCAATTACCCCCTGACTTTGTTGTGTATCTTTTAACCCTTTACTCCATGGCTATTAAATAATGACATCCTGAATATTAATTAGATTAAATTCTATGATAGGAAATTTTGGCCATGGCAGAAACTGTAGAATCATGTCTATATTGTATCATAAGTAAACAGAGCAAATCCTACAGGAGACGTCTGTGCTGGGTCTACTCTGTTTGCAAAGGAGTAGAAAAGTGTATCTATGGAGTAAAGGTTTAACCATTATCTCACTATCAGCGACCAGGGTCTATGCTTATAAAACATTTAGTTGAGTCTGAGTTCGTTCTCAAGTTTTTGATTGGTCAGATTTGAGCCTTTGGCTCAAATCTGACCAATCAAAAGCTTGAGAACTCAAATCTGACCAATCAAAAGCTTGAGAACGAACTCAGACTCAACTAAAAAGCTTTATAAGCATGGACCCAGACTCACATTTGCAAGCACTCTGGCACCTCATCTGATTCCCAGCTGTTTGAAAATGCGCCAATTGTTTCCTAAAGATCTGGCCGAATCAATGTAGCCAAATGGCACCAGATCCAAAGTTGAGCAGTTCTCTTTTTTTCACACCCGGATCTAAGTGTTAATGCTCCGGTTATAACTACAGTTGAACTTCGATATCTCGAATTTCAAGGGACTATACAAATTTGTTCGAGATAACAGAAGTTCGAATTATCCCCTTTTTTATATTCTGAACATTTTCTCAAGTTCACAGCTTAATACAGGTATAAAGTAATGTTGAAAGCTCCAGTTAGGAGCATTACTTTAGACCTGTATTAAGCTGTCACATATGTTTCTAGATATCTGTAGCGATACATTTTAGAGCAATTCTGTATTGTAAGTTTTGGAAGGACCCACCTTTAAGTTCGAGTTATCCTGAAGATATCGAAGTTCAACTGTGTCATTTACTAGAATGTGCATTAAGCTACCATCTGCTTTTTAAGGAATATGTTTATTCATAAGGTGATAGCATTATACGGGTCACTGTTTTGTTTGCAGATGGAATTTATTTTGCGCCGAAAGAGTCATGCGGGTAAAAGACATTCCTCAATGCTGAGGAAAATTAAATTGATTTTGATTCTATTTGTGAACAGGGAATGGGAGGAATGTGTGCATTATTTCACCGACGTCACTGATGAACGGAAATGGTGAAAATAATAATGGAAACCCACGGAATAATCAGACAAATATAACTTTAGAATTAAGCTAAATAAACAAGTGTTTCCCTTTGGCATAATTATACGTTCTCTTCTATTTTCGACGAACAGTTTTCTCTTGTTCCATAAAATCGTAGTCTGTCCAAAACTGCTTGTAAACGCCACCAAGACTTGCCCCATACAATGATAAAGGTTAAAAGTTCCCAAGAGCAACGTTTTCAGTTTTAAGCGTGATAAACTCGCATTTTGCTGGTGACTGTTTTCCGTCGTATTTCACGTGTTGCATGCTTATATTAATTGGTTTGGACTTTTTCATAGTTTTAACCTTTATACCGCTCTCCACGACGTGACACTCATTGCAAACAGCCTTTTCTCCCGAAAAGACGTCGAAAAACTCGATATCCAAGCTCGATCAACAGTGTCTCGCTATCCTGATCGATTTGGAAGAGGTCAATATTGCAGCAGATCCTAATTTGAGCAGACTTCTTTTTTTCACAGCTGGGTAAGAGTTGAAAACGAGACATAGCTTTCATTAAATAGTTCACTACCCATAGAGTACATGTATGTGATGACAGAGGTCCAGATAAGATACGTCCATTTAAACCTTTTCAACAATAACGTCTTTGTTTCTCCACCAAACCCTATACTGTGACCACTCTTTAGAATCGTCTAGAAGAGACGATTCTAAAGAGTGGTCACAGTATAGGGTTTGGTGGAGAAATGACGATTTTCGTATTTGGGTACTCATCAGAATCCAAACTGTTAAAAACTATAATTACGCTATTTGAAACATAAAGCAAGAAACAATCAAAAACGGAAATAGAAGCAAAAGACTCATTTTGAAGACGACGAAACGCGGCAGCGAAAAGGCCAATCTCAATAGCTGTAGAACAGCGCATGGTCTAATGACCCAAACAAATGCTGTTCGCCTTTTTATTGCTGTATGCTCAGTTACTGCTTCTAATGAAGGCGATTTTACAGCAGCATTCACAATAATATGGATCTAGGTCAGACGAAGAGAAAAAATAAGATATAAATATAATCAACTTTAAACACACACCCTACAGTAGTATTTTAAGTCTTAATTATATGCAATAGTTATTCATTTAAAAGCATCTTTCATACGGCACGATAAACAACCAGAAACAATATGTTGCTTTGTAATATAGTATTTATTCACAAGCGCCAATGAAAATGAAAGCTATGGATGTGCTATCTGGATGTGCTATCTGCAGACTGGAGACCCGGGTTCGATTCCCAGCCTCAGCTACTTCCCCGACTGTTGTGTCTACAATGGATAGTTTTGCCATCACTGTAAAGAATACATTTCTAGGATTTGATTCTTCGTAGGAAATATAAAAAGCACGTGTCACATGGACTCGGCTCGAAATAAGTACGCTAGAATCTCTCTAAATGCGACCACCTCAATGAGACTTCTCATGGGTCATAAAGGCAGGACGAAAGTACATCCACAGTGGAACCTGTCCTAAACGGTAATTCATATTTATATTGATCATAGGAGTATTAACAAGCAGCTGATGCAGGGCAAAAGTAATGCAGAATGCTCCTATAGGAACTTTTTGCAAGACTTTTGACCTACATTAAGCTATCATCTGTCTTAGAGACCCATAATTAGAATTATCGTTGATAGTCGCTTAAGACAGGTTCCATTGTAATGGAGAAAAGTCATGTAGACGTTTTCTGTATTAATTGTACGTTCATCCTTCATTAACCTTTAGCTTGCTGAGCAAAATATTTTTACAGAATTATTCGCCTACTACATTTTTAAAATTCAAGCTATAAACAATTTGTGTACCAAAATGCAATCAGGGTGTCAAACAGTTTAGGTCCTGATGAGACGCCGAGTTACTCATCTGGATCCAAACTGTTTGCAAAGGTAATCACTCATCCGCCCGCAGCAGGTTAAAGGTTAAACATCTACCAGCTTTTAAAGAATCCATGTTTATTTATTAAGTTCTCGCCTTAGTGGTATTCTAACTGTAGTTCAAACTGTTCTGAGTGTAGACTTCCGTCATCTATACACGTTAGAACCCATTTGAACCATTTGCTTAATGAATACAGTAACACCTCTCTATAACGACCACTGCATTACATCAATTATTTTGTGGTAAAGGCAGGTGGTTGCTTAAAACAAGGTGAGAGTAAAACAGAACGCTCCTATAGGAGCGTTCTGTTTTACTTTCACCTTGCTTTAAGCAGCCACCTGCCCTAATTACCAACTAATTAACATAATTTAATGGCCGTTATAGAGAGGTTTTACTGTATGTAAGAAATAATGATATCATGAATATCAATTAGTTTAATTGTTATAACAATGACACAGGGAACTTTGGCCATGTCAGAAACTGTAGAAATCATATCTATATACATTATAAGCAAACAGAGCAGACCCTGATCAGACGGCTCCTACAGGAACTGTCTGACCTGGGCCTACTTTGTTTGCAAAAGCGTAGAATGGGGTATTTATGTGGAGGAGAGGGTTAAAAGTCAGTATTAACCATTATTCGTCTGTAAAACTGATGCTTGCTTTAACTTTGATATCTTAGTTTTTTCCCGACTTTTGTAAGCCTTTGGTATACATAATTAAAACCGATAGTTCAAACACAACCACAACTATCATTATCAATTTTTAAGACAGGTGACATCTTAATGCAGAGTGAAAGTCATGCAGAAAGCTCCTATAGGGCACGCTTAGCACGATAAGAATTAATGCACATGTATAACAATCAGACGGAATCAAAACCAACACATTTCTTCCTTAAATGTATTGGTTTGATTCCGTTAATAAGGTATTTTCATATTTGCAAGGAACGTACGTAAATAAATTACTACAATACCTAGGTTTGCTGTTCAGAGCCTTAGTCTGCTCGACCCTGATCGGCTACAAGATTGTGTTACTTTTCGAATGTTTAAAATGAAATAGTGAAACACGCTTGTCACCCGGATGTCACTCGGTCTGGATCATGATGTGAAGCCGAGTTACTCGACAACTCATCTGGATGAAAGCTGATTGCAAAAGCCTGCCAGATCGGGTTTAAGCCTTTACTCCATAAATACGCATTTGCAAACAGAGTAGACCCAGATCAGAAGACTCCTATAGGATTTGTCTTATCAGGGTTGGCTCTGTTTGCTTATGATATAATGTAGTTCTGATTCCACAGTTTCTGTCTTGGCCAAAATATCATGTGTCCATATGCCATTATAAAAATGAATCTAATTAATATTCATGACGTCATTATTTCTTGCATAAATATTCAGGACATAAAGGGTTTAACAGGCGATGGGTTAATAACTGTGAACAGCTCGTTCATGCCACTTGAATTCACATTTGACTCTTGATTAGAAACAGCACGCCAAATTCCATTTTCTCAGAATTTTTTTTTTCTCTGAAGATTTACAAGGAAAACACATCATTTCAAGACAAGACTTGTATTGGAGTGTCAAACTGATGAGACATTTTTCAGATGCATAGTTAGGCTGTTTGTAACATGTATTATAATAACACATATATGGCTTTGTCGACGCTGTAATGATTTGTGTAGCGTTTGAATGGTGGCATACATGATTTATGTAGCATTTGTATGGTGACATATATGTGTAGCATTGTATCGTGACATATATGTGTAGCATTGCATGGTGGCATATATGTGTAGCATTGTATATTGACATATTTCGGTACACAGTTAACCCTTTTCCTGTTCTATGTTTATTCCAAAGTTCAATACCTACTGAATATTCATGGACAAAATAGCTATAATGAAATGTGCAAGATGGAACATTGTAGCCATTTTAGAAAGTAAAGAAACAGATGTATCAAACTCCATTAGCAAACAGAGCAGACCCTGATCAGACGGCTCCTCTAGGAGCCGTCTGATCTTGGTCTACTCTGTTTGCAAATGCGTGAAAACACGTTTATATGAGGGAAAGGGGTAACCAGATAATCATTTCGAAATGTAATAATCTATAAACATTTGAATTCCTGAAACGAACATACGACGATCTCAGCTGGAACTTACCACGATTTCTGTCGTATGAACTTGGTGCGTGCTAGACTGTGCGATAATTATGGATATGTCAATAGTTAAGACTGGCGTCAGTTAGGACTTACGACTATTTAGGTCGTACGGTCTTTCATAAAGCGGGATCCGGGATATGAGTAGGCCTTGATCCGAGCGGTGTGATATTTGACTATACATTCTTAACCCTTTACTCCATGACTGTTAATGAAAGAAATAATGACATCATGAACATCAATTAGATTATTTGTTATAATAGAACATGGATACAGGAAAGGTTGGCCTTCACTAAAACTATAGAATAGTATCTATATTATGTCATCAGCAATTAGAGCCGTTTACAGGAGCCGTCTGGTCTGAGTCTACTCTGTTTGCAAAGGCGTAGAAAGGCGTATTTATGGAGTAAACATTGAGCGACCAGATAAAGTTTAAAACAATCTCTGGTACGTGGCTTAACGGACGTAAATCTAGATCAGCACATGATAGTTTATGCCGCGATATATTGTCGACATTCGGCATGTGTTGTTACATGTACATGCGTCCGTGGTTAAAAAGGAACAACTACAAACTTTACAAAGCATAAACAGTTGAACTTCGATATTTAGATCTCGGATAATTCGAACTTCGGGATGCTCGAAGTAAATGTTTGGTCCTTCCCAAACTTACAATACATAATCGTTCTAAAATGTATCACTATGCATAATTATCTAGAAACAGATGTAACAGGTCTAGAGTAAAACATTACTTTCCAAAGACTCGAGCCTTGTTATCTCGAGGTACCTTGTATGGTCCCTTGAAGTTCGAGATATCGGAGTTCAATTATATACATATTTATTATATTATAAGGGTTTTCCAAGTTGTAATATATTTCCGAAGTGGATGTAAGCAAGCAAACACGAATATGTAGAAACGACACATGCAAAGAAGCAACTCTCTGGCTACTAGACACACATTACGGTTAGTAAGGGAAGAGTGTAGGTACATGTATGTATGTGTGTATATGTGTGTGTGTGTGGGGGGGGGGGGGGGCTAATAGTTACATGCATATCAATTTCGGATAAAATTGACAGCGGTGGGCGTGTATTTGACTTACTTTCTAATTCGCATCTTCTCAAACAAATATAATTAATCCTCTCAAGAAATATTCAGGGAGTATAGCAATAACTAGGAAAGGCCGATGGCGTTACGGATGATTACAGTGTAATTTGACATACTGTGAAATCACGTTTATCCGAACACTCAAATATGCATCATTTAGGACAGGTGACTGCTTAATCTTTAGGACAGGTGACTGCTTAATCTTTAGGACAGGTGACTGCTTAATGCAGGGTGAAGGTCATACAGAAAGCTCATCTGGGAGCTTTCTGTATGCCTTCACCATTCATTAAGCAGTCATCTGTCTAAATTATTTAAAATTCTTCTATTCCAAAGTTTCGAATAATCAAAGTTTTACTGTAATATGCTCTGTCATTTCAGAACTTCACTGCTACATTCATACCTTGTTTGATTCTCAATATTACTCTTACACGTATCACATGGGTTTATGGCCATCTAGGTTTATGCCATAAACGTGTTAACCATTTGAATGCTGAATATCAAAGTAGAATATAGTGTACCAGTGTTAACTAATTCTCTCCTACTGACGCCTGTTTGCGACTCTGTAAAACTCATTTATTGAAATAATTGTGATAAATAGAACCTTTGCTCCATAGGAGCAAATGCTCTATTCATCACAGTGGTTTCAAATTACACAAGTCTTAAATTCTCCTTTCCTATAGTTCATGCTCCTTTTCGGTAGGTTAATTCAAAGTGGTTGGGTGTAAATATAGCATAGGAGGGAATGAATTATATGATAACGAGTCAAATCAGTGTGAAAGGCTTAAATTTGCCATAGAATTTTGAATGACAAATGATGTAGACATTGCCCAGATTTCTTATATAGAAGGTTTAACTTTAAAGTGGTAATATCTGGGTTGTCAATTTATGTGTTGAGGGTTTGAAATGAATAGTAGATTCAGTGACTATGATATTTCCATCGAACGCGTAAAACGGAAATCCAGGTATAGTTAACTTTCGCAAACAATGTAGATTTAGAACGGTCGTCGTTTTAGAAAATGGCGTCTGATCAGGGTCTAAATTGTTTGTCACTCAATCGTATCCATTTTCGTTGTTACAGAAGATATTGACTAGATACATAGTTCCATCGCTGATCAAGCTCCATTTACACACACAATAAAAACAAAACAACCAACACTATGTTCAACTGGAATTGTAATTTCATGTAATTCCTTAACGTTAAACGTTAATCCCAGTTTGTATGCGTATACCAGTATGCATATCATATGTATTTGTATGTGTATGAGCGCCTTTCAATTGTTGTGACTCTATGTTTGGTCCTTGCGGATTCCTTTATAATTAACACATTTTGGTGCTACGTGACCTGTTCAGTGTCGCAGTGCTGTAAACTCCGAACTATCAACGTTAGTGTTGCAGTGTCCCAGACTAACAAGTACAACCTATAAATATTTTCAGTAAGACGCTTTTTTATGTTATACATGTATCTTATTTTACCTTTGTGTAAGTTATAGTGTTACATCTTGTCTTTCGTATTCGTTAACTTTCATTTAACCCTTTCCCTGATCTATATTTATACCAAATTTCAATACCTGAATATTCATGGACAGAATGGTTATGATGAAGTATGGAACGTGGAACATTGTATCCATTATATCAAATTTCACTACCAAACAGAGCAGACCTTGATGAGACGGCTCCTATAGGAGCCGTCTGATATGGGTCTACTCTGTTTGCAGATGCGTGAAGATGCGTTTATATGAAGGAAAGGATTACTGCATTGATAATAGGATGTCGGTGTTGAGCAGACAAGGAACAATTTATGTGAAGGTCATGTAGGTATGTGGAAGGGCAATTCATTTGTGCCCATGTGTTGCTATGGACCAAAGAACAGTACTGTAGTGCAGGTATGTGGAAGCGAAATTCATTTGTGCCCATGTGATGTTATGGACCAAAGAACAGTACTGCAGTGCAGGTATGTGGTAGCGAAATTCATTTGTGCCCATGTGTTGCTATGGACCAAGGAACAGTTCTGTGAAGGTACTGTAGGTATGTGGAAGCGCAATTCATTTGTGTGTTCTGTGTTGTTATGGACAATGAACAGTTCTGTGAAGGTACTGTAGGTATGTGGTAGCGCAATTCATTTGTGTTTTTTGTGTTGTTATGGACAATGAACAGTTCTGTGAAGGTACTGTAGGTATGTGATAGCGCAATTCATTTGTGTTTTCTGTGTTGTTATGGACAATGAACAGTTCTGTGAAGGTATTGTAGGTATGTGGTAGCGCAATTCATTTGTGTTTTCTGTGTTGTTATGGACAATGAACAGTTTTGTGAAGGTATTGTAGGTATGTGATAGCGCAATTCATTTGTGTTTTCTGTGTTGTTATGGACAATGAACAGTTCTGTGAAGGTACTGTAGGTATGTGGAAGCGCAATTCATTTGTGCTTCTGTGTTGCTATGGACTTTTGTGTCATTTCCTAATTTCATGACTTCTGGCCCCGAGGTTATAAAACTTTTTGCTGGAGTCTGAGATCATTCTCAAGTATCTGACCAATCAGATACTTGAGAATGATCTCAGACTCAGACTCAGAATGTTTATAACATTGGACCCAGTTTTTGTTCTATTTCAGATTGTCTACCACAATATTTCTTCATTCACTAATATACACATATTTCAATATATATTAGACCTTGATTGCAACATATGAATATTATACAAAACAAAAAAACAACAAAGCAACAGCCAAAATACAAAGGTCAAGAAGTTAATCATCTTTCCTCGGGTGATGTTCATAAATTGGACAGCAAAGACAGATCTGTGAATCTATTTGTTGAGACAGCTGTGTTCTGGTTAAAAAAGCTTTAGCGGTTGTAATATAACTAATAAATGATGCATTGGAAAACATTTGTGCATTTTCAAGAGCAACAAGCAAGGTCAAGAAATTATCCGATCCCTTGGAAACATAAAGACTGAAAAGTCTTTAATGCGTAGATGTAGAAAACGACAGCATTTGGGAGATAATAACATCCATCGGCAGACAAATATGTGCATAGTCGCTATATATAGTTACATAACAGCAACGCATTCCAGATATGTTTTGATCATGAAATTGGGCCCCTTCCTCTCGAAAAGGAGTTCTGCTAGACACAAACAACAATAATGCCTTAGCCAGTTTGGCAAAAGAAGCTGAATGTTGTTAAGCCCAAGTACATCGTGTTGCAATAGTAAATGCAATAGACATTAATTACCGGCATATTGTCGCATATTAGGTCATGGCAGTGACTGAATATACAGTAAAACCTCTCTATAACGGCCACTAAATTACATCAAGTATTTCGTGTTAAAGGCAGGTAGCAGCAACCTGTCCTAAATACCAACTAATTAACACAATTTAGTGACCGTTATAGAGAGGTATTACTGTGTATAATATATGAATTACATATGGAGATCACATGAGAATCTGACAACTAGATGCTGAGCATTACGTTCGACAAGAAAGACAACATCAGTAGTCGTAATCGTCAACCCTTACAACGCTGACTTTTCAAATGGACTATTCCAAAATTCAAACAGGTCAAGCTTATGGTGAATATTTAGGGATTTTTCCAAAGAAAAATGTAACATGACAAATAGTACAGACCCTGATGAAAGGGTTCCTCTAGGAGCCCTCTCATCTGGGTCTGCATTGTTTGCAAAGGGCATAACTAGTCACTCGTGTCCCGAACAGTAAGGGTTAGGTTTATTTGACACTACAACCATTCAGTCATAAATTTGAAAATATGAAAATGACCAAACCACATACCGCCTATAAATAGAGGTGTCATTGATAGGAACGATATCGATATATTATCAATTCATTGAATTCACGTCAGGCAATACAATATCGATAATGGTTTAAAAATATCGATACAAATGGATGACAATGGGCTATTTTTCTTATAGGTTGGTAACTACTTACATACGTGCAGTGAAATTCTTGATGAGACATATTCTGCAGGTGCTGTCTCAATCTGGGTTTCCATGAGAATTAAGTGTTACTTCAACTTACTTGTTTACAGTTTAAAAAATGAAGTTCGATCACAACAGTGTTGCTTGTGCCGTGTGGTGGCCGTAAAAAGTCTCCCCGTACACGTAATCGATGTTGTTATCATTCTCTTGCAGGATATGCAAGTAACATACACAACTCTCATTCGATCACAACAGTGTTGCTTGTGCCGTGTGGTGGCCGTAAAAAGTCTCCCCGTACACGTAATCGATGTTGTTATCATTCTCTTGCAGGATATGCAAGTAACATACACAACTCTCATTCGATCACAACAGTGTTGCTTGTGCCGTGTGGTGGCCGTAAAAAGTCTCCCCGTACACGTAATCGATGTTGTTATCATTCTCTTGCAGGATATGCAAGTAACATACACAACTCTCATTCGCCTCTTACATCATCATAAGTATGTCATGCACCTCGTGGTAGGTGTTGTGTTCACCAACAATTTGATGCACTTGGTAGCTACACTTATGTAATTGACGTGTTGTTGAACACAATACAGGTGCCCCTCTATCACTTTCCAATATGAATAAAGTTAAAATACCTCGAATAGAACTAAAAGCTTTAAATATGCAATCTGTGTCGTCTGTACAAGTACCCAGAAATATTTCTAATTTCTCTTCCCTTCAACCTTTTGTTCGTTTAAAACAACTTAATCTTCAGTCGGCTTCATCTTTTCACATACCATCTCTTTCTATTAATAAATGTTTTTTCAATGGACCAAGAGTTGTACTTTCACCTTTAAAATCTGTTATCCAAAATGTTTCTTCTATTCGTAAACGGTCCTTATGCAGACGACACAGAGTGTATCCAATTATCCAAAAGTGCTTTGCTAAGAGGTGCATATGTTGTAGTAACATTTCTTGTAATTCCACTATAAAATCTACAGTTAATGGTAGAACATTTAATGTCAAGATAAACTCAGACGTTGATTGTACTACTACTAACGTTATTTATGTTTTAACTTGAAACGCGCCTAGTTGCGGTATACAGTACGTAGGACAAACAGGACGTGCTTTGAAAACTCGATTTCGTGAGCATGCATATCAGTGTCGAAATCGTAAACTAAACAATTTTTTATACCAACACTTTCGGAAATCTGGCCATTCTTTTAAAGATGTTTTAGTACAAATTGTTGAGCATATAACATACGATAAGGAGGCGACTAGTAGCTTTAAATCGAAAGCTAGATTTATATCTGAATTAAATTGGATCAAAAAATTGCAAACACCTTTTCCTTTAGGACTGAATGATAATATTTACCAGACTGGAAATATTTCAAAAGAACCAGATATAGATATTTTTTCAATTTTTTCTATTAGAAAACGCAAATCTCGATCGCATGGCATTCGCAAGAATGGTAATATTAAACGAAAATCTCGTTTGAAATTGACTCTTCTTGATCTACATACTTTACGCCTAATTTCGGGTAAACATGCCATGCTTTCTAGACTTTCCTCCTTATCTATATGTTCATTAAAAGAAATTGACGAGCAAGCCGATAAAATTATTTTTCGATCAGATCCTCTCATAGGAACTGCTAGTTTGATACAAAGCTTTACTCTACATGTTCTCAGACCGCACATCGACAAATTATCTGAACACCAAAGATTCTTCTTGAAAATTCCTTTTATTAATAAAGGTATTGATTTTATTGACCTACAAAGTATTTTTAGAGACAAAAATGTAATTGACACTATTCCTAAATACTTTAAAAATACAGAACCACCTATCATCTGCTACAAATATAACAAACCCATCAGAAATACAATTTTCAACTACAATAAAATTGTGGCCGACCTTAATATTAATGATAATATTCCTGATAATTGAGATTGCGCCACCTCAAAATTTTGCTATTCTCCGGCTGGTCATGTGATTACTGGTAATTTTGAGATAATTAAAGATAAACGTCTACGATCTCTTTTGAATAAAGGTCCCAAATATAGAATACCATCCTTGATAGATTTTAACTCTTGTCGAGTTCAGATTGCGGAGGCTTTACAAAATTTTAGTATTAAATGGTGTCGAAGAGAACATGTTGAGTCTACTGCCCTTTCTTGTTGGAAAAAACTAATTTTGATATAATTGATAAACGCATTTCCTTTTACAGCTCTAATAAACACCTTCTTCCACCTAAACCTAGAACTTCATTTAGACATCTTAAAAAGGGTTTACAGGATTTCCATTCAAAATACGTTTTTGTTCCTGCTGATAAGGCATCAAATAATGTGATTATTATTTGACGATTACATTATATCGATGTCTTGAAGCAGGAAATTACTAATACCAAGTCATACATTTCAGTTACCACTGACGAAAAGACCATCATTTCAGACCATGTCAAAAAGTGTGAACAATTTGGAACCGATATTAAAATTACACAACATAAACTTCCTACTATGTATTGGTTACCAAAACTACATAAAAAACCATATAAAGCGCGTTTCATTGCAAATTCTAGTTCATGTACAACTACTAAATTGTCTATACTTTTGACTTCTTGCTTAACGAAGGTAAAGGAACATTTAAAATTTTACTGTGATAAGACTTATGAAAATTCTGGAATAAATCTCTTCTGGTCTATTAAGAACTCTTCAGAAGTCTTAAACAAACTTAAGAACAAAAGGTATCTTGCATCCACTGTAAGCACGTACGATTTTTCTACTCTGTACACAACTCTTCCTCATGTTTTAATTAAGGATAAGCTTACTAACTTGATCCAGAAAGTATTTGCCCGAGAAAAAACATCATTCTTGGCATGTAATGCTGAAAAAGCTTTCTTTACTGACGAGCAAATGAAGTATTACACCAATTGGACTTGCTCAGAAGTTTGCGAAGCACTAACCTTTCTTTTGGACAACATATTTGTACGTTATGGGAATGCTATATACCGTCAGGTAATTGGTATTCCCATGGGTACGAATTGTGCACCACTTGTCGCAGATTTGTTTTTGTACTGCTATGAGAGAGATTTCATGTTGAGTTTGAATCCTCAATCACAAGAAGATGTTATAAAAGCCTTCAATGATACTTGTCGATATTTGGATGATATTTTTAACTTAGATAACCCTTTCTTTAATGCTCTGATTCCTACAATTTATCCTAAAGAACTCAAATTGAATAAAGCTAACCCGTCCGACAATTATGCAGCGTTTCTTGACCTAGACCTTAAAATTAATAATGGAATGATTTCTTCTAAAATATATGACAAAAGAGATGATTTTGATTTTAATATTGTAAATTTTCCTCATCTTGACGGGGATGTTCCCCGTGCTCCATCTTACGGGGTTTATATATCTCAACTTATTCGTTTTGCTAGAGCTTGTTCATCTATTGACGATTTTAACAGTCGAAATCTCATTTTAACTGAAAAACTGCTTAAACAAGGATATAGATACCATAAACTAAGAAAAACTTTCTCTAAATTTTACTATCGAAATCTCTCGCTTATTGGCAAGTACAAATGTAATCTCAAGGTACTTTTGCGACACGGTATTTCACATCCTGAATTTTATGGTGATGTGATTTACAAACTTCGTAGAATTATTGGACATAACCATTTTCTCACTTTGTTCATCAAATATATAAAACAATTCATTAAAAAGGGATATGATCCTGTATTATTACAACATACTGCATGTTTGGTTGTGAACCCTTTTACAGTTGGCAATCACGCTGGCCTCTTTGCATGTACGCCGACAAGAAAGGTTTAGTACTCTATGAAGGCGACCTCTTAAATCCAGAAATGGAAGGAGAACGTCGGATATCTGTACTATTTCATTTTTGTCGTACCCTTTATTACTTTTCTACAGTTACTCTGTTTGCAGCTCAATCATTGAGTACACTAGCGATAGGTGGATACAGTATGTTCAATTAAATGTTTTTTTGTTATACATGCACTTTACCACTGTATTTGCTGTCGCGGTTGTTGTAGATTAGTCGGAGAGGGGATACGTTTATTTACACTGTTTGTCTTTTAGGATGGGGATGGAATAAGGGTGAGGTTGGGCGCCCATAAACCGGTTTAAACCCCCGGTGACTTTTGTCACTGACCGTTCCAAGGCGGTACATCCATCTTCCTCCTATTGAATGTTTGTTTTGTCTTTGTGCGTCTCTTGTTGTTTTTTCTACCCATGTACATTTGCTGTTTCCTTGTGTTGCTGTTCGGGCGAGTGTTTGTTCTGTATGTGGTATTTCCTGCATGACTCATTTTTGTACTTTTAGATAACTTGGAAGTGTTGCAGTACTTTATAAGCCATAAAGGATATACATGTACAGTATTAGTTCATATAATTTTATTGAAAGTTTTGGCTTTATACACTCGGGTGGATGTAATTATAGAGCATAAATTATGTTCGTGTATAGAAATCGATATATCGATGTATCGTCGATATTTTTCCATTGATATATCGATACAGAAATTTCCATAAATGGCACATTTACCTATAATTATATTCAAATGGGAAGTAGGAGGAATAACTTATCTTGATTGCTCTTCATTTGCTGTGAATCGGTCTAGAGTTCCTTTATGTTCAATATCCTTTGGCGCTACGTGACCTTTTCACTGCCTCCACTCCAATCCATCCTTTTTTGAGTTGTAGTTGTCCCAGACCCAATCAAACCGATATCTACTTTCAGTAAGGCGTTCTTTTCAGTCTTGTGTACATTGTAACGACAAATATTGTCTTGATTGCAATGAGTTTAGTTGAGGTTTGTTTTTAAGGCACTGCTAATATGATGTTGGTGTGGTACAGGCAAAACAAAGTTCTATGAATGCCGAGTGTGTATGTAGGGCGCATTTCATTTATGTTTCTGGTGTTGCTCTGCATTTCCGTGTGTCATTTCAAAAGTCTATGCCTGATATATTTTATTTGTGACATTTTAGATACAAAAAGTAGCCTATGTTTCAGATTTTCTGCCGGAACATTCTGGAAGATATTTTTTCTTTCAGTAATATACACATATTTCAATCTAGCATTTTTAACACTTTAAGATGAGAATTATATTTTTCAAGGGAGCAGAAAAATGATTCAGTGCTAAAGTAGCGATAGACTGACTAGAACTGTAGGACAAAGACTAACGAATGCCCCGCCCCATCCTCCAACGGCTACTCATTTGTGTATTGTAAAAACGTTGGTAATGGGCAATTAATCCAGTAACAGCTGTCAGGTCAAACCGCAATTTACAGGTGCACGGGTTCCCATGACAATCTGAATGACTTCACGCGTTTAGCAAAAAATACTCGTTGGGCCGGATGGACTGACAGACGGACGGACGGATGTACGGTCTGGACTTGATTACAAGTTTCCAATAGGCCTACACCCACATAACTTCGCGTTTTGGGAATATAATACCACGTGCTGTAAGTTAACTTTATCTTTCATAGAAATGGGATGGCATATATAAAACGTGATAACAAATATAAAAAAAACTCTGTAGATACATATCTTGTCAAATCTCCCGGTGAGAACTACATGTATTTTCCTCAGATTGTAATTGGACCCTGCTGAACTAAATAAATCTATAATGGATGAATTTGATACACTCGTCCGATAAAAGTTTTACATTTTCCTAACGATAGAAACAGAAGTACTGGGATGAATTTAGTTTTCCCTATATTTAAATCAATAATTGGTACAAATGGGAATAAGAATAATTTATCTCAGTACTAGGTACATATATGTATATATGAAGGTTGTTGCAGTTTTACGTTTTCTTAACCCTTTCAGTGCCAGCATTGTCGTCTGCTGGGCACAGTTTCGTTTATTTTAAGTGCAAGTGTGTGCACTTCTTCCATTTTCTTTGTGAAACAGTAAACAGAGTGTCAAACAGTTTGGATCCTGATGAGACGCCGAGTTACTCGGCGTCTCATCTGGATCCAAACTGTTTGCATGTGATATCATAAACCCGTCATTGTGGCACGGAAGGGGTTAAAAGGTTTGATTATGTTTACGCTAAAATTGTGCAGCGTGCGTGTCTTATTACGAAATACTGTTCCTATTTCGCTTCACATCTGTGCACCTTAATCATTCACTTATTAATTATTATTTTCGCTCTTAATGTCACACAAATGGGCTGATTGATATGGTGCAATTCTGTATATATTAATTCTTGAAATGTCAGCTTTATATAGATTCTTTAATATCGTGCTCGGCTGTACGAACTCAAATAAACATAATATGCTGATTTATATTAATACTAAACGAAGAATATGCCTTGCTTGTTTCGTATTCCATTAAAAATAACCATTTCAGAAATTGAATTGTGTACGCCTGGGCGACTTATTGTAAGCAATTCCGTTTCCATTCCATCACGCTTTGTCCGGTTTTCAAATAAACAGACAGCTTGTCGCGCACATTAACCGGGTCGATATATTCGAGGTCATTGTCACGTAAGATGTTGATACTGCTTTACTGTTGGCATGTTAGCAATTTCGTTTTCGCTCGCAACTCCACACTTTGTCCATTTTTATAAGTATCAACCAAACCGGTCATTTGTCATGCATATGACCCGGGTCGATATATTCAAGGTAGATATCAACACTGGGGGCCAACTACGTCCAGTGCTCCCTCCCTACAACGGCCCTCTCAATAAGGAGTCCCTCCTTACAACAACGCATGTCACTGTTTCCGAAACAACAAGGCCCCAGAAACAACTTTTTTCCATCGTATTTTCTTTATGCCTCCATCAAACCCTATGTTGTAATCAATCTTTAGAATCGTCACTTTGTGACGATTCTAAAGAGTGGTCACAACATAGGGTTGATTGAGGCATAACAGTTTTAGTTCTAGACATACACCTTATCTGGGGATCTGCTAAAAAGCTAATTTTGTTCGATTTTCCCTCTCTATAATAAGTTAACAACTCCCCCTGAACAACACATACAATCTTCGTATCCCAAAGATAGAGAGGGAGCACTGTATTATTATCAAAATGTTTTGCTACGACAATTTATATGAGTATTATAATAGATTTGTTTCCTACGAAGCCAACTTTGTTCTCGTTGGAAAACATTTCCCAATTGATAAACTGGCTTCGTAGGAAAACAAATCTATTATAATACCCATATAAATTGTCGTAGCAAAACATTAGATAATAATACGTAGTTGGCCCCCAGTGATCAAGGTCGTGGAAAATATAAATACGAATAACACTGGTATCCCGTTTCCGCTCTATATCTTTACCATGACTTTCCAGAATTTCAAATAATTTCACGCCCAGGATTATATATTGAGTAAAACCCCTCAAATGCGACCAGCAAAACATGGGCATAATTCACAGTGCCAAGGGCAGGTGGTACCTTAATGCATTAAGAACAGAACAGATACTTAATTAAGACTTATATACAGTAAAACCCCGCTAATGCGACCACCTAAAAGATGTATAATTCTGGGTGCTAGATGCAGGTGGAGGCTTAATGCAGGACAAAAGTAATGCAGAAAGCTCCTAGAGGAGCTTTCTGCATTACTTTTGCCCTGCATTAAGCAACCACCTGCCAATAAAGACACCCATGTTTATTCATTAAGTGGTCGCATTAGAGGGGTTCTACTGTATAAGTAAATCGTCTAGTTCACATGAAAATATATATTAATACCACGTGAGTATTTACAATACATGTATATACAAACAAACAACAAGGGACATCAAGCGTCCTTTGCACCAAAACATCTTATCAAGCTATTCAATAGTCAGTTAAAGAGTTTTAATATATGAAGTCAACCATAATCAGATCAAATTAAGAAATGAAGTACTCCATAATCAAATCAAATTTAGTTAAAAGAATGAACATACGCTTTCAAATATATATATATCTATCTACAAGATTCAAAATACCTTTCCTTATTGACAAAGCTTCTTTAATGAATAATGATATTTTAACCAATCTTGCCCGGTCGTTTATATTCAGTAATTGCAAAACTTTCCATATTGCTGGTCTACGATAATAATATATTTCAATATATCTACGCGTATAGTATCATAGCATATAGATATCATAATATAATATCATATTTATCTTCAATATCTAAAGTGTTACAACACTGGCAGTGTCTTTGGTCTCGTGGGATATTTTCTCGCGCATATCTGCCCGTCTGAATTCTTAACGGATGTGCAGAAAGTCTCAATCTACAAAGGTAGAATCTAAACTTTCTAGGCAATATGTAAAGATAGTTTTCAAAGCAAAACTGTACTTTAACGCCTTAGAACCGAACTATTTGCAACAATGCCAAACCATTCCTGTTTGTATACATCAATTAATCTATTTCTAAACTGATTGATAAAATAAATAGGGTTATCTATATAATTAATATCAAACATAAGCATAGCCCATATCACTGAGAAGCTTTTTTATACCAGATACCCAATTTTTTGATACCCTTTTCTGCAGTCATGCAAACCTTGTTCATATACAGTTTTTAAAATAATGTTATCAGAGTTTTTAACTTTGAGCAACCACCTGCTTATAAAGACAACCATGTTTATTCATGAAGTAGTTGCATTACAGGGGTTTTACTGTACCTTGTGTTAAGCAATCACCTGCTTTTTCACCGACCATTTTAATCAGTAAGTGGGCGCTATACCTATACACAAATATTGTAAACCTCATTTCATTCCACACACTTCATGATGACATGTTGCAGATCTACAGATAAAGATGCGTACCCAAATACTAAAATCGTCATTTCTCCACTAAACCCTATACTGTGGCCACTCTTTAGAATCGTCTCTTCGAGACGATTCTAAAGAGTGGTCACAGTATAGGGTTTGGTTGAGAAATAAACGAGTTATTCTTAAAAATGTTTAAATTCGCGCATCTTATCTGATCTGGACCTCTGACGTTCTCCAACAAAAATTATCTTACGTTGGAAGTTCTCCCAACAATTTCTCAGTTTCAACAAAATTCTGGAACAGTTTTTTTCTTATCTGCGAGTGTTTTACCAGAATAATAAAGCGGGTAACCAAACATATTTTGTAAAATCTACTTGACACAAACATGGTCATAAATATATCAGCTTGTCTCTGAGCTTTATCCCAGAATAGCAAATGTGGAGAACCAAAGCATGTTTTGAAAATATTATTTACTCAGGAATTAAACTTCTCTCCGAGGTTTCATAGAATTTACCAATTTATTAAAATCCTGCCGCGGAGCGGGAGGGAGTTATATGAATGGCCTTCGTCAATCCCTCTGTCTGTCCGTCCGTCTGTCCGTCTATTCACTGGGGGCCAACTACGTATTATTATCAAAATGTTTTGCTACGACAATTTATATGAGTATTTTAATAGATTTGTTTTCCTACGAAGGCAACTTTTTTATCGTAGGAAAACATTTCCCAATTGATACACTGGCTTCGTAGGAAAACAAATCTATTAAAATACCCATATAAATTGTCGTAGCAAAACATTTGATAATAATACGTAGTTGGCCCCCAGTGCTATTTGTCCGCTCCATATATCCTATGCCATTTGAAGGATTTTCATGAAACTTGCTTCAAATGTTAACAAAGTTGGGGCGAAGTGCAGAATACACGTGGCAGTCATGTCGGCTCAAGGTCTATTTCACATTTGAAGGTCAAGTGTTTTAACCTTCAATTTCCATTACATTTCCGTGTCCGCTCCATATTTTTAAACTATTTAAAGGATTTTCATAAAAGTTGAATCAAATGTTAGCTAAATTGAGACGATGTGCAGAACACATGTGGCTGTCATGTCGTATCAAGGTCAATGTCTCATTTGAAGGTCAAGTGCAATGTCTTAATTTAGGCGGCGGTGGGGGATTTAGCTGTCCTTTGGACTGCCTTTGTACATTTGAAAAGATCACGCATTTATAAAGTCTGAACCGATCTTTTATAGTCATTTTCTCTACAAAATAGTTGTTGTCCTAAGTTCTATTTTAGTATGTACGTTCGACTTGCCGCATTTATGTTAAACGTTTGTGAAATGGCAAATAATGTGTTTATTTCAGAGTTGGATAATTATCGGGAATTGTGATAAAATAAGCAATGTATAAGGGACTACAGAATTTGTAGAAATAAGATAAGAATAATTCAGACAAAATGACAAATAATAAGTACAGTAAAACCTCTCTATAACGGCCAATAAATTACATCAAGCATTTTATGTTAAAGGCGGGTGGCTGCTTAAAGCAACGTGAGAGTAAAACAGAGCGTTCTGTTTTACTTTCACCTTGCTTCAAGCAGCCACCTGCCCTAAATACCAACTAATTAACACAATGTTTTGGCCGTTATAGAGAGGTTTTACTGTATACATATTAGGTTAATTCGGCTGGCTGTGTAAGGGAAATAAGTTGTATAAATAGACAATTGATTCGGTACAAGTACACTACCTTAGAAGAAAACCATTTCTTTTTAACCCGGTTTAAGCTCGGATCCACTGTATGATTTGAACACTCCAGCGTCAGCTGTTGGAAGCAGTATGTGAACAATTTTGAATAATCAAAGAACTTATTTGTGTGAGTTTGTGAATTTGTTTCTTTTTGAAGTGCAATTTTGAAATTCTGTATCAGATTTAAACCACACACTGAAATACGTACATCAAGTATACAGTTACTGTATACATATTACCGGTGGTATACATGTACTCCATAGCATTTTAACTCCTTTCCTTTGAATATTTGAAATACAGCAAAACCTCTCTAATGCGACCACCAAAAAGGGGCATAATTCTAGGTGACAGAGGCAGGTGGTAGCTTAATGCAGGATGAACGTTATGTAGAAAGCTCCTACAGGAGCTTTCTGCATAACTTTCGTCCTGCATTAAGCAACCACATGCTTATAAAGACAGCTATGGTTATTTTTAAGTGGTCGCATTAGAGGGGTTCTACTGTACTATCATCATAATTATTTATTAGCTGAAGTTTTATAATGGCATATGTACACATGGGTTTTTTGGTATTGATAGAAACTGTAGAGTCAGATATATTATAATATAATAGAAGCAATCAGAGCAGACTCTAATCAGACGGCTCCTATAAGGGCCCAGGTATTTGGTGTTATACTAAATGACATTACATTTTTGCATTCAAACAGAATGGAGACTTTACTTAATGAGCATACAAGAAAAGTAGCTAAGTTTATTGTTAAGGCTTATCTACATATGAGAACATTATTATACAACCAGGTTTTACAGTAGATGTTCTACTGATACCAACCAGAAGTTTGATATGATTATATTCCCCAGAATGACATACCTAGGTATATAAACTGACCAATTATGTTTATATATACGATTTTTGTATACATGTTTATTTTATACGAATACGTTTGAAGGGGACATATATGCCCATGGGGCCGGGTGAAGTTTATACTTTAAATGATATTTGGTACATATTTACATTTGTAAATACATGTCACTATAATAAAAACAAACTTTCTATTCTATTCTATTTGAATGTGACATATAGGTCCAAGGGGCCAGGTGAAGTTTATGCTTTAATTTTTATTTGGTATATATTTGCATTTGTAAATACATGTCACTATAATAAAAAAAAACACTTTCTATTCTATTCTATTCCTATAGAAGCCGTCTGATCTTGGTCTACTCTGTTTGCAAAGGCGTTTGCATGAAGGAAAGGGTTAAGCAATGGTACAACATTTTTGTCGTACTTAAATTGAATCATTCTTCCGACGAATGTCAAAAACTACGTAAATGTATCCAGTAGTAGAAGTAGTAGTAGACGACTACTACTAGTAGTAGTAGTAGTAGTAGTAGTAGTAGGAGTAGGAGTAGTAGTAGTAGTAGTAGTAGTAGTAGTAGCAGCAGTAGTAGTAGTAGTAGTAGAAGTAGTAGTAGTAGTAGTAGTAGTTGCAGTAGTAGTAAGTAGTAGTAGTAGTAGTAGTAGTAGTAGTAGTAGTAGTAGTAGTAGTTGCAGTAGTAGTAAGTAGTAGTAGTAGTAGTAGTAGTAGTAGTAGTAGTAGTAGTAGTAGTAGTAGTAGTAGTAGTAGTAGTAGTAGTAGTAGTTGCAGTAGTAGTAATACCATTACATGTATCAGACTTAAAGACATTACCCAGGTCCATTCAATGATTCCCCCCCCCCATTGTTCTCAATAGGCGTGAAAATAACAGTAAAAGCATGATACAAGTGTGCAAAATATGGCAAGCCGTCTCATTCTGTCTAGAGAGGCCCTGACATACAATTAGTCAAGGGGAACACACTCAAAAGACCATTGTTGGTCAGAACCCAATAGAAGTTCAACCCTTAAGAAGCCTACCACTAACAAACAAAGGGCCATATGAAAACAGGTTGGATCCAGATGAGACGTCAAGTAACCCGGCATCTTATCTGGATCCAAGCTATTTGACAGACAACATTTTCACAAATCTTTACAAACTATGAAGCACTTTCACATTTGAAGCAGACAAGCAATTTAGCAGATGAATATTTTATAAGGATTAAATACATTAAAAAAACCTGAGCGCTTATGTATATCAGAGATAAAACTCTGGACATTTGGCCTGCATTAGAATCCATTTTAGAGTTATTATCCTTGGACACAGCTGCCTTTTCTCCCAACAAGGTCTATCAGAATATGTAAATACTGCTCAGAAAGTTATAATTTAACCCCTGCACCCTGCACTTGATCTCAATGAGATATATTTGTATGTGGAGTGTCATGAATGTAGGTTGAGCACTTTAGAAGACTTTCACAGGCCGAACGGACAAAGCGGGGCCTATATGCTCCTTCTTATAGTTTCAGGGAGCATAATAAAAAATAAAATCATATACTGCATTAGTGACAATCTAATCATTTCCAAATCATCAAATGTAAGAGACGGGCCTCACATGGAACGCTCCAGTGGTTCTTGACAGGCAGACTGCTATAGCTGTTACCATGTGCCGCATGCTTTTTCACAGGTTAGCTGTAAAGACCCAAGCCGGCCAAGGGAATGTCTTTAAAGACATTACCCAGGTCCATTCAATGATTCCCCCCCCCCCATTGTTCTCAATAGGCGTGAAAGTAACAGTAAAAGCATGATACAAGTGTGCAAAATATGGCAAGCCGTCTCATTCTGTCTAGAGAGGCCCTGACATACAATTAGTCAAGGGGAACACACTCAAAAGACCATTGTTGGTCACAACCCAATAGAAGTTCAACCCTTAAGAAGCCTACCACTAACAAACAAAGGGCCATATGCAAACAGGTTGGATCCAGATGAGACGTCAAGTAACCCGGCATCTTATCTGGATCCAAGCTATTTGACAGACAACATTTTCACAAATCTTTACAAACTATGAAGCACTTTCACATTTGAAGCAGACAAGCAATTTAGCAGATGAATATTTTATAAGGATTAAATACATTAAAAAAACCTGAGCGCTTATGTATATCAGAGATAAAACTCTGGACATTTGGCCTGCAGTAGAATCCATTTAACCTGCAGTGGAGGAGAGCTATAATATGTTCAAAGGCGCCCTAATTAAAGCTGAGAATTCAATTTTGTCTTGTAGAGCTGGCGTTCATATATACATGCCATGTTTGTTTGTACAGTGGAGAAAACGTTATCATTTCCCGTTTAAACGTATCTATACGCAAATGCATTGAAGTAAAATGTAGAAAAATACACCTTGTTGAAATATCTCAAGATATTTTTCATCTGAGTGGCAAACCGTTTGGAGCCTGATCAGACGCCGGGTTACCCGGCGTCTGATCTGGCTCCTAACTGTTTGCAATGGAAATAATTGTTTTGGCATAAACGCGTGGGAAAGAATAACGTAGGTTAATAATGTAGGTTGAGCACTTTAGAAGACATTCACAGGCCGAACGGACAAAGCAGGGCCTATATGCTCCTTCTTATAGTTTCAGGGAGCATAATAAAAAATAAAAACATATACTGCATTAGTGACAATCTAATCATTTCCAAATCATCAAATGTAAGAGACGGGCCTCACATGGAACGCTCCAGTGGTTCTTGACAGGCAGACTGCTATAGCTGTTACCATGTGCCGCATGCTTTTTCACAGGTTAGCTGTAAAGACCCAAGCCGGCCAAGGGAATGTCTTTAACAACTGTTTCTAAGTCTAAGGGAATGAACTCTTACAATGTTTTTCTTTTAGTACTGTAAGCTTACTCTCCTTTAGACTGCAAACAGTTTAATATGATTTTCCTTCTAATATGAACGCGTTTTCAGAAGACCCAGATTTGACCCTGTCTGGGGGCCATCTGATGATGGTCTTTTCTATTTGCTTATGAAATTATGATAAATCTGATAACAGTTTTTATAAATCCTGTGTACAAATGCCATTATATATATATATATATATATATTATAGCGTTTAAAGTTTATTTCAATTTCTTCCAAAAGGTCATAGACCCATGAGGAATAATCAAACATATATGCAAAATATGGCGACACATCATATATGATATAAAATACATAATTACATACAGTTACAGTACATATACAAAGTAGCATTTATATATATGTATATTTGCTCTGGCTCTACGCGCCTATTAATATTTATTGAAAACAAATTTCGATCATATATGTATAGAATTTGCTTGCCACGCAGTATATTCATGTTTATGTAGATAACCATCAAGATCCACTGTGTACCGAGAAAAGAGAACAGTAGTTTTATATGAATTTCTAACGTTAAATAACAGCAAACATACAACTATATTAATGCGAAACCACGCCACAAGTTTATGTAGAAAGTGTCCAATTTTCGCCTGACCTTGTTCGAAATCGAAATAATATAACAAGGTCAGACTGCAGACATGTGAGTATTTCACCAAAAACTATGTTTTTACTGAATATGTTTATTGAAAGTGTTTCAACACTTGATATTCCCTTTATATTAGATCTTATTATATTATAAGACCTACAAAAGGGGACAATAAGTGTTTATCGCACGACTAGCGTCTCTACAGTTCAACCAATACGACTCGTGTAAAAACAAAAACAAAAGAAAATAAATATATACATACTTATGTTCTAATATGCCATATATAATATAGCAAATATTTAGATATGTACCTATGAACTAATTTTGAAACATCTTAAGTATAGTTTGATATATATTTGATATAGTTATTTAACCTTGTATATTTCAAATGTTACATATCGTTGTACAAAATGTTGCTCCTAAGTGCAAATGCCTTATTAACAAAAGTTGCCAAGTTTTTAATAATGCATTTATTTTCGCTATCAAACAATTGTATAAGTTTCTGCATACTTGGGCGTTTCCAATAGTACGTTGGTATATATGATTTTCTTAACGTATAAAACATATTACATTCTAATATAAAATGGTATTCATCTTCTAAAAGATTACAAACACTGCATTTTCTATCGATCAAAAGTGTGCTTACTGGTTTGCACCATCTACCAGTTTCAATAGATAGCCTATGAGATGATACTCTTAACCTCGTTAAACTAGTACGGAATTTTCTTATATTCAATGTATTTAAATATGGCTGGAATGTAAAACTCGATATATACTTGTAGAATGTAGCTCTACTAGAGTTATTTAATCTGCCAGACCAGTTCTGTATGAATTGGTCTTTAATCCTTTGTTTAACACTACATAAGAATAGCTTAATATTATAAATATTCATTATATCATTATTTCTTACATGAATATTCAACATAGAAATGGCTAAACTATATAAACCGAAAACGGGTAGAATTTGACTGGAGATGAAACACTTGCAACCTCCATGAATTTACGCAAAATCATCGCAACTATGAGTATTTAAAGGACAGCTTCTAAAGGCAATTATGTCTATTCATTGGGAGGTCGCTTTAGACGGATTCTATTGTACATTGCTCCGCCCTTTTGTCTTGTAAAAGAAGTCATTAGTATGACATAAACAAGGACAATAACGGCCTTACAGACCCATAACTAGACCTCTTTCTGGTGGTCGCTTAATACATGTTCTACTGTAAGTGTAGTAAACATTCTCTAATGCAACCACTTAATGGATAACGTAGGTGTAGGCGGTTGTTTAACCCTTTCCCTTTAAGATATGATGACGTCACGAATTTGTATTAGCTTTTTTAATAGGAGATGTACACAGTATTGTTCGGTACGGTAGAAAATGTAGAATCAGATCTGTATTATTTCGTAAGCAAACAGAGCAGACCCTAACCCGAACGGCTACTACGGGGCCGTCTGGTCTGGATCTACTCTGTCTGCAAAGGCGTTGAAAGGCGTTTGTATGAAAAAACGGTTAATGCATGGCGAATTTAATACAGAGAGCCTTCTGTAAAACGTTTGTCCTGTACTAAATAAGACAGTTTAGATAAGTGCTAGACGTAGTAGTAGTTGTAGTTTCAGATTACAGTAAAAACCCTCTATACCGGACGTTATTTTTAAAGTCAGTATACGATTCGGTCTTTGAGACAGGTGGCATCTTTATGCAGGGTGCAAGTCATGCAGAAAGCTCCACTAGGAGCTTTCTGTATGACTTTCACCCTGCATTAAGCAGTCACTTGCCTAAAAATATCCAACTTCTTTTCTACTAGAATTCGGGTTTTACAGTAGTAGTAGTAGTAGTAGTAGTAGTAGTAGTAGTAGTAGTAGTAGTAGTAATAGTAGTAGTAGTAGTAGTAGCAGTAGCAGTAGTAATATTAATGGTAGTAGTACTACTATACTAGTGGTACCAGTAGTAGCAGCAGCGGCGGCGGCGGTGGTGGTGGTGGTGGCGGCGGTGGTGGTGTTGGTGGTGATGGTGGTAGTAGTAGTGGTAGTAGTTTGTAGTAGAAGTTTGTGGTAGTAGTTTGTTGTAGTAGTTGGAGAATCCCGACATTACAATTCGTTAGCCTTTGTAACACTGTGTCTGTTATGAAATGTTGTCTGCTTTAAAACTCCGATATGTATGAGAACCTATTGACCGACTATCAAACAGCTTGATGAGAAGCCGAGTTACTCGGCGTCTCGTCTGGATTCACGCTGTTTGAAAATACTAGCTACGGGTCACGATCAGCAGGCGACGTTTTAACCCTTTCCTTCTTATAAACGCACGCATTTTCACGCATTTGCAAACAAAATAGACCCAGATCAGATGGCTTCTATATAAGAGCCGTCTGATCAGGGTCTACGATGTTTGCTAATGGAATTTGATAGATTTTCTAAAATGGCTAAAATGTTCCACCTTCCATACTTCATTATAACTATTCTGTCCATGAATATGCAATAGGTAGTGACATGTAGAATAAACACAGAACCGGGAAAGGGTTAAGCATGCTCTAGTGTGGTCTGGATCTAGATCTACACTGTTTAATATTCAGAATCTTGGTTTCGTAGGTCCAGATGGTGCACCTTGTCTAAAGTTTAAAGACTGGCATGTTTAGCAGACGACTGATTCAGTCAAACATGAATAGCAGAAGATGTGTTGAGCAGACATGTTCAGCAGACGACATTTGCAGCAGACGAGTTCAGCAAACATGTTCAGTAGACAGCAGATATGTTCAGCAGACATCAAGTATGTTCAACAAATAGCAGACATGTTCTACAGATATGTTCAGCAGACGACAATTTGCTTATTATGCTAAGAGTTTTGCAAACTATAATGTTTGTAAACGTGGTAAACAAATATATCAGTCAAACCGATTTTGTATATCAGGTAAATAAGACGATTTACCGACTTTTTGCGGGCTGCTTAGGCCTACCTGTTTAGGTCAAAGTACGCTGTTAGTACAAATCATTTATCTCTGAGAATGATGCAATCATACCATGGATACAATATACGCTGAGAGTCAAGGAAATCATATTGGCGGAGAATAGTACAGGGTCATTCTAAATTGTTACCTGCAAAACAAAAACAGCTGGCGCCCTTATCTTTTCCGATATGATGACTTTAGTTAAATAAAAACTGACATCTGCTGGAAGACGTGTCTTTGCAATTCCATTAATTTGTTTCAACCCAAATGACAGATTGAGTGGATAGTGACCATTGTACCAGTTGTATTATTATACAATGCATTTTTGTGAAGCAGAGGTCTTTCAATACATTCTACGTTTGGTGTCACTGACCGATCTGCCCAAATGACAAACGGGCGTTGCTTTGCATTTGTCGCTAAAATTTACATAGTCCATACTGTCTGAAACAATGGCGGTGAGCGTTTAACTATTCTCTGCAGTAATGATTGCCTCTATGGTAAATAAACAACACAACAGTTGTTTCGTATACAATGTACAGTAAAAACCCTCTAAACGGGACGTTCAAATTAGTATAAATATCGGTCTTGGAGACAGGTGACAGCTTAATGCGGGGCGAAAGTCATGCAGAAAGCTCCTCTAGGAGCTTTCTGTATGACTTTCACCTTGCATTAAGCAGGCATCTGCCTAAAAGTATCTAAATTATTCTCTGTTACAATTCAGGTTTTACTGTACCTCATTCTCGGACAAGTAAAACGGTAAATCGCTGACTCAATTACGCGTAGTAATTCGGTCACAGAGAATTATTGTGTATGAAACTCCAAATTTGTCAACAAAAAAAACAGCACGTTCTTGAGTTTTCATTATCTATTTCGCTGCCAGCATCACACCTATGGGTATCTATACATTCAGCTTGGAACCAGATCAGACGCAGAGTAACAAGGTGTCTGAGAAGGGTGCAAGCTCTTTGTTACTTTGGTGATATGTTTTGAAAGAAATGGGGAGAACATTAACCCATTTGCTCCCACGATCCCATATATGGGATGTAGGCAAACAGTGTAGACTCTAAGCAGACGCCGCATAATGCGGCGTCTGATCAGAGTCTACACTGTTTGCTGATAGGAAATTCAATATAAAACAAAACAAAATGAAAATTTAGACCAGACATCCCTTAGATAAAAGATAGACTAATCCAATATATAAGCATGGAGCAAATGGGTTAAACAAGGGAAACTTGTAGCAGACGACAAAATTTACAGACGACACTATTTGGCAGCGAAAGCGTTAATTGTGCCATGGACTAGGGGCATTCGGAACAACAAACAGTGTAGACGAAGATTAGTCAGTCTTTTAACTTTCAAAATAGTATCGTCTGAAAAAGTTGTCTTCTGCTACAAGTTTCATTTGTTTAATGTTCTCCCCTTTCCTTTCAAACTGTTTGCATAAATAATTACAGGGGCGACAATGAAAGAGCAAAAAATCAAAGGCCGACTTATCCTAGTCACTCATGTTTGTCCTGTTTTCGGTTCAGGTGCCTAAGTTCAATTCTGTTTGCAAGTCATGTAAGTGCTCAGGTTGTCACGTGCTTACACGTTGTCCAGGTGTCCAAGTTCATCCCAGTTTGCAAGTCCTGCAAGTGACAAAGTTCAGGACTTTAAGCAAGTGGTTGCAAGTTATAGAGGTCTTCATACCTTCACGAAACCATCTGCACATCGTTAATCACATCGTGATATGTCGGTAAATAGCTTTTAGCTAATGTTAAATATGTTGTGAAAACACCCGACTATAAATAAAGTTTCTTGTATCTTGTATCGTATTTTTTTCAATGAAGCAATGCTTTCACGAATATATTGTCATCCGTGTGGTTATACAAAATAGCTAAAGCTTACCCATACTGAGTAATAAAAGTTAATACATGTAAATGTATAAATAATAGTTACCAAGTAACAAATTAATGTTCAGCCTTGGTCCTTAAACATGCGAAGCGCGACATGACTCGCATATGTGCAAACAGCTTGGATCCAGATGAGACGCCGAGTAACTCGGCGTCTCATCTGGATCCAAGCTGTTTGACACTCGGTCAACAGTTTCTCAAACGTTTGTACGAATCGAAAAATTGTAAAAAAAATAAGATTAAAACGGTTTTGGTAGACATATTTTTTGCAACACTATAATGGTTATTAAAATGACGTTACGCTGTGTCAGTGTCTGCAGTGATAACTGTTATGAAACAAACGCAAGAAATCTTGCATGGATATTTCATTTACATGTATTAAACATTTAATGGCAATATGAATAATAACACTTTCCCTCATACAAACGTGTTTTCACGCATTTGCAAACAGAGTAGACCCAGATCAGACGACTCCTAGAGGAGCCGTCTGATCAGGGTATGCTCTGTTTGCTAATAAAATTTGATAGATCTTTTTCTACACTTGCTAAAATGGCTACAATGTTCCACCCTCCATGCGTCATTTATAACAAATTTGTCCATGAATATTTAGTAGGTATTGAACTTTGTAATAAACATAGAACAGGGAAAGGGTTAATTATATATCGGCACGCGCACATTGGAAATGTTGACCAAGGCAGAAACTGTAGAATTAGATTTAGATATACTATATTATCCCGTAAGCAAATCCTAATCAGATGACCCCTACTTGGGTTATCTGGACAAGAGTCTAATCTGTTTGCAAAGGCTTTAAAAATAATTATGCATGTTTATTGAGCAAAGGGTTGGGTTTAGACATGTTATATCTATTTTCTATCTACGGCGGACCGTCAGCGTGATGTGAGTTTGACCAAGTTTGTCCAATAATGTGTTGATCCTACTTCTGTTACATATTCGAGTTCATTGTCGTACATGGTCTGGATCGACCGATTAACCCTTTCCCTCATATAAACGTGTTTTCACGCATTTGCAAACAGAGTAGACCCAGATCAGACGGCTCCTAGAGGAGCCGTCTGATCAGGGTCTGCTCTGTTTGCTAATAGAATTTGATAGATATGTTTCTTTACTTTCTAAAATGTCTACAATGTTCCACCTTCCATATTTGGTTATACCTATTTTGTTAATGAATATTCAGTAGGTATTGAAATTTGGCGTAAATACAGAACAGGGAAAGGGTTAAAGAATTTGACTGAAATATAGACAGCATGAAATGGTTTCCGATGGTTATAGTTCTCTGTGTGCAATGGTGCGGAGGTCGTCGCGTTTTTGGTTCAAAGTATAAGTACAGGAAGATGATGAAACACGTAAACCATACATGAATGCCGGGCACCCATTCATTGTCATTTACAAACAGTGTAGACACAAATCAGAGGGCTCCAAGATAAGCCCTCTGATCTGGGTCTGCATTGTGTTTTTTTACATTCAAAGTCATTTAGCATGTTTAAGCTTTTCAAACTGAATGACTGTCGGACTTATTCCACTCTGAAAATACAGTGCTGAAAGGGTAAACCTGTATATCCTACAATGAAATTACCGTCTGCTCCAACTCTCGTCTGAGCAGTGCATATCCTCTTAGTTCAATGCTTCAGGAATTAGTACGTCGACCGCTTATCAACCAGTTTGGATCCTGATCAGATGCAGATGTCTTTTTTTCATGGGATCGATTAGCAGCATGAGCGCCAATAGCCTTGACCTCTGACGAACAAACAGCTGATCGTTGGTTATATAGTATATATACGCCCAGTGCGATCAGCTGTTTGGTCTACATTTAGACTGCTCGTGAATTGATCACTGGTCGAAATAACGTCATCACAAACTGACCTTGAAAATATTTCATTTCGCAAGATGAGACAAATGCACGCAAAGTGCACCAGCTGAATAGATATCCTTCTACCATGTCGTATGTGTCATTTCGTGAAGTAGGCAAAAAGAAAAGATAACCGCATACGATTGGCTCTTAGGGTTTTAACCCTTTCGGTGCCATCATTGTCGTCTGCTGGGCACAGTTTCGTTTATTTTTAGTGTAAGTGTGTGCACTTCTTCCATTTTCTTTATAAAACAGTAAACAGAGTGTCAAACAGTTTGGATCCTGACGAGACGCCGAGAACTCGGCGTCTCATCTGGATCCAAACTGTTTGCATGTGATATCATAAACCCGTCATTGTGGCACGGAAGGGGTTAAACATTTGGTGGGTTCCCAAACAATGATTGATAACCATGACCATGATGACCATGGTATCGGGGAAAAAACCTGAGTGTCTGACTCCTTGATACCGAGAAATGTAAATACAGTAGAAACCCTCTAATGCGACCACTTAATGAATAAACATGGATGTCTTTATAAACAGGTGGTTGCTTAATGCAGGACAAAAGTAATGCAGAAAGCTCCTCTAGGAGCTTTCTGCATTACTTTTGTCCTGCATCAAGATACCACCTGCATCTAGCACCCAGAATTATACCTCTTTTAGGTGGTCGCATTAGTTTAAACATATTTTATTTCATATAGATCTAGTTTCGTAATCTTGCGTATCATCCATACGTATGTACAGAAAGGATTGGGTCGAAAGCAACATGCTTATAAAGACCCTCTCCCTAGGTGGTCGCATTAGCGGGGATTTACTGTATCACACTGCAACGTGGTAATAAACTGCACATAAAGAGAGACATATACATGTCTGACATAAATCACTATATGCAATGATCGTTTGTCTCGGGACAGACATGTGGTATTTTTCTCTGGAGTATATCCTGTTTGCCGGGTATCCCATTAACTCATTACCTCATAGGCTATTTTTAGATACAACATATTTGAATTAATCTACCGAAAAGGAGCATTAATTAGAGAAAAGGAACATTTTTAGAATTTTGTAGTTTGAAACCATTGTGATAAATAGAGCATTTGCTCCTATAGGTGCAAATGCTCTATTTATCACAATGGTTTCACAAAGTGAATTTTACATAGTCGTCAAAAGTCGTCAATATGAGGGAATAGGTTAAGGATTTTCGGGGCATACCTGGGTCAGAAAGGTTCACATTTAGACAGCTAAACTAAACATGTTGTCTGTTTAACCCGTTCAGTGCCAGCACTGTACCAATTTTGCCTGCTTCAAGTGTTAGAGTGACGCTCGTTCAGTTTCTTTATAAAAACAGTGTCAACCAGTCTTGGTCCTGATGGGACGTCTCATGTGGATCTAAATTGTTTACATATGATATCACAGATCACATATCTGTCTTCATGATACTAATTATATTATAATACAGTTAAACCTCTCTATACCGGCCACTTACTGTGTTAATTAGTTGGTATTTAGGGCAGGTGGTTGCTTAAAGCAAGGAGAAAGTAAAACAGAACGCTCCTATAGGAGCGTACTGTTTTACTTTCGTCTTGCTTTAAGCAGTCACCTGCATATAACACTAAATATTTGATGTAATTTAGTGGCCGTTTTAGAGAGGTTTTACTGTAGATCTGATTCTACACCTTCCACCACGGCCAAAACACGCTGTAAATACACTGTACATACATGTATGTCATAAAGATCAGCTAATAAATATTCATAATTCCATTATTTCTTAGAATATTCAACACAGGACATGGTTTAACCATTTCCTCCATAAATACGCCTGTCCACGCCTCTGTAAAATTCACCTATTGAAACCATTGTGATAAATAGAGCATTTGCTCCTATAGGTGCAAATGCTCTATTTATTGCAATGATTTCAAACTACAGATTTCTAAAAATCTCCCGTACTCTAGTTAATGCTCCTTTTCGGTAGATTTATTCCAAATGGTTGGATCTCAAAATAGCCTATGAGGTAAAGGTTTAAAATGTCTTAGTCAGGTAAAGGATTAAAGAATGCTCTTATCTGAAACCTTCAGTTTACGTTGGTATGCATCTAGTACAAGGATTAGGCTTGTGTATGATGTCCTCTTTCTGCTATTTTAGGTTTAAGATTTAATAATTATTATCTCTGCCTACGTGAGGTAAGGTAAGATGAGCTATTTAACGCGGGCAAGATCTATAACAAGTAATGTAAGCCTAATTGGGGTTTTGAACCGACAACAGTGATAATGCACCGTGCAATATATGACCTATAACTAAACACTTTTTTACCCTTCAAAATAACAAGTTCAATTCAGAAGACAGATTTGAAACTATCTGGCACTATGTTTTAAGTTGTTACTTTAAAAGGTGTGTATTGATCAAAAAAGAGATAATAAGCCATATCACGGGGGGGGGGGGCATTTCGTGGGTCTAGATGGTCTTTAAAGTCAAAAAATTGATTGGGTCGATTTAGTGTTATATAATAAACATGTACATATAACACTAAATCGACCTAATCATTTTTGTTTGACTTTTTAGATCATCTAGACCCACGAAAGCCCTCCTGTTAGCCATATATCTATAGGTACTAAACAATCAAGCATTTCTGATAGGTGTTTTATTAAGACAGGGCAACCGATAAAGGGGCGTACTCATATACTAAAATCGTCAGTTCTCCACCAAACCCTATGTTGTGACCACACCGTAGAATCGTCTCCATCAAACCCTATGTTGTGACCACACTGTAGAATAGTCTCCACCAAACCCTATGTTGTGACCACACTGTAGAATAGTCTCCATCAAACCCTATGTTGTGACCACTCTATAGAATCGTCTCAAACAAACCCTATGTTGTGACCACACTGTAGAATCGTCTAAAACAAATCCTATGTTGTGACCACACTGCATAATCGTCTCAAACAAACCCTATGTTGTGACCACTCTGTAGAATCGTCTCAAACAAACCCTATATTGTGACCACGCTGTAGAATCGTCTCAAACAAACCCTATGTTGTGACCACTCTATAGAATCGTCTCAAACAAACCCTATGTTGTGACCACACTGTAGAATCGTGTCAAACAAACCCTATGTTGTGACCACATTGTAGAATCGTGTCAAACAAACCCTGTGTTGTGACCACACCGTAGAATCGTCTCAAACAAACCCTATGTTATGATCACGTTTTAGAATAGCCTCCATCAAACCCTTTGTTGTGACCACTCTATAGAATCGTCTCAAACAAACCCTGTGTTTTGACAACTCTGTAGAATCGTCTCAAGCAAACCCTATGTTGTGACCACACTGTAGAATCGTCTCAAAGAGACGATTCTACAGTGTGGTCACAGCATGGGATTTGGTGGAATTCTTGTGTTTTGATTCATGCGTCAAGTATCCTGACCTCTGTAAATTAGAACTGAAAATCGAACATGAGTGTGTTGTGTAGTGTTATTATATAACTTTCGCCAACAAATTATGCTGACACGGCGTCAGTGTTATTTTCTTTATCTAAAACTGTCCCGTCAACATTTAGTTGACAAAGAATATGCAGATAAACACGCATTAACAGGTGCATGACGTATATAGATGCGTAACTTTACTGTACCTAGTTGTCGCGGTACACTGCACAACTTGGTTAGGGTGTTTACAGACAGCTGGGAAAACTGACGCAATCGCAAATAAGACAATAAATCTATTTACAGAATCATCAAGCAGCATAATTATTTTCTATTCGCCTACATAAGAACCCTGAATTGATGTTATATAATATGTAATTAACTTTTTGCGTGCTGTTGACCTATTCTCCTGTCACTTAAATTACCTATGCAAACAGTTTGATGCCAGATCAGATCCCATAACGTGAGACCTGCGTCCAAGGTTATAAAACTTCGGAGTCTGAGTCTGAGATCATTCTCAAGTATCTGACTGGTCCGATTCTGGGCAAGCTCAGAATATGACCAATCAGATGCTTGAGAATGATCCCAGACTCAAGTAAAATCGGGGCATTATCTACGATCAGTGAGTCTCTCAGACTCAACTTCTTAAAAATTAAAATCAAGAAATTTAATAGTTTTGAAAAGGTTGCAAACGACAACCGAGCAGCAGACGACGATTGAGCAGACGACAAAATTACTTCCCACCATCGGGGAATTTATGATAAACTGTACCAACAATGTGGATCTATAACTCGGCGTCTCATCAGGATCCATGATTTTGATTGGTCAGATTTGAGTTCTCAGGCTTTTGATTGGTCAGATTTGAGCCAAAGACTGAAATCTGACCAATCAAAAACTTGAGAACGAACTCAGACTCAACTAAAAGTTTTATAAGCATGGACCCAGGATCCAAATTGTTTTGACCTTCTAACTTGGTCAGACTGTATTTATGAAGAGAAATAAAAAGTGTGATTTTCAGAATTGTAACAGACGACAAATTTGGCAGACGACAATTACTCGGCATATTATGCAAACTGTTGCAGGCGATGGTTCAACGCCAGCAAATGCAGAACGTACGATGGAACTATTTCAAATCGGAAATCCGTGTATAATTCCGGCTAAGTCAATCAGACGAGAGTGGGTTAGCCAACATTACTGAGTGTCTTGTGTCCGAAAAAGAAAAGTGGTGCAACTAGTTCTAACCCTTTACTCCATGAACATTTGGCATAAATTGACCACACCATGCATAGTCATTGATTTAATTAATGTACAGTAAAACCTCTCTATAACGACCACTAAATTGTGTTAATTAGTTGGTATTTAGGGCAGGTGGCTGCTTAAAAGCAAGGTGAAAGTAAAATAGAACGCTCCTACAGGTGCGTTCTGTTTTATTTTCACCTTGCTTTAAGCAGCCACCTGCCTTTAACACAAAATACTTTATCTAAGTTATTGGTCGTTATAGAGGTTTTACTGTAGAAGGGACTTCTTTGCTTAGGCAAACATATAGGATCGATTTTATTTCATAAGCAAACAAAGTAGACCCAAATGTCCGGGTCGTCTCTGTTTCAAAGGGTGTGAAAATGTGTTATATGAAGGAAACGGTTAATCGCATTTTCTATCCATTATCAGCCCGCCAATCACCCAACCGCCAGCACGTCCGCCCGCCCGTCCGCCCCGCACGCCCGAAAGCCTTGAGTTTCTTTCATAATCCATATATTCATTAACTATTTAAATTAATAAGAAACTCGACAAATACTGTACCTGATGATCCCATGCCCATATTTGTCACTCATGGAATAGTGACGCTACACTTAAGAACAAAGGCGATCAGCTGATGTTGCGGTTAAAAGTACTCTGCTGATTCATTATTGTCTGGAGACCACTCTAGATGGAAAAATAGAGGAAAATCAGCAACGTCATGTAATTGTCTGATCCTTGAAACCTTGAACCCTTGAAAACAGTCGATATATCATAGAATCCATGATCATCTATATCTGTCCTCCTTAAGACCGCGCTCAGTAAACAGGCTTGTTTGTCGAAATCAGCTGTTTATCTATAAATAGTAACAGTTATTTTCCACTGTTGTCTATAAATAACGTGTCCCGTAATTGGGGCATTCGGTAGGTAGTAGTCGGTTCGCTATGAATCTTGAACGAAATTTAACACGTCTCTCTTTTCCTTTTTAAGTTTTGAATAGACATATAAATTGAACAAATGGTCAATGATCTCGCGAGATGCTATGTATTCTGTTTAATCTGACAACATGTTTAGCGCGCAAAGATAGTTCTGGACAGTCTGCTTATGACCAGCCAATAAGCTGTTACATGGTGACTGGATAATGTGACAGCGTATGGTTTGATTCCACACTATATACAGAAGAACCTCTTATAAGCGATATTATATGATGGTAATGATGATAGTAATGATGACGATGATGATGATGCTGATGATGATGATGGTGGTGGTGGTGGTAATCATGGTGATGATGATAGTGGTGACGACAATGTTAATAATAATAATGCGATGATTTGTTAGGATTAACTGTTTGCAATATGATGTAGACAACGTGTAGACTGAAATTTAGATATACATATACTTTTTGAAAAAAATCAAATCGACCCCATAGTGACGACGTTGGGTGACTGAGGTCGCATGATGAAGTCCCCCGCCGAGGGTGTATATGTCTAGTATTGCGGTCAACTTGTTTGTGTAGTGCGAATTAAGAATAATGGGACAGAAACCTGATACATACAATGCAAAACACGTTTCGTTAACCGCATTATTTCTGATCAGATCGGCAGAACAACGATATCGTATGTTTGGCGTTTTTAACAATTAGGAAGTACTGGAAAAGTACCTTATAATCATTTTGAAACTCGAACTCTTGCGAAACTTTACATCCGCCCATGCAGTAACGACAAAATAAGATTGAATACAGAGTGACTAACTGTCGAGACCAGCTGACTGGACACACTGTTAGTTGAACTTTGGATCTTTCGACTGTGAATCACTGAATATGTGTAAGATAAGATCTGGCAAGAATACTTTTGACCGTGTAGTTGCGAAACAAACCTTACCCTGTCAAGGAAAACAACACTAGAATTTATAAACGATTTGGATCCAAACTAGATACCGAGTAGCTTGGATTCTCACGAGGATCCAGCATGTGTACCTGATCCAATCTGTTTGACACTCGTTCAATAGCTGTTCAAACATCTGATTGGTCAGATTCTGAGCCTTATCAGAATCTGACCAATCAGATGCTTGAGAATGATCTCAGACTCACACTCAGAAGTTTTATAACATTGGACTCTTGCTAAGCTCGACCTGACTCGCGTTTGCAAACAGCTTGGATCCAGATGAGACGCCGAGTAATACCGCATATCATCAGGATCCAAGCTGTTTGAAACTCGGTCAACAATTTATCAAACGATTGTACTAAACAATGCAACATATCAGCGTTTTGGCAGCCATAATGTTTTCCAGCCCGATTAACCCATTCCCTCATAGGCTATTTTTAGATCCAACCTTTTTGAATAAATCTACCGAAAAGGAGCATTAACTAAAGAAAAGGAAAGTTTTAGAAGTGTGTAGTTCTGAAACCATTTTGATAAATAGAGCATTTGCTCCTGAAGGAGCATATGCTCTATTCATCACAATGGTTTCAAAAAGTGACTTTTACAAAGGCGTAGAAAGGCGTATTTATGGAGGAAAAGGTTAAGGAGTCAGAAGTAAGATTAAACTTACAGAAGGTTAGAGTATGAGTAAAACAACGCCCGAAATCTGCGCGCGCGAAGTAATTTTTCGTCTGCATCAATTGTCGTCTGCTTCAGTTCTTAACAAAACATTCACTCATTTCTTCGCAAAATATTATAAAATATGTCAAATTGTTTGGATCCTGATGAGACGTCGCATTATGCGGCGTCCCATCTGGATCCAAACTGTTTACATAGGTTATAACAGTTTCGTCGCTAGAGTGCAAAGAGTTCAACAAGATAATGGTTAGGTCATTGACCTTTGGGCTTGGTATATTCTTATGTTGCTTTGTAAAAAGGCTTGTAGGCTTACAGTAATTCCTGTTAAAAGCGATCAACTCTCTGACTAATCGTAGGAGTCTTAATAAGCAGATGGCTGCTTAACCGTTTACACCATGAACATGCATGTGAGAAATAAAGACACCATGAATATTTATTAACTGAATTTTGATAAGGGCATAATTTTTATGTGTGCAGTAAAACCCCGCTAATGCGACCACCTAATAGAGGTATAATTTTGGGTGATAGATGCAGGTGGTAGCTTAATGCAGGACACCTGCTTATAAAGACACCAATGTTTATTCATTAAGTGGTCGCATTAGAGGGGTTCTACTGTATATGAAAACTGAGGAGTGAGATCTATTATAATTCCATAAGCAAATAAGGCAGATCCTGATCTGGAGCCGTCTGATCTCGGTCTACTTTGTTTGCAAGGGCGTGAATTCCGGACTGTTCTGGACTGTTCTGACAGTCTATATCAGTATATTCTTCAATCCGTTTGTCTTTCTTTCTACTTGGTTGTTTTCTATCCGTTTGCCTTTCTGTATGTATGTGTAATAATAGCTTACCCCCGACCCTCTTTTCTATTTGTTTCTCTCGTTTACACTCTGTCTTTCTGTCTCTCTGTCACTCTAATTACTCTTTCAAACAATTTGTTTCTCTCTCTCTCTCTCTCTCTCTCTCTCTCTCTCTCTCTCTCTGCATCCCATTTCTACCTATTATTCGGTCATTTACATTTTCTTTCTAACATTCCGGGGTATACTTTAATTGGTCTCCTTGTCACGTTTCTAGGCGTGTGATTTCGCAAGATGCTGTACCTCCTACGGGAACGTTACAGTGCAAATGCTTAATATAAGAGAGATACTTGTTTCGATGAAAAAATAACATCTACACCAATCATGATCTGATGCAATCTTGACTACACCGATTCGATCAAGCTCTCTGAGAAAGTATTAAACCTGGTGTCAAACAGCTTGGATCCAGGCTGTTTGAAAATACGAGTCAAGATCGCACATGGCGAGATAATGGTTAATATATTTTATTTGCATAACTTACCGAATACCCTTCCCATAAAACATATTTAATTCTTTTAGAAATAAGCAATAAAACCCAGTGTATTTACCTCGACATATCCTGTTAACCCTTTGAACAGAGTGTTCTGGGTCCATGCTTATAAAGCTTTTTAGTTGAGTCAGAGTTTGTTCTCAAGCTTTTGATTGGTCAGATTTGAGTTCTCAAGCTTTTGATTGGTCAGATTTGAGCCTTTGGCTCAAATCTGACCAATCAAAAACTTGAGAACGAACTCAGACTCAACTAAAAGTTTTATAAGCATGGACCCAGGTATTATAAACATGTAGACCCAGATCAGAGGGCTCCGACCAGGATATGCACTGTTTGTCATTCAAAGTAGTCTTACGAATTTAACTCTTTGATACTGAATGGACTCTATCGTTAAACAGTGATGAACTATTCCACTTTGAAGAGGTAATATGCAAAGGGTAAACCGTCTTGTTTGTTACGGGTGAATCTTTTAGGACATCTGCAAACAATGCACGCCCAAATCAATGCATGGTAAATGTGCGTCTTATTTAGCCACACTGCATGAGTTTTATAAGGCATTTATTTTACAAATGAGGGGGCAATGGCAAAAGTGTACATTTGTATTGCAAAAGTGATACACGCAAAAGATTTCACAGAAGGTATTTTGGATCAGCATACTAAACTTTAAAAGGCATTTGCAGAACGGATGCTGGGCTTTTCGACAGAGAGGAAATATGATCGTGAAAATCGACCTTTTATTTTTTGTATGACTCATATCATTGGCCAAATCATGAAAATTAGTAAGAAATGTAAAACTAGCCATTTAGTCTGCATAATGAAATTTACAGTAGGACCTGTCTTAAGCGACCATCAAAAAGAAGTCTAATCATGGGTCTGTAAGGCAGGTTGTAGCTTAATGCAGGTCAGAGGTAATGCAGAAAGCTCTTGTAGGAGCTTTCTGCATTATGTTTGTTCTGCATTAAGCAACCGCCTGCTTTTTAAGACTCCTAATGTTCAATTAAATGAATGGCCGCTTAGTGCAGATTCTACTGTACGGTACCTACCTAGGCTCAGTTCAGTAGATCAAACCTGGTAAAAAGACAAGGTGGTGATGCAATAGTCACGTTTGAGACCATTGCGCACGCGCGGAAACGTCAAGAGAAATCGATTTGCGAAACGAATACAATCATGACGTAGAATCAGTGACCCATAAAGCATGATATAGGTACAATATTACAGCGTATACTTACATCAGCAAAAGTACGGAACCTTCTTAGTGACATCGCGATCTCGTCTTTTATCGCAACTTTGTCTTACTACGAGCACACTTTTGTATTACAGTAAACACTGTCTAAACCGGAATTCTAGTAGCGAAGTATTTCGATACTTTTAGGCAGGTGGCTACTTAATGCAGGGTGAAAGTCATGCAGAAAGCTCCTCTAGGAGCTTTCTGCATGAATCCCCCCCTGCATTAAGTTGCCACCTGTCCCCAAGGCCGATATTTATACTATATTCAACGTCCGGTTTATCTGGGTTTTACTGTACATGTATTTATAAACAACGCGTCGGGTATATCAGGAAGTAATCAGGATCAGTTGTTTGAAAGCTTAACCCTTTACACCATGAATATTCATGTAAAAATTAATGATATCATGAATATTAATTAGATTCAGTCTTATAATGTCATACGCACAGGGAATGGTTGCCATTGCAGAAACCGTCTAGTCATGTCTATAGTAGTTCATAAGCAAACAGAGCAGACCCTGATGTTTGCAAAGACGTAGAAAGGCGCATTTACAATTTGGAAAAGTGAATGCATGTTCAATGCATGTTTGTACTTTATAGTAATATCCAATAGATTGAATACGTACATTAAACCTTTGTTGTTGTTTTTAAAAAATGAAAATAATAAAGAATAGCTACATTGTTTCTCGATCGAACCATATTTATTATTTGTCTTTAGAATAGTTTCGAATGTGACGATTTTAGCAGGCTTTTCGTGATACCCCCCCCCCCTCCCCCCCCCCCCCCACACACACCTCCTAGAAAATATGGATGGATCACCAGACAGTTTGGCCAGTGTGTTACGAGTATAGACGGGAAATTACCTCAACATAACTGGATAGGCCGGACATGTGCATCAGAAAACCGCGATGGTGCGTCATGAACTACATGCATCTATATCCGTGACAAAAGAACATTTCAAAATGATGCAATCTAGCTGTAGAGCAGGTTTCGATTGTCTCTTGTAAGTCAAACAGTTGTGACAGTAATCAAATAGTATTATCCCTTTCCCTTATATAAACGCCTTTTCACACATTTGCAAACAGAGCAGACACAGGTCAGACGGCTCCTACAGGAGCCGTCTGATCAGTGTCTGGTCTGCGTGCTAATGGATTTTGATATATATGTTTCTTTAGTTTCTGAAATAGCTACAGTGATCCACCTTCCATATTTCATTATATAACTATTTCATACATGAACATGATTATTCAGTATGTATTGAAATTTGGACTAACTACAGACCAAGGAAAGGGTTAAAGTAGCATTTAATTATTTCTTAAATTGGCAAAAACTGGTTTCCATAACTAATGAATAATGATACATGTACTTGCTGCGCAAAAATCGATAAAGGATGTTACACGTCAACAGTAATTATGGTTTATGTATAGTAAAGCCCCTCTAATACGACCACCAAAAAGGGTCTTAATTGACAGTGCTAAAGGCAGGTGGTCGCTTAATGCAGGACGAAAATTATGCAAAAAGCTCCTATAAGAGCTTTCTGCATAACTTTCGTCCTGCATTAAGCAACCACCGGCTTATGAAGACAGCCACGTTTGTTCATTAAGTGGTCGCATTAGAGGGGTTTTACTGTATATATATATATCTGAACGGGTCTCCAATACATTTAAATTTAAAATAACAATCTTGAGTAATTACGTTCAAACAGATTATATTCCATTTGAATGTTAAAAGCGAGTGTATTTGGCGTTTGCAAACAGTGTTGATCCATACAACAGGGTTCCTATAGAGGCGCCATCTGATCAAGGTCTGCATGTTTGTCATTCAGAATCATCTCGCAAATTATACCCTTAATACCTGAATTGACTCTACTGGTAAATCATGATGGACAATTCTACTTTGAAACTTTAGTAACTAGAGGGTTAACATTGACGGAGGTACTTTATGATGTTATAATGTTTGCGTATTGATCTTTAGTTTCCGGGGCGTGTCATGACTAACATAAATTGATTATATGATGCATTTTATGCAGCGCACCTTTTATTAGTGAACCTTAACAATGTACAGTAGAACCTGTCTTAAGCGGCCATCAAAAAGATGTCCATTTATGGGCATGCAACACATGTGGTAACATGTCAAAAGTAATGCAGAACGCTCCTATAAGAGCTTTCTGAATCACATTTGCCCTGTTTTTAAGACTCGTGTATTCAATAAATAAGTGGCCGCTTAAGACAGGTTCTATTGTACTCCTTAACCCATTACCTCATAGGCTATTTTTAGATACAACCGCGTTGAATAAATCTAAAGAAAATGAGCATTAACAAGAGAAAAAAGACACTTTTAGAAGTTTGTAGTTTGAAACCATTGTGATAAATAGAGCATTTGCTCCTATAGGAGCAAATGCTCTATTTATCACACTGGTTTCAATAGGTGATTTTTACAGAGGTGTAGAAAGGCGTATTTATGGAGGAAAGGGTAAATGTGCCTTTCTACGTCGGTTATACAAACTTTGTGACAAAGGTTAATTCATGCAAATAGATAACTAATATTAATTTATGGGGTGATGGGGTTTATAATAAAATTTAGACTACAGTAAATATTTGTCTTATGGCTGAGCAATCTACACCCATCATTCGAACTCCTTAGTTAGGTAGAGAGAGGGTGGTAGAACAGCATGGTTATATGTTAATGTGTGTTTATCATGTCTTAAAATGATATTGCCTTCTGGTCTTCACTGCTTACCAAATAGTAATTCTTCTTCAGAATTTGGTCAAATAGTTTATGAAGTGGACACTAATGGTCATTTTACAAAATCAGATTTATTACATTGTTTCTAGTACTGCAGTAGTTAACAAGTACAAATGCTTCTAGATTCAAGTACATGTATCAAGAAGCGTCTGTACATGTGTTTGTAAGTCAGACAGAGATTGTAAGACTGTGATGAGTGCAATAAACCAAGATTCAGCATTGTTGATTTTTATGTCTCTTATAATTCTACACTAAAACCTCTCTATAACGGCCACTAAAGTGTTTTAATTAGTTGGTATTTAGCGCATGTGGCTTCTTAAAGCAAGGTGAAAGTAAACAGAACGCTCCTATATATAGGAGCGTTCTGTTTTACTTTCAACTTGCTTTAAGCAGCCACCTGCCTTTAACACAAAATACTTGATGTAATTTAGTGGTCCTTATAGAGAGGTTTTACTGTATTTTAAATGACATGGGCACCTGTTTTATTTGTGTATATATCATATGAATAGGAAAAATGCTATATTTTTTAAGAGGCTTTAAAATACATACTGTACCTGGGGACCGTTTTTTTGTTAGATCCACGAGGTCATTTGGCAGAAATAGTCTCCCATTAAAGTTAATTCACTATGCTTTATGTTTTTCGAGTGCTTTCTTGGTGGAGCGCTGTTGAAAAACAAAAATGACATTTTCCAAGGGGGGGGGGGGGGGGGGGAAGATCTAAATAGTATATCTCTACAGATGAAATGCTATTCAGGGTTTTCCTTTGGATTTATATGTTTTTATTTGAAACTAATCAATAGTTCATTGTGAATAGTATGAGTTAAGTGAAGATAGTCTCTTATAACTCTATATAAGAGTTGCAGTGTAACACTTTCTTGTCTTTTTAACTGTAATAAATAGTTATGTTGCATACTGAAGAGAAATAAATAAATATTAACCCTTTACTCCATAATTACACCTTTCCAAGCACAGCAGACCCAGGTCAGACGGCTTTGTCATTCAATGTCAATTATGATAGTCAAGAACGTAAGACAATTGGCCCCTCGGGATATGTTGGTAATTAACAAACCCTTAGTTAACCGGACATGCTGTAAGTATGGCCAAGAAATGGTCGATCAGCTATGTTGACCCTTAAACCTTTCTTAATATCTAAATAAGAAATGATGACGTCATGAATATTTATTTGCTGAAAGTTTATAATGACAAAATGTACACATGATGTTTTGGTGGTGTTAGAAACTGTAACGTCAGATTCATTACAATTTAAAAAAGTAAACAGAGCAGATCCTGATCAGGCGGCTCCTTCAGGTCTGGGTCTACTCTGTTTGCAAAGGCGCGAAAAACGTTTATATGACGGGAAAAGTTAAGGTCCGTAGACTGTTACTTATCCAACTCATAATTGTAAATGTTTAAGGTCGAGTTTGAGTGTTTAAAAGACTTGAACGTTACAACAGTTTGACCATATTTCATTAAAACTGCGAATGCCTGTTTACACGCCGTCTTTAGTTAATCCTTTCCCTCATATAAACACGTTTTCACGCATTTGCAAACAGAGTAGACCCTGATCAGACGCCTCCTAGAGGAGCCGTCTGTTCAGGGTCTACTCTGTTTGCTAACAGAAATTGAAAGATCTGTTTCTTTGCTTTCTAAAATGTCTACAATGTTCAACCTTCCATATTTCTAATAAATATTCAGTAGGTAGTGAAATTTGGAATAAACATAGAACAGGGAAAGGGTTAAGCTGTACATAGACTATTGTTATTGAAGTGTAAAACGATGTATGCTCAACTTTTCAACCTGATGAAAATTGGACTTCTTCCGAATAGATCAGTTGAGAACAGTTGAACGGGTGTCAACCAGCTTGGACATTGATGAGACGCCGAGTTACCCGGCATCTCATCTGGATCAAAGCTGTTTGTACATGGAGACTATAGAGGCGATAGCGGGTTATGGTTAAACCAATACGACCTGAAAACCCTAGGTCAGTGACCAGCACATTTGTTCATACTTAGATTGCTATAGATGAATATGTACTGAATACTCATGGAGTAAATGGCTAAAACCGCTTTACAATCGGATTGTGTTTTTTCAGAGAAAAGGGCCATGCCTATCAAACAGACATGGGTCCATGCTTATAAAGCTTTCAGTTGAGTCTGAGTTTCGTTCTCAAGCTTTTGATTGGTCAGATTTGAGTTCTCAAGCTTTTGATTGGTCAGATTTGAGCCAGAGGCTCAAATCTGACCAATCAAATGCTTGAGGACGTTCTCAGACTCAACTAAAAGTTTTATAAGCATGGACCCAGATCTCATTCTATAGTCCGGCTACCTGGCTTTCTAAAGATTAACATTTATCGTGCTGCTTTAATACAAAGCTTGAATTCTTATCTGCAATTAAAGGTTCATTCCGACTCCATCAAATTTCTGGTTAACTGTTGTTTAACCTTTGACCCCGTGAATATTCATATACAGAAGAACCCCTCTTATGCGACCACTTAATGAATATACATGCGTGTCTATATAAGCAGGTGGTTGCTTAATGCAGGACAAAAGTAATGAAGAAAGCTTTCTGTATTACTTTTGTCCTACACACAGCTACATTCTGCATCTAGCACCCAGAATTATACCTCTTTTAGGTGGTCGCATTAGCGGGTTTAATGTGGTCGCATTAGCGGTTTTTTTATATATGTATAAGAAATAACTCTTTCCCTCATATACACGTGTTTTCACGCATTTGCAAACAGAGTAGACCCAGATCAGACGGCTCCTATAGGAGCCGTCTGATCAGGGTCTGCTCTGTTTGTTAATGGAATTTGATAGGTCTAATTAAAATGGCTACAATGTTCCACCTGCTATATTTCATTATACTTTATTTTGTCCATGAATATTCAGTAGGTATTGAAATTTGGAATAAACATAGAACAGGGAAAGGGTTAAACAACGTCATGGATATTGATAAAGGAGATACTGGCCAAGGTAGTAACAGTAGTGTCATGTCTATATCACTTCATAAGTAGAGCAAACCCTGATCAGACGGCTCCTGATCTGGGTCTACTCTGTTTAGGCATATTGATGGCGTAATTATTTAAGTGCTAAACAGATTGGAACCTGCAGATCCGTCGGGTTGCTCTGCATCTCATCCAGATCCAGGATATAAGCAAAGGCAAGACCTGTCAGACTTTGACTGTTATGTATTGCCTCCCTATACGGTGGGCCAATGCATGCAAACAGTTTAGATCCAGTTCAGACGCCTAGTAACACAGCTTCTTGCTATGACCCAAACCAACTGACACTCTTGTCGTTTGTAAGAAAATTCTTTCTGTTTCTAGAAATAAGCAGGAGATATTTTACTGACGCAAATTACAAAGTACTTAAATCGCTGAAGGGATCAAGTATATGTGCTGATGCAATATTTCACTATTGGCCGCTGTTGTCACCACAAACTTTATATCGGAGAATGTGAAAACATTGCATCATCACTAGCCTATAGGGTGGGAAAACCCTTATCCTGCTATCCGCGACCAAACTCGCATTTGCAAACAGTTTGGATCCAGATGAGACACCGAGTAACTCGGAGTCTCATCAGGATCCAACCTGTTTGACACTCGGCTAATAGTTTCTGAAAAGCTTAATCGAATCGGACGTAGGCAATATAGTTGTACAAATCTAACTTTGGGCGACATTAGTTTTTTTTCAAAGCGGGGCAATGGTTTGGGTATGCAGACCTTTTACTTGTTTGGATCCAGATAAAGGGTGTAGCCATCCGGCTAATGTGGCCACTGCTATCATGTTATACAGTAAAACCTCTCTATAACGGCCATTAAATTATATCAAGTATTTTTTGTTAAAGGCAGGTGGCTGCTTAGAGCTACATGAAAGTAAAACAGAACGCTCCTATATGTTTTACTTTCACATTGCTTTAAGCAGCCACCTGCCCTAAATACCAACAAATTAAAAAAATTAGTAGCCGTTATAGAGAGGTTTTACTGTAACTTGTTATATCCTCACTGTGTAAAGGCTAACAATTACAGTAAAACCTGGCAGAACAGGTCATCAAAAAGACGTCTAATTATAGTAGGTAGTAGCTTTATGCAGGGCAAAAGTAATGCAGAAGGCTCCAATAGGAGATTTTTGCATTACTTTTGCCCTGCATTAAGCAACCATCTGTTTTTAAAGACTCGTATGTTTAATAAATAAATGACCACTTAAGAATGTTTCTACTGTATTCATTTTCGAGGATCATTAGTTCGTGCGGGTGAGACATCACTTTCCCTATGTTCTCCATAGTTAGTAACTAGTTTATATAGGTGCAATTCTGTCTTTGTCCTTTATTTTCAATATAGTTTCTTCAGTTTGTTTTCTCAAAAACTGACCCAAGCTGGTGCCATGTTTTCAAGTTTCTATTGAACATCAAAAAGAGGTTTAAAGATGGGTCTGTAAGGCAAGTGGTTGCTTAATGGTAATATAAAACTTGACTATTGCATCACCACATTGTTGATCTACTGCAATGAGCCTATAATATGTAAGTATAGTACAACATGTCCTAAGCGGCCATTCATTTATTGAACATAATTATGGGTCTTAAAAAGCAGATGGCAGCTTAATGCAGGCCAAAAATAATACAAAAAAGGCTCCTTTTTGAATCATTTTGCCCTGTTTTAAGCAATCACTTGCTTTTTAATATTCCTTTGTTTAATACAGCAAATGAATGACTGTTTAAGGATAGTTCTACTTATTCATATTCGTAGATCAATAGCTCGTCTGCGTCAGACCATACTTTCTTTATGGTCTCCATAGTTTTATTATACGTTAATTAGTTTCAGTGGGTGCAGTTTTGTCTTGATCCTTTACTTCAAAAAATATTTCCTGGCCAACAATTATTCGTTTTCGTGGATCAAAAGTTTGTTTGCGTCAGACACTACATACTGTCCATATGTTCTGCATAATTTAATTAATATACGTTTTACTAATTTTCACGTACAAGCTGGTGCCATGTTTATCAATACCTTCTATTGAACAAAAGAAAGTGAACACTTTATATATCTAAATCTGATCTGAACTAAAGCTGTATAATAATACATGTACCTTAGTTTAATGCTATATTGATGCTTATGAAATGTCATACAGATGCAATCTGCTTCAGTTTTGGACTGCACATTGGACAAAGAATGTCTTTCTACGCCTTTGCAAACAGAATAGACCCTGATCAGACGGCTCCTTTATCCTTATGATATGATATAGATATACGTGAAATATAGTTTGGTTATTGTATAGCATGGCTCAGATATAGATTCAAAATACTTTATATTTTATTTATTTACATGTTTCTTGTTACATTATATGTCTAAGTAATTGCATATGTGACAGCAATGTAATCCGTATGTAAATCTTACAAAATTAATATAGAGTAAAACCTCTCTATAACGGCCACTAAATTACATCAAGTATTTTGTGTTAAAGGCAGGTGGTTGCTTGAAGCAAGGTGACAGTTAAACAGAACGCTCCCATAGGAGCGTTCTGTTTAACTTTCACCTTGCTTTAAGCAGCCACCTGCATGCCCTAAATACCAACTAATTAACACAATTTAGTGGCCGTTATAGAGAGGTGTTACTGTAGATACAGAAGAGTTTGGTTACGGGCTCTACCAGCATTAGTTACGGACCTCACTTTAACCATTTCCCTTTTCTATATTTATTACATATTTCAGCATACCTACTTAATAATCATGGAAAAAAATCGTTAAAATTAAATATGGATGGTGGAACTTTGTAGCCATTTTAAAAACAAAAGAAACAGATCTATTAAATTCCATTAGCAAACTGAACAGACCCTGATCAGATGGCTCCTCTTGGTCTGGGTCTACTCTGTTTGCACATGAGGAAATAAAACTTAGTGCAATAAAGTGTGTAGCAATTATAATATACGAAAGCTTTTATTTATATTCCAGTTGTAAAAAGCATCCGTGGGATAGGTCAAGTCATGGAACACAAAGTGCCAGCTTGGTGTAGGTTGAATACTGTATCCTAAAAGTAGAACATGTAACTTTCGGGTGGTTAATCTTTATGCACAATTGAAACACCAGAGGATAAGCAAAATACCATAGCAAAACATAAAAGAGTGTATCCAAATATTAAAATCGTCAGACGATTCTAAAGAGTGATCACTACATATAGTTTAGTGGAGAAATAAATCACGACATGGAGAAATAATTAATGGAATGACGTATTCACTGTTTGGCACTTCATTAACGACTACAAGCCACACAGGAAATATGTATAAGTAACTTAGGTCAAAACGACTCTCAAACGCATCATTCCACAATAGCTACATACAGTAAAACCCATTTTACAATGACCACTCGAAAGAAGTATAATTCTGGACCTTTAAGACCGAGTGGCAGTTAACTTAAAGTGATAGTCTCTATTTACAACGCGCTTGCAAGTGCATAAAATTACATAAATCATTTGTTTATATGCTGAAAAGAAGAGTATATCTCAAGAAAACAAATCGAATAAACACTGAAAAAGACAAGAGTGTTATATGTTTGATATCGAAGACCCGGTCTTATTCACCAATGCATTTTAGTTTCGCAAATGATCAACATAGGCTGATAGCATTTTGTTGTACAACAAAATATTATAACTATCGACGAAAACGGTTTATTTTGTATCACAGGGACATTTTTTTTTTAGATATCAGCTCAAATTGACAATCTTCAGGAGAATGACTGAAAATAACAAATACCATGTTTTATGATATTACTGACAATAAAAAAATATGAGTTTATTGTAGGGGCTGTCACTTTTTAATGCTTTTAAAAGATATCAATATTGAATAATTAAAGTGTGATGTTAAAGAGGCTGTGTATAGTACATACATGTAGTTAAACAAATACATGTACAATGAAATCCCTCTAAATCGGACGTTCGAATTAGTGTAAATATCGATCTTGGAGATATGTTGCTACCTAACCAATTCCCTCATAGGCTATTTTTAGACACAACCTCTTTGAATAAATCTACCGAAAAGGAGCATTAACTAGAGAAAAGGAAAATTTTAGAATTGTGTAAGTTTGAAAACATTGTGATAAATAAAGCATTTGCTCCTATGGAGCAAATGCTCTATTTATCACAATGGTTTCAACAGGTGACTTTTGCAGAGGCATCAAAAGGTGTCAGTATGAGAGAATGGGTTAATGCAGGGTGAAAGTCATGCAGAAAGCGCCCCCCCCCCCCACCACACACTTTGAAGCTTTATGCATGACTTTTACCCGGCATTAAGCAGCCACCTGCATAAAAAGTATATATCAGTATCTACAGTCTTCTGTACTAGAATTCCGGTTTAGATGGACTATACTGTAGCGGTGAACATTGAGTATTCCAAAGAGTCATCGTACCCAAATCCTCCAATCTAAAGTAGCCATTGCTAGCACAGGTTAATGTCGCATGTGATAGTAATTACCCTCAAGTGGCATATAAATCATATACATGTATAGTAAAATCGGAATTATTCGAATAATCAAATACCAATAACTATCGATCTTTAAGCCAGGTGGCAGATTAATACAGAGTGAAAGTCACACAGAAAGCTCCCCTTTCTGTATGACTTTCATCCTGTATTAAGCAGCCACCTGCCTAAAAGGGTCTGAATTTCTCTTTGCAGTAGAACCTGTCTTAAGCGGTCAACAGTAAGAGATCTAATTATTGGTCTGTAAGGCAGATTGTAACTTAATACAGGTCAAAAGTAATGCAGCAAGCTTCTATAGGATCTTGCTACATTGCCTTTGTCCTGCATTAAGCAACCACCTGCTTTTAAGACGCATGTGTTCAATAAATGAAAGACCGCTTAAGACAGGTTCTACTGTATCAAAATTTCAAATTATCGAAATTCCATTGTACTCTTAAAATAATGATTCGTTGTTTTACCTTTACAATACTGTTCGCATATGCACCCGTGTAGATCTAAACTCTGTTCATATGCAATTATAACCATTCATTTAACCCTTTTCCTCATATAACCGTGTTTTGCAAACGCGCATTTGCAAACTGAGTAGACCCAGATCAGACGGTCTGTTCTGTTTGCTTATAGAATTTGATAGATCGGTTTCTTTACGTTCTTAAATGGTTACAATGTTCCACCTTCCATGTTTCATTATATAACTATTTTGTCTATGAATATATTCAGTAGGTATTGAAGTGTGGAATAAACATAGAACAGGGAAAGGGATAATCGATATTCGTGAAGCCTTGAAATTGTGTACAAACATTCATAAGGTAAAGAGTTAAAATGGCCGAATGATCAGTTTCGTTTCTTATTTGTAAAAACAAACACTTCTTTACAATTGGTCCGCTAATCTAATCGCAACATGAAGTTTTTACAGTATGTTATGCTGCAGTGGGGTGTATTAATATGTTATCTTGTTGTGATATATCTTGTCGATTTTATGTTAAGCTTATCTTATCTTATCATTAACCATTTTATAACTGACACTCTAAACCAACTCAGGAACAACTGGGTTGATTTAACAACACAACCAGGTTGATGTCTACAAAATAATGAACAAACAAGTGACCATGAAACAAAAAACCCATCGTAGATGGCTGATCAATCATAAAAGCTGGCCAACTTTCTACTGGTGCTATGTTGTTCGACTTCAAAACATTTTAATTGAATATAAAATAGCATTTACCATTTAATCAACTTACCTGACACTTACAAAACAGCAATGACCGAATAACTCAAGAAAAACAGTAACAAAAATCAAGTTGGTCAAAAAGTGGATTATATGGATGTAATTGGCTTAAAACTAGATCTAATACCTTCGAACAACACTATCAGGAATTAGTTTAGCTTTATCGCGGTCACTGCACTGGAACTCACACACAGCTATTTTCTTCGCCGACCGAATTCTATCGATTGACTCCGGCAGTACGTGGGTTCGCTCGATAAACATTCTGTGTATTCGCTAAGAAGACGTTGTCATGTGACCTTGTGTAGTATGTTGCTATTTTAAGTAACTAGTGTTATGGTTGAGCAGTTTGCGCACGCAGGGGTAACAGTAGGGGAATGACGTAGTACTGCTCTTTGGAAACTATATATAAGTGGGTATTCCGGAGCTCTCGTTGCATTGCGGATGGAGAGATCGATTGAAAGCTTTAGATAACAGTAGTTAATTAGGCTGATACTAACACCAGTCAGCGGTAGAAAATAGTGAAAAACATGGGAGTAGATAATAAATCACAAGGAAGCAAAATATCATCAGAAATGTAAGTACATTAATTGTATTTTAAATATTTTTGTCTATTTCTTATGTTCTGTAATTTTTATTTCACACCAGGGCCTGGTTTCACCAAAGAACTCATATGATGTGCGCCTGGTATTACAAAGTCATATATGTTATTGCTAAAATGGAGACATTTTCAGAATTCTGTGTGAGATATTCAAATAAAATAGTAGGCTATGAGTGAAAAATGTGATACTTAATCAGTCAATATGTGAACATTTTGTGTGAAAAATGGCACATGGGCACTGGGTCTCCTGGTCAGTGAAATTTGTCATATAAAGTTTGGTTTAAGTCAGGAAAACAGGAAAATTGATTTAAACTTATTCAGTGATTTTGAGATATATCTCAAATACATTTTAGCTATTAAACCCCATTTTAGTGAAATGTGTTAATTACTATATATCAATCTGATAGACACGTAGTTGGCATTCCAATGATCTTTAATTAATATTTTAAAATGTGTTGGAACATGGCAATTTTGTAAATGACAAGAAGAGTAATTTATCATGTTATTGAGTCACGAAAACTATGACTGGGTAATTAACCAATAACATAATATAATATGTTTTAAGTTTAGTGTCTAATTTGTGATTTATAGAATGGATATCTTTAAAAATAAAAAATTAGCTGTATTCATTTTGGAAGACAGAACATATTTAAGGAATCGAACATACTTTGCTAGCGAAGGATTTATAAGTATGACGTATTCAATTATTTAAATACATGTATATGGAACTGTAATTTTGTATGAAAGTATATCAAATAAAATGTAACTCATAGCCGAAAGTATAGTTATAAAAGAGGAAAATGGTACAATTCTAGTCGTCATTATTGCTGGAAACACACGATGTGCGTGATAGTAGTTAAACTAGCAGAACGGCAAGAATATTGCATCAGCTGACAGTTAGACCGATCAGCTGATCCACACAAGCATGCTTTGAGGGTGTTGTCAGCAACAGCCAATGAAAACGCTGCAAGCGCACACACCTCCAGAGACACACCTTTCATTATCGACTAATCGTAGTGGATTCTACGCGCACACCTCCAACCTTAACCTTGACAAAGTAACCAATCAAAACTGCGTCACGCTTTTCGGACATAATCGGACTGAATAAATTAGAAAATAGTTCGCCCGCACAGCTATCTGCATCTCGGACACTGTCTATGCACATAAACCGCACATACGTTGAATATAAATTTTATGTCAACCATATTAAACATTAGGTGGAGTTTTCAAAATTGGATTTGATCTATGGATTCGGTCTTGAATAGTCACAATCAGACTAATTGTATATCACTACGCGAGAAATTCCGGCTCAGTAAATTTCCTTATCTTCAGACCGGCATCGACTTAGGATGGTTGGAGTAACGCGAGTTTTAAGGTATATTTTGACTTAATTTTATAAATAATATTTTACCAGATATCCTATTAACCGTTTTACCTTTTAAATATATTACATTCATATGAAATATTTGTTTACTGAATTTCTTTTCTGTCATGCTGGCATGCCAATCGAACATTACCAATCGTGAACCAAACAAACAGCTGATTTTTAATGGGGCCCTGAAAGGGGTAATTTTGTAAATTGAAACCGTTTCTTATTTAATTTGAGGTTGATGCCCCGGAGAAAAGTTATTTCCATATATGCATCATGCAACACTTCTAAATTGACACTTTCATTAGCTCGCTACCTATGACATAGACATAGGCTATGTCTATTGATCCAATTAATCACTGTGTGGGTGCTCTCTAGATACGATTAATCACTGTGTGGGTGCTCTCTAGATACGATAACGTAGCTCTATTCCTAAATGTAAACTGGACGCTAGTCATTATCAGTCTTACAGCTACGATATCGCATCTAGGTGCTCTCATGCCGCGTCACATCGTCATCTAGATCTAACGTCACAGCTGCAAGCATTAATACACATCTGCCGATAACTGAAAATTCACATTAAAACCGCGCTTCAGTTCGTTAGGAATTAATATACAATCTCGTTGAATGTGTCGTATTTGATTCATCAATAGATTCCATTCATTATCATGAACTAGTATAGGCATATGTGTTTATTATCTATATTATAGATTTAGACATATTGTGATCAGACATTGAAAATTTCTGTCTCCTTACATTATACGTATTGCACCAATTGTTTCGCAGAAAATTCTGTCTCTGTCAAAAAAAAATTCTTCTAGATCAACAAATTTGTCGTCTGCTTAATTATTTTTTAAAACATCAAAACAGTTTTAACTTTTGGATTCTGATGAATCCCATTGTTTAGACCCAATTAAACCCTTTCCCTGTTCAATATTCATGTAAGAAAAAAATGACATCGATCGTGAATATTTATTAAGAGCTCTGAATTTTTATGATGGCATATTTACAAAGGATATTTTGGTATTGGTAGAAACTTAACACATTTGTTCCCACGATCCCATATATGGGATGTAGGCAAACAGTGAAGACTCTGATCAGACGCCGCATAATGCAGCGTCTGATCAGAGTCTACACTGTTTGCTGATAGGAAATTTGATATAAAACAAAAATGAAAATTTAGACCAGACATCCCTTAGATAAAAGATAGACTAATCCAATATATAAGCATGGAAGAATCCACTGGGAACAATTAAATGGGTTAACTATAGGGTCAGATCTAATATAATTTCATAAACAGAGCAGACCCTGATCAGATGTCACTCCTACAGGGTATACTCTGTTTGCAAGGTGTATTAATTTAATGGAGTGAAGGGTTAATTTAACCTGTCATTACTTTGATGATCTTTCAGGTTTGCCACACATTTCTTGAAGGAGGCGGCTGTAGCAGGCAAGCATGCCAGCAGCTTTGAGCCACAGATGAACTGCAACGTGCTGTATGGCAACCTGAACAGACTACCAGCAAGGGTGAGGTTCTTTGTGGAGGAGAATGCCAAAGTCTGCCAGCCAGATGCCATTCACATCTGTGATGGAACAGAGAGAGAACGAGACTTATTGCACTACCTGTTACAGAAGGACGGAACCATTAAGCCTTTGCCCAAATATGATAACTGGTAAGAATCAAATGATTAATATTACTATTTAGATACCTTGATATAGTACACTACTAGACATAACCCATTCCCACCTTTTCACACCTATTTCTGGAAACCATTTTGATACATAATTAAAGCATTTGCTCCTAGTCCTATGGAGCAAATGCTCTATTTATCACAATGGTTTCAAAACTTCACAAATTTCCTTTTCTCTAGTAAATTATTCAAAGAGGTTTGGTCTTACGGAAAGTCTAGGAAGGAATGGTTTCACTTTGAAGCACAAACTTAGGTATTTCAAGTATAGAGTATCAGGAGCGTAAACTCCTTATCTATAGCTGAAGATTGTAAAAAGTCAACATTTTATATTAGGAAATGCCATTTACTGCCTGATAGTTTGTGTGAAAGAGGCTAAATTAAATAGGGTCTACTATTCTTTATAGCTGGTTGGCCCAAACAGACCCAGTAGATGTTGCCCGAGTGGAGAGTCGCACATTTATCTCTACAACTGAGAAGAGCGACACTATTCCTACACCTAAGTCAGGCGTGAAAGGGACCTTGGGAAACTGGATGTCCCCTGAAAATATGGAGACAGCCCTAGACCAGAGATTCCCAGGCTCAATGAAAGGTAACATATATAGTTCATTGGTTTTAATGAAATTGCTGAGTGAGTAAATGCATAAATTTTAAAATGTGCACCTAAAGTGAAATTGATAAAATTTACATGTTTACCCTTTCCTTCATATAAATGCCTTGCAAACAGGATAAACCCAGATCAGATAGCTCATGTAGAAGCCGTATAGTCAGGGTCTGCTGTGTTTACTTATGATACATCTTCAGTTAATTTCTACAGTTTCTACCAATACTTAAAAATCCTGTGTACATGCACCATTATAAAACTTCAGCTAATAAATATTCATGATGTCATTATTTCTTACATGAATATTCAACAGGGAAAGGTTTGATCCTAAGAACCCCTCTAATATGACCACTTAATGAATAAACATGGTTGTCTTTATAAGCAGGTGGTTGCTTAATGCAGGACAAAAGTAATGCAGAAAGCTCATTTTGTCTTGCATTAAGCTACTACCTGCCTCTACCATCCAGAATTATACCTTTAGGTGGTCGCATTAGAGGGGTTTTTACTGTATGTGTTGCTATTGTAGATTGTTTCAACTTTATCTATACCTAAGACCTGTTTTTATATCTATTTCAGGCCGAACCATGTATGTCATACCGTTCAGTATGGGTCCAGTGGGTTCTCCATTGTCCAAGATTGGTATCCAGCTTACAGACTCTGCCTATGTGGCTGCTAGCATGAGGATCATGACCAGGATGGGAAGCAAAGTTCTTAACACTCTTAAAGATGGGGACTTCATCAAATGTCTACACTCTGTTGGCAGCCCACTTCCTGTGAGAGGTAAAAATGACAACATAGTTTATACATTGATAATTATATTTTCAAATGGTTGATAATCTGATGCTTTATTAATTTTTATGTAGTATTATATGTGATTAGTTTCTAATCAGATTTTTTACTTTTTATGCCCCCATAGACGATAGTCGGGGGGCATATTGTTTTTGCCCTGTCTGTCTGTTTGTCTGTTTGTTTGTCAGCAACTTTAACATTGGTCATAACTTTTGAGCCAGTATAAATAGAGACTTGATATTTGGCATACATATGTATCTCATGAAGCCGCACATTTTGACGGGTGACGTGTCAAGGTCAAGGTCATCCTTCAAGGTCAGAGGTCAAATATATGGGTCAAATCGCCGACTTTAACATTGGCCATAACTTTTGGACCAGTAGAGATAGAGACTTGATATTTGGCATGCTTGTGTATCTCATGAGGCTGCACATTTTGAGGGGTGACATGTCAAGGTCAAGGTCAGAGGTCAAGGTCAGAGGTCAAATATATGAGGGGGCATAGTGTTTCACAAACACATCTTGTTTTAATTATTTTTTACATGAATATTCATGGTGTAAAAGGTTAAGACAAGACAGATGGGGAAAGCTTCCACTTTTTTGGTTAAATCATGCACATCCTTTTAAGTAGATGACAGTTACTTAACATTTATAGAGTTAACCGTTATTGTCCAGGAACCGAAGATCAGAGACGTATGCAAACATTGTACACCCATATCAAAGGGCTCTGGGTAGGGGAGGGGGCATGCATTTGATGAGGCTCTGCACTGTTTGTAGAATTTAGAAAAATCTAATTTTCTTCAATGATAAAAGTTTGAAACAATTTTTTTTTTGATTAATGTTCAGAAAGGGAAGAGATAATTTTAATCCTGATTCCGCTGGAATTTTGAATCATTTCGTGTACTGAATGGATTTACCAATAACCTGTAATAGATTATTCAACCTTGGAAAGTCAGCACTCAAAGGGTTTTTAATATGTTTTTCATTACATGTGTTTTACTTTTTTTCAGAGGGAACAAAAGCTTCCTGGCCATGTAATCCACAGGAAACCATTATTGCCCACCTCCCAGAGAGAAATGAAATCTGCTCCTTTGGCAGTGGATACGGAGGGAACTCCCTACTTGGCAAGAAATGTTTTGCATTGCGTATGGGGTCTATCCTGGGCAGACGTGAAGGCTGGTTGGCTGAACATATGCTGGTAAGTGTAGATTGCATCTACTATTATAATTTTGAATTTATTTCATGTACAGTAAAACCTTTCTAAATCAGAATTCTAATAGAAAAGAATTTAGATACTTTTAGGAGCTTTCAGCATGACTTTCACCCTGTATTAAGCTGCCACCTTTCCCCTAAGACCAATACTTATACGGAATTTAGCATCTGGTTTTGAGGGTTTTTTTACTGTAATCTCATGGAGTAGTGATTTTGAAGAATTCGCAAAATGTTTTGTCAGTTGCTTGTCCGTCTGTGTAAAATAATGTGGGTTTTTTTTGTTGTTTTTTTGCTTTATCAGCTTATAGCAATGACATCTATGTCTTTTGGACAAATTGTAATTTACATGAAAACAGTAAGGTCTGCAATGACACAGCTTAAGTCAGTCAATTAGTCATTGGCACAACTTGAATCTTTATGATATCAATTTGTTTACAGATCATGGGTGTTGAGAACCCACAGGGTGAGAAGAAGTACTTTGCTGCAGCCTTTCCAAGTGCCTGCGGTAAGACTAACCTGGCCATGATGGAGCCGTCTCTCCCAGGCTACAAGATCACCTGCGTAGGTGATGACATTGCCTGGATGCGGTTCGACAAAAATGGTCAACTGCGAGCAATTAACCCAGAGGCAGGTTTCTTTGGTGTTGCACCAGGAACATCCATGAAAACTAATCCAAATGCCATGAGGACGGTCATGAAGAACACCGTTTTCACCAATGTGGGTGCTACGAGTGACGGTGGTGTCTACTGGGAGGGTATGGAGGGTGATCTGCCGGACAATGTGTCTGTCACATCCTGGCTGGGCCAAGAGGATTGGGTCAAGGGCCAAGGAAAACCTGCAGCTCATCCTAACTCGAGGTAACCTTATGATCATACATGTATATCAAAATAATTTTATCACACTTTAAAAGCTAAGTAACTTTCATTTGCAAAAGTTGGCTGCTACAATTCTTAAAGTACATTTTGTTTCATTTCTGCAAAATTAAATTAAGAAAAAAACATTGTCTTTTTGTCAAACAGTTTAGATTCTGATTAGCTACATAGTTATTCTGCTTGTGAACATCATTATTTATTAGTACAAAGTGTTGAAAGGGTTAAGTGAAAGTAACATTATTGACATAGATATTATTCAGAGGAGAGAAACTTTAAACAAAGAAGAGGTATTTTGAAGTCCTTAATCCTTTGAATGCAGAACACACATGGACTAACCTTTGCTAACAATGTAGACCCAGATTTGAGGGATCCTGAAGGAGCCCTCTGATTAGGACCAGCAATGTTTGTCATTCAAACTCCTCTAACAAGTTTAACCCACTCCCTGATATTGACACCTCCGTAAAATTCATTTTCCAGAAACCATTGTGATAAATAGAGCATTTGCTCCGAAGGAGCAAATGCTCTATTTATCACAATGGTTCCAAAATTACATAATTCTAAAATTTTCCTTTTCTCTAATAACTGTTCCTTTTCGGTAGATTTATTCAGAGAGGTTGGGTCCAAAAATAGCCTATGAGGTAATGGGTTATATTTTTCATACTCTGTTGATTTTGTAGCTAATGGGTTATTTCACTCTGATCATTCAGCATTGGATGGGTTTAAAGGTCCTAAAAGTCATGGAAAGCTCTACTAATGTGTATCTGAATAACCAGGCAAAGTTTCTGTTGTCCTTACTGTTGGTGATTTATTTATCATAAGGGTGCTTTCTATTATATATTTTCTATGCTTGAATAGTCATGGATATCATGTTCATTTTCAGGTTCTGCACCCCAGCAGGTCAGTGCCCTATCATTGATGAAAAATGGGAGGACCCAGAAGGTGTACCTATTGAAGCCATCATCTTTGGTGGGCGTCGGCCAGAGGGTGTACCACTGGTCTATGAGGCCTTTGACTGGAACCACGGTGTCTTTATTGGTGCTTCTCTGAAGTCTGAGGCAACAGCAGCTGCTGAGTACAAGGGTAAAGTCATCATGCATGATCCATTTGCTATGAGACCTTTCTTTGGCTATAACTTTGGCCACTACCTCAACCACTGGCTGAGTTTCCAGAATAACCAGAACTACAAGTTACCAAAAGTCTTCCATGTCAACTGGTTCAGAAAGGGTGCCAATGGCTTCTTGTGGCCAGGATTTGGTGAAAACTCACGTGTTTTGGACTGGATGTTCAGACGTGTAAATGGTGAAGATATTGCTCAGCCATCTCCGGTTGGAAACATTCCTAAACCAGGTTCGATCAACCTTACTGGACTGAAGGAAAATGTAGATATGGACACTCTTTTCAGTCTACCCAAAGACTTCTGGCAGAAGGAGGTGACAGAACTGGGGTCCTACTTCAGTGACCAAGTTTCAAATGACCTGCCAGTTCAGATCAAACAAGAATTGAAAAAACTTGAAAACAGAATCAACTCAGACTTGTAATTAAAAGAGGTGTTTTTCCTTAGTAGAGGTACTCATACTTCAGTTGTTACAGTCCTGGGGACTAACTGTTTCAGGGGACATATTTTATAGACTGTTAAAGGTTGTGATACACATTGTTGTTTAGCAAACTGTTTTAACAAACATTGAGTTAAAACTTGTTCTATGATAGTAGTGAGCTAGCTGTGTAGGGTGTGCGAGTTCTCGATATGATATTTTAGATATTTAAATATTTCTTTATCAACTCCTGCATTTATGAAATAGAAATCTCTACACATGAAACTATTGAGCAGAGCTGTAGCTGAGAGGCATATCTAGAAAATGTAAGTTATATATTTCTCAGCCAAACCCTGTCATGTTACTTCTCATTAGAGTTACGTTAGAGAGCCAATTCTAATGAGTAGCAGCGAGGTAAGGTTTTGTGGAGAAATCAATGTTTTGATAGATCAGTATGCCTCTTGTGTACAGCCCTGTACATGTACGGTGTATGGCTAGATAGAATCTTTGTGTGACAGCTGTTTTATCTGTTTTAACCCTTTCCCTGTTTAACCCATTCCCTGTTCTATATTTAGTCCAAATTTCAATACCTACTGAATATTCATGGAGAAAATAGTTATAATAAAACATGGAAGGTGGACCATTGTAGCCATTTTAGAAAGAAAAGAAACAGATCTTTCAAATTCTACTAGCAAACAGAGTAGACCCTGATCAGACGGCTCCTCTAGGAGCCGTCTGATCTGGGTCTACTCTGTTTGCAAATGCGTGAAAACACGTTTATATGAGGGAAAGGGTTAATATGTATCAAAGATTTCTTCACCTCATGAATATGGGTAGACAGACTCAATAAAATGGAACGGGGAAATTTTCACTTGTGGAAAGTGAATAATCAGATGTATAATAACCTTATGCAAACAGAGCAGACCTTGATCAGACAGCTCCTACAGGAACTGCCCGATCTGGGTCTACTCTGTGTGAAAAGGCGTTTGTATGAAGGAAGGGGTTAAAACGGAATCTTTTAGATTGTAGATATGATATCGGTTAAACTGTAAAAATTGTTTGCCGTATTATTTTTAAATTCATATTTGGACTGAATTGAACAACCATAACCTTTCTAGTCACAAGAATGCATCCTGACTTTAAATTGATGCTTAAAAAATTCAATCAATTCTAAATGTAAAACTGTATCATTTGGCATGTCATTCAAAAACTTGATCACACCATTTCAAGCATTTTTCTATAGAAACGAAAACTCTGTCAAAGAGAAGAAATTGCTCATTAATTTTGTTTAACATGTGCAACTTCATTCCCAAATCTGTGATATACATGTCCATGTTGACATGGCAAAGTGTTGTCATGAAAATGACCTCTATATTAGAGGTTCACTCTATTTTTATTAGAATATTTCTTGTTTCCCTTATTGGTGCTCAATGCACAGTGCACAATGATTGAATTAATAATTGGCTTCGCCAAAGGGTCTTGAGACACAAGACCTCAGTGTATATACAGTTAAACCTCATGAATTCGGAATATTTGGTAAAGAAAATTTAAGAACTTTTTAGGCAAGTGGCTGCTGAGTGCTGGCTGAAAGTGATGCAGAAAGCTCCTAGAAAACACTGCATTAAGCTTAAAGACCAGCAAAATAATACTTGTTTGAGAGTTCTGATTATCGAGGTTTTACTGTATGTAGAATTTCTCCATATTCATTTAAATCAGAGTCGTACAAAAGGTGTGTACAGATCCATCCAACTCTCATATTTCTACTCGATATCTCATCTTCATGCTACTCATCACAACCTCTTTGGAGACACATTTCTAATGAGTAGCAGGAAGATGGGGGTTCTAAATACACCTTATCTACAGCTCTGATTTACTGTCAATATAAATTAAAGAAATGTAAAAAAAATGAAAAAAGTGGACTAGTCTTTGGCAGAGTTGAATTTTAGTAGCACATTCAAGTGTTTGAACTTGTTGCATATTATATCCAACATAACACATGCATGCAAATATTGAATCTGTGTTATCAGTTTTATGATGTTTAAATTAAGAATTTTGATGATTTCACATATTTTGTCATGAATGTTTGTCAAGTTTTCATTTAACAGGCATTCATTCAAAATATTTTTACTTTAATTTTGGATTTTAATGCCTCGAATATTGTTTTAAAATTCTGTTATTATTCTCTTTCTTGCCATGTGATGTTTTGACTAGAGTGTCCATTTTAACAGTTGTATTTGAGAATTTTATTGTAAGATTGTGTTTGTCTTATGTGGTCTTGAGCTTCATAAATTAGAGAGAATTACTATGTAATTTTCCATTATCTTGTAGATATACGCTAGGGACCTATGCAATTTAACACTGCAATTATAATCTTTAAAGTTTTAACATATGTATGTCATATAGGGCATGGGTGATTGACTTGTTATATAATTATCATGTATCATACTTGGTAGTGTTGTAGCTTAAAACAGTTGATGCAATCTCCCACTGATCTCAGCTTTTATTTTGTATATATTCTGCTCTATGTCTTGATCCTGTTTGTGTAGGCTTGCAATTATGAACACATTCGTATACTTGAGACTCGCGAATAGTTTTTGCTCCCAGCTTCTATCATTTTGGTAGAAGCAGAGAGTCAGAGTCAAAGATATGTGTTAGAGAGTATATTTGAGCTTTCTGTCTGAGAATGTGTTGGTGAATTTAGGTCTTGATTTAACTGAGATTGTTGTGACGAGTTTGTCTAGTTTAGCTTTGTGTATGTTTGGTTCGAAGGAATCGAGACCCGATTCATAGAACTGAATATTACTAGGGTAGTGATCTAGAAAGTCATTCATTATTTTTGCTTATCATGCATGTATATCATTACAGACTACAGATTCTTAAACACATGTCATAAATGAAATTATATAAATGTCAGAAATTTATATATGGAAATCGAAAAAGAACTATGAACAGCATTCTGAGTTTGTTTTTCTTGTGTTTATCCATTCAAGTTTTATCCGCTTGTACAATATATACTGAATAATGGTCACCTGCAAATGTAGTAGTGTCTGCTTCATGGTTTGGAAGGGATATATTGGTTTATGTATCCAGTAACACTAGAGTATAGCCCTTTTATATGCTACGCCATAGCTACACAATGATAAATAGGGGTATCTGATCCAACGTGTCGTGTAAATATGCTGTTCTCAAAAGTATTTTTATGCCCCTCAGATCAAATCTGGGGGGCATATTGTTTTTACCCTGTCTGTTTGTGTTTTTGTCTGTTTGTTTGTCAGCAACTTTAACATTGGTCATAACTTTTGAGCCAGTACAGATAGAAACTTGATATTTAGTATGCATATGTATCTAAAAAAGTCGCACATTTTTAGGGTTGACATGTCAAGGTCAGAGGACTCACATAGGCTTTGCCTGTTGTCCAATCCTTTTCTCTGAATAAAATATTGTTTAAATTAAAATTAAGGTCAAGGTCATCCTTCAAGGTCAGAGGTCAAATATATGGGTCAAATCACTGACTTTAACATTGGCCATAACCTTTGGACCAGTGGAGATAGAGACCTGATATTTGGCATGCTTGTGTATCACATAAAGCTGCACATTTTGAGGGGTAGCATGTCAAGGTCAAGGTCATCCTTCAGGGTCAAAGGTCAAATTATCTGTTTTTTTGGCTGTAACTTTAACGCAACTTTAACATTGGTCATAACTTTTGAGTCAGTACAGATAGAGACTTGATATTTGGCATGCATATGTATCTCATAAAGCCGCACATTTTGAGGGGTGATATGTCACGGTCAGAGGTCAAATATATGGGTCATATCACCGACTTTAACATTGGCCATAACTTTTGGACCAGTGAAGATAGAGACTTGATATTTGGCATGTTTGTGTATCTCATGAAGCTGTACGTTTTGAGGTGTGACACGTAAAGGTCAAGGTCACCCTTAAAGGTCAGAGGTCAAACATATGGGTCAAATCACCGACTTAAACATTGACCATAACATTTGAACCAATGGAGATAGAGTCTAGATATTTGGAGCTTGTGTATCTCATGAAGCTGCACATTTTGTGGGGTGACATGTCAAGGTCAAGGTCATCTTTCTGGGTCAAAGGTCACAGACTTTAACATTGGCCATAACTTTTGAACCAGTAGAGATACAGACTTGATAGTTTGTATATATGTGTTTCTCATTTGGCTGCACAGTTTGAGGGGTGACATGTCAAGGTCAAGGTCATCTTTGAAGGTCAAAGATAATTAACATTGGCCATAACGTTTGAACCAGTAGATATACAGCATTGATACTGGTATGCATGTGCATCTCATGAAGCTGCACAGTTTGAGGGGTGACATGTAAAGGTCATCCTTCATGGTCAAAGGTCACTAACTTTTAACATTGGCCATAACTTTTGAACCATTAGAGATACAGACTTGATATTTGGTATGCATGTGTACCCCATGAAGCTGCACAGTTTGAGGAGTGACATGTCAAGATCAAGGTCATCCTTCAGGGTCAAATATCATATTGAGGGGTCATAGTGTTTCACAAACACATCTTGTTCTGCCATGTATTACAGTAAACCCACGATAGTTCGAACACTAATTCTAAAACTAGTATAATTATCAGTCTTTAAAACAGGTGTGGTAACTTTTTTACAGGATGGAAGTCACAGAAAGCTCATATAGGAGCTTTCTGCATGACTTTCACCCTGCATTAAGCAGAAACCTACCTAAATTTCTTCATTACTTAAATTTCGAAGTTCACACAGCATAAAATCATATAACACTCCAGTACATTTAACTTTTGAATTTTAAGTTTTAATTTTAATTCTAGTTTTAGTATCTAATCATGTATTTACGAGAGCATGGAGCACATACTGAAGAGCTCCACTGAAAACAAATGCTCTATTTACCACAATGTTTTCAAGACTACACAATTCTAAAATGTTCTCTTCCACCCCCCCCCCCCCCCCCCCCCAGTAAATGCTCCTTTTAACCCTTTCCCTCTATTGGAGCTTTCTGCATTATTTTTGCACTGCATTATGCAAGCGTCTGCTTTTTTAAGACTCATGTGTTAAATAAATGAAAGACCACTTAACCCGTTCCCTCATTTTGACGACTCTGTAAAAGTCACTTTGTGAAAGCACTGTGATAAATAGAGCATTTGCTCCTATAGGAGCAAATGCTCTATTTATCACAATGGTTTCAAACTACAAAATTCTAAAATTTCCATTTTCTCTAGTTAATGCTCCTTTTCGGTAGATTTATTCAAAGAGGTTGTATCTAAAAATAGCCTATGAGGGAATGGGCTAAGGGAGGTTCTACTGTGGTCCGTATTTCTTACACGAATATACATTTACACTTATCCCGCTCCTCGCCCCCGACTCTCAAACAGCAAACAGCTTGGATCCAGATGAGACGCCGAGTAACTCGGCGTCTCATCTGAGCCAAGGCTGATTGGCACTCGGTGGATAGTTTCTAAAAAAAACTTGATCGACTCGGAATTAGTCAGTGTTGCACCTGATCCAAAATCACAGCAAAATCAAGGTTAAATAAAGGGTTTTTATAAAAAAAATTGACATTTACGATTTCAAAATGAAGCAGATAGTAAACAAAACAGGATTCGTTCAGTCTCAACTAGTGTCTACTTACAGATAAACATTATTTAGCATATCCTAGACGAGTTACTGATACAGAAATACTCGATAATTCGAAAGTTTAGTAAAGAAAATTTAGACGCTTCTTTTAGGTAGGTGGCTGCTGCTTAATGCAGGGTGAAAGTCATGCAGAAAGCTCCCAAGGGGAGCTTTCTGCATGACTTTCATCCTACATTAAGCTTCCGCATGTCTTAAAGATCGATAAAGTCTTTCAGTGTTCGTATTATAATCGAAGTTTTACTGTATTTTGGACCCAGATCAGAAGCTGCATGACTGGCTCGGCGTCTCACCAAGATCCAAGAGACTTGACATTAAGTTTCATTCTTAGGAAAAAAGGGAAGTTGCTGTGTTTTTTGTTTTAACCCTTTCGCTGCCAATGCCGGATCTGTGATTACCTATGCAAACAGTTTGGATCCAGATGAGACGACGAGTAACTCGGCGTCTCATCAGGATCCAAACTGTTTGTTACTGTTACTATGTTTTTGAAACAAAAATGAAGAAAATCAAAATAATGAAAATTTGTAGCAGACGACAAAGTTAGCACACGACAGAGTTTGGCAGCGAAAGGGTTAAAATAAAATGGGCAGAGGACAATAATTGCAGACGACATATCGGTCAGCCTACTCTATGTTTGGTCGATATGGAGTGGCGTACGTGACTGGAAAGCCTGTAATAAAACACTGTCTGAAAAACATCACTGTCAACAGTTTAGGTTGCTAGAGATAACGTGCATGTACGGTGTCCCGTATCTGAAAAGTGCACTGAGCGATCCGGTTCATCCCACTAACCTTTTCCCTTTATATAAACGCCTTTTAACGCCTTTGCAAATAGAGTAGACCCAGATCAGACGGTTCATGTAGGACCGTCTGATCAGGGTCTGCTCTGTTTGGTTATGAACTTAGAATAGTTTCGACAAGTACCAAAAGTTTAAACTGTAGCAAAATATCTCCATAAAATTCAATATTTAATGTGCATACCAGTCACACTTGCTCGATTCGGTATCTCTTTTAGGCCTTATCCCACTTAACACAGACTGGTCTTCATTTGGAAACAGTTTTGATCCAGATGAGACGCCAGACTGGCACTCTGTCAATAATTAGAACGATCGAAGTGAGTAGAAATGGCAACATATCGGAGTAAGGACGTGCATTATGTGTAACAGGAGGACAATAGTTCGTTATGGTTATTTATTCCATGAATATGCATCATGTAAGAAATAATGACATCATAAACATTAATAAGATGAATTTTTATCATGGCAAATGAACACAGGAATGTTTTAGTTATGAAACAATTGTAAAATCGGTTCAATATACAGTATCACCACCCCTGTACCGGAATTCTAACAGAGAAGAATTTAGATACTTTTAGGCAGGTGTCTGCTTAATGCACGGTGAAAGTCATGCAGAAAGCTCTTAGAGGAGCTTTCTGCATGACTTTAGTCCTGCATTAACCCTTTCCCTATAAACGTGATTTCACGCGTTTGCAAACAGAGTAGACCCAGATCAGACGACTCCTAGAGGAGCCGTCTGATCAGGGTCTGCTCTGTTTGCTAATGTAATTTGAAATGTCTGTTTCTTTACTTTCTAAAATGGCTACACTGTTCTACCTTCCATATTTCAATATACATGTAACTATTTTGTCCATGAATATTCAGTAGGTATTGAAATTTGCAATAAACATAGAACTGGGAAAGGGTTAAGCTGCCTCCTGTCTATAAGACCAATATTTATACTAAATTTAACATCCCGTTTAGAGAGATTGTACTGTAATTCTAAAAGCAAACAGAGCAATGCGGTAGGCGTCTGAACTGGGTCTACTATGTTTGCAAAGGCGAATATATCGTTTAAAAGGGTTAGGTGACATAAATCAACTTAAAAGTTGCATAACCTATTGCAAAAAGTTTGGAACTGGGAATACAACTGATCTCCTCTGCGTCTGATCTGGACACTAACCTGAAATCAAACCCTTTACTTCATGAATATTCATGAAAGAAATGATAACATCATTCATATTGATTAGATTTATTTTCAATATGGTATATGAAAACATGATTTGTTTTGCCAATGCATAATCTGTAGAACCAGATGTATATTATTTCATAAGCATTCAGAGCAGACCCTGATCAGAAGACTCCTATAGGAACCATCTGGTCTGGGGCTACTCTGTGTGCAAAGGCTAGAAAGGCGTGGCTATGGAGTAAAGGGGTATTCACTGGTATGGACCCTAGCTTGCTAATACCATACACAGACCTGGATCCCAACTTCTTGGGGTGGGGGTATGACCTTTTCACCTATCTACAAACCTTTTGACATCAAACATTGATCAGGATCATAACGAATGAATCAATAATCTCAACCCAGGACCCGAGTTAGCATTAACATGCACGTTTGACTTTAATATCCTTAAACATACAGTAAAACCCCTAATACGACCACCAAAAGGGGGCATAAGTATGAGTGGCAGAGGCAGGTGGTTGCTTAATGCAGGACGAAAGTTATGCAGAAAGCTCCTATAGGAGCTTTCTGCATAACTTTCGTCATGCATTAAGCAACCACATAGGAGCTTTCTGCATAACTTTCGTCTATCAATCAAGATATGGTTATTCCTTAAGTGGTCGCATTAGCGGGGTCCTACTGTACATGGTACAAAACACTGAACCGGATTCTAGTTGCTTGACACTAAAAAAACCCGACACTCGATTTTTAGAAAGATTTGAAAGAATAACAACCCGGATATTCGCAATAAGACCCATTCTTATATTTAACCTTTAGCCTGCCGAGCAAATCATTTTTACAGAATGTTTCACCTATTACATTTTCAAAATTCAAGCTATAATTAATTTGTCTACCAAAATGCGCACAGAGTGTCAAACAGTTTGGATCCTGATGAGACGTCGAGTTAGCCTAGTTACTCGACGTCTCATCTGGATCTAAACTGTTTGCATAGGTATTCAATCATCCGCCCATAGCAGGCTAACGGTTAATGAAGTCTGTTCTGTGCCAAAAAATCATACATATAAATGTGTAATCGTAGACAATGTTATTATTATTACATTTATAATTACTACATGAACCGTGTTTTTATGTAAAGTCATATTGTATTTCTACTTCTATACTTGTTGTAGTTAAATTGTATTTGTAAATATAAATGGATTTAGTCACCGGAACAGCAAGTCGGACCCACACTCAGAACCGACACTCAGAACCTACACTCGCCATGCTGCAAAATGATACATGTATCTACTTAACGCTTTCCCTGTTCTATATTTATTCAAAATTTCAATATCTACTGAATATTCCTGATATGGACAAAATAGTTATAATGAAATATGGAAGATGGAACATAGTAGCCATTTCAGAAAGTAAAGAAACAGATCTATAAACTTCCATATAAGCAAACAGAGCAGACCCTAATCAGATGGCTCCTATAGAACCGTTTGATCTGGGTCTACTCTGTTTGCAAATGCGTGAAAACACGTTTATAAGAGGGAATGGGTTAACTAACCCTTTCAATGGTCAATGATTATGTAAGAAATAATGACATCATGCATATTTATTAGCTGATTTTTATAAGGTAAACTTTTCAATGATTTGTCTTACAAACACTGTAGAATTACATCTATACTATGTCAAATACAAACAGAGCAGACCATGATCAGACAGCTCCTATATGAGCCGTCTGATCTGGGTCTACTCTGGTTGCAAATGCGTGAAAATGCGCTTATAAATATGAACGAAAGGGTAAACAAAATTGATATAACCGTTGATGGTTGATAGGAGCCGTCTGATCTGGGTCTACTCTGTTTGCAAATGCGTGAAAAGGTAAACAAATATAACCGTTGATGGTTGATAGGCAGGACCACATTAATAGCCGTCTGGTATGGGTCTACTCTGTTTACAAATACCTGAACAAGGCATTTATATGAAGGAAAGGGTTAACCCATTGCCTGATATAGACAATGCCATTGCAAACAGAATGGACCCAGACACACAGTGGCTCTTAAAAGAAGGTCTTATCTGGGTCTGCTCTACTTGCTTATAAAATACCACAGTTTCTGTCATGGACAACATTTTAATATTCCCTTGTTTACGAGCAATAAAAATGTCGAACGAAAGTACGTAACACTGAAAGCTCCCGTGGAAGCTTTCAGAATAACTTTCGTACTGCATGAAACACATCTCGCATAATCCCTTACTATCACGTAGACATGAACCAGACAACTCATGTAGAGACCGTCTAACCAGAATCCAGGTGCGGATCCAGGATCTTAGATTAGGGAGGGGGCGTAGAATCTTTTTTCGAGGGGGGGGGATTTTTTTATGTTTGATGACATAAATAAATAGTGTGTTTGGAATACATGTTGAAAAAGAGCTTAATTGGGTGAGGGAAATAAAGCACCCCTACTGAATCATTGTTTTATTGATTTTTAGTAGATACAACGACCACTAAATTACATCAATTATGTTCTGTTAAAGGCGGGTGGCTACTTAAAGCAAGGTGAAAGTAAAACAGAACGCTCATATGGGAGCGTTCTGTTTTACTTTCACCTTGCTTTAAGCAGCCACCTGCTCTAAATACCAACTAATAAACACAATTTAGTGGCCGTTATATAGAGGTTTTACTGTGTATATATATATATATATATATATAAAAAATATTACTAAAAAAATTGTTTTGGCAATTTTAGGGGGGGAGCGTACGCCGGCTCTGCCCCTCTAAATCCGCGCTTGGAATCTGCTGTGTCACATTTTGGCTCCTCTGTAAAAGTCTATTTTTGAAACCATTTTTATAAATAGAGCATTTGCTCCATAGGAGCAAACGCTCTATTTATCACAATGATTTCAATGCTACACACTTCTAAAATGTTCCTTTTCTATAGTAAATGTTCCTTTTCAGTAGATTTATACAAAGAAGTTGGGTCTAAAATAGTCTAAAATAGTCTAGGAGGAAATTAGTTAATACTGTAGCCGACATAGGCAAATCCGGTATACAGAGTTTGGATTCAGATAAGGTGGCCAGTAATAAGGATCAACACTGAATGACACTCGGATTTTGACTCTGTTAATTCTTTCCCTGTTCTATATTTAGTCCAAATTTCAATACCTACTGAATATTCATGGAGAAAAGAGTTATAATGAAATGTGGAAGGAAGAACATTGTAGCTATTTTAGACCCTGACCAGACGGCTCCTATAGGAGCAGTCTGATATGGGTCTACTCTGTTTGCAAATGCGTGAAAACACGTTCATATGAAGGAAAGGGTTAATCAATTTATTCCCCTATGATTTACTCGTCCACATCATACTTTGGAACACATCCATTTTTCACGTGTAGGGGACACAACGAACAAAATATTTGCTAGTATAAGCCTTTGACATTGATGGGCTCAGCAAACAGTGCAGACCCTGGTCAGGGGGGCTCCTTCTTTTTTGAAACAAGCTCCATTGTGAAACCTGACGGAAATGACAATCTTAGTAGACGTCATTAAATTTGAGGTGAACGGTCTAAAGTAAATGAACAGTTTTTGTCGAAAACTGGACCAGATAACGATATTTGCAAGAGACAATCGCATGAAGTGCCGAACAATGCGATAAGGTTGAACCCAGTCCTCCTTGCGTCATGCCAAAATAGTAAACCATATTTACGATCTATATATCTCATATGAATGAAACTTAATTGTCTTGATTTATTTTATTTCGTATAAAATTTATTAGAGTTGGTGATTTCATAACTATATCAACCTTTAGTCTGCTGGGCAAATTACTTTTACAGAATTTTTCACCAACTACATTTTCAGATTTCAAGTTATAATCAATTCGTCTACCGAAATGCAGCCATGGTGAGTATCAAACTGTTTGGATCCTGATGAAACGCCGGGTTACTCGGCGTCTCATCAGGATCCAAACTGTTTGTATATAGGTATTCACTCATCCGCCCATAGCAGGCTAAAGGTTAAGTGCATACTATTTCACATACAATAATACTCTCTTTGACATACAATATGATCATTTAAAAGAAGTATAGCCTCGGGTATTTAACCCCTTACTCGGTTAATATTCCTGTAAGAAATAATGACACCATGAATATTAATTAGATGTTTTTATAGTATGTATGAACACAAGAATATTTTTTAGACATAACAGTAGCATTAAATCTATATTATTTCATTCACAAACAGAACATGCTCTGATCAGACGGCCCCTAAAGGATCTGTCTGGTCTGGGTCTTCTCTACTTCAAAAGGCGTTAAGATATGTGTCTATGGAGTAACGGGTTAGCCCTTTCCCTCATATCAACACCTTCTCGCGCATTTGCAAACGGAGTTGACCCAGATCGGACGGCTCATAGAGGAGCCGTCTGATCAGGGTCTGCTCTGTTTGTTTATGAAATAAAATAGATCTGACTTTACGGTTTCTATAAATACCAAAATTTCATGTGTACATATGCCAATAAAAACAGCTAAAAGTGTTCGTGTAGTCATTATTTCTTTACCCAATACAGAACAGGGAAAGGGCTAATACACAGGACGAAACTAATGCAGGACGTTTCTTTACCAAGTTTCTGCACTGCGTTTGTTCGGTATTAACCCTTTTACTCCGTGCATATTCATATAAGTAATAATGACATCATGCATATTAATTGTTATAATAGCACGTGTACACAGGACGTTTTGGCCATTGCAGAAACTGTAGAACCATGCCTATATTACATCATAATCAAAAAGAGCAGGCCGTGGTCAGACAGTCCCTACAGGAGCCGTCTGATCTGGGTCTACCCTGTTTGCAACAACATAGAAAGGCGCATTTATGGAGTAAAGGATTAAGTAATGGCTATAGAGAGATTTTACTGTACATCTAGCTATCACTCATGCGACAATCTTTACAAACCGTTCGAAGCCAGGGTCCATGCTTATAAAACTTTTAGTTGCGTCTGAGTTCGTCCTTAAGTCGTCCGCCTTATTATCCATGTGTATTTGCATTCGCGGGTCTGTATGAAGACATTTCATACAGATTACAGCCATGGTCACGAGATTCTCTGGCATATCATAAGCACTAAATTAAGATTTTCCTGCTTGTTCCGCGATATTTTCCTTTGTCGCTTTTGGACAACCAAACGTAAATATATGTTATTTCCTATACATTGCAGCCGTTTAGGAGCTACTTGAACGCAGAAAATTAAGTCACATGAAAAACACAATAGAGCTGTATCCCTTTCCATTATAGAAACGCGTTTTCACGCATTTACAAACAGAGTAGACCCAGATCAGACGGCTCCTAGAGGAACCGTCTGATCAGGGTCTGCTCTGTTTGCTAATGGAATATGATAGATATGTTTCTTTACTTTCTAAAATTGCTACAGTGTTCCATATTTCATTACAACTATTTTATCCTTGAATATTCACTAGGTACAGAATGTTTTAATAACCATAGAACAGGGAAAGAGTTAAAAGATTGAAAACGGAATCACTTATGGACGCATACGTATGACGCCAAACAGGGGTTGGGAGGGGGAGGGGGGGGGGGGGGGCAGTTCGTATGGAAAATAAAAATACACTCGTCGCATGACTTAACAACAGATATCTACCACATGCTACATAAACATGAACATATGACTAGCATTAACTGTTTCTTTGTTTCCATATATCGGTTAAATCAGTTAAACTAGTGGAAACTAATTGAACTTCAGTGAATCCGAGAAGTATACCATGTATCTGTACTAGATAAGACAGGGGCTGTTGGCTTGCTCCTATATGGATTAAGATAAGACAGGGGCTTTTAACTTGTTCTTATATGGATTTAGATAAGATGGGATCTGCTGACGTGCTCCCATATGGATTTAGATAAGACGGGGTCTGTTGACGTGCTCCCATATGGATTTAGATAAGACAGGGGCTGTTGACGTACTCCCATGTGGATTTAGATAAGACAGGGTCTGTTGACTTGCTCCTATATAGATTTAGATAAGACAGGGTCTGTTAACTTGCTCTTATATGGATTTAGATAAGACAGGGCCTGTTGACTTGCTCCTGTATGGATTTAGATAAGACAGGGTCTGTTGACTTGATCCTGTATGGATTTAGATAAGACAGGGTCTGTTAACTTGCTCTTATATGGATTTAGATAAGACAGGGTCTGTTAACTTGTTCTTATATGGATTTTGATAAGACAGGGTCTGTTAACTTGTTCTTATATGGATTTAGATAAGACAGTGTCTGTTGACTTGCTCCCATATGGATTTAGATAAGACAGGGTCTGTTGACTTGCTACTATATCAAATTAGATAAGACAGGGGCTGTTGACTTGCTCCCATATGGATTTAGATAAGACGGGGGCTGTTGACTTGCTCTTATTTGCAGTGCAGCAGCGTCATTTTCAACACATAAATACATCATAAAGTCTGTTCCATGTGTACACACCATAAAGGCAAACAAAGTCTTTCCGATTACCCCCCCCCCCCCACCCCCGGCCCCGTGTCAGTATCTTTCCGGAGGGTCCATTGGCCAGAATTCCGCTCACTTCACGAATTTGTGTAGTACATGATTGTACTGGTATAACTCAAAGGTGCCCGACGCATGCTTGGACTAACCCATATTGACATATATAGACCCGAAAGGAAATTTTTTCCGGGTCGTGTTTTTCTTGTTTTTCGGAGTGGTTTAAGGTTCAGATAGATAGTTTTAGGCTAGTTTAACATACTTCGATCACATTTATTTTTTATTTTTATTTATTTTTTTATTTTTTTTTTTTAATTTTATTTTTTTTTGGGGGGGGGGGGGGGGGTCCATGGGTGAGTCCAAGCATGCGATGAGCACCTTTGGTATTACTTACTTCTCTCTCTATATATATATCGATTGATTTTGTTGAACGTTTTGAATGGATTATCATTTTCGGATTAACCTTCGGATTAACCAATAGATATTTATAAGCACTTTAATACAAGATGTTGGGCTTATATAACTATAAAATTTGCTCCTTGGATATCGTTTGCAGATCATTAATTTTGTGACCCTAATAAACGGCCCATCACCGTACATGTATAAATGTATTTTTCCTGCTGGCGTTGCAGGTTTTGTTTTTGCTGAACAAACAATTTGACTGTTCTAGTTTAACTCTCTCCCTTTCTGCCAATAATGAATCGGCGAGGATGTATGCCAACAGTTTGGATCTACATGAGGCGTCGAGTAACTTGGCGTCTCATCAGGATCCAAACGGTTTGCTAGTGTGCTATTATTTTTTCAAACAAAAAGGAGGGAACTTCAAAGATGAACAAAGCGATACAATAGCAGACGACATTATGTAACAGCGAAAGGGTTGAATGATTTCTGGCGTTGCGACATTCCTAATCATGATATCTCATGGTGAACTTTAAGGACTGAACACTTTTCGTTCGTCTACAAAATTTGTCTTCTGCCTCTATTTAAACCCACGTTCCCTTTCGATGTGTGCCGGAATATCAAACAATATTGGATTCTTATAAACCCTTTAACTGATATTAATCCTTTCCCTCATATAAACGTGTTTCATGCATCTGCAAACAGAGTAGACCCAGATCAGACGGCTCCTGTAGGAGCCGTCTGATCAGGGTCTACTCTGTTTGCTAATAGAATTTCAAAGATCTGTGTCTTTAACTTTCTAAAATGGCTACAATGTTCCACCTTCGATGTTTCTTTATTACTCTTTTGTGAATGAATATTCAGTAGATATTGAAATTTGGAATAAACATAGAACAGGGAAAGGGTTAATGCGTTTCATGCCTTTGCTTACAGGGATGATCCCTATCAGACGACCCCTACATTAGCTGTCTGATCAGGGTCTGCTTATGGAAGTATGCAGATCTGGTTCTAGAACTTCTGTCATTAGCAACGTTCCTGTGTTCATATGCCATCGTAAAAAGCCAGCTAATAAATATTCATGATCTAATCATTTCCTACATGAATATTCACCAGGCAGAGGGTTAAACGCCGAATCACCAAGATTATAAATAATTAGTCCATAATTAACAGAACAGAACAGAATCTTTATTAGCAATTTGTACATAAGTGTACCTCATTGCAGCACACGTGTATATACAATAATTTAACGAAGAGACGATCTCGGTAAATATCTGTCTGAGTTAGAAAATTCTCCTCTTCGTCTGTTGAGAAAATCTCTTCATTTTTACTTACCTTTCGCAAAAAATGTTTGATAAGTTTTTGTGTTTAAATTAAAAGTATGGCAACCGGCTATTTGTACAGAATATTATTGAACTATTGAAAGTACTTCTTGATATATAGATGCGTCGATGAGTTATTCAGTATTTCAGGTTACATGTGCAGACTGTTGATTTTTGACAAGTACTTGAATAAACATGTACTTTGCGAAAAGAAGCAGACAACATTTTCGCAGACGACAAATTTGGGCGGACGAATACAGAGAGATAACAGATATGGTATTTTTCCATTTGGTTTCATCACAATTACACGTGTAGCTGGAAAGTTTATCTCATGTTCACCGAAGGACGGAAATTATGTCTTGTCATGCAGCTTAACTCTTTCGCTGGCACGCATTGTCGTCTGCAACATTTGTCGTCTGATACAGTGTTCATTGTTTAATTTTCCTGCATTTTAGTTTCACAACATATAATCACAGTATCAAACAGTAACTCGGCGTCTCATCAGGATCCAGACTGTTGCAAAGATAAGCACACATTCACCGATGGCAGGGAAAGATTTCAACTCACACTGTCATACGACTTCTGCACATTTAAGCCCCATTTCACCTATAGTTAAGCTTCGATATCTCGAGCATCAAAGGACCATACAATTTACTTCGAGATAGCAGAAATTCGAGTCATCCGATTTCTGATCTGGGCAATTTGTCAAGTAAAGTAATGCATTACTTTTGACCACAGGGGGCCATTTCGTGGGTCTACATGGTCTAAAAAGTCAAAAAAATTGATTGGGTCGATTTAGTGTTATATTATATACCCTTGTATATAATATAACACTAAATCGACCCAATCAATTTTTTTTGACTTTTTAGACCATGTAGACCCACGAAATGGCCCCCTGTGCTTTTGACCTGCATTAAGCTGTCAAATGTGTATCTAGATATGCGTAGTGATACTATTAGAACAATTATGTATTGTAAATTTCGGAAGTACCGCACTTGTAGTTCGAGTTATCCCGAAGTTCGAGTTATCCGAGTTCGATATATCGAGGTTCCATTGAACACCTACTACTACAACTTCGTTGATATTAAGTATTTCGTTGCCACTTTTTGGTCGTCTGCAAAGCATGTCGTCTGCTTTAAAGTTTCATCAATTAAATCCACCTTTCTACTGATTTAAAATTCACCATCACCAGAGTACCGAACAGTTTATGCCCGGATGAGACGCAAGGTAAGTTATTTAGTGTTTCATCTGGATCTAAACTGTTTGCCTAGGTTATCACAGGTTTGCCATTGACAGCGAGTTAGCCCTTTCCCTCACATACACGTGTTTTCACGCGGTTGCACACAGAGAAGACTCAGATCAGATGACTCCTGTAGGAGCCATATATATAATCAGGATCTTCTCTGTTTGCGTAGAGAGTATAATAGATCTGACTACAGTATCTACCATTATAATAGATCTGACTACAGTTTCTACCATTATAATAGATCTGACTACAGTATCTACCATTATAATAGATCTGACTACAGTTTCTACCATTATAATAGATCTGACTACAGTTTCTACCATTATAATAGATCTGACTACAGTATCTACCATTATAATAGATCTGACTACAGTATCTACCATTATAATAGATCTGACTACAGTTTCTACCATTATAATAGATCTGACTACAGTTTCTACCATTATAATAGATCTGACTACAGTTTCTACCATTATAATAGATCTGACTGAAGTTTCTACCATTATCAAACACTCCTTTGTACATATAATATGCTATCATAAAAAATCAGCCAATCAAATTCTCGATGTTATTATTTCTTCCATGAATTTTAAACAGGGAAATGATTAATTGACATACTGTCGGTGAATCTATGATACATGTATTTGCAAACGAATGATATTCGGGCGAGTCTCGGTATCTCTTCGGGATCCAAGGTATGGTTTACATAAACTCATTCAAATATCTGTTGTTACAAATCCATTCTTCTTTTGGAGAGATTTTTATGGAATTCCTAAAACTGGAATATGTCTAAGATAATGACACGTGGTGAAGCAAGCAGTAAAACACCCTCCGTGAGAAATCTTAACCTTTGGTCCATGAATATTCATGTAAAAAATCATGAATATTAAATAGTTCAATCTTAATAACCACGCATGAACACGGGGATTTTTACCACGGTAGAAACAGTAGAAACATATCTATATTATATCACAAGCAAACAGAGCATACCCTTATCAGACGGCTCCCATAGAATCCGTCTGATATGGGTCTACTCTGTTTGCAAAGGCGAAGAAAGGTGTGTTCATGGAGTAAAGGGTTAACCATTATACAGTTGTTAAGTTATATACAATAGAACCCTTCTAATGCGACCACTTAATGTATAAACATGGGTGTCTTTATAAGCAGGTGGTTGCTTAATGCAGGACAAACGTAATACAGAAAGCTCCCCTAGGAGCTTTCTGTATTACTTTTGTCCTGCATTAAGCTACCACCTGCCTCTAGCACTCAGCACTATATCTCTTTTAGGTGGTCGCATTAGCGGAGTGTTACTGTATCTGCATAAAACCAGATTTTTACAAATTTAGCTTATAGGCTGTGGCGATTTTATTTGTTCTAGGTTTTTAGAGATGGTGACATTTTACCGAATGTTTTGTAAATCATCCAGTTTGTTGATTCATGGTTTTTGTTTTGTTTTTTGATAGTTGAGAAAGCAATAAATTTTACACTACAAGATCAAATGATATTGTACCGAACCTACTTGCACATTAGACGACACGAATCACAATTTGTTTCGGTGACAAACCTGTGGAATCCTTTATCATGCTCAGCTCGACCTGACCGATATTTCAAACAACCTGGATCCGGATGAGACACGGAGTGTCCCAAGCTGTTTGACACTCAACAATAGTTTCTCAAATAGGAGAACAAATATTTTTTTAAAAGGTAAGCAGTGGCCCAGACAAGATGTGTAAATTTAAACATTTTCAATAATAACTCCTTTATTTCTCCACCAAACCCTATACTGTGACTACTCTTTGGAACCGTCTCTTCGACAGTATAGGGTTTGGTGGAGAAATGGCGATTTAAGTACAGTAAAACCTCTCTATAACGGCCACTAAATTGTGTTAATTAGTTGGTATTTAGGGCAGGTGTCTGCTTAAAGCAAGGTGAAAGTAAAACAGAACGCTCCTATAGGAGCGTTCTGTTTTACTTTCAACTTGCTTTAAGCAGCCACCTGCTTTTAACACAAAATACTTGATGTAATTTAGTGGCCGTTATAGAGAGGTTTTACTGTATTTCAGTACGCACGCTTATCTGTAGCTCTGGGTTTGTAAACGTTACCCCATATCACAATGTAAGCAGACATATTTTTTGTAACTGGATAAAGACTGATGCTTGAAAACATGCTGTATAAGCAAACCGTTTGCGTCGTAGCCTTAATTTCATCTCGAGGACGTGATCATACATATAACTATCCTATCACCAAGTACAGGTGTACGATTGCCACCAGCTTTAACATTGGTCATACTTTTTGAGCCAGTACAGATAGAGACTTGATATTTTGCATGCATATATATCTATATCTCATATAGCCGCACATGTTTAAGGGTGGTACATCAAGGTCATTGTCATTCTTCAAGGTCAGAGGTCAAATATACAGGTCAAATCACCGACTTTAGCAATGACCACAACTTTTGAACCAGCAGAGATAGAGACTTGATATTAGGCGTGCATGTGTATGGAGGGAAATTTTGAGGGATGACATGTCAAGGTCGGGGTCATCTTTCAGGGTCAAAGGTCAAATTGGGCGGAGTGGGGCATAGTGTTTCACAAATACATCTTGTTCTATATAAGTTCATATTGACAATTCTTCATAAGAATGATTGAAATAGCAAATACCATGTTTTATGATTTTATTGAAAATATGCGTCTATTTTAGGGACCATCAGTTAAAAATGTAAACATCTGAAACAGTAACTATAATCATTACTATGATATACATGTAGTATGTTAATGAAAACGAATTCTCCTCTCGGATGTTAAAAGTACAGACACCAGTTTATAACATCTGGTCAATATGCGTACATGTATTTCAAAATACAGTAAAAGCTCGAAAATTTTGTAAAGAAGAATTAAAAACTTTTAGACAGGTGGCAGCTTAATGCAGGTTGAAAGCTACGCAGAAAGTTCATAGAGGAGCTTTCTGCGTGACTTTTACCCTGCGTAAAGATGTCATCTATCTTAAAGATAAAAAATGACACTTGCTTCATTGTTCGAGCTGTCGAGGGTTAACCGTATTTTGACTTCTTTCGATCATTTTTCTCACGAGTGTAGTGCGGGTTGGTAGCAAGTTTGGACGGGACTAAGCAACGCGCCGTGCACCGTCCTTTGTCACAATGTATTATGCGCACATGTATGATTCAGACAAGATCGACCTGCATATTAAGCACTTACAACCCTTTCAATCATATGAGTGCATTTACACGCATTTTCAGACGGAGTAGACCCAGATCAGACGGTTCCTGTGGGAGCCGTCTGATCAGGGTCTACTCTGTTTGATTATTACATAATACAGATCTGATAATCGATAGTAAAAATCGGTACGATGCCCAACTCTAGTCCGGGCTTTACTGCTTATGTTTGGCTGCATGCATCATCAATTGGACCTGTTAAAAGACTTCTGAGTCTGAGATCATTCTCCAGTATCTGATTGGTCGGGTGCTTGAGAATGATCCCAGACTCAAGCAAAACGTTTTATAACATCGGAACCTGATCAATGAATACATGCATTTGTGTTTTACTCTTTACCTGGCGAATATTCATATAAGAAATAACTATATCATGAATGTTTATAATGATATATGAACACACGTATTTAGTCATAGCCGAAAGTGTAGCATCTGGTATAATTCCACCGACTAAAAGAGCAGACCCAGGTCATTCTGTTCTTATGGGGTAAGTATAGATTTGTTTGTTCAAGAACGAAACAAACTAACAATAATTATACCGAGAGCTTCAAGTCTGTTTGGTACAAAAACAGCCGCTCATGACCACTGATCAGCTTAATAACTACTGACAATGCTATCAGAATAACACTCGTGACTGTGTGAAGGATCTACAGTCTACTCTAGTTATCTCCAATTTCAAGGGACCGTCAAAATTAATTGGAGTTATCCCATTCCCACTTAGGCTATTTTAGACCTAACCTCTTTAATTAGATCTACCAAAAAGGAGCACTAACTAGAGAAAAGGAAATTTTCAGAATTATGAAGTTTTGAAACCATTGTGATAAATAGAGCATTTGCTCCTGCGGAGCAAATGCTCTATTTATCACAATTTTTCACACAGCGACTTTTACCGTTCTAAGCGTCAAAAGGCGTCAATATACGGGAATGGGTTAACGAGAGTTGGAGTTATCCAAGTTCACCTACATACATTGTGTACACTGCTATGGAACAACAGTTCAAATAATAAATCAGCTTAATGTACAGAATGCGCTAAGAGCATATAAAAGTAAAAGCTTCAATAACACACGAACTTACCGAACGTGCATTTTATACACACTATGCAAAAACATTTTTTTTGTATGTGTCAAGTTGTTGTCTAGACAAAGTGAAATCACTCTAATCCGGACGTTCTGGACAGTTGTGCTAAAAGTCTGACTTTAAAGGCATTTCAAAGCTCCTTATATAAGTGACCCCCCCCCCCCCCCTATATATATATACACAGTATCCAGCTGTGCTCCTGCAGTGTCCAGTCAAGGTCCATAGCCATAAGAGATGAAGTTATGTGTGGGATATTGTACGGATAGCGACGGACATGACCGTACAATATCACACTTGTCGCCAATTAACCTTACTAATAGGTAAATCCTTACAACTTTACACCATGTAGATAATATTCTCTAGAAAGAAGATAAAATGGCGGAGGTTTTATTGCTGCTGACAAATGCAGATAAGAGACTCGACTGTAAAAAAACATATGCCCATTTTAAGAAACATCTCTCTCTCTCTTCACAATAAACTGTTATGAACCAGATCACTGAATTACTGTTCTCAGTGAGTGTTAATCAAGATATGTTCATACCAAAACTTTTATACCAATTTCTTTAGTATACATGTATGTATCATCAGATTGTGAATTTGTCACATTTTATACTCTCATGTTTTAGCAGACATCATGTAGCTGTAAGCACAATGCATTTTCTGTTTTCACTTGTAATATCGCCTTGAAAAAATAATTACCATGACCATGTGCCATCTACATAATCTGACTCTTATTCATTTTATCATTGTTTCCAGTTAGAAGGTCAGGCATAAATGACAGATCTGGCACTAGATTTTTTTGTACAAGAATTTAGACCTAAAAGTTATATTAGTTGTTGTATATTGGCGACAATAGATTTTTTGTACAAGAATTTAGACCTAAACGTTATATTAGTTGTATATTGGCGACAAGCAATTATACCTAGATTCTCTGTGATGGTAGCCCGCCTTATCAGTTTGTGTATCAGTTAGCTCCCAAAATACACAGCATGGGGTTAATGTGTCAACATTCCTTTCGAAATGCCTTTAATCATTTACTCTATGAATATTCGTGTCAGTAATAGTGATAACATAAATATTAATGACATTATTTTTTATTATAGCACATGGGCACAGGGGATTTTGGCCATGGCATAAACTGTATAACGTATCAACACATTATCCCCTAGTGAAGCATTTTTGCGCGTCTATAGAAGTCACTTAATGAAACCATTGTGATAAATAGAGCATTTGCTCCTATAGGAGCAAATGCTCTATTTATCACAATGGTTTCAAACTACATGTACACTGTACAAAATTCTAAAGTTTTCTTTTCTTCTGGTTAATGCTCCGTTTCGGTAGATACATTCAAGGAGGTTGTATCTAAAAATAGCTAAGGAGAGAATGAGTTAATAGCACATAGAAACATGAAGTTTTGGCCATGACAAAAATTGTAGAATCATATCTATATTATATCACAAACAAATAGGACAGATTCTGATCAGATGGCTCCTATAGGAGCCGTCTGATCCGCGTCTACTCTGTTTGCAGTGGGGGAAAAGGCATTAAGGAGTAAAGGGTTAAAACAGGTCGCAGCTTAACCCTTTCGCTGCCAAACTCTGTCGTTTGCTAACTCTGTCCTCTGCTACCATTTTTGTTGTTGATTTTCTTCATTTTTATTTAAAAAACATAGTAACAGTAACAAACAGTAAGGATCCTGATGAGACGCCGAGTAACTCGGCGTCTCATCTGGATCCAAACTGTTTGCATAGGTAATCGCAGATCCGGCATTGGCAGCGAAAGGGTTAATGCATCGTAAAAGTCACACAGAAAACTCCCAAAGGAGCTTTCTGTATAGCTTTCTCCGTGCATTAAGCAGCCATATTCTTATAACGATATATTTCTTCTTTACTAAGAGACCTGTTTAGAATGGGTTTACTATACAGTAAAACCTCTCTATAACGGCCACTAAATTACACCAAGTATTTTGTGTTAAAAGCAGGTGGCTGCTTAAAGCAAGGTGAGAGTAAAACAGAACGCTCCCATAGGAGCGTTCTGTTTTACTTTCACCTTGCTTTATGCAGCCACCTGCCCTGAATCCCAACTAATTAACATAATTTAGCGGCCGTTATACAGAGGTTTTACTGTATATAAAAATGTAGCAAATAAGCAGGGTTTACGCCTGCTGCAGAAATAATACTTTCATCCTGATATCAGTTTGCCCAAACTATGAAAATGGAACAGGCCTCACTGATATAAATGGTAAGTTCATTCTAAGAGAAAGGTTACTCATCAGCAGTGTGAAACAGTGCGAGCATATATCGGTGAATGTGTTGGGATTTGTACATGTTTTGCATGTCTGCAGAATAGATTCCACAGTCGATGCTGATTTGAGCTGTTTTATTTGTACGTGTATGAAAACAATTGCATTGACATAGGATAAAGCATGGACGATCAGCGACAAGACTTTTTAAAACTGTATAATGCTGAAGACTGATGGACATAATCTACTGTGGAACATTGTACCTGAAACTTGTTAGCACGAAGTTTCTCAAAATGAAATGGACTGTAGAACTGGGAAAACCCTGTTTTTCTTAAAATTTGGAAATCAAGCAAAATAACTAATATGATGGTGTAAAAGGAAGCGAGAGATTCAACCTTTTACTCCATAAATACGCATCTGTCTTTGAAAACAGAGTAGACCCAGATCAGACAGCTCCTGTAGGAGCTGTCTGATCAGGGTCTGCTCTGGTTGCCTATGATATAATATAGATATGACTCTACAGTGTCTTCCGTGGCCAAACATTAATGTGTCCATCTGCTATTATAAAAAGTAATCTAATTAATATTTATGATGTCATTACAGTAAAACCCCGCTAATGCGACCACCTAAAAGAGGTATAATTATGGGTGCTAGATGCAGGTGGTAGCTTAATGCAGGACAGAAGTAATGCAGAAAGCTCCTAGAGGAGCTTTCTGTATTACTTTTGTCCTGCATTAAGTAACCACCTGCTTATAAAGACAGCTTTGTTTTTAAGTGGTCACATTAGAGGGGTTCTACTGTAATTCTTACATGCATATTCACGGCGTAAAGAGGATAGAAAGAGAAAGAGAAAGAGAAGAAGAGGGATGCTTGGGTTGATAAGGTCAGATTATTTAAAGGGCGAGAGTTAGTAGGGTACAAACTGGGTAATGGTGTGACCAGGGAAAATAACGATGATGGTAAAGAGAAACAGCTTTACCATTTACTTCATGAATATTTATATAAGAAATAGTGTCATCACGGATCGGCCGATAATGCCGGTATGTGCTATTATAAAAGACAATCTAATGGATGCTGAATGTGTTATTATTTCTCACGTAAATACTCATGGAATTAACGCCTAAACAACCGTGCATTCCTGTGACTGTATACAGTAAAACCTCTCTATAACGGCCACTAAAGTGTGTTAATTAGTTGATTTTAAGGACAGGTGGCTGCTTAAAGCAAGGTGAAAGTAAAACAGAACGCTCCTATAGGAGCGTTCTGTTTTACTTTCACCTTGCTTTAAGCAGCCACCTGATATACTTGGTGTATTTTAGTGGCCGTTATAGAGAGGTTTTAGTGGCCGTTATAGAGAGGTTTTAGTGGCCGTTATAGAGAGGTCTTAGTGGCCGTTATAGAAAGGTCTTAGTGGCCGTTATAGAGAGGTTTTAGTGGCCGTTATAGAGATGTTTTATTGGCCGTTATAGAGAGGTCTTTGTGGTCGTTATAGAGAGGTCTTAGTGGCCGTTATAGAGAGGTTTAAGTGGCCGTTATAGAGAGGTTTTAGTGGCCGTTACAGACATGTCTTAGTAGCCGTTATAGAGAGGTTTTAGTGGCCGTTATAGAGAGGTTTTACTGTACATAGATATAAACTATGAGTTATTTTCTTGTTTTAATACTAGTAAACAGTTTTAATACACAGTGCATATTGACTCAATATCTGCACTTATTTCGATATCAAATGAATAAGGGGCTACGCGATAAAACTCAAAACAACAACAAACAAATGGGCTAACTGTAATTACTTACCTACCTTTGTTATGATAACAATAGTTTATAGATCCATACTCAACTAGAATACAGTAAAACCTCTCTATAACGGCCACTAAATAGTGTTAATTAGTTGGTATATTAGAACAGGTGGTTGCTTAGGAGCGTTCTGTTTTACTTTCACCTTGCTTTAAGCAATCACATGCCTTTAATACAAAACACTTGATGTAATTTAGTGGCCGTTATAGAGAGGTTTTACTGGACAACTAAAGGGAGCCTCATTAGTTCGAACACTAAAACTAGTATCAGTATCTGTCTTTAAGAATGTTGTAGCTTAATGCAGGGTGGAAGTCATGCAAAAAGCTCCTCTAGTCATGAATTAAGCAGCCACCTACCTAAATTCGTCATTACTAAAATTTCGAAGTATCGAATCTTTACTGTTTCTAGATATTATCTGTGCATGAATAATTTATTTTATTTATTTATTTACATCTTGAAGGTATGAACCACGGATCTGTATCCATAAAAGTGTTGGACAGGTATTCCAACCCAGGCCATTGCAGGCCAGGATTATTTTGATTATTTTTTATGCCCACTCCCCGATCAAAGACTGAGGGCCATATTGTTTTGTTTGTTGGGTGGTTTCTCTCCACCTTTAACTTTTGGCGATAATCTTGTCGCCATTGCACATAAATACTTCAATCCTGGCATGCATGTGAAACTTATGGAGGCGGCAACTTTTTTGTTGACTTATTAATGTCAATGTCATACATCAAGGTCAAAGGTCATATCGGGGGCATAGTGTTTCACAAATGTTACTTATTTATCTTTTTGCATTTCACACAAAATTGGATATTTTGTCAAAGCTGAAATACACCCCAGAAAGAAATGCAATTTTGAAATGAGATGCCGAGCAACTAGATTTGTGATTAATACCGAATAAGTCTTTAACTCTTTCAACACTGGCTATTCGAATGGACTATTCCAAAATTCAAACAGGTCAAACTTGTGGTGAATATTTTGGGGATTTTTCAAAAGAAAAGTGTAGCATGGCCAACAGTGCATACCCTCATGAGAGGGCTCCTATAAATGCCCTTTCATCTGGGTCTACACTGTTTGTAATGGACATTAAGTAGTGACTCGTGTCCCGCACAATATGGATTAATTCAAACCCTGTTGTGAAAAGATAGTGGTTGCTTAACCCTTCTCTTGCTGAATTTTAAAATACATTTCTCCTTCTTTACCCATGCCCTGTTGTATAATTACATACGTATATCTTCACTGTGTACAAGTAGTTCGCTGTGCAATCACTGCTGTGGAGTACATTGATTGCACAATCAACTTGTAAATAGTGCAGACCCTGATGAGACAGCTCCTGTAGGAACTGTCTCATCTGGGTCTTCACTATTTACAGGTAGGTATATTGACGTGAATAGCAAGCGAAGGGTTAACCATTCGCTTGCTATTCACGTCAATATACCTACCTGTCAGTTAATTGTAGATCTGGCGAAATTTGAACGACTTCTGATTCGATTACGCCTTTGGGTAGCTATTCACCGAGTGACAAATAATCAGAGCTGGTTGCAAATGCGAGTTGGGTCAGGGGTTAATATTATCAAACCTTAAGCCTTTCCCTGTTCTATATATGTTCCAAATTTCAATACCTACTGAATATTTATGGACAAAATAGTTGTAATGAAATATGGTAGGTGGAACAATGTAGTCATTTAAGATAGTAAATACAATGATCTTTCAAATTCCATTAGCAAACAGAGCAGACCCTTTTATAGTCATATAAGGTAATTTAACCCCGCCACCAGTGTGTCTGCATATCAATTTGGTTTTAGAAGTTATGGTAGAAGGTCACCAGAGGATGTTCCATCTAAATATCATTTAAATTCGACCAGCGGTTTTGGAGACTATTTTAAAGCTTTCCATTATAGACCTAAGACATTATAGACCTAAGACATTTAGGTCTACCCATCGTGACCATAGAAGACTCTGTATTTCTAAGATTCGTCCAAACAAGAAAATTGGAAACCCTAACACTAGCCGTTGAGATTTCCTCCATACAAATTTCCAGACAAAGTTTTACTAAAACTAAGGTCAAGGTTAAGATCACAGAGACACCAAAGTAGTATGCCATACTTCGCCTTCCCAAGATGTATCCACACATTTTTTTTACAAATCCTAACCCAAGGGTTGAGGATATGATATCTGGACAAATATATTTAGACCAACCTTTAGTGTTCATTGAAAATGTCCAAACGGTTTCCAAGATATGACTAAGACTGGCCAAAATGTTAAGTATTTCACAATGGACCATAACTCTGGGTCCATGCTTATACAACTTTTAGTTGAGTCTGAGGTCGTTCTCAAGTTTTTGATTGGTCAGATTTGTGCCTTTGGCTCAAATCTGACCAAACAAAAGCTTGAGAACTCAAATCTGACCAATCAAAAGCTTGAGAGCGAAACTCAGACTCAACTAAAAGCTTTATAAGCATGGACCCTGGTGTTCCTAGATCAATATGAGTGTCACTTGCAGTGCGGTATGTCTGTGTTGTTCTAAACTTTTTCTCCAAGTTTCAAAGAAATACTCTGCAAACCGTTTCTGACTCCAGACAGGCAAAAAGCAAATACACCATACGATCTGATGTTCCATGATCAATATAATTGATACTGGCAAGGCGGCATCTCCTGATGCTACTTTTACACACGGTTTCATAGTATAACTTCATAGTATAATAGTTTCCGAGATATGGCTCCGAAGGGGCAAGCATGTTACATGTTCAACAAGCAAAGGACCATAACTCTGGTGTTCCAATGTCAATATAGTTAATACTAGTAGAGCCGCGCGTCCTTATGTTACTTAACAGTTTTACAAGGTTTAATACAAATTTCCAATCAGGTTCTGAGGAATGGCTCCGGACAGATTTTACAAAAATGTTACATTTTTGCAAACAAAGGGCCACACTTCTGGTGTTCCCGGGTCAATATGATTGATACTTACAAAGCTTCATGTCGACATTTACACACTTTTTTGTAGGGTTGCCAAACACCAGAGGAAACCAAATTCCCCAACATAATTATAAATTACCCCGACATGTTACATTGCCACATAGGGTCTTTCTGTCATAAATCATTATACTTTTAAGGAACTTTAAAATATGTGGCATTGGTTCTCATTTTTTTCAAAATTCCCTGACATTTGCCAATATTTTCGAAATTCCCCTGACAATTCCCTGACATTGATTTGTTTTTAATTTCATTGACTTTTCCCTGACACGTTGCAACCCTGAAAGTTTCTTAGAAAAACTCCACACAATTTCTGAGAAATTGTTCTTAGCATGCAAAGCTGTTACATTTTTCGCAAACTAAGGGCCATAAATCTGGGTTTCCAAGGTCAATAAGCGTGATTCTTGCAGGACCACATTCTATTATGGTACTAAACATTCACACATATTTCACTGAAACACACCAAACCGTTCCAGAGATATATCTCTTGGATGCACAGACGGATGGACACACAGACGGACAACGCCAAAACTATACCCCTCTGTCTTTTGTCGATGGATAGCAAGTAATGGGAGCATTGAAAGCAAAACCATAGTCTCCTATCGGCTAAATTCTAAGTCATACTGCTGTAGTTCTGTGAAAAATCAACATAGCATAACAAAATGCAAACTTGATCTGTAACTCATTAAAATAAGATACATACCAAAATATCACTTCAATATCAGCTAGAGTTTAGAAGAAAACTCCGGAAAACCTGAACTTCCTTGAAATGTTCTAAGTTAAACTGCTGTAATTCCGTGAAAAATCAACGTAGCATAACCAAATACACACTTGAATTATAACTCATTATACAGTAGAACCCCTCTAATGCAACCCATTAATGAATAAACATGGGTGTTTTTATAAGCAGGTGGTTGCTTAATGCAAGGCAAAAGTTATGCAGAAACAGCTCCTCTAATTACTTTTGCTCTGCATTAAGCTACCACCTGCATCTAGCATCCAGAATTATACCTCTTTTAGGTGGTCGCATTGGCGGGACTTTACTGTATAAAGATATATACCAAATATCACTGCAAGGGTTTAGAAGAAACTGCCGTGATTCCGTGAAAACCCAACGCAGTGTAACAAAGTTCAACTAGAACACTGACCAAGTCAGAAAGGGCCCCACATGGTGATCAAACTTGGCCAAGACTGTTAACCTAACATTCTCAGCACGTATGGTGTATAGCAGATGATAAATGTTCCAGTTAAAGAGCAGACAATTATAAAATGGCAAATTTTGACAAATTCAAGGGTCATAACTCAGGTGTCAAATGCAATTTAGCTGGTAATCGAACTTGGCCAACATGCTAAAGCTTGACTGGTAATCGAACTTGGACAAGAATTTGCAACTATAACCATCATCTGCAAGTTCGGTGAAGATCAAATGAAAACTATTTGAATGATTGAGCGACCAAGGCTAAAACAAGACAATTTTGACTGAATGAAGGGTCATAACTCAGACGTGTCTAATGCGATTTGACTGATAATCAAACTAGGTCAAGATTTTGCACCTACATGTATTAACATTCTCTGTAAGTTTGGTGAAGATCAGATGAAGATTATTTGAGTTAGAGAGCGGACAAAAAGCGTGATGGTCTTGGCGATTACTATAGGGAACCCACACCAAGGCGTAGGGCCCTAAATATGACCTGTAACTCCTAATAATAAAGCTAAATAACAAATATCTATAATCAATTCAATACCTGTAAAGGTTTAGAAACAAAGTCAGGAATAAAAGTATGACCGACTAACAGATGGATGGAATGGACGGACGGACGAAATGGAAACCTATTGCCCCCCCCCCCTTCAGCGTTATCAGTAGGTGACTAATTAAACAGAAAAAGGGCGTTAAAGAAAATTACACAGTTTGTGATTGATCCTTTAATATTCTTGTACTCATTGTGCACATAAAATAAGAAAAACTTACAACAATGAACTGGATAAAACTAAAATCTAACTACACCAGGGGTCACCTCAAATTTAAGACAACAGTGCACCTTTATCAACTTTTAAATAAAATATGGATTTTTTATCATATGGCAAAATATATTGTATTTCCAATAGCTCTGACTTCAGAAAACTCACAAACTTGTTTGCTTGATTCCCAGTTTCTACCAGAATGGTTAAACCCTTCGCTTGCTGAATTTTAAAATACATTTCTCCTTCTTTACCCATGCTCTGTTGTATAATTACATATATCTTCACAGTGTACAAGTAGTTCGCTATGCAAACACTGCTGTGGAGTGCACTGGTTGCACAATCAATTTATAAATAGTGCAGACCCTGATGAGACAGCTCCTGCAGGAGCTGTCTCACCTGGGTTTTCACTATTTACAGGTAGGTATATTGACGAGATTAGCAAGCGAAGGGTTACGATGGGAAACAAGTTACATTTTGAGAACATTAAAGAGTTTTGAGTGACAATGTGTTGGTGAACTCAACCCCTTGATGTGCTATGGAATTAAGCCACTCACAGATAGGCTGAGACACAGTAACAGTTTCAAAAAACATTTTATTGCACTTTTGGAGGTCACTTTAAATTTTCTGCTTAAAACAGATATTTTTGGAAAATAAGACAAGTGCAATGACAGAGACATTTCATGATCATTGTTTCACAAGTATATATCTAGGATACGCTTAAAGCTCTTGCATAGAGGTGTAACCATCACCATATTATACAAGCTTGTACTGGTACTAATTTGCACTTATTGCAGATACAAGAAGTTTATTGTACGACATTACCAATACATCTTAACAAATACAGTTTATATTGTTTATAGAGGAGACCAAATCAAAACAAAACCTGGAATTTTCTTGTCCAAAGAATAACCAATCATTCATATGACGCTCATGTGCAGGATCCTAAGAATATTTTTTCACCAATCAAGCACTGATGTAAGGTGTCAATTCTGTTTGCATTCCTATAAAATTCATGAAGATTGATATTGTTAGACCTACTGCCAGGGATAAACTGCTAATGGTGAAAAGGTCCAGACTGATGTCAGATCTTAATTGCAATGAAAGTGGACAACTTCACTTTGGGAATGGACAAAGTAAGCAATGGTCAGCATGGTGGGCTGCAGGGCTAAGGAACATTTTTACTGTACTTTGTCCCAATCACCATGTATTAACAACTTTTGTAAGTATGATTACACCCGCATTCTTGATTATACGATTATAATGAGGTGCTTCTGCAGTGCAGCCACTGGATGAGATATGAACTTTATGAATTTAAACACACAGAGAAACAAACTCCACTTCAGACATTATTAGAGATTTATTATAAATCCAGTCCTACAAAATGAAAGTGTAAAATGACAAACACGCATTAATGAATTTCAGTAAGATTACTATTTAGCGATGTCTAAACGAGTTTCAACAATTTGTTTGAGTATATAAAATATTGTATCACGTAAAAACATCACTTAAATGGTAGACCGTGTAAATCAAAGATAATTTTTTCTCCTGTTACATTAGTCTGAAAAGTACACAATGTAATGTATATAACAAGAGATACTGATGACTGCTGTAGTTATATATATATAGTGTTCTCACTACCCGTTTAATATTCATGGGAAAAAAATGACTTATGAATATTTATTAACTTAATTTTTATAATGGTTCATGAATGCATGATTTCTTTACTTTCATTATACATTGTTTGCCATTGTCAAAATATCACGTGTTCATATGCCATTATAAAAATGAATCTAATCAATATTCATGATGTGATGTATTTCTTGCTTAAATATTCATGGAGTAGAGGGTTAATACAATTAACCAATACACCACTGCTAACACTACAATATGACAACAAAAGTTGTTTTGAAAGCTATACAAGCTGTAGCACACTCATTACACAGTAGATTTTATTTGCTTTTTTTATATTTATGCTGAATTTACCAGTAGCACTGTACACTGTCTATAAACTAAAACAAACATCTATCTTTCTGCATCTTCACTCACTTGTGACACTCTGAGAGATAGCAGTATTAAGTTTATATCTATAAAAGCAGACTTTTTAACTCTGTATCAGCCTAAGTGACACTATACAGGGTCTAATTAAACAGTTTCTCTTTGATTCGTTTTTCCTGTGCATCAAGTTGATTCCAAATCTCTTTCGGCATGTCCTCACCCACTTGCTGATCGAGGAAGCGTCTACTCTCAGTGACTTCCTCTTCCCAATAGTGCTTGGGCAGACTGAACATCTCGTCCCAGTCAATTTCACCCAGCCCATCAAGGTTAATGGAACCTGATACAAAAACAGAACAGAATCGACTTTAACAACAATGTCTTTACCAACATACACTAGTCTGTATGCATGATCCCACTAAACCCATTACCTCATAGGCTATTTATAGATACAACCTCTTTGAATAAAGGAGCATTAACTATTTAGCACAATGGTTTCACAAAGCGACTTTTACAGAGTTGTCAATAGGAGGGAATGGGTTATATCACATTTGAGCTATAGCTTGCACAACCATATAACAGTGCTTGGCTACTACTGAAAACTAAGACAAGTTGCAGTACAGATTTGGTTTTGATTTTTATTGGGTTTTACGTAGCTTTAACAGTATTTCAGTCATTTCACGATGTGCTGCAAATTACAACAGGAGGCAAATCACACAGACTTTTCTGTGCATGGAACACATTGCATTTTGTCATGCCCAGGAACGCATCCGGGTAGAACCATTGACCTAAGACATCAAACCGGGTTTTCCTTCACTAAGTTCAACAGGGCATAACTCCCAGAAAAATTGCAGATTGTGCCCCTGCTACATGCAAGGGTTTATGAAAATCTGTTGAACAGTTTCAGAGAAGTTGCACTTACAAGATTGGCATGATCCCTTCTGCCCAACCTGCTGTACATCACCATTTCAATAACCGGATTTTCCTTGGAAAACCCGGTTAAAAAGGAAGATTTTAAAAATTATGTAGTTTTGAAATCATTGTGATATATGGAGCATTTGCTTCTAAAAGTACAGCAAAACATCTCTACAACGACCATTCAAAACTTCTCCCATGTTGCAGATCTTAGATAATTTTGAGTCTCCTTCTGAAAACCATATGTCATTTTGTAAGTCTATCTTTAACCCTTTCCTTCATTTAAATGCCTTTATGCCTTTGCAAACCGAATAGACACAGATCAGATGGCCCCTAGAATTGACTCTGCTTACTTATGGTAAGATATAGATCTGACTCGACAGTTTCTGCCTCAGCCACTTTGTCCTTCGTTCATATGCAAGTATAAACATTAATCGAATTAACCCATTTCCTCATTCTGACGACTTTTGACGACTCTGTAAAAGTCACTTTGTGAAATCATTGTGATAAATAGAGCATTTGCTCCTATAGATGCAAATGCTCTATTTATCACAATGGTTTCAAACTACAAAATTCTAAAAAATTCCTTTTCTCTAGTTAATGCTCCTTTTCGGTAGATTAATTCAAAGAGGTTGTATCTAAAAATAGCCTATGAGGGAATGGGTTAATATTAATGATGTCAGGTGATCCTAGTATGCAAGATTATTTTTGACAATGATATCTAAATGTCCATGCTAAACTAATACATATTCATTTCAACAAGACAGTTTTCTATTGCAGCCACTTTGAAAGATAAACCATGATAAAGTCTAATATGATCTGTATGTAGTCTGTACATAGTCTCCAAACTATAATTGTTTAAACCAAAGTTTGAAATATGAAAGCCTACGCGAGAAAACTGATTTTCAAGCACCAAGAAATCTTATTTTGGACAAGAAATGTGATAATACCGCAAAACCGCAATTTTTTTTAATTTAGTCTTTGTACAAATTACCTTGGCCTTGATTCCCGACAAATGCAATCCACAGCTCTACATTTGGTACATGAAATTTTCATAGCTAAAATTCAAGAAACTATTTTTCCCCTTTAAGTAGCAGTTGACTTTGGTCTCAGTCCCCCTAAATGTAATCCCATTGTCTGCATTAACCCATTCACTCATATTGTCACTTTTGACACCACTGTTAAAGTAGCTTTGTGAAACCATTGTGATAAATAGAGCATTTGCTCCTATAGGAACAATGGTTAATAACAATGGTTTCAAACTACAAAAATCTAAAATTGTCCTTTTCTCTAGTTAATGAAACTTTTCGGTAGATTAATTCAAAGAGGTTGTATCTTAAAATAGCCTATGAGGCAATGGGTTAAGCAGCAGTGGCTTTGACTTTGATCTCAGTCTCCCTAAATGTAATCCCATTATCTGTATTAAGTCAATTGAACACCAAGTTTGACTTACAACATTGCAAGCAGAACAGATCCAGGATCTGACCTATATGCTTATGAAATGATACAGATTCTGCCATTTTCAAAATTTCCTGTGTTCATATGCCATTACAAATATGTTCACTATGTCATTAATTCTTACCTGAATATTCAAAGATTGAAGAGTTAAGTAAGAGAGACATTGACACTTAACCCTTTCCCTGTCCTGTATTTAGGCTGTATTTATGCCAAATTTCAATACCTACTGAATATTCATTAATAATATAGTTATAAAGAAATATGGAAGGTGCAACATTGTAGATATTTTAGAAAGCAAAGAAACAGATCTATAGAATTCCATTAGCAAACAGCATGCCCTGATCAGACATCTCTTCTAGGAGCCGTCTGATCTGGGTCTTCTCTGTTTGGGTCTGCACTATTTACAAATTGATTGTGCAACGAGTGCACTCCACAGCAGTGGTTGCACTAAGAAATAATTGTAGACAGTGAAGATATATGTAATTATACAACAGGGCATGAGTAAAATTCAGCAAGAGAAGGGTTAACGTCCAACCAGCCCACTGCACAGCCAACAACATACCGCACTCTAACATAAGGTGGCTGTAAAACATGTATGGACCCCCCAATGGCCTTATACTTAAGCCTTTTGAACTTGAAATGTGGTACGGAAGTGGACATTGTATCACTCCAAGGTTGCAGATTCAAAAGGTGAGTAAGTAGTCTATAAATCTAATAATTTAAAAGTTGTGTCTAAGGTTATTTAGTCTAAGAAAGTTGACCACTGGCCTTGTCCATGACCTTAACATTTGAAATTCATCTTAAAATGGCTACTTATAAAAGTTATAAACCTTTTTCTGTTGAATATTCAGATAAGAAATAATTACATTATGAATAGTTGGAATTTTTATTTCTGATGTTGAAATACCCCCACCAATAGAATTTTAATCAAATCCCCCCCCCCCCCCCCACCAACTGAATTAAAATTTCTTTCGCTCCCCCCCACCAAGGTAATTTTAATTTAATAGGCTGTCGTTCCGACCCCCCCCCCCCCCCCCCCCCCCCCCTCCCCCCCCCCCCCCTGGAATAGCCCTTATATGATTTCAGTCAACATATGAATCAAGCAGAAGGTCAACAGGTTATTTCAAGTCTTATATTGGCCTAAATATAATTGAATTTCCAAATATATAACGAACAAAGCTTAATCCTTCGCTTGCGATTCAGGTCAATATACGTACCAGTAAATAGTGAAGACCCAGATGAGACAGCTCCTGCAGGAGCTGTCTCATCAGGGTCTGCACTATTTACAAGTTGATTGTGCAACCTATGCACCCCACAGCAGTAATTGCACAGTGAAATACTTATACACAGTGAAGATATATGTAATTATGCAATAGGGCTTGGGTAAAGAAGGAGAAATGTATTTTAAAATTCAGCAAGCGAAGGGTTAATCCTATACAGTCACAGATGGATGAGAAACATGGTAGTTAACTGGTTACGGTTCGATTTGCCATTCCCGATTAACCAGTTAAAAAACTAGAGGTTTTTGTCACAAAAACAGATGTCTCCCCTCTTATAAAAACAATAATAGCTAATAACTCCAAAAATACTGATACCAGATTTATGGCTCTTGTGCATGACACTTACTTTCATCATGCTCTTTCCAAAAATAAAATGTCATTCCAATAGCATCAGTCGAACAGGATTTATTAATAAGCCAAAAAATGTAACAAAGGGCAACTAGAGGTTTTTGTAAAAAAAACGGATGTCTCCCCTCTAACAAAAACAATATGTAAAGGGAAATCACTAAAAATGTTATGGTCTTGATGAATGATACTTCCCCTCATTATGCGTTTTCCACACTACATTTTTCAAGAAGAAAATGATAACAGCTAATAACTCCAAAAATACTGATACCAGATTTATGGCCCTTGTGCATGACACTTACTTTCATCATGCTCTTTCCAAAAATAAAATGTCATTCCGATAGCATCAGTCGAACAGGAGTTATTGATCGGCCAAAAAATGTAACAAAGGGCAATAACTCCAAATTATTGAAGCCAGAATTATGGCCCTTGTTCATGACACTTTCTCTCATCATGCTCTTTCCATGTATGAAGTTTCAATACGATGGCAAGAGCCATGTAGGAGTTATCGTCCGGACAAGAAAGAATTAAACAAATGTACAAGGGGCAATAACTCTTAAAATTTATTGAAGCTCGAGTTAAGGATCTTATGCATGACACTTTCTCTTATCATGATCGTTACATGTATGAAGTTTCACTCCAATGGCATGTGTCACATAGGAGTAATCATCCGGACAAAAAATTGTGATTTTTTTTTACAAAGGGCAATAACTCCAATATTAGTGAAGCCAGAGTTATGGACCTTGTGCATGACACTTCCTCTCGTTATGATCTTTCCATATATGAAGTTTCAATTCAATGGCATGAGCCATATAGAAGTTATCGTCCGGACAAAAAAGCGTGATTTTTTTTACAAAGGGCAATAACTCCTATATTAGTGAAGCCAGAGTTATGTACCTTCTGCATGACACTTCCTCTCATTATGCTCTTTCCATATATGAAGTTTCAATCAACTGGCATCAGGCATATTGAAGTTATTGTCCGGACAAAAAATTATATTTTTTACAAAGGGCAATAACTCCAATATTAGTGAAGCCAGAGTTATGGACCTTGTGCATGACACTTCCTCTCGTCATGATCTTTCCATATATGAAGATTCAATCCAATGGCATGAGTCATATAGGAGTTATCGTCCGGACAAAAAAGTGTGATTTTTTTTTACAAAGGGCAATAACTCCAATATTAGTGAAGCCAGAGTTATGGACCTTGTGCATGACACTTCCTCTCATTATGCTCTTTCCATATATGAAGTTTCAATCAACTGGCATCAGGCATATTGAAGTTATCGTCCGGACAAAAAGTGTGACAGACAGACGGACAGACAGACAACTCTCACGAAAACAATATGTCTCCCCCATATAAATATGGGGGGAGACATAATAACTCCAAAAGTATTGAAGCCAGAATTATGGCCCTTGTTCATGACACTTTCTCTCATCATGCTCTTTCCATGTATGAAGTTTCAATACGATGGCAAGAGCCATGTAGGAGTTATCGTCCGGACAAGAAAGAATTAAACAAATGTACAAGGGGCAATAACTCTAAATTTATTGAAGCTCGAGTTAAGAATCTTATGCATGACACTTTCTCTTATCATGATCGTTCCATGTATGAAGTTTCACTCCAATGGCATGTGTCACATAGGAGTAATCATCCGGACAAAAAATTGTGATTTTTTTTTACAAAGGGCAATAACTCCAATATTAGTGAAGCGAGAGTTATGGACTTTGTGCATGACACTTCCTCTCGTTATGATCTTTCCATATATGAAGTTTCAATCCAATGGCATGAGCCATATAGAAGTTATCGTCCGGACAAAAAAGTGTGATTTTTTTTACAAAGGGCAATAACTCCTATATTAGTGAAGCCAGAGTTATGGACCTTGTGCATGACACTTCCTCTCATTATGCTCTTTCCATATATGAAGTTTCAATCAACTGGCATCAGGCATATTGAAGTTATTGTACGGACAAAAAATTATGATATTTTTTACAAAGGGCAATAACTCCAATATTAGTGAAGCCAGAGTTATGGACCTTGTGCATGACACTTCCTCTCATTATACTTTTTCCATATATGGAGTTTCAATCAACTGACATCAGGCATATTGAAGTTATCGTCCGGACAAAAAGTGTGACGGACAGACAGACAGACGGACAGACAGACAGACAACTCTCACGAAAACAATATGTCTCCCCCATATAAATATGGCGGGAGACATAATTATGTAACCGTGACAGCCCTATTGCTTACAGTAGATAACACAAAAATGTTTTCATTTGATAATATTTCAATTTAAGATTCTTACCCTTCTTTGGGAGAAATCCAATGGGAGATTCGATGACAGGCTCTTTTTCAGGTGTGTTCACCCTTCTGAGGATCCAGTCAATTACTCTGATGTTCTGACCAAAGCCTGGCCAGATGAATTGTCCCTCATCATCCACCCTGAACCAGTTCACATGGAAGATCTTTGGACACTATAAAGTTAATAGAATTAACAGAATTAGTCATTTGTAAATACAATGTGGTGAAATCCAGTACCTCCAAGTCTTTCTCTGAATCAACTGAACAATACCAATAATGGGTAACAAAGACCCTTATTCCAACTACAATAAATCAAAGCTCATCCGAACACACACAGCAGTATCGGCCTTTAACCCTTCACTCAATAAATAAGCCTTTCTACACATTTGCAAACAGAGTAGACCCTGATCAGACTGCTCCAACAAGAGCCGTCTGATCAGGGTCTGCTGTTTGATTAAAGTTATGGTATAACACAGATATGATTCCACAATTTCAGATTCTGCTAATGTCAAGAATTCCTGACTCCATGGGCTATATCATTGTTTCTTACGTGAATAATCTCAATTTCTGCTTCAAGGCCATTGTTCCAGGTCGGCCTTTTTGCAGACGGCTCATTCATGCAATTTGCGGGCTCACACAGCCACATCATCATTGAGAAATAACAGAGATATAAAATTAGAATTTGAAAATATGATTGAAATTCTTTACAGATTTCAATAAAGTTTCCATGTTTCATGTCAGACCAATTTTCGGTTACATGTGCAGATGAGCAATTATTTACTGACAGTGCTGGTGGGATCGGTTTTGCCATTTATTTCAAGGATCATTGGGCATATGCTGGATGGCCAAGCTGCTGGCACGACTCGGGATAACTGCTGATATCACCATGTTGAAACTTTGTATTTGGGGATCAGAGCTAACAAATAAGAAAATTATGTTCTGGTGTGACAATATGGCAGTTGTAGATATTATTAATCGCATGACTTCTAAATCGGAGCAAGTCATGGTTGTCTTGCTGCAAACAATTGGTATGAAACCTGCTTATTTAATGCAGCATTTCTGCTAGCATTCTTTCGTCTCTTTAGAGTAAGTGAAATTGTCGTTCCCTCTTCTTTACAAACCGATAGAACCTTGTCATGGAACAACGTTTTGTTAAATTTAGCTCAGTGTACTGTTTCTATCACAATACGCATATCTTAAACTAATCAAACAGCTCCTCCTGTCATATTGAAACTTCTGAGAGAACACAGAGTTGAATTGTGCCCGATTCAGGCACTGCAGCAATTTCTGTCCCTACATGTATGTCCTAAGGTCCAGGGTCCGTTTTTCTGTCATGCCAACGAACATCCTCTCACACTTTGTCAGTTTTCAGCAGTGCTGTCCAAATGTATAAGTTGTGTACGGCCTGGTTGTGCTTATATCAGATCTCACAGTTTCAGAATTGGCAGAGCCACCCAGCTTATTGCATTTGGTTTACCAGGAGACAAAATATTGTCAATACATTAGGCAGTGAATAGAATATAGCACATTTCTCTGATGAATCTAGTTTGTCCTTTATGTGCTTCAGATATTTGGATGATCGGGGACTCCATAATATTTTGGGCGGGGCAATATGCCAGTGACCCGAGGCGCACCAATCTGGATTTACCCCAGACTGTTGGGAGGCTTGGTGTAAGGGGCATGTCCTGGGCTCATTTCAGGCACATCCTACAGTAATAGGTGTTGTCTGCTGCTACTCCTCTGGTTGTACGTCTACACCATGGTGGCAACGATGTCCGGCAGCTTACGCTCTGTCGGATATTCTCTTTCATTCGTTCTGGTATAAGATATCTGTGGGCTGGTTTACCGGACTGTACCATCGTTTGGGTAGACATTTTGGCATTTCCATGTTGGCCAAGTGGTAGCTCGCAGGATCAGAAGTGGATCAATCTATATGGCAGGCAAATGGCCCGTGCTGCCAAAGGGGATTGCCTGTCAGTTGACATTGACAATGTCACACCTAGGTTTTTCTGGCAGGATGGAGTACATCCCAGCCAGGATAAGTTGCTGGTTTTTAAATGTTAATTCGTCCTATGAATTTTGGCGGATAAATTTACAAGTAAATTTATTGTGGAGGAAAATTCAAGTAGCCGTCAGTCATCCTGGAATGTAAGTCTGTATATTCTTTAAACCATGATAAATAGTCATGGTTACCAAGTCTTTTTTATTAAACTATAAATAGGATACAGAACTAAGGGGCTCACACCCTGCATAGGCTCAGCAATGTTCTGAGATAGCCTGTCAAGGGAATGGCCTCTACATCATTGCATTCTTGAAACATACTTTTTAGGAAGAGTGGGTTTTGCCAAGATATATATTTGGCAACTCCTAGCTCAATTTCATGTGGTGGATGGATCGCTATAAGGCACTGGATATGCGGGATGGATTGCTACAATTTGGAGTTTGTGGAATTTAAGCAGGAGGATTGATTATTGCGAATCCTAACACACCTCGCGCACACATCTACATAAACAAAGATGGGACGTATCTATGTCCATAAAACACCGCATGCGCTGTAACGGCTTAACGTGGCGTAATATGGCTTCGAAAATTCGTACGTCAACATACCAGTGTTTTATCATGCAATCGAACACGGGTTGTCGTTGAGATGCTTATAATTAAATTTAATTACTACGCATCTCAACTCCTACCATTGTTCAATTGTACGATAAAACACTGGTATGAATTTCTTAAATTAGCTTACCTTGGCGGATAGTTGCAGTTTGCATAAGAGAAAATAATTGCGGGAGCATTCCCGGGTGGCTGACAGCTGCTTGCAAGTGAACAATTTCGGTAGGGTCACTTAGTGGCTTAGCCTATCAGGATTGTTGTTGTGGCCATAAATCTCCTAAAGTTTTATATCAAACATTAATCTAGTCACATATTTTGGTCATTTTATTCAAATTTTTGAAATGGTATCTTGATAGGACTATGCGGTATATATAGCCTATCAGGTGAACTCAATAACTAAAATATTCTAGTTGTACAGTTTACATATAAAATGTTTGTTGATAACTTAATTATATAATAAAGCAAATAATGTTAGTGGCTAGTTGGGTTGTTATTGATCTAAATGGTATATTAACTAAATAATCATGGAGTGAAGGGTTACTGCAGGGAGAAAGCCATGCAAAATGTTCCTGTGCCAGTTTTCTGCATGACTTTTAGTTCATGTATAAGATGAAACCTTATCCAACACCTGCAAATGTAATTATCCAAAACGTTTCCTAGCAGCCTACCTTGTGAGGCTTCTTGTTTAGACTGAGCCAATGCCCCAGGTACTCGCCAAAGTTGTAGCCCATAAATGGTCTCATGGCCATTGGGTCATGCATGATCTTCTTGCCTGTGAATTCTGCAGCAGCTGTAGCCTCAGACTTTACACATGCACCAACCATGACACCGTGTTCCCAGTTAAAGGTCTCGTACACCAAGGGCACACCTGTATACATAGAATGTACAAAATCTTTGGCGTTTTACCTAATAATCTTGAAAAAGAATCACAGTAGATGCTCATCAATCTGTTTTCATGCATTTATCAGTTTTGCTATTATATTAACCAGAGCTACAGATAATGGTGCGTACCCAAATACTAAAATCGTCATTTCTCCACCAAACCCTATACTGTTACCGCTCTTTAGAATCGTCTCTTCGAGATGATTATAAAGAGTGGTAACAGTATAGGGTTTGGTGGAGAAACAAAGGAGATATGCTTGAAAATGTTTAAATTTACGCATCTTATCTGGAGCTCTGATAACTGTTTTATATTGCACTCTTTTGCAAAATTGTCCTTTGGTGAGAAAAACAATTTTTCCGATAGCGTAACAGAGCTACAGATAAAGGTACAATACCTCAAATAATAAAATCGTCTTTCTTTACCAAAGCCTATGTTGTGACCACTCTTTAGAATCATCTCTTCCAGATGATTTTAAAGACTGGTCACAACATAGGGTTTGATGGAGAAATAAAAAAGTTAATCTTGAAAATGTTTTAACTTACATATCTTATCTAGACCTTGCAGTAACATATACTTTTGAAATGTCTGAAATACAGTAAAACCTCTCTATAACGACCACTAAGTTGTGTTAATTAGTTGGTATTTAGAGCAGGTGGCTGCTTAAAGCAAGGTGACAGTAAAACAGAACGCTCCCATAGAAGTGTTCTGTTTTACTTTCACCTTGCTTTAAGACCCACGAAATGGCCCCCTGTGGTGCAACCAGTGCACTCAACAGCAGTGATTGCACAGCGAAATACCTTAACACAGTGAAGATATATATAATTACACAACAGGACATGGGTAAAGAAGGAGAAATGTATTTCAAAAGTCAGCAAGCGAAGGGTTAACTGTTGTCAGTCAAAACCACCACTTAATTACAATAATGATAATAATAGCAATTACTAGACAAGAGGGCCATGATGGCCCTAATATTGCTCACCAGACAATCAGAGGAGAAGATTTACAAAATTTTCACTATGTTTCTATAGAAATCTTGCCATCCCTGGGGCCGAGCTTCATTTGAACCGAGAGGCATAATTCATATATGTTTTGTAGAGGACTTCAAGATGATGCTATGTGCCAAATATGAAAGCAGAGAAACTTCCAGTTTCAGAAGAAGATTACTATTTTGGTTTCACAATATGTTTCTATATAAAACTAGAGAGTCATTGACAGTGTTAATTTTTCAGCAGACATTTTCTAACAGATCACAGGAACTCAGTGTTACAGTGCTCCCTCTCTACAACGACACCCTTTGGGATACCAAGATTGTATGTGTTGTTCAGAGGGAGTTGTTATAGGGAGGGAAAATCAAACATAATTAGCTTGTTTGCAGATCCCCAGATAAGGTGTATTTCGAGACCTTAAACCGTTATGCCTCAATCAAACCCTATGTTGTGACCACTCTTTAGAATCGTCACAAAGTGACGATTCTAAAGAGTGGTCACAACATAGGGTTTGGTTGAGGCATAAAGAAAATACGATGGAAAAAGTTGTTTCTGGAGCTTTGTTGTTTGGGAAACAGTGACATGCGTTGTTGTAAGGAGGGAATCGTTATTGAGAGGGCCGTTGTAGGGAGGGAGCACTGTATAACCCTATCAGTGCTAAGCATGACTTGACTGAAATTAGCACAGTTTGGATTCTGATCTGATACATATGTAACTTCATAATTATGTGGTTTGTACAAGAGGGTTAATTGAAAGATTGGTATGTATTTAAAACAGTGTGAACAACAGGCAATAATTCTGAAGCAGACATCAAGTACAGTATAGAACAGGTGAACTTCAGCTTGACCTCTAAAGTACACTAGCTGGCTAGCTAGTGGTTCAATGGAAACCTTTATACTGTAGAAGTCTATTTTAAAGTATAACCCACAGCGCTGGGCCAAGTTTAACCTCAGAACTATGATATTAACAAAATTCATAAAGTTATACTAAGTAAATCTATACACCAAATATCTATGCTCTGGGACATGAAGTTTTTGGCATGAAGATTTTTAAAGTTTTTAAAGCACTCTGTAACAGAAAACTGGAACAACAGTCTGCTTAAAAAAACTAGCCAGCCCTGGGGCGGGGCCAATTTTGACCCCAGGAGCATAATTTATATACTTTTGTAGAGGACCTGAACATGATGCTATGTGCCAAATATGAAAGCTGAGAACCCTGTAGATTCAGAGGAGAAGATTTTCAAAGTTTCCACTATATGTTTCTATTGAATACTTGACACCCCTGGGGCGGGGCCAATTTTGACCTAAGGGGCATAATTTATATAACTTTTGTAGAGGACCTGACTATGATGCTATATGCCAAAGATGAAAGCTGAGAACACTGTAGATTCAAAGGAGAAGATTTTTAAAGGTTCAAATTGTTGACGACGAACGACGCACGACGAACGCCGAGGGACATCAGGCGATCACAATAGGTCACCCTGAGTACTTTGTGCTCTGGTGAGCTAAAAATGGTGTCCATAGGGCATGGATGTCCAAATAGCAATATTTATCTAAATCAGGCAGTTTCCCTATATGATATTCATTGAAAGATAATTTAAAAGTTGAATAACTGTGGTAAAATTCCCTTCTATACCAGCATTTTCACATCAACGTGATACAGTTTGAAGTCAATCAATCTAGTTGGTGTATGAAAAGTTGGGCACACAAGATTTGTGGGACATACATACGGACATACAAGAGCAAGGATATATGCCTCCCACCATGTTGGGGGTATAACAAGAGCTGTTGGAAAGACAGCATGCTTCACTGGTTTGTAATCATTAAACACATAAGAATTTACAGTTCACGTGCCAAGTTCATATAAATATGATAGTAAACCCTTTCCTCCATCTATGAACATTTATGTAAGAAATAACTAGAACTATCACTAAAGGTGATTGATACCTCCACCCACTATCTTGTCAAAAGATCCATTATGACTTCAATACAAAAGGAAATAGCTCAACAAGAGATGTTTGTAAAACATGTATACCCCCCCCCGACCCCCTGACCTTTGATCTAGTGACCTCAACTATAGAGGTCATCTAGCGGTCATGACTAATCACCACATCAACTTTGAATATCCTAAGCCAAACCACTGATCATTTATTGATCTGAAAACATTTCACATATTAAGGTCAGGGTGAACTTGACCTTTGACCTAGTGACCTCAACAACTTTAGGGGTTATCAAGTGGTCACAACCAACTACCACAGCAAGTTTGAAGATCCCGAACCAAACCAATGAGCAGTTATTAATTGGAAACCATTTCATCAGTTAAGGTCATGATGACCTTGATCTTTAACCTAGTGACCTCAAAATCTGTAGGGCTCATCTAGTTGTCATGACCAACCACCTAAGCAAATTTGAAGATCCTAAGCCAAACCCTTGAGCAGTTATTGATCAGAAACCATTTTACAAGTTAAGGTCATGGTGACCTTGACCTTTGACCTAGTGACCTCAAATACAATAGGGGCCATCCAGTTGTCATGACCAACTACCGCAGCAAGTTTGAAGATTCTAAGCCAAACCCTTGAGCAGTTATTGATCGGAAACAATTTGACCAGTTAAGAGCATGGTGACCTAGACCTTTGACCTAGTGACCTAAAAAGCAATAGGGGTCATCTAGTGTTAATTACCAACCACCACAGCAAATTTGAAGATCCTAGGCCAAACCCTTGAGCAGTTATTGATCGCAAACCATTTCACCCTTTAAGGTCATGGTGGTCTTGACCTTTGACCTAGTGACCTAAAAAACTATAGGACTCATCTAGTTGTCATGACCAACCACCTAAGCAAATTTGAAGATCCTAAGCCAAACCCTTGAGCAGTTATTGATCAGAAACCATTTTACCAGTTAAGGTCATGGTGACCTTGACCTTTGACCTAGTGACCTCAAAATCAATAGGGGTCATCCAGTGGTCATGACCAACTACCAAAGCAAGTTTGAAGATTCTTAGCTAAACCCTTGAGCAGTTATTGATCGGAAACCATTTAAGGTCATGGTGACCTTGACCTTTGACCTAGTGACCTCAAAATCAACAGGGGTCATCTAGTGGTCATGACCAACCACCACAGCAAGTTTGAAGATCCCAAGCCAATCCCTTGAGCAGTTATTGATCGGAAACTATTTCACCATTTTAGGTCATGGTGACCTTGACCTTTGACCTAGTGACCTCAAAAACAATAGGGGTCATCTACTTGTCATGACCAACCACCACAGCAAGTTTGAAGATTCTAGGCCAAGTCGTTTATTAGTTATCGTTCGGAAACCATCGATCTACCGACCGACCGACAGACCGACCGACCGACAGACCGACATGTGCAAAGCAATATACCCCCATTTTTTCAAAAGGGGGGTATAATAATCCTTTCATCTACACTTGTGGAAAAGAAAATTTTTGAAGTCCAATCAAGGAATGACTCACATCACAATAATGTTACACACATCTACATCTCATTATAATTGCATATGCAAAATATGAGGTTCAATGGTGAAGAAATGTAGAAGTAGTACTTGAGAAGTTATGCTCTGGGCAGAAAAATACTTGAACTTGTAAATGAAAAGTAACAAAGGGGAATAAATCCCTCAAAAATGAATTTAGAGTTATAGTCCATGTTGACTGCACATCCTCTTATCACCCTCTATCCATATATTAAGTTTCACAGTTGTGCCTACAATACTTGAGAAGTTATGCTCTAGACAAAAAATACTTATGAAAAGTAACAAAGGAGCCATCTGATCTGGGTCTACTCCGTTTGCAAATGCGTGAAAACACATTTATATGATGGAAAGGGTTAAATTATTGACTATGTATTCTGTAAACCACCACTGCAAACAATGCCTTACCTTTTGGTCTCCTTCCTCCAAAGATAATAGCACTGATTGGCACTCCCTGCTTGTCCTCCCACTTGGGATGGATGATTGGGCACTGACTCGCTGGGCAACAGAACCTCGAGTTGGGGTGGGCTGCCTTGCCAGCCATGCCAACATGCCCCTTTTCATTTGTCCAGGTCGTTAGAGATATACCCTACAGATGGATAATCACAATCTGATGCTTTGTAAATATAGTATAACCCCTCAAAAATGGACATTGAATTTAGTATAAATATCAGTCTTGGAGACAGGTGGTAGCTTAATGCACGATGAAAATCACATAGAAAGCTCCTCAAGGAACTTTCTGCATGACTTTCAACCTACATTAAGCAGCCAGTAATTTCTTCTCTATTAGAATTCTGGTTTAGAGGGGTATTACTGTATCTATATAGGCAGAAATCACTTAAAAGGTTGTTCTCTAGAGGACAATATGTGTCTCCTCCAGGCCTTTAACCCTTCGCTTGCTATTCACGTCAATATACCTACCTGTATATAGTGAAGACCCAGATGAGGTCATCAGGGTCTGCACTATTTACAAGTTGATTGTGCAACCAATGTACTCCACAGCAGTGATTGCACACTGAAATACTTGTACATTGTGAAGATATATGTAATTATACAACAGGGCATGGGTAAAGAAGGAGATATGTATTTTAAAATTCAGCAAGAGAAGGGTTAATAAAGGTTAGATACAGCAGAACCTGTCCTATGTGGTCATTCATTTAATGAACATAAGAGTCTTAAACAAGCAGATGGTTGCTTCATGCAGGGCAAACGTAATGTGTCCCAATTAGAGACAAAATATGAAGTTAAAAAGGGGCATAATTTTGTCAAATTTAATGCAAGAGTTATGAAACATGGAGAAGATCTGTCCCCTCATGACACTTATACTATGTATAAAGTTTGTAGGTGGTATCAACAAGAGCAGTCCGCAGACAGCGCTCTCCACTTTCTTTAGTGCTGGATAGTGTAGTGGAAGTCTAAGTCAGAAAGGGGAGATAACAACAGCAAAATTAATTTTAAGGTTACCTACCCCTGTGAAATGGGTCCCCCTTGTAATAGTTAATATGTATACCAAAGATGAACCAAAATGAGACATGGACCTGAACATAAAACTTAACCAACAATGAAAATTCTAAGTCGAAAAAGGGACATAACTATGGCAAAATTAATTTTAGGGTTACCTACCCATGTGAAATGGGTCCCCCTTGTGATAGTTAATATGTATACCAAAGATGAACCAAATATCTTTGACAGTTTCTGAGACATGGACCTGAACATAAACTTAACCAACAATGAAAATTCTAAGTCGAAAAAGGGACATAACTATGGCATAATTAATTTTAGGGTTACCTACCCGTGTGAAATGGATTCCCCTTGTGATAGTAATCATACATACCAAATATGAGCCAAATATCTTTGATGGTTTCTGAGAAAAGGACCTTAACAAAAAGGTTAAGCAACGCCGACGCCGACAAGAGGGTCATGACAATAGCTCCACTTTTTGAAAAAGTGGAGCTAAAAAAAGCAAATGTCCCGGAAAAATGCGAGTTGCGGATGACGGACGGATGGACAAGGTAATTCCTATATAGCCCCCCACGACAGGTGGTGGGGGTTTAATAAAGCTACATACTAAATATCACTTAAATAACTGAAAGGGTTTAGAAAAAAAAAGTCCTGAAACTAAGTGTGACTGACTGACAAACTGACAGTAATTTCCGAAATATTTCGACTTCCAACTGCTGTAAATCCGTGGAAAATCAATGTAGTGTAAAACAAGATGTGTTTGTGAAACACTATGCCCCCTCGATTTGATATTTGACCCTTAAGGATGACCTTGATCTTGACATGTCACCCCTCAAACTGTGCAGCTTCATGGGGTGCACATGCATACCACATATCAAGTCTGTATCTCTACTGGTTCAAAAGTTATGGCCAATGTTAAAGTTTGTGACCTTTGACCATGAAGGATGACCTTGACATGTTACCCCTCAAACTGTGCAGCCAAATGAGAAACACATGTATACCAACTATCAAGTCTGTATCTCTACTGGTTCAAAAGTTATAGCCAATGTTAAAGTCGGTGACCTTTGACCCTGAAAAAAATGACCTTGACCTTGAAATGTCACCCCTAAAATGTGCAGCTTCATGATATACACATGCATACCAAATGTCAAGTCTGCATCTACATGTTCAAAAGTTATGGCCAATGTTAAAGTCGGTGACCTTTGACCCTAAAAGATGACCTTTACTTGACATGTTGCCCCTCAAAATGTGCAGCTTCATGAGATACACATGCATACCAAATATCAAGACTCTATCTCTATTGGTTCAAAAGTTATGGCCAATTTGAAGTTGGTGACATTTGACCCTGAAGGATAACCTTGATATTTCACCCATCAAACTGTGCAGCTTCATGAGATACACAAGCATGCCACATATCAAGTCTCTATCTGTACTGGTTCAAAAGTTATGGCCAATGTTGAAGTCAGTGATTTGACCCATATGTTTGACCTCTGACCTTTAAGGATGACCTTGACCTTGACATGTCACCCCTCAAATGTGCGGCTTTATGCGATACATATGCATGCCAAATATCAAGTATCTATCTGTACTTGCTCAAAAGTTATGACCAATGTTAAAGTTGATGATTTGACCCATGTGTTTGACCTCTGACCTTTAAAGATGACCTTGACCTTGACATGTCACCCCTCAAAATGTGTGGCTTTATGAGATACATATGCATGCCAAATATCAAGTCACTAGCTGTACTGGCTCAAAAATTATGATCAATGTTAAAGTTACAGACAAAGAAACAGACAATTTGACCTTTGACTCTGAAGGATGACCTTGACCGTGACATTTTATCCCTCAAAATGTGCATCTTCATGAGATACATAAGCATGCCAAATATCAAGTATCTATCTCTATTGGTCCAAAAGTTATGGCCAATGTTAAAGTCGGTGATTTGACCCATATATTTGACCTCTGACCTTGACCTTGACATGTCACCCCTCAAACTGTGTGGCCTTATGAGATACATATGCATGCCAAATATCAACTCTCTATCTGTACTGGCTCAAAAGTTATGATCAATGTTAAAGTTGCCTTAAAGTTACAGACAAAAAACAGACCATTTGACCTTAGACACTGAAGGATGACCTTGACCTTGACCCCTCAAAATGTGTGGCTTCATGTGATACACACGCATGCCAAATATCAAATCTCTATCTCTACTGGTCCAAAAACTATGGCCAATGTTAAAGTCGGTAATTTGACCAATATATTTGACCTCTGACCTTGAAGGATGACATTGACCTTGACATGTCACCTATCAAAATGTGCGGCTTTATGAGATACATATGCATACCAAATATCAAGTCTCTATCTGTACTGGCTCAAAAGTTATGCCCAATGTTAAAGTTGCTGACAAACAGACAAACAGACAAACGGACAAACAGACAAACAAACAGACAGGGTAAAAACAATATGCCCCCCAGATCTGATCTGGGGGGCATAACAGATCTGGGGGGCATAAAAATCAATCTTGATCTGTAATGCAGTATATAACAAAGCTAAATACTACATATCACTTTAATATCTGCCGGGGTTTAGAAAAAAAAACAACCCTAATATTTCCGAAAAATTTCTATGTAAAAAATTTGTTGTAAATTTGTAAAAAAAAATATATAGTATAACAAAATTCAAAGTTGATCTGTAAAGCTACATACTAAATATCACTTTAACATCTACAAACGGTTTAGAAAAAGAGTCTGGAAACTAAGAGTGACTGACTGACAAACTGACAGACGGATGGTCAGAGTGCAAATCTATAGTCCCCTTTGACGTTGCCAGTAGAGGAGTATTATCAAAACAAAATGTGGAAGAGAGACAATTAAAAAACGAATGATGCTAGAGTTATTGTTTCTTTTACACAACATATGTTTTACTAAGGGTTAAAATAATATGGGAAATTACATAGAAATATATCAATGCATCAGAATATTAATGGCTAGACAAAATATATGTAAACAAGAGTGTTCAAAGGAACACATGTGTCATCTGGCGTGAAAAGTGTTAGTAAAAAAAAAAACAACAGAAAAAAGTGTGACGGACAAAAAAGTGTGACACACAGATGGACAGACGACTAAAATATTATCCCTAAGTGACAAACTGCCTCTCTGCAGGTGACACAAATATAAGAACCCTGCAAAGCCAGGAAATATACACCTGAAGAAAGATCTACCTTTTGGGTTACATTTCTGCCACTTTATTTCAGACTGCCTAATGCAAATTACAAAGTAACAGGGAGGAAGATATTTGCAAACAGAACTTAGTAATGACAATGAAAGTGTTATGATTTTTGTATGTGACTCTATGTCTACTATTGGGAAAGCATTTCTACCAAATTATCTAAACAAGAGGGCCATGATGGCCCTGATATCGCTCACCAGACAATCAGAAGGAGAAGATTTTTTTGTTTTCACTGTATATGTTTCTATAGACAAGAGGGCCAAGATGGCCCTAAATCGCTCACCTGATTACCATAGATTTAAGATTTTCGCCGGGTAGCCCATGGGTAGGGTCAATACTGACATTAGGGCCAATATTTGAACAATGTTGATAGTGGACCATGAGCAGTGGTTCTACAGACAACAAGATTTTCAAAGATTTAGAATATTGACTTTATCAAGACAATGATTCTGACCAAAGAAGATTGGGCTAAAAATTTGCCCTCTAGAGTATTTTTTCTAAGATTTGACCTAGTGACCTACAGTCAAACCTGTTTTTAGAGACACAGTTTGGGAGAAAGCCAAAAGTGTCATATCTCATAGGGTGTCTCTGAATTCAGGTTGAAAATTTCATGTGCCAATACCAACCGCTCCAGGGACCATGTCGTATTGATCAACATTCTTTGCGAAAACTGATGACATTTCAAATATATATCTAGGTATTACATTTTTAGGGTTTGAAATGGAATAAACTATTTTATGATGTTACTTCTTTAGTGTCCTTATCATTAATTCTATTAAAAAATGTAAGTTTGTACACAAAACAAATTCATGAAAATCAGAAGTCCTATTAGTTTTTCGAAGCGTTTCAGCCTATCGCCACAACGAGGCCAAGCACACTTGTCTTTGACAGGGAAGCAGAGGCACATTTTTATATGTCTGTATCTTAATTATGAGAATACAATTTATGTTATAATGAAACAAACCCTTTGAAGTGGTGTGGTTAAGTTCTTGTCAAGTTATGAAACCAAATTGGCAATTAAATCACTAGAATAGCCAATTTGGCACCTTGGGCATTAATCCTTTGACACGTTAATGAGGGCAATTAGGTACAAACACAATGATACAGTGAAAGATCATTGTCGCTAAAAACAATGTCGTTTGCCGAGTTGGGAGTACAAATTTAGTGTCGTATGTCGCATCTGCCAGTGTGTCGCTAAATACAGTTGAAATATAGAGGAAAATACATCAGGAGGAAGGAAATACTGTCGTATCTGACTGGATGTCGCTAAAAACAATCTGTCGCTAGGACAGGTTTGACTGTACTTTTTATTCCCACCCCACCCATGAACACACTCAACCTTGATATCACCAAGACAAACACTTTGAGCGAGTTTGAGGAAGATTGGGCTAAAAAAGTTGCCTCGGGAGTGTAAACAAGATTTTTCTAAGATATGACCCAGTAACCTACTTTTTGACCACATCTAACCACTTTCAAACTTGTTCAAGATTTTATTAGGACAATAATTCTGACCAATTTTCATGAAGATTTGACTATAAATGTGACCTCTAGAGTGTTCACAAGGTTTTCCTACTATTTGACCTAATGACCAAGTTTTTAATCCCACATAACCCACTTTCGAGATTTAATCAAGACAATCATTATGACATAGTTTCATGAAGATTGGACAAAAAATGTGACTACTAGAGTGTTCACAAGGTTTTTCTACTGTTTGACCTAGTGACCTAGTTTTCAATCCCACTTGACCCATTTTCTACCTCATCCGATATTTTATCAAGACATTCGTTCTGACCAAGTTTCATGCAGATTGGACAAAAAAGTGACCACTAAAGTGTTCACAAGGTTTTTCTACTGTTTGACCTAGTGACCTAGTTTTTAACCCCACTTGACCCACTTTCGAGCTTGTCCGAGATTTTATCAAGACATTCAATCTGACCAAGTTTCATGAAGATTGGACAAAAATTGTGACCACTTGAGTGTTCACAAGGTTTTGCTACTGTTTGACCTAGTGACCTAGTTTTTAACCCCACGTAACCCACTTTTCAACCTCCTCCGAGATTTTATCAAGACAACCATTCAGACCAAGTTTCATGAAAATTGGACTAAAAATATGACCTCTAGAGGGTTTACAAGGTTTTCCTACTATTTGACCTAGTGACCTAGTTTTTAACCCCAATTGACCCACTTTCAAACTTGTCTGAGATTTTATCAAGACATTCATTCAGACCAAGTTTCATGATGATTAGACTAAATTTGTGACTACTAGAGTGTTCACAAGCAAATTGTTGACGACATGACGGACTACGGACATTCAAGTCACCCAAAAGCTCACCCTGAGCTTTGCTAGGTGAGCTTAAAACTGGCCACCCCTGGGTTTCGGCCAATTTTGACCCTTGGAACTTTTGTAGGGGACCTGAACATGATGCTATGTGCCAAATATGAAAGCTGAGAACCTTCTAGTTTCAAAGGAGAGGATTTTCAAAGTGTCCACTATATATTTCTATTGAAAACTGGCCACCCCTGGGGCAGAGCCAATTTTGACCCCAGGGGTATAATTCTGTAGAGGCCCTGAACATGATGCTATGTGCCAAATATGAAATCTGATAGCCTTCCAGTTTCAAAGGAGAAGATTTTTGTAGTTTTCACTGTGTTCAATTGAAAACTGGCCACCCCTGGGGCGGGGCCAATTTTGACCTCAGGGGCATAATCTATAAAACTTTTGTACAGGACCTGAACATGATGCTATGTGCCAAATATGAAAGCTGAGAAATAGGGGTCATCTTGGGGTCATGACCAACCACCACAGCAAGTTTGAAGATCCTAAGCAAAACCATTGAGCAGATATTGGTCGGAAACCATTCCTACAGTTAAGGGTATGGTGACCTTGACCTTTGACCTAGCGACCTCAAAAACAATAGGGGTCATCTAGTGGTAATATCTAATCACCACAGCAATTCAAGCAGATTCTAAGCAAAATCCACCTACCACCACAGCAAGTTCGAAGATCCTAAGTCAAACCCATAAGCAGTTAATGCTTCGGACACCATTTCACCAGTTAAGGTCATGGTGACCTTGACCTTCCACCTATTAGGGTCATCTTGTTATCATGACTAACCACCAAAGCAAGTTTGAAGATCCTACGCCAAGTTGTTTATCAGTTATTGATCTGAAACCAATCCATCTACCGTCCGACAGACTGACCGACCGACTAACAGAAATGTGCACTGCAATACACCCCCATTATTTCAAAAGAGGAATATAAGAAGATTAATTTAAAATCGACGAAGACCCTCTACAAAGTTTCAGTTTGTGAGATGAATGCATAAATGCACAGGTAGAAGTCTCTATCCCTAACACTTAAATGTTATGGCCAAGGTTATAGTTTCAAACAGATCAACGGCAATATGCACCAATCTAGACTGGGGGGGGGGGGGGGGGGGGGGGGGCATGGTCCAAAGAAGCATAATAGATAAGAGTCTAGAAACTATGTCAGGTACATTACAGGAGTGACTTCCTTGTCCAGTCCTTCCCAATAAACACCTCCATCAGCTGTCTCTGCTACATTGGTGAAGATGGAGTTTTTCAAGCAGGTCAACATGGCATTGGGGTTAGTTTCCATGTTTGTTCCAGGACAGACACCAAAGAAACCAGCCTCAGGGTTGATACCATACAGCCTTCCGTCTTCACCGAACCTCATCCAGGCAATATCATCACCTAAGTGACAGAAACAATTGAGTTAATGTATTGACAAAGGTAGGAATTTTCTATTGGCGATTTGATAATTTACAGGCTGATAAAAGGCATTAACCAATACCCTAGATTTTCAGTTTTTACCCTTTCCTTCATATAGTGTTTTCATGCAAACAGAGTAGACCAAGATCAAACAGCAGCTGGTTCTCCAGTAGGAGATATCTTATCAGGGTCTGCTCTGTTTGCTCATAAAAATTATATTACTGTCAATTTCAATTTACTTTGTCACTGAATTTGAATCGAGATTTTTTCCCATTTCTTACCAGATTAAACCACTTGTGCCATCGCTTTTCAGGAACTCTGTGTCAGAGTTTCCTTTGAATCCATCTTCTTTAAATAAAGATGTCATGCATAAAAACATTTTTTTCCTATTGTAAACACGTTCATTTCAAATTGCAAATGGAGGACAATTGACCTTGAGTGGAATATTCGATTTTGACTGAGAGTAATTATAGCTCTTAAAAGTTGACATTATACACAAAATTACGTCATTTTTTATTTCATATCAGTATGCAATTCACCCATGTTGAAACAAGAGTGCCAGTGGGCACAATATATGCCCGTCGGTCTTGTTCAACATAAACTGAGGTTAATGCATTTGCTAAATGCAAATTCTAACTCCAATTAAGCGACCAAGTTTCAAGGCTTTATCTCAAAAAGAGTTGTAAATAGGCCTACTTTAACAATTAGAGTGCCAGTGGGCACAATATATGCCCATCAAGGTCTTGTTTAACATAAACTGAGGTTAAGGTATTTGCTAAATGCAAATGCTAAACACAAATTCTAAGCCCAATTGTGCGACCAAGTTTCAAGGCTTTATCTAAAAGGGTTGTAAATAAGCGTAGTTTAACAAAAAACCTTAACCAAAAATTCTAAATTAAAAAGGGCCATAATTCTGTCTAAATGCTTGACAGAGTTATTTACTCTCTCTACAGATGAAGCTTCTGATGTTGAACAAGTGTTCAAAGTTTAAAAGCTTTATCTCAAAGGGTTATGTAAATAAATGGACTTTAACCCATTCCCGCATATAGACACCTTTTGATGCCTCAGTAAGTCACTTTGTGAAACCATTGTGATAAATAGAGCATTTGCTCCATAGGAGCAAATGCTCTATTTATCGCAATGGTTTCAACACTACACAATTCTAAAATTTTCCTTTTCAGTAGTAAATGCTCCTTTTCGGTAGATTTGTTCAAAGAGGTTGGATCTAAAAATAGCCTATACGGGAATGGGTTTTGTTAAAATTCTAAGTTAAAAATCATGTACAGAGTTATATACTTTGACCTACAGGTGAAGGTTGTGATGGTGAACAAGTGTTCCAAGTTTCAAAGCTTTATCTCAAAGGGTTATGTAAATAAGATGACTTTAACCAAAACCTTAACCAAAAATTCCATGTTAAAAAGGGCCATAATTCTATCCAAATGTTTGACAGAGTTATGGTCTCTTGCCTACAGGTGAAGCTTGTGATGGTGAACAAGTGTTCCAAGTTTCCAAGCTTTATCTCAAAGGGTTATGTAAATAAGTGGACTTTAACAAAAAACGTAACCAAACATTCTAAATTAACAAGAGTGTTCGGAGGAATACATGTATCGCCTGCTCACAGTTGACAAAAAAACTGTTAATATGCTGGAGTGTGAAAATCAGAACAGAGGGGAACAAGTTAATATTGTATAGCTATGCAATACATGAGTCCCCCATCGGATTAAAAGAAACCTCCACTGACCCAGCCACCTATGGTGTAGGCGACAATGGTATATACATGACAAACCTGAATGGTATTTGTAAAAGTAATAAGAAAAACAATATGTCAAAAGGGGATTAACTCCAAATATAATGATGTTAGAGTTATGAACCATTAGCATGATACTTCCTCTCGTCAAGCTTGTTCCATATGTGAAGTTTCAATTGAATTGAACAAGTAGATAAAGAGTTATTGTCCGGACAAGAAAATATATAAAACTAAAAAGGGGAATAACTCCAAAAATATTGATGCTAGAGTTATGGCATATGTGCATGACACTTCTTCTTATCATGCTTGTTCAATATATGAAGTTTGAAATCAATTAAACCAGTAGATAAAGAGTTATGTCAGAAAATATGAACAAGAGTGAAATGGGGCCCTGAAGCACTCACCTGAGATAACCCCAGAGGCGGGGCCATTTTTTTACAACAAGAAATCATGTGTACAACCTTGGTAGAGAACCACTAGGCAAAGCAAAATGCCATTAATTAAATCTCAGCCTTATGGTTTCAGAGAAAAATAATATTTTATATTTTACCCATGAAAAACTGATAAGTCCTGAGGCACATATTTGGCAGAGGACCACAAGCCACAGCTACATATTTGTAGAGGACCATAAGATCATGTAACATACCAAATATCAATGGTCTAGGCCTTACAGTTTCAGAGATGAAGATTTTTAAAGATTTTCCAATATTACCATATAAGGAAAAAAAGACCACGCCCTCTGGCGGACATGTTTTTTGCCTGATCAAAATTCTTTTAACAAATTTTAAAGTCTATCAATTGAGAAACATTTTGGTGAAAACTATATTCAAATCGGACAAGTAATTCTGGAGAAGAAGATTTTTCTAGATATTGTGTAGTTGCCATGGCAACAAGACCGATGGCCCTACCCACTATTTTTTAACAACTTTTGAAGCACCCACCAACAGTATGTATCTGACCAAGTTTCGTTACAATTGGGCAGTCGTTTCAGAGAAGAAGTCGTTTGAAATTGTTGACGGACAGACAGACGGACGCCGGACACAGGGGTATCACAATAGCTCACCTTGAGCACTTTGTGCTCTGGTGAGCTAAAAAGGGGAACAACTCAAAACATATTGATGCTAGAGTTGTGGCCCTTGTGCACGACACTTCCTCTCATCATGCTTGTTCAATGTGTGAAATTTGAAAGCTCTATAATGATTAATTTAGAAATGACGGCCAAAAAAAGGAAATGTGACAGACAGACAGACGGACATACTAACAAATGGGTAGTTGTGTGACTTTTTCCTTTGATCTTTTCTTGTGGGACTAGTCCCACAAGAAAAACTATTTTTGGCTCTAACTTTGGAAAAGAATGATCTGGAAGCTAACCCTAACCCTAACCCTATGTTCCACAACTGGCCAGGTTAATGTCACAAGAAATGGCCAGGTTAATGTCACAAGAGATGGCCAGGTTAATGATTTTACTTGTGTGACTAGTTAGAAAAAGTCACACAACTACCCATTGGTGAGTGTGGACGGACTGACGGACAGACTGAAGGACAGACGGACACGTGCAAAACATAATGCCCCGACTATCATCAATGGAGGCATAAAAGATAAATTCTAGAATTTTGTTGTTTGAAACCATTGTGATAAATAGAGCATTTGATCCTACAGGAGCAAATGCTCTATTTATCACAATGGTTTCACAAAGTGACTTTTACACGGAGTCGACAAAAGTCCTCAATATGAGGGAATGGGTTAAAAGAGGTTCTGACAACCATCAAAACCACCAACTCCTATAATTTCAGGTCTGCTCCTTATATTTTACTTACCAACACAGCGGACTTTAAAGCCTGGGAGTGCTGATGTTAACATAGCCATGTTAGTCTTGCCACAAGCACTGGGGAAAGCAGCAGCGATGAATGTCTCCTTTCCAGTGGCTTCATCCTCAATACCCATGATCTGAGAAAATATACCAAATATCCATAATTTGTAGCAAACTTCAAAATACTTAATATCTAAACAATTACAGAATACCCATGATGTGTAATATAAACACAATACTCATTCACTTTAATGAATCCAAAAATACCCATGATCTATACTAAAACGCAAAATACCTGTGTCAGGTAATTAAAAATATAAAACTGTGATCTACAGTAAAACCCCTCTAAACCGGAATTCTAGTAGAGAAGAATTTAGATACTTTTAGGCAGGTGGCTGCTTAATGCAGGGTGAAAGTCACACAGAAAGCTCCTAGAGGAGCTTTCTGTGTGACTTTCACCCTGCATTAAGCTGCCACCTGTTTCAATGACCGATATTTATGCTAAATTTAACGTCCGGTTTAGAGAGGTTTTACTGTATAACAAAAGGGACAAGATGGCCCTATATCGCTCATCTGTTAGATGTAGTACTTGATAGAGATGACCTAGCCACAACCATCTCCAGAAAATGAAAATAAGAGGGCAATAGTAGTTATAATTTTTTCAACTGAAGATTATACAATTTGTTCACAATACATGGTAGTCAAAATTAATTCTCAATAATTATGGTCATCAGAGGACTACCAAATAACAATTCAAAATATCCATTCAAATTGGACCACCAGTTTTGGATGAGAAGATTCTTAAAGGTTTCTGTATTGTAACATAATGAAATCTAGCCACACACATGTTTTCTGAGAGATCAACCTGATTCTAACAATTTTGATAAAGGGTTACCAGGCAACTATTCCTACCAAGTGCCATTCAAATTCCACCATTGGTTTAGAGAAGAATTTTTTTTAAGGAAAGTGTTAATGTTGTTTATCATTTACATGATCTGTTTCTACACCATTGCTTACGGTAAATGTTTTGATACGATAAAAATGAGCATGCAGACTCGTATTCCATGCTTCTTATGTCTTTCCTTTTATTCATGTTTGTGTACATGACTGTATTACCCCCTTTCCTCTGTAAGGTAAAGTTTCAGAATTCTTTAACCCATTACCTCATAGGCTATTTTAGATACAACCTCTTTGAACAAATCTACCAAAATGGAGCATTAACTAGAGAAAAGGACAATTTTAGAATTTTGTAGTTTGAAACCATTGTGATAAATAGAGCATTTGCTCCTATAGGAGCAAATGCTCTATTTATCACAATGGTTTCACTAAGCGACTTTTAGAGAGTTGTAAAAAGTCATCAATATGAGAGAAAGGGTTAAATAGAACACTCAAATTTGACATCATAAATACATGAAAGCTGGCATTAAAAAACATTCACTATGTGTTAACCAGTAAAACCTAAACAATCTTTACTCACAGGCAAATATCGTTAAAAGCATTCATGATTGGACACACTTTGACCTGAACCCACCTCATGATTGGACACATTTTGACCTGAAACCACCTATTGTAACATTCAAAGCCAAAATCTGCTATTTTATTACTCAAAAAATATAGACAGACAGGTGAGCAGTGACAACCAACGGGGAAATTTTTCACATATTTGTGACCTTGTTTGTATTTTGCAAACAAAAATTCTTCGGCCTATCAGGAACTGGAAACTCTCCTAACTCACCAGCATGTGTTCAGCAAGCCAGCCCTCATCCCTAGCAATATTGCTGGCAATTCTCAGGGCAAAACATTTCTTGCCCAGCAGGGAGTTGCCACCGTACCCACTACCAAATGAACAGATCTCTCTCATGGCAGGAAAATGCCCAATGAACACCTTTTCAGGATTGCATGGCCAATGGTTGACGGTCTTTCCTGAAATTTATGTAGAGTTTGGCATAAGGTGCTGAAAAACAGATTAAGCACATTGTCTCAAGGAAAACAATATTGAATACCAGTTGGTATAAATTGTTAAAGCTGTTTAGGAATGAGAACTGTATAAAATGTGTGACAGAATTCCAATTCCACAGACACATAAAATATCACTCAATAGCCATGCAAGGAAAACTAGAACTGTAAGCCAAAGGCTAACGAATACCCCCCACCTGTCTGCTTGTCAGAACACTTATCATCAATCTGAACATATGTACATACAGAAACATGAAGAGATTTAAAAATAATACATGCCCCAACCCAATTTATGTAACAAAAATGAAGAATAATTCAGAGAAGTAAGACCCTTTCATGAGGATTTTGTCAAATCCAAAGTTCTAAAGCTAGGTACCTTTTCAGAAAAACATTAAGTTCAAGGACCATAACTCTGACAAAAATTATTCAACCAGACTGATATTTCAACTTAAGCTGTACCTCATCTAGATTTAGCTTTATGTCAAATATGAAGTTATCTCCAACCACTTCCAAAGAAAGACCGGAAAATAGAAAATATGACAAAAAATTGAAGTTCAAGGGCCATAACTCTGGCAAAAATTATTCAACCAGACTGAGATTGGGAATTAAGCTGTAAATCATCTAGATTTAGTTTTATGTCAAATATGAAGTTAATATCTGAAACCACTTCCAAAAAATAACTCTGGAAATAATTATTCAACCAGACTGAGATTGTAACATAAGCTGTAACTTATCTAGATTTAGCTTTGTACTAAATATAGAGTTGATATCTCGAGTCACTTCCATAAAAAGCCCAGAAAACCGGAAAAACAATGGTAGGTGACTAAAAAGGGGAGATAACTCCTGAGTAGTGGTCCGATCATAATGGAAATATGCGGTGCACAGGTTTATATGGTCATATGGCTATACATGAACTTTCAACAAAATTGAAGCAGAACTGTAGAAGAAGGCCGGACAAAATTGTGTCCACGGACGGACGGACCAGACGGACAACCTGATTCCAGTATAACCCCCCCCCAAACTTCGTTGTTGGGGTTAAAACTAGCCCTGCATCTGATAGCTCAGGGGTGTAAAAATCCATTAGCTCACTCGCATTGGCAAACTCATTAAAAGTTTGAGCTAGGTGCTCGTTACTTTTAAGACTGAGCCTTGTTTGGAAAACAAGAGGGCCATAATAATGGCTCTGATATCAATCACCAGACAATCAGGAGAAGATTTTTCAAAGCTTTCACTATATGTTTCTATTGAAAACTGGCCATCCCTGGAGCGGGGCCAATTTTGACCCCAGGGGCATAACTTATATAACTTTAGCAGAACACCTGAACATGATGCTATGTGCCAAATATGAAAGCCTAGAAACTTCCATTTTCAGGAGATTTTCACAGTTTTCACTCTATGTTTCTATGAAAACTGGCCACCCCAGGGGCGGAGCCAATTTTGACCCCAGGGGCATACTTTATATATATTTTGTAGAGGCCCTGAACATGATGCTATGTGCCCAATATGAAACCCGAGAACCTTACAGTTTCAGAAGATCTTCAAAGTTTTCACTTATATATGTTTCTATTGAAAACTGGCCACCACTGGGGCGGGGCCAACTTTGACCAGAGGGACATAATTTATATAACTTTTGGAGAAGATTTTCATAGTTTTCACTATAAACTGCCCACCCCGGGGACGGGGCCAATTTTGACCCCAGGGACATAATTTATATAACCTACAGATGATGCTATGTGCCAAAGATAAAAGCTGAGAACCCTGTAGATTCAGAGGAGAAGAATTTTGAAGATTCAATTTGTTGACAAATGACGGCCCACGCCGATGGACGAAGGATAGCAGGCGATCACAAAAGCTCACCCAAGCACTTTGTGCTCATGTGAGCTAAAAATCGGTCATTTTGCTCTTCAATTTTGCATTAGGACTTGTAGTCATGAATTAAAAATTGTGAAAAGCATTTATTTCTGTTTGTAAAAGAATTTCCATAACAAACACGTTTTTTTTTAAATTAATTAAATATTGTACAGCAATCTAAAATTCAGGCGTAGTTATCTGAGACAAACTGTCTGTCAAATCAGAAAACATTAACATTCGGTGACGTATAACAGAAATTGGAGCAGCGACTTAGTAGGAGCTGCTATTAGAAGTAATTATGTTGAACACAGATGACAGTCATTGCATGGTATACATATAGCAACATTCCAACAGCTCACTTTGCCACATCATGCCAATAAAGCAATACTGTAAAGTTAAATTGAGTTTTCATGAAGCCTACTTTTTCGGCCCTAATTTTATCTGTGCCAGAATTCGCAGAGAAAAACTGTTTCAATGAAGCCAAAATCTTATCCAATAAAAACACATGTGATTATGCATTTGACCTCCAAGAAAATACCTCCAAGTTAAAATTGCATGTTTTCCTTGCCTATTTGGAGGAGTTTGAGGTCTAACAAATGATGCTTGCCCTCGTAGCTAAACAGAAATTGATGCTTTACATCCATCTCTTTGGCGATATTCTTCCATATGTTCTTTCGTAGTATACAAAGAACACAAGAGCCACTTTGTGCACTTAAACCAAGAAATGTAAGGGAAAATGGAACAAGCTGCTTGCATTCGTTTTAGTTCTAGTTCCTCTTTTTGTTGTCTCACAAAGCGATAAATCAGTATTTGTATATAAACAAGATCTAAATGTTACAGGTTCCATTACAGGATGTCCCCAAAAGACAGACATGTATAATCTAGATGAGCAAAATTTGACAACAACCAATCACAGGCTATCACCGAGTTACAAAGTCAACAAACACTTTTCAAAAACCTGCCATTAAGTTTCGGGTACCCAAATACACATACATACTTATTTTCAGCAAAATCGAATAATATCTGAATTGCAACCAATCAGGTCACCACTTCAATAAAATGGCAACCAAATCTTTTGTAACACCCATGACTGAGATCGGGGTACTGATATACGCCTACCTACCAAATTTTAAGAAAAAGGAGAATCAAGATCTCATTCATTGGATTAGGAGAACTAATTTATTATTAGCTACTTATGACAGTGATCAGAAACATTTAATATCCTTTAAATAGAGAGTCACCTGATCTCATATGAAATTTGATGGAAAGCCACGCAATGATTAAGTAGGAGAATGATGTCATTTAAGAAAATCTGATAAAGAGTCACATACATATCATTCCTGGGAACTTTGGTGGAAACCCATTCAGCAGTTTTATGAGGAGATGTCCTTTAACCCTTTCCCTGTCCTATGTTTATTCCAAATTTCAATACCTACTGAATAGTCATGGATAAAATAGTGAAAACAAGGGCATGTTGTATTGCTATGCAAGACATGAGTCCCTCACCGGACTGAAAAAAACAACTCCACTCTCCCCACCCCACCCATCCATGGTGTGGTGGACCATGGCATATACATGACCACCTGAATGGTATTAGTACCTACTTTCATACATTGGATCAGTAAATAAAAAGTTATTGTCCCGACAAGAAAATATGTAAAGGGGAGTAACTCCAAAAATATTGATGCTAGAGTTATTGCCTTTGTGCATGACACTACACCTCATCATGCTTGTTCCATATGAGAAGTTTCAAATCAATTGAACCAGTACATAAAGAGTTATTAACTGGACAAGAAAATATGAAAAAGGGGAATAACTCCAAAAATATTGATGGTAGAGTTATGGCCCTTGTGCATGACACTACCCCTCATCATGCTTGTTCCATATGTGAAGTTTCAAATTAATTGAACCAGTAGATAACGAGTTATTGTCTGGACAAAAAAATATGAAAAAGGGGAATAACTCCAAAAATATTGATGCTAGAGTTATGGCCCTTGTGCATGACACTACTCCTCATCATGCTTCTTCAATGTGTAAAGTTATAATGAATTTGGCCTAACTTTGTAGGAGATATGGCCTGGACACGAAGCGTGACAGACGGACTGACAAGAAAATATGAAAAAGGGTAATAACTCCAAAAATATTGATGATAGAGTTATGGCCCTTGTGCATGACACTACCCCTCATCATGATTGTTCCATATGTGAAGTTTCAAATCAATTGAACCAGTAGATAAAGAGTTATTGTCCGGACAAAAAAATATGTAAAAGGGGAATAACTCCAAAAATATTGATGTTAGAGTTATGGCCCTTGTGCATGTCACTAGCCCTCATCATGCTTCTTCAATGTGTGAAGTTATAATGAATTTGGCCTAACTTTGTAGGAGATATGGCCCGGACAAGAAGCGTGACAGACGGACAGACGGACGGATGGCGCGACGGACGAACGGACGGACGGACAGACAGACGGACAGATGGAATCGAGCAAACCTATAGTCCCCCCACCGGTAACCGGTGGGGGACTAATGAAATATGGAAGGTGGAACATTATAGCCATTTTAGAAGTTTAAGAAACTTATCTTTCAAATTCCTTTAGCAAACAGAGCAGACCCTGATTAGATGGCTCCCACTGGAGCTGTCTATCTGGGTCTACTCTGTTTGCAAATGCGTGAAAACACATTTATATGAGATGTCCTTTACAGAAATTTAAGTTAAAATCTATTTTAGCTAACATGACCTACTGCACTTATGCTGCAAACCAAACCAACTACCGTTATCAAATTGAATTGGTGTCATCTACTGATCATTTCTGGGAATTTGGTTGAAATCCATTTACGGTTTTAAGAAATATCATTAAACAAGAGGGCAAGAATGGCCCTGACATCGCTCACCAGGCAATCAGACGAGAAGATTTTCATAGTTTTCACTATATGTTTCTATTGAAAACTGGCCGGCCCTTGGACAGGGTCAATTTTGACCCCTGGGGCACAATTTATACAACTTTTGTAGAGGAACTGAACATGATATTATGTGCCAAATATCAAAGCTGAGAATCTTCAAGTTTCAGAGGAGAAGATTTTCAAAGTTTTCACTATGTTTCTATTGAAAACTGACCACCCCTGGGGCTGGGCCAATTTTGACCCCAGGGGCATAACTTATATAACTTTTGTAGAGTACCTGAACATGATGATATGTGCCAATTATGAAAGCTGAGAACCTTCCAGTTTCAGAGAAATAGACTTTCAAAGTTTTTAATATACGTTTCTATTGAAAACTGGCTAACCCTGGGGCGGGCCAATTTTGACCCCAGGGGCATAATTTATATAACTTTTGTAGAGGACCTGAACATCATGCTATGTGCCAAATATGAAAGCTCAGAATCTTCCAGTTTCAGAGGAGAAGATTTTCAAAGATTTCACTATATATTTCTATAGAAAACAAGGCACCCCTGGATCGGGGCCAATTTTGACCCCAGGGGCATAATTTATATAAATTTTGTAGAGGACCTGAACATCATGCTATGTGCCAAATATGAAAGCTCAGAATCTTCCAGTTTCAGGAGAAGATTTTCAAAGTTTTACTATATATTTCTATAGAAAACAAGGCACCCCTGGGGCAGGGCCAATTTTTACCCCAGGGGCATAATTTATATAACTTTTGTAGAGGACCTGAACATCATGCTATGTGCCAAATATGAAAGCTGAGAACCTTCAAGTTTCAGAGGAGAAGATTTTCAAAGATTTCACTATATGTTTCTATTGAAAACTGACCACCCCTGGGGCGAGGCCAATTTTGACCCCAGGGGCATAATTTATATAACTTTTGTAGAGGACCTGAACATCATGCTATGTGCCAAATGTGAAAGCAAAGAACCTTCCAGTTTCAGAGGAGAAGATTTTCAAAGTTTTCACTATATGTTTCTATTGAAAACCTGATCATACCTGGGGCGGGGCCAATTTTGACCCCAGGGGCATAGTTTATATAACTTTTGTAGAGGACCTGAATATGATGCTATGTGCCAAAGATGAAAGTTGAGAACCCTGTAGATTCAGAGGAGAAGATTTTTAAAGATTCAAATTGTTGACGACAGATGACGGACAATGGGTGATCACAAAAGCTCACCCTGAGCACTTTGTGCTCTGGTGAGCTAAAAATGTCATTTAAAATCTACCTTTAGCTCCCATGACCTATTTATTCTGACAGTGAATCAGTACAAATTATAACTAGAAAATTTTGCCCATAGGACATGGATTCAAAATGTCATAACTCTGGTAAAAGTGATTTTAGCACAAGTTCTTTTCTTTACTTATATATCGAAGAAATTTTCAAAGTCCTCTGGTAAAAATGATCAGAGCAAAAATTCCCTTCTTTACGTGCATCTTCACATCAATGTCCATCAGTGAAAGTTGAAGTACGGATGGACAAACTGACAACATCACAACTATATCCTTTTGCCCTTAGCAGGGGATAAAAACACAACTTTGTGCTTTGTAAACAATCTAAAATCTTATCATTTGCTTGGTCAGGTAAGAATCTGCATATTTTGTTGTATTACATAAAAGTATATGAAAGATCTAAAGTAGAACCTGTCTTAAGCAGCCATCAAAAAGAGGTCTAACTAGAGGTTTTTGTCAAAAAACCGGATGTCTCCCCTCTAATAAAAACAATATGTAAAGGGAAATCACTAAAAATGTTATGGTCTTGATGAATGATACTTCCCCTCATTATGCGTTTTCCACACTACATTTTTCAAGAAGAAAATGATAACAGCTAATAACTCCAAAAATACTGATACCAGATTTATGGCCCTTGTGCATGACACTTACTTTCATCATCCTCTTTCCAAAAATAAAATGTCATTCCAATAGTATCAGTCGAACAGGAGTTATTGATCGGCCAAAAAATGTAACAAAGGGCAATAACTCCAAAAGTATTGAAGCCAGAATTATGGCCCTTGTTCGTGACACTTTCTCTCATCATGCTCTTTCCATGTATGAAGTTTCAATACGATGGCAAGAGCCATGTAGGAGTTATTGTCCGGACAAAAAAGAATTAAACAAATGTACAAGGGGCAATAACTCTAAATTTATTGAAGCTCGAGTTAAGGATCTTATGCATGACACTTTCTCTTATCATGATCGTTCCATGTATGAAGTTTCACTCCAATGGCATGTGTCACATAGGAGTAATGTGATTTTTTTTACAAAGGGCAATAACTCCTATATTAGTGAAGCCAGAGTTATGTACCTTGTGCATGACACTTCCTCTCATTATGCTCTTTCCATATATGAAGTTTCAATCAACTGGCATCAGGCATATTGAAGTTATTGTCCGGACAAAAAAGTGTAATTTTTTTTACAAAGGGCAATAACTCCAATATTAGTGAAGCCAGAGTTATGGACCTTGTGCATGACACTTCCTCTCATTATGCTCTTTCCATATATGAAGTTTCAATCAACTGGCATCAGGCATATTGAAGTTATCGTCCGGACAAAAAGTGTGACAGACAGACGGACGGACGGACAGACGGACGGACAGACGGACAGACAGACAACTCTCACGAAAACAATATGTCTCCCCCATATAAATATGGGGGGAGACATAATTACGCGTCAGTAAGGCATGTGGTAGCTTAATGCAGGTCAAAAGTAATGCAAAAAGCTCCTGTAGGAGCTTTTTGCATTACTTTTGCCCTGCAGTAAGCAACCACCTGCTTTTTAAGACTCCTTTTTTTCAATAAAAGAATGGTCGCTTTAGACAGGTTCTACCGTATGCTGATTAATGGCTCAACAAGCTGCAGCTGCTGGCCTGATGCTTAAAAAGGTACCAAATGCATGGGTTTTTTCTGATGACACAGTTCACAGGATTTCAACAAGTATCATTGGAACTTACTCTGGGAAGGCCTAGGACTTCCCATGGAGTGGACGCATCGTACGAAATCTCCATCTCCAAGAACCTCCCAGACTTTATGAGACACTCTTGCCATGACACGCATGCACAGCAGCACATAGTTGGAATCTGTGATTTCGACACCAATCTTGGACAGAGGCGACCCAACTGGACCCATACTGAATGGGATTATATACATGGTACGTCCTGTTGGGAAAACAAAAAAGCCATATTTACAATACTAAATGCGCTAGTAAGTCAGAATCCAAATATTTGCTTCCATTTTTATCTACATACAGTTGAACTTCGATATCTCGGAACCATACATATTAGTTCTCAAGTTTACAGTTTAATGCAGGTCTAAAGTAATGCTGAAAGCTCCTATAGCTCTGAAAATTTTTATATTAACAAATACATGTATTTTTTAAATTTATATAAAGAAAACTGAATAATTTGAAAAAATATGTTGTACTATCATTTCATAATCAATTTTGGTGGTGTCTTGGTCTAATTTTTTGTAAATAATTGTATGATTTTTTTTTTTTTTTATTTTGGACTTCCAAATATTTTTTATTAAATAATGTTTTTATATACCTCTGGTATTTGAGGGAGGGTGTCTAGGTCAACTTTGTTAAATAATTTATCGGAAAAATCATAAGAAACAGGTAGGTAAGATTTCAATATCTATCAAAATCCAGTAACAAACAGAGCAGATCCTGATCAGACTGCTCCTATATAATAATCTGGGTCTACTATTATAACAATATTTTTTAAAATAGTTTTACTTTTATAGATTCAAAAAATATTGTTTTATTAATTTATTTTTTTATAACTGTGGCATTTTTAAACAGAGTAGACCCAGACACCACCCTTCAAATGTTAGAAAATAATAATAAATATTTTTAATTTTGAACATATTTAAATGGTTTTATATACTAAAATTGATTATGAAATGATATTATAACATATTTTTTCAAATTATACAGTTTTCCTTTTATAAATTTAAAAATATGTTATTATTATTTTTTTTAACTGTGGCATTTTTACCTAAGGCATTTTTACCACTTTACCTGTGGTATTTTTACCTGAGGCATTTTTACCTATGGCATATTTATCTAAGACATTTTTACCTGTGGCATTTTTACCTACATTTGGTGATAACTTATCTATGACACTGGGGCCCTGCCCCATAAAACTGCTAGACTGTTACGCAAACAATACTGAACGTCCATTTGAACGTCCCCTCCCCTCCCAAAAATGTTTATAATTTTTCGATTTTATTTACCCTTCGATCACTCTATGAATATAAATGTAAGAAATAATGTGATCATGAATATCAATTAAAATATATTTATAATGATATATTAACACAGGACATTCGGGGCACAGTAGAAACTGTGGAATCATATCTATATTGTATCATAAGCAAACAGATCTTGATTAGACGGTTCCTAGAGGATCTGTCTGATCGGGGTCTATTCTGTTTGCAAAGGCATTAAAAGGCATATTATCTGTTAAATGATATAATAAAGACATTTTAACATTTAAGTATCAGTCTGAAATGTAGTCATGCATTTCTGTCGGTTTCTTAGGTTTAGGTTTTTTTTTTAAAGAAAAGTGCAAAATAAAACAAAAATAAAACTTGAAAATGCAAACAATATATTTCCATGTGCTTCGTTATTCTTGATTTAAAAAAAAACAACCTTGTGTAATCATAGTGAAAACAATCAATAATGGATAATAAAAGTGTAACAAAGGACCAGACATACAATATATACATGTATATGTTTCAGAAAGGACCGCCACCTGGTTGGACAGGGGCAGAAAACAGACAAAAGACGCCCATTGGATGCACATCTCCTCTTTTTGCTAAAGCATCCTGTAAAATTTCATTGAATTCTAGTCAGTTGAAATTGTGTGGAAACAAACCAACACAAAACTAGAAAATTGTGTCTGTAAGACACAGTGATGCCCCCGTGTGGTGCATGCCTAGCTGTACAGAAAATTCCTAAGTCATTTGACCTTGACCTTGGGCTTGCGGGCAGCATGGCCTGGGTGTGCAATGCAAGTATGGATGGTGATTAATGTATATATGCAATTCCACTGTGACAAAAAATTGCACGTAAATGTGACAACCAACTGCACGTAAAATTTCCAAGTCATTTGACCTCAACCTTTTGCTTGCAGGCAGCATGGGTGGGGTGCCAAATGATAGCACAGATGGTAATTGATGTGTATGTGAAGTTTCATGCGTATATTTATAAGTGTAGAAATTACTGACTTATAACACTTGAAAAACTGTGACATCCAACTGCACCTAAAAGCGTGACACACGGACAGACAGACGGACATGTGCAAAACATAATGTCCCCTGACTATCGTCAACGGGGGCATAAAAATTAATCAAAGGGGCATAACTCTAAGAAACCACTGAGCCTAAAAATAATAATTGGATGCACATCTCCTCTTTATGATAAAGCATCATGTCAAGTTTCATTTAATTCTAGTCAGTGGTTACTGAAAAACTGCGCGGAAACAAAAGTCAACAGACCAACTGGCCAACCGACCGACCGACAAGGTGACTCCTATATACCCCCACAAATCTTATAATTACTTTAAAACTAAAGAAGGAGTTCACGACACCAACTACCAATGTTCAAATGCGGTTGAAAGGACAGACAGACTGCCCGCCCACCTGCCTGACCGCCAGACAAGTTTGCAGGGGTATGAAAAAAGGGAGGCCAATAACTCTTTTAATAACAGTCTGATCCTAAGAAAAATTGTGCACAAGTTCCCATGGTAGGAAAGATTGCAGTAAAGTTTCAGCTAAATCTGTGAAAAACTGTAGCAGAAGCACAGAAAAAATTGTGTCTAAAGACAGGCAAGACAATTCCACTAAAATTATTAATTATGTCACTTTGTCTTACATGTATATATAACAGGTTAATTGTGTACAAACCTGCCATGCAGGCCTTGTAGTTCTCAAGTTGTTTTTTAGCATCCTGGGGAGATAACCACTTTCCCAGAATTCCAGTGCTACCCGGTTGAACATGTGGCACAGTCTTGAACTTATCTTCAGTACACATCCAGGTCTTTGACTCAACTCTAGCAACATCAGCAGGATCAGTGCGGCAAATGTAGCTGAAAGTGTGCATTAGTTAACCCTTTACTTCATGAATATTCATGTCAGGAATGATGACGTCATGAATATTAATGAGATTAATTTGTTATATAATAATAGCACATGGACACAGGAATACTATGGTACTAAGCTATGGTAGAAACTGTAGAAATTAGAATCATATAGATCTGTATTTTATCATAAGCAAACAGAGTAGACCCTGATCAGATGGCTTTTAATAAAGGGAGCCATCTGATGGGTCTACACTGTTTGCAAAGGCATAGAATGGGGTATTTATGGAGGAAAGGGTTAATAGATAAATCATGACAATTAAGGCCATATACAAGTTTATAGACCAGGTAGTCAGACTGAAGAAATATGGAACAAGCAAATTCGCTGAACTGATATCCACCACGGAACAAGTACTGGGCTCAGTATTTAACTGAGTTATTGACCAGAGTGACCAAAAGGTTTTTCAATAAGAAAGTGTCATTACTCTGGTGTTCCAATGTGAATATGAGTGATACTAGCAGGGCTGCATTCATCTATGGTACTAAACTTTTAAGCATCTGTCACACCTTACCAGATAGCATTAATGGATGTCAAACGGGTAACAGAATTTTTAATCCGTTCCTCTCCATTCTCATCGTTCCTTGTCCGCTTCTCACTCGGTGTGTGCGCTTCTTGTCTGGCAAAGGTCCGTTCAGTCAGGCATGAAGTTTTGAACATGCACAAAACTCAGAACGGACTCCACCAGACAAAGCCTTGAAAGGTATCCATTCAAAAACTTTCAAACCGAAGGAACTTTCAAATTGAAGAAGTTTTTGACACCATCTACCAATATTACAGGACGAAAAGGCACAAATACTAGGGGAGTTCAAGGTGAGATATTTCTGCAATGCCTGCCACTAAACATGTGGAAATTATATCTTACACATATATAATTAGTAGTTAGTATGTATGGCAAGAACCAATTCAACAACTTTCAAACTGAGGAGTTCGCAACACCAGCTCCCAATGTTTCATGTTCAAGGGGAGATAATTCCTCAATGCTAGAGATAAACACATGAAAATTGCATCTTGCACATCTACCATTCTTGGTTATTATGTATACCACATATAACATGAATAACTTTCAAATTCAAGAGGGAGCTTGCAACACACACTACCCATGTTTCATGCAAATACGACAAAAAATACCCTGACAAAGTTCCAGGGGAGATAAATGGAAGTCTTCAGTTAAGGGCTCACAAAACTTATTATATATTAAAGCGTCTACATGACGACCTTCATCAAAATGGCTGACCAAACTGAATATGCTATGTTGGAATTTGTTTCAATTCTTGCCAAAAATCCAATCACATATATGTAATATTACTGTATACATATCAATTAATAGTCATGCAGTCATTAATTATATTGTTAATATTTATAAGCTAATGGGTTAAAGTATAAAATCAGTAAAGTTTGCTGTTTACCCCTATTTTCCATGATAGCAGGTCTCAAATACACCAGACCCTAAAAAAATCCAAGGGACTCTCAGGTCGGTAAAGGTAGTGGGTCCTGGGTCCCTTAATTCAAAATTCAGAGGGAAATCCCTGATTATGTATACCAAACATAAATTAAACTTTTAAACTGAAGGAGGAGTTGGCGACATCAACTACCTATGTTCAAATGCAGACCCACTTACCATCCAACCAACCAACAGGCCTAATTTCAATATACGCCCTCAAACATGTTTGTGGGGGTATGAAAACAGGAGTCCCAACTTCAGACACCCAAGTGTGATCTTGATTTTTGAGACAGACCTTGGTCTTGCATAAGACATGTTGTTTTGATGAAGTTAACATATGTGTAAAGTTCAAATCAATACAGTCATGCAGACAGGAAAACGGTGCATCATCACCTTTTGCCCTTAACACTTTCCCTGTTCTATGTTTATTACAAGAAACAGCCAATGTCGGTATGGCCAGATTGCCGATTAAAGTGATATAGATGAACAGTCAATCATTATACATTTCTGCATCAGCAGATGCTGAAGGCATAATAAATAGTTAAACATATTCCAATTGCATGTAATGAGGTTCAAAGGTGCTCGACGCATGCTTGGACTCACCCACGGACCCCCCCCCCCCCCCCCCCACCAAAAATAAATAAATAAATTGTGATCGAAGTATGTGAAACTAGCCTAAAACTATCTATTTGTACCCTAAACCACTCAGAAAAACAAGAAAAACACGACCCGGAAAAAAGTCCTATTGGGTCTATACCCGACGCATGCTTGGACTCACCCACGGACCCCCACCCCCCCCCCCCCCCCACCAAAAAAAATAAATAAATAAATAAATTGTGATCGAAGTATGTGAAACTAGCCTAAAACTATCTATTTGTACCTTAAACCACTCAGAAAAACAAGAAAAACACGACCCGGAAAAAAGTCCTATCGGGTCTATATATGTATTGAAAGGTACCTATGTCAGATCAACAGCGGAAAATACAACAGTCATGTTTTTCAAAGTCTTACAGCGAAGCCAGTTGAACACCGATTTCAATCATTTTGGTCTTGATCCGTTCCATATTCCATATACTAAGCGGCACAATAAGTGCCTTCCTTAAATATTGCTCCGTCTTGTTGCTGCAAGACCGTGAATTTGAAAATACGCTAGAGCGAAACGATGTGACTCCCACCAGGATGCATAGAAGTACATAGGGGGGTCTGTACTTGTTTAACTTTTCAACAAAAACGCGAATTATGGTGAAACACTATCGAAAAACATTAAACTCACCGCAGTTAAAACGACGCTTATAATGTCCAGTCTGCTCCGAGGCACCAATTGTCTTTCTCCAACTTTCATCTTGAACGGATGCGACCATTTTGCTGTGACCCGGCTCATGTTCTATTCGATATGCAAATTGACTACTACTTCCGGGCCACAGCGAAATTGCCATCTCCGTTCAAAACGAAAGAAGGAGAAAGAAAACTGGCGTCTCATAGCAGACTGGAAATAGCAAGCACCGTTTTAACTGCGGTGAGTTGAATGTTTTTCGAATGTGTTTCAGCATAATTCGCTTTTGTGTTGAAAAGTTTAACGAGTACAGATCCCCCTATATACTTCTATGCATCCTGGTGGGAGTCACATCGTTTCGCTCTAGCGTATTTTCAAGTTTGAGGTCTTGCAGCGACAAGACAGAGCAATATTTAAGGAAAGCACTAACTGTGCCGCTTAGCATATGGAATTTGGAACGGATCAAGACCAAAATGATTGAAATCGTGTTGAATTGGCTTCGCTGTAAGACTTTGAAAAACATGACTGTTGTATTTTCCACCGCTGATCTGACATAGTTAGGTACCTTTCAATATATATACATAGACCCGATAGGACTTTTTTTCCGTGTCCTGTTTTTCTTGTTTTTTTTCTGAGTGGTTTAAGGTACAAATAGATAGTTTTAGGCTAGTTTTACATACTTCGATCACAGTTTTTTGTTGTTGGTTTTTTTTGGGGGGGGGGGGGGGGGGGACGTGTTCCGGCCGTTGGTGAGTCCAAGCATGCGTCGGGCACCTTTGATGAGGTCCTCATTATGACTCCACATGTTAAAAAGGTCAATCTAGAAATTCATTGAAGCATAAAAAACAAGAGATATTTGTAAAGCAAGTATACCCCCAGACCCCCTGACCTTTGATCTAGTGACCTCAACTATAGAGTTCATCTATTGGTCATGACTAATCACCACAGCAACTTTGACGATCCTAAGCCAAACCATTAATCATTTATTGATCTGAAAACATTTCACAAGTTAAGGTAATGGTGACCTTGACCTTTGACCTAGTGACCTCAACAACTATAGGGGTCATCTAGTGGTTACGACAAACCACCACAGCAAGTTTGAAGATCCCCAACCAAACCATTGAGCAGTTATTAATCGGAAACCATTTCATCAGTTAAGGTCATGGTGACCTTAATCTTTGACCCAGTGACCTCAAAAACAATAGGGGTCATCTAGTTGTCATGACCAACCACCACAGTAAGTTTGAAGATCCTAAGCCAAACCCTTGAGCAGTTATTGATTGGAAACCATTTCACCTGTTAATGTCATGATGACCTTGACCTTTGACCTAGTGACCTGAAAAACATTAGGGGTCACCTAGTGGTCATGACAAACCATCACAGCAAGTTTGAAGATCCTAAGCAAAACCCTTGAACAGTTATTGACTGGAAACCATTTCACCAGTTAAGGTCATTGTGACCTTGACCTTAGACCTAGTAACCTCAAAAACAAGAGGGCTCATCTAGTTGTCATGACCAACCACCACAGCAAATTTGAAGATCCTAAGCCAAACCCTTGAGCAGTTATTGATCAGAAACAATTTTACCAGTTACGGTCATGGTGACCTTGACCTTTGATCTAGTGACCTCAAAATTAATAGGAGTCATCCAGTGGTCATGACCAACTAACACAGCAAGTTTGAAGATTCTAAGCCAAACCCTTGAGCAGTTATTGACCGGAAACCATTTCACCAGTTAAGATCATGGTGACCTAGGTCTTTGACCTAGTGACCTCAAAAACATTAGGGGTCGTCTAGTGGCCATGACCAACCACCAAAGCAAGTTTGAAGATCCTAAGCCAAACCCTTCAGCAGTTATTGATTGGAAACCATTTCACTAGTTAAGGTCTTGGTGACCTTGACCTTTGACCTAGTGACCTCAAAAACAAGAGGGTTCATCTAGTTGTCATGACCAACCAACACAGCAAATTTGAAGATCCTAAGCCAAACCCTTGAGCAGTTATTGATCAAAAACCATTTTACTAGTTAAGGTCATGGTGACCTTGACCTTTGACCTCAAAAACTATAGGGGTCATCTAGTGGTCATGGTGAACCATCACAGCAAGTTTGAAGATCCCAAGCCAAACCCTTGAGCAGTTATTGATCGGAAACTATTTCACCAGTTAAGGTCATTGTGACCTTGACCTTTGTTCTAGTGACCTCAAAAACAAAATGGGCCATCCAGTTGTCATGACCAACCACCACAGCAAGTTTGAAGATTCTACGCCAAGTCGTTTATTAGTTATCGATCGGAAACAAAAAGGTCAACCTGGAAATTCTCTAAGTCAATGAAGCGTAAACACTAGGTCAAAAAGGGGTCATAGTAACCTGCTAACCTATGACATGTAATGGGACCCTCATTATGAACACACATGCCAAGTTTTGTTACTGTAGGTATTATACTTTGGCTATAACTGACTCAAACAAAAAGGTCAACCGGACGGCATTTGCCAATCTATAAGCCTGGATTGCGAGCAATCCGGCCAACAAAATTCAATACCTACTAAATATTCATGGACAAAATAGTTACAATGAAATATGGAAGGTGGAACATTGTAGTCATTTTAGAAAGTATAGAAACAGATCTATCAAATTCCATTAGCAAACAGAGCAGACCCTGATCAAACGGCTCCTCTAGGAGCCGTCTGATCTGGGTTTACTCTGTTTGCAGATGCGTGAAGACACATTTATATAAGGGAAAGGATTAAATATGACAGACAGATCTGGGTCATGTGCTGAACTAAGGGACACAACTCAGTCAGTAAGAATAAGGGAATATTTACCAATTCTCAAACTTAGGATGTGTGAGTTTGTGCAAAGTGCCACGATCTTCTAGTTTGTGAATAATCTCATTGGCCTCCGATTCACTGCCATCACAAATGTACAGAGCCCTTGGCTCGCAGATCTGAACCTGTGGAAGACAAGAACAAGCCATAATTTACCCAAAATATTCAGACTACCCTTTATGAAACAAGAGGGCCAAGATGGCCCTTAATCGCTAACCTGATTACCATAGATTTAAGATTTTTGCTGGGTAGCCCATGGGTAGGGCCAATATTGACCTTAGGGACAATATTTGAACAATGTTGATAGTGGATCATGAGCAGTGGTTCTGCAGAACAAGATTTTCAAAGACTTAGTATATTGATTTTACCGAGACAATGATTCTGACCAATCTGCCATCTAGAGTAATTTTTCTAAGATTTGACCTAGTGACCTACTTTTTATTCCCACCCACTCATGATCACACTCAACCTTGATATCACCAACACAAACACTCTTAGCAAGTTTGATGAAGATTGGGCTAAAAATGTGGCCACTGGAGTGTAAATTACATTTTTCTAAGATATGACACAGTGGCCTACTTTTTTACCAAAAGTAACCCACTTTCAAGCTTGACCAAGATTTTATTAGGACAATCATTCTGACAAATTTTCATGAAGATTTGGCTATAAAGGTGACCTCTAGCGTGTTCACAAGGTTTTTCTACTGTTTGACCTAGTGACCTAGTTTTTAACCCCACTTGACCCACTTTCTAACTCGTCCGAGATTTTATCAAGACATTCATTCTGACCAAGTTTCATGAAGATTGGACAAAAAATGTGACCACTAGAGTGTTCACAAGGTTTTTCTACTGTTTGACCTAGTGACCTAGTTATTAACCCCCACTTGACCCACTTTCAAACTCATCATAGATTTTATCAAGACATTCATTCTGACCAAGTTTCATGAAGATTGGATAAAAATTGTGACCACTAGATTGTTCACAAGGGTTTTCTACTGTTTGACCTAGTGACCTAGTTTTTACCCCATGTAACCCACTTTTCAAACTCCTCCAAGATTTTATCAAGACAATCATTCTGATCAAGTTTCATGAAAATTGGGCTAAAAATAGGACCTCTAGAGGGTGCACAAGGTTTTCTTACTATTTGACCTAGTGACCTAGATTTTAATCCAACTTGACCCACTTTCAAACTCATCTGAGATTTTATCAAGACATTCATTCTGACCAAGTTTCATGAAGATTGGACTACAATTGTGACCACTAGAGTGTTCACAAGCAAATTGTTGACGACGGACGAGGCACGAAAGATGCCGGACATTCAAGTCTCCCAAAAGGTGAGCTAAAAATTATCTAATTGATATTCATGTAAGTCTTCAACCCTTTTGTAATGCTGAAAAAATAATGGTACATGAATATTGATTAGTTTATTTTTTATAATGGCACATGAACTAGTGATGGGAATCGCCTAGATTTTTAATTTTTCATAATCAATAATCGGTTCATGCCATTACTGACTAAGCTCGATTATAATCAACATCAGTTATTGTGTAACAAGTGTACAGTAAACTCCCTGAAAACCGTACCCCTTCAGGACTTGACCAAAAGTCCGGTTTTCTTAGAGTTCTGGTTTTCAGGGAGTTGACTAAAACTGTGAAGTTAACATATCCATAACCTTCCCTCCAAAGTGTAGTAGTTTAATCATAAGGCCTTAAAGGGATATCTGTTATTTATGTCTCTTTGAGTATTATCTTATAAAGATTCTCTATTCAAAATGATTTTATTTTCATTGTTCATTATAACCTATCCAATGAATTAGCTCATTATAATCACATTTTAACAAAGTATCAGATGAAATCGTTCTCATAATTTTCACTGTCATTATACGATATCAATTTCAAACTGATAATTGTTAGAATCATGTACTACTGCACCGATTAGTGTTTTTCACACCTAGATAGGTAATATATGAAAACAATGGCCCTGCAACGGACCTGTGATTTTCACACAAATCGAACATAGCCCTCAAGCTAAGTTTACAATACACATAACTCTGACATGTTGTTTGCAGAAGCCCTGTCCGATATTCAGAGAACTAATATAGAACAAAACCTGTCCGAAGCTATCGAAAAGCGTACGGTATCCAAAATTCAGAGAGTCCGGTTTTAAGGGAGGTTTTTGCATTGAACTAATAGGAGAAAAATACGGGACTATGATAACCGTCCTGTATTCAGAGAAATCCGGTTTTCAGAGGGTCCGGTTTTCAGGGAGTTAACTGTACATGATGATAATTCAGAAACATTTTGAGAGAATTAACAAGAGTACCGCATACGGTACATAATACGCCCACTAGCAAACTTTCTCTGATTCAACATGCCTTATAAGTGGTAGCCGATGAGTAGAGCCATTTTTTTTAAAAAATTTTATTTTATTTTTTTTTAAGTTTAAATCGTTTATTATCCCCGTAATTGGTGTATGAGGGTCGGGGAACCATCCCTCTCTACACCTCACAAACACATATAACATGTTATATTATATACACATTTGAAATATTATAAATGTTTGCTCAAAGAGTGAATTTAAAACATTTACAGGACCCTCAAAATACCAAAGGGGATAAATAAAAACAAAAAAAGACAAAAACAAAAGAAAGAAAAAACTGAAACAAGATGTGTTTGTGAAACACTATGCCCCCTCATATATTTGACCTCTGACCTTGACCTCTGACCTTGACCTTGACATGTCACCCCTCAAAATGTGCAGCCTCATGAGATACACAAGTATCAAGTCTCTATCTCTACTGGTCCAAAAGTTATGGCCAATGTTAAAGTCGGCGATTTGACCCATATATTTGACCTCTGACCTTGAAGGATGACCTTGACCTTGACACGTCACCCCTCAAAATGTGCGGCTTCATGAGATACATATGTATGCCAAATATCAAGTCTCTATCTATACTGGCTCAAAAGTTATGACCAATGTTAAAGTTGCTGACAAACAAACAGACAAACAGACAGACAGGGCAAAAACAATATCCCCCCCCCCCCCGACTATCGTCAATGGGGGCATAAAAAGAGCTTTACAAATAAAGGAAAAAAGATAAAAAAAAAACAAAAAAAACCTCTGTGGCCAGTATATTTTTGTGTTAAAAATCTTTTTGTTGTCTGCTACAGGAAGTTGTATATTTTCTTAAGTTATAAGATGTATTACTTTATCCCAGCTATTTTTAAATTCTGTTTCTTTGTTTTTTGCCAAAGCTACGTTATGTGCGATATTGTATTTAAAAGAGATATACCTCTTTACACCGAGTAAAGTAGGCATGTTGTCTTTACTACTACATTGAAAAAGGTACATTTTAATAAAAATAATAATATTATTTTTTGCTATGTCCATATCGGCTAAATAACCGAAAATTATAACATTGGCATTTATCGGAAGAAAAGGGCTGTCTTCAAAAGTCAAAAAGTCTCCTATGATGGACTGACTGATAGGGCAGTGCCAAAATAGATGTTCGATGGTTTCTGGTTCTGTTTTACAAAAATTGCAATGCATATTTTCCGACAGCTTTATTTTATGCAAGAAATAGTTTGTTCCTAAGATGCGGTGTAGAATTGTAATTGAATCATATGTAATTGAAAAAGGCAAACTGAAAATCTTTCTCCAATCAGTTATAGTTAAGTTTTTGCACGAGTCTAATTTGGTACACCATGCGGTTTTACATGCTGGTTGCTCAGGTGATTTATTTAGGCAGTTATACATTGGTTTCGAACCTTTTTCCTCTCTGAATAGAATGTTGAGGTAAGGGGGAATAAAAGGTCGCTGTAAATCAGTTAATTCTGATATACTTAAATTAATTGATTAGTAGATCCAATATTGACCTTAGGTACAATACTTGAACAATGCTACCCAGCAAAAATCTTAAATCTATGGTAATCAGATGAGCGATTAAGGGCCATCTTGGCCCTCTTGTTCTAAATTATTCCTCTGGGTCAAAATTGGCCCTTGTCCTTAAAAAATAATGTAAATACATGCAAATAGTTTGTCCACTGTTTTCTGGGAAAATTAATGAAACTTCACACAAATGTTCAATGCATGAAGATCTGAAGCTGAGTCGATTCTAAGGTTCATTTATTTTGTCGTTTCGGAGTTATGGCCCTTGCACTTAAAAAAAATAATGCATATCTATGCAAATATGAGGATGCCCATTACTTTTTCATTTGAAATGATATTTACTTCAATTTTTTTATATGGTTTAACCTTAATGTGAATTTTCACATGTATTGCAGGGTTTTTGATATGTCATTTTATTCTAAAGTTATGTTCCTTGAACTTTGTGTGTTCGTTGCTTTGTTTGTTGGTCAACTTTTAGTTTGTCTGTTGTTTTCTGGGAAAACTATTAAAACGATATAAATGAAACTTAACACAAATTTTTTAAGCAACAAAATTTGAAGCTGAGTTTATTTTGAGGTTCATTCAGTTTGTCTTTACAGAGTTATGGCTGTTGCATTTTACAAAAATCTGCACCACTGCTCTCATGATCATGGCAGTGGTTCTGCAGAACAAGATTTTCAAAGATTTAGTATATTGATTTTATCAAGACAATGATTCTGACCAATGAAGATTGGCCTAAAAATGTGCCCTCTAGAGTAATTTTTCTAAGATTTGACCTAGTGACCTACTTTTTATTCCCATCCAACCCATGATCACACTCAACCTTGAGATCACCAAGACAAACACTCTGAGCAAGATTGAGCAAGACTGGAGTGTAAACTACATTTTTCTAAGATATGACACAGTGACCTACTTTTTGACCTCACATAACCCACTTTCAAACTTGTCGAAGATTTTATTAAGACAATCATTCTGACCAATTTTCATGATGATTAGGCTAGTAATGTGACCTCTAGAGTGTTCACTGTTTTCCTACTATTTGACCTAGTGACCTAGTTTTTGACCCCACATAACCCGTTTTCAAACGTTTGAGATTTTATCAAGACAATCATTATGACTAAGTTTCATGAATATTGGACTACAATTGTGACCACTAGAGTGTTCACAAGCAAATTGTTGACGACGGACGACGGGTGCCAGACATTCAAGTCTCCCAAAAGCTCATCCTGAGCTTTGCTCAGATGAGCTAAAAATCAAATGATCCTCAGAATCAACTCAGCTTCAGATCTTCATGCATTAAACATTTGTGTGAAGTTTCATTAATACCTCTCAAATAGTTTTCCCAGAAAACAGCGGACAAACTATTTGCATGTATTTGCATTATTTTTTAAGTACAAGGGCCATAACTCTGAAACGACAAATCAAATGAACCCTCAGAATCAACTCAGCTTCAGATCTTCATGCATTAAACATTTTTGTGAAGTTTCATTAATATCTGTCAAATAGTATTCCAAGAAAACAGCGGACAAACAAAATGTTAACGGACGGACGGACGAACGAACGGACGGACGGACAGGGACACGCCAATATACGACCACCTTTATTAGGTTGGCGTATAAAAAAGAATCGAAGTGTTTGAAGATAATTACTTTGTCTTGTTCTAATGTTATTCACATGTTTCACATGCTGTTTTTATATATAGTTTATGGAAGTTGCAAATAAAATGAATTTTATAAAAACTGTGTTACCAGCTGTTTCTATCTAAACTAATGATGTTCGGTGCATCCTGCAAATGGTTTCGTATATCAAGGCTAAAAATATTTATTAACTCTTTGCACGCTAGCGGCGAAACTGTGATTACCCATGCAAACAGTTTGGATCCAGATGAGACGCCGCATAATGTGGCATCTCATCAGGATCCAAACTGTTTGTCATCATGACCATATTTTTGCAAAGAAATGAGAGAAAGTTTATTTTAAGAATTGAAGCAGACGACGATTGTTGCAGACGACAAATTACTTAGCGTGCAAAGAGTTAAATGGTTATCTACAGTCTAATTGCATTAATTCGGATCTCGTTTTCTCGTAATGACGGGATATCTCGTAAGTATTTCAAAGTCCCAGTACACTACCTATTTCTATATAAAAATGATGCAATAATAAGGAAATGTAAAACTCGGAAAAATCAAAAATTCGGATGTGTAGACCGGTCCTTACCTTCATTAATCCCATTGTTTTTGTGGGATTAACTCGGATCGGTGAGATTGGCAGTGCTTAAGATTGTCGCACGTCGTATTTTTCACACCTTTATGTTACAGCGTTCCTGCTCTATTGTTAATTTCTCACCTTTATCGGTGGTTACACAATGTGACACAGATATTCAGCAATAAGCTGTCCATTTTCAGGTTCAAAATTTTGCCGAGAAAACCAGCAACGTGTGTGCACCGTTCAATTTTAATTCACTCATCCTTACGAGTTTCCTAATGTGAAACTAGGTGTAAGAAATATTTGACCGATCTGAATTACGACAAAAGTAAGAGGAGACTTTTTTAACTAAATTAAGAAAGACAAAGAATGAACTGCACCAATATTCAACTGACTTTTTGTGTTGCATATTCCTCAATTCCCTGGACATACATGAGCGTGTGTGTAATTCACTTCCATCATCACATACACAATTATAAACGTTTAGCCTGCCCTATGTTTGATTTTGATTGATTTGTGTTATGTTTGTTTCGCCATGGATAAATGACACTTTTAACCCTTAATCTGCTGGTCCGCAAGCGTCATGGCATGTATGCAAACAGATTAAATCTGGATGAGAGACCGAGTAACTCGGTGTCTGATCCAGATCCAAGATATTTGACACTCAGTCAACATTTTTACAATAAATGAAAGCGAATTTGTGACGTTTTAATAAAGGCATTAGAAGCAGACCGAATTCTTCACATGTGCACATTTTCATAACAGGCAAAGGGTTACAGGATGTTACTCGAGGTCAGTGAGGGACCATCAGAACTCACTCATTTTATTTTTAACCCTTATCATCCAAGTGCCGCTGTTGTTCAAAATGCACATAGCTTTTAACAATCATTACCAGGGTTGTGGGAAATTTGGACAATATTCCAAAATATATGAGCAGATGATTTTTGTGTGTGTGTCAGCATTGTAAGTGTTAAGAAACTGAAATGAAAAAGGAGTTTAATGTCGTATTTTGTTCCAAGATAAGAGCAGGTAAGGTTTGACTAGTACTATTTCAAGCAGTTGTACCCTAACACTGTACATTGAGTATTTTTTATGATACATCGAAAATTACGATAGACAAGTCATAGCCGACCTGTGAGATGAAAATACAATTACTCGGAACATCCGATAATTCGGATTTTATATGCGGTCCGGCAAGCATCCGAGTTATCGCAATTAGACTGTATTTCCGTTTCTCCATCATCTGTTGATTTTCTTTTTATGCCTTGGTTTGATTTTACAAAAAAGTTCACATGTTTGGACATCGTCTTGCCTGATTTCCATCAGCAAAAATGGTTGCATACAGTTGCTAATTAAGCGATACTGGTACCCCGTTTTGATATGCTATTTACAAAATATATTACACAATGTAAACAGGGCTAAAGTAATGGGGTGTGTGCAGCTTCACCTGGATTTTCCCAAATGGATACTATAAATAGTAATGTAGGATGGAGAAAAAGAAAGAGACAATTCGGATATTTAAGGAATATATAATTGTTGTTTCTACTGACAACTGATTGAGACAACCATTTTTTATAATATATCTTCAGATTGCAATAACATGGTATTCTAATGTTTGAAAAAGCACCCGCATTTTTTTTCCGGAGCTTGAAATTTCAACTCGCAATTTTCATTTTCTACTGGCATTTCACAAGTATGTGAGTGCTAAGTTCGACCTTATTTGTTCATTTAATAGCAAATATAGGAACCGTGATATAGTTTTAGTGTTGAAATATTACGAAAATTTGATCACAAACATCATCCGCACAATGCGTAAGATTACAAATAACTTTGGCTATTTCGTTGATTCTCTGTATTCAGATTAATCGAAACGTCCAAGTCACGCTAGAGCGCTTGGTTTGTTGCTGAACTCGACTGATTTTCAATTTTATTCGATTCTTGGGACACAACTAACATGAACAGAAGGAAATAGACTGTAGAAATCATATCTATATTTTTATGAGCAAGAAATCATATCTATATTTTTATGAGCAAACAGTTTAGGAGCATAGGTTGTTTATATTGGATATGTATTTTCCATTAACCCTATCCCTGTTCTATGTTTACTTCAATTTTTGATACCAACTTAATATTCATGGAAACAAGAGCTGCGTGTGGCGTCACCGCTCGTCTGATTTGGTGCTTGTCCAGCTAAATTAAAAAAATAATTAAAAAAGATAACGGGCCATAACTCCAAAATTTTGAAATCAAGAGCTGGGGTTCTTATGTAGGGGCCTTCCCCTCAATGAGATCTACTAACGTATGAAGTTTCATGTTGATACCTCTTATACTTTTTGAGTAATGAGCTACATTATCTGGGTCTACTCTGTTTGCAAATGTGTGTAAAAGCGTTTATATGAAGGAAAGGGTTGAAACAGACAACAATTTTTGTGGATGCTTCTCTTTAACTCCTAATACTCTCGAATATTCATGTCAGAAATTAGGTCATCATGAATATCAATTATTTTGTCTTAGAACATTCATCAAGTAATAAAATTTGAACTATAATTATACAGAACAGGGAAAGGGTTAAACACTGAAAAATCAATGTAAAATGCCTATCAGTGGGTGTAGTGGTTACTAAGATTCCATTCAGTATGACTTTAATATAGTGAAGGAGTTTGAATGACCCAAAAAGTGCAGACCTAATTGACTCCTAAACAACACTATGCAAATGCAAGAACACTCATTTCCTGCATACAAAGAATAAAGTTTTATCTTACTTATACCTACCCACTTGGCTATGAAGTTCTTCACTTTCCTTGGCAGGTAATGGAAGTCTCCCTTGGCAATAGGAATTTTGCCGAGTCTCTGCACGACAATCTCATGTACCTCATAGCACACTTGTTCCTCGTCTTCCATATCTTCACGTTGTTGGTTATGGGAGTGGGAAGCTCCTTTTTTGGTCTAACAAAAAACATAAAACTAGAAGTAGCATTTGTAAAACAAATGGGACTAGACCAGGTAACTTAAACAGAAACAATCCAGATACCATAATTATCGTCTTGAATAAATGCCCATGGGGTATTAAAAGAATTTAAAAGGAGCTTCTGTCATAATTTGTACTTGGGTGGTTGTTTGATGCAGAATGATATAGCACTGCAGAACACTCATAGGAAAGTTTTCTGCATTGCTTTCAGTCTGCATTAAGCTATCACATGTATTTAGATAAACCTATACAGTGAAACCCCTCTAAACCTATGAGCTATCTGATCTGGGTCTAATCTGCTTGCAAATGCGTGAAATAGCATTTATATGAAAGAAAGGGTAAATAATTACTATACATGTATAGGGTTTTAGTTGGTGCTCTCTAGAATCATCTCTGAGAAATTGATTCTAGTGAGTAGTAACAAAAAAAGTTTGGCAGAAAAGCAGTGTTCCTTCACTTTTGATAGAGGAAAATGTGCTGTGACAACAAAATAGGAGAAATTAAAAAAAACCAATGTACATAAAGAGATATTTCTATTTTGTTTTACTGTAATACAGTAAAACCCTGACCATATATAGACATCTTATAGGGTAAGCTTACAAGTCAATCTCTCTGGGTTTTCCCCACAAATATTTTAGTAATTCTGTTTGACATCAGTGTCACTGAAACTCATTACTGGAGGGGAATTTTTTTCTGCTTGGGGAAAAATATATATTATTTCAGTAGGAAATGGGGCCAAATTTAGGCCCCAAAAAGGCCCAGAAAAAAACACACTGAAAGTAAAGAATCTTTCAAATTCCACTAGCAAACAGAGTAGAACCTGGTCAGACGGCTCCGAAGTAATTTAGAAGTGGTCTGATCTAGGTCTACTCTGTTTGCAAATGCATGAAAACGTGTATATGAAGGAAGGAAAAGGTTAAGTATTGAGTCTCAAACTACATGTATGTAAAGACCAGTCAGATACCGCTTACAAATGCAGCAGCTGATCTCGGTCTTAACCCATTCCCTAATAGGCTACTTTTAGACCCAACCTCTTTGTGTCATGATCTACTGAATGTGAATGAAAGAAAACGTTACAATTATGTAGTTTTTAAACTATTGTGATAAATGAAGCATTTGCTATATAGGAGGGCATATGCTATATTTATCACAATGGTTTCAAAAAGTGACAGCGTGCATGACTATTCTCAGTATTGTTAGTGTAAAAATGCTTGATAGTGGATTAAATGGTGTCCATTGATATACTAAGAAGCAAGTATTCAAAGTCTCAGTAAAATATCTTTTATAGTATTCAAGATGCTGGATCTTTTTGAAATCTTTACAATCTTTAATTAAAAGAAAAACCTAAGTTAGAAAGGGCAATAATTTCTGTCAAAATGCCAGACAAGAGTTATGTACTCTGATGCCTACAGATGAAGCTTGTGATGGTGAACAAGTGTTCCAAGTTTCAGAGATTTATCTTAAAAGGTTATGAAAATAATTAAGTAGACTTTAACAAAAACCTTAACCAAAAATTCTATGTTAAAAAGGGCCTTAATTCTGTCAAAATGCTTGAAAGATTATGCACTCTTGCCTACAGATGAAGCTTAATTGTGATGGAACAAATGTTCCAAGCTTCAAAGCTTTATTTAAAAGATTAAAGACGAAAAGTGGACTTAAAAATCTTAACCAAGGTGTGAGGGTCGGACGCCGACATGAGTAGGAAAGCTCCACTATTCTTCGAATAGTCAAGCTAAAAACACACGAAAAGCTGCAACATCTTGTATGATTTCATATGCAAGTAAGCTACCCATATCTATAGTTAACCAATTATCTAATTTGCATTCATATAAGAAATAATGGAAACGAATATTTATTTGTAGCTAAAGTATCATAGTTTAGCCATATGAACAGTTTTTGCCATGAAAGAATCTGGCCCATTAATTTCCATAAGCAATAAGAAAAGAACCTTATCAGAAGGCTCCTACAGAAACCTTCAGATCTGGGTCTACTCTGTTTATTAGGTAAAGGGTTAAACAGCAAATCTCTTAACCCTTCGCTTGCTGAATTTTAAAACACATTTCACCTTCTTTACCCATGCCCTGTTGTATAATTACATATATCGTCACTGTGTACAAGTATTTCGCTGTGCAATCACTGCTTAATGGAGTGCACTGGTTGCACAATCAACTTGTAAATAGTGCAGACCCTGATGAGACAGCTCCTGCAGGAGCTGTCTCATCTGGGTATTCACTATTTACAGGTACGTATAGTGACATGAATAGCAAGCGAAGGGTTAACAGTATGGCCAAAACTGTTATAATTAGATGAAAAGCTACACATGTACAGTTACTTTGCATCTAATCAGATTCAGAATCCACTAAGACAACAAATGTTGCAGACAAGCTACATACAGGTAGTGTTGATAGGGCTAAGTGTAAAATTGGTATACATGTACAGTAGAACCCCTCTAATGCGACCACTTAATGAATAAAAATGTCTGTCTTTATAAGCAGGTGGTTGCTTAATGCAGGACAAAAGTAATGCAGAAAGCTCCTAGAGGAGCTTTCTGCATTACTTTTGTCCTGCATTAAGCAACCACCTGCCTCTACAATCCAGAATTATACCTCTTTTAGGTGGTCACATTAAAGGGGTTTTACTGTACATGTATATGAAAACTGTTAATAGTGATAGATAAAGGTCAGATACATAAAGATATACATGTGCATTCATCATCAACATAAACTTTTAGAGATGATATAATTTATATCCAAATATGATTTAAAGTACATTAACGCATTCCCTCATGGGCTATTTTTAGACCCAACCTCCTTGAATAAATCTACCTACAAGGAGCATTTACTAAAGTAAAGATAAGAAAAATTCAAGAATTGTGTAATTTTGAAATCATGTGATATTGAATAGAGCATTTTCTCCTATGGAGCATTAATGCTCTAGTTATCACAATGGTTTCAAAAAAAGACTTTACAGAGGCATCAATATGAGGGAATTGGTTAAAGTCAACGACCTAAAAAGTAGTTCTTCAAAGGATCCTTGCCTTTAAGCTTTTACAAGCAACTTCACATTTAAGAGTTAAACTCCACCCTCTATGCATATTTATTATCTCAAATAGTATTTTGTATGTATACATTGGCAACAGTTAGTCAGTTTCTATGAAAGGCAGGATAAGCCAATGTCTAAAAGATCCTGAGTGTAAACAGTGCAGACCCTGCTCAATCAGATCCTATACAAGTTGTCTGATCTGGGTCTACACTGTAAACAAGAGCTGTCACAGGACAGCGCGCTCGACTATTCTCAGAATTGTTAGTGTAAAAATGCTTGATAGTGGACTAAAATAGTGTCCAATGACAATAGAAGCAAGTAATCAGTCTCTGTAAAATATCTTTAATAGTATTCAGGATGTAGCATCTCTTTGAACTCTTTAATGAAAGAGAAAAACTGAAGTAAACAAGAGCTGTCTGCAGACAGCGCGCTCCACTTTCTTTAGTGCTGGATAGTGTAGTGGAAGTCTAAGTCAGAAATGGAAGATAACAACAGCAAAATTAATTTTAGGGTTACCTACCCTTGTGAAATGGGTCCCCCTTGTAATAGTTAATATGTATACGAAAGACAGGGTTACAGATAAGGTTTTGATGCAATTGGGTATTTACTCCTTGATATTTTACAGAATTGGGTATTTGCAATTTTTATTGGGTATTGGCAATATTTGTAATTGGGTATTATTCATATTCTTAATAGGTATTTTAAATTTTGTTTGCTCTTTGCTATATTTATTTGCTTTCTGTTACTCATTGTTTTGAAAAACAATTGCTTTTTCCACAATTTTAATTGGGTAAATACCCCAATACTCCCCTTATCTGTAACCCTGAAAGATGAACCAAATATCTTGGACAGTTTCTGAGACATGGACCTGAACATAAAACTTAACCAACAATGAAAATTGTAAGTCTAAAAAGGGGCATAACTATGGCAAAATTAATTTTAGGGTTACCTTCCCTTGTGAAATGGGTTCCCCCTGTGATATTTAATATGTATACCAAAGATGAACCAAATATCTTTGACAGTTTCTGAGACATGGACCTGAACATAAAACTTAACCAACAATGAAATTTCTAAGTCGAAAAAGGGGCATAACTATGGCAAAATTAATTTTAGAGTTACCTACCCTTATGGAATGGGTTCCCCTTGTGATAGTAAACATACATACCAAATATGAACAAAATATCTTTGATGGTTTCTGAGAAAAGGACCTTAATAAAAAGGTTAACCAACGCCGACGCCGACGAGAGGGTCATGACAATAGCTCCACTTTTTGAAAAAGTGGAGTTAAAAAGGGCAATAATTTCTGTTAAAATGCTTGACAGAGTTATGTACTCTTGCCTACATATGAAGCTTGAAGTGGTGAATAAGTGTTCCAAGTTTCAAAGCTTTATCTCAAAGGGTTATGTAAATAAGTGGACTTTTACAAAAACCTTAACTAAAAGTTCTAAGTTAAAAAGGGCCATAATTCTGTCAAGCATTTTGACAGAGTTATGCACTCTTGCCTACATATGAAGCTTGAGGTGGTGAACAAGTGTTCCAAGTTTCAAAGCTTTATCTCAAAGCGTTATGTAAATAAGTGGACTTTTACAAAAACCTTAACTAAAAGGTCTAAGTTAAAAAGGGCCATAATTCTGTCAAAATGCTTTACAGAGTTATGTACTCTTCCCTAAAGATAAAGATTGTGATGGTGAACAAGTGTTCCAAGTTTCAAAGCTTTATCCCAAAGGGTTATGTAAATAAGTGGACTTTAACAAAAACCTTAACCAAAAGTTCTAAGTTAAAAGGGTTATGTAAATAAGTGGACTTTAACAAAAACCTTAACCAAAAGTTCTAAGTTAAAAAGGGCCATAATTGTGTCAAAATGCTTGACAGAGTTATGTACTCTTGCCTACAGATGAATATTGTGATGGTGAACAAGTGTTCCAAGTTTCAAAGCTTTATCTCAAAGGGTTATGTAAATAAGTGGATTTTAACAAAAACCTTAACCAAAAGTTATAAGTTTAAAAGGGCCATAATTCTGTCAAAATGCTTGACAGAGTAATGTACCCTTTTCTACAGATGAAGCTTGTGGTGGTGAACAAGTGTTCCAAGTTTCAAAGCTTTATCCCAAAGGGTTATGTAAATAAGTGGACTTTAACGAAAGCCTTAACCAAAAGGTCCAAGTTAAAAAGGGCCATAATTCTGTCAAAATGCTTGACAGAGTTATGTACTCTTGCCTACAGATGAAGATTGTGGTGGTGAACAAGTGTTCCAAGTTTCAAAGCTTTATTCCGAAGGTAAGAGGCAAAAAGTGGACTTTAACAAAAACCTTAACCAAAAATTCTAAGTTAAAAAGGGCCATAATTCTGTCAAAATGCTTGACAGAGTTATGTACCCTTGTCTACAGATGAAGCTTGTGGTGGTGAACAAGTGTTCCAAGTTTCAAAGCTTTATTCCAAAGGTTAGAGGCAAAAAGTGGACTTTAACAAAAACATTAACCAAGGTGTGACGCGGACGCCGGGGCGAGTTGGATAGTTCCACTATTCTTCGAATAGTCAAGCTAAAAAGTGTAGAATATCTATGGAATAAAGGATTAAATGTTAATTCTTTGCATACTAAGTAACTCTCATCTAAAAAAATAATCCTCTACAATTTCTTAACCCTTTCCCTCATCAGTATTCATGACAACGTTAAGATGAATATTTATTAGCTCAAATTTTATATTATTTATGTAAACTTTTCAAGGGATTTTTAATTTGACAAAAACTAGGATCAGATCTATCATGCCACAAGCAAACAGCAGACCCTGATCAGACGGCTCCTATAGGAGCCATCTGATCTTGGTCTACTATGTTTGCAAATGTGTGAAAAAGTGTTTATATGAGGGACAGGGTTATAGAAGGTTGGTTTTCCCCATTGTTATAGTGGGTTTTCCCCATTGTTATTCAAAAACCATGACCAGAACATCAAAGAGTTTGAGATCCTGATCGGAAATCGAATCACTCGATCAGTATATCTCACATGTTTCAAAGGAACTACAAATTGTCTGCAAAGATGCAAAGAGTTTATCAAGCACAAAAAATGTGTTGCAAAACAGTTACTCTAACACGAGAAACAGTGTACCATTTTATTATACAAAATAAAACTAAAAACCAAGAAGCAAAAGCCTGTTAATTTTGTCCCTGTGAGGTGTATAGACTATACTCCATGTAAGGTTTGACTTAACAAAGACTAAGGAGAAACAGTCTGGATCATATCAACAGTACATAATACACCATATATGGCCTCATAGTACATGTACATCAAGTGACCTCACAGAAATTCGTACATGACATTGTCTTCATGGTTTACGGTTAACCCTTTTTAAGCTTAATTTTCAGAGAGGTTGAACATTCCATCAGTGTTTGGCTATATAGATTCACTCAGTATGAAAGACCTATAAACTTACTTGATAATTTTGAATGACAAACAGTGCAGACCCAATCTGAATCTACACTATTTGCAAATGACAGTGCATGTGACTGTCCCGCATTCAAAGAGTTTACCCATTCCCTCATATTGACACCTTTTGGCGCCTCTGTAAAAGTCACTTTTGGAAACCATTGTGATAAATAGAGCATTTACTCCTTAGAACAAAATTAATGCTCTTTTTCTCACAATGGTTTATAAACAACACAATTCTAAAATGTTCCTTTTTTTTTGTAAATTTAATGCTTCTCTTCCATAGATTTATTCAAAAGGTTGGGTCTGAAAATAGAATATGAAGGAATCCTGTTATAAGTTAATCCTTTCCTTCATAAAAACACCTTTCGACGCCTTTGCAATCGAGTAGACCCTGATCAGATAGTTCCTAGAAGGTAGATCTAGACCAAACTGTTTAATTTGGTTTAATTCTCTCTAGGACTTAAATATGCATTATTTACCGAAAAAGTGGATAGAATAGATTCTAGGTGACATGTGCAGATTCTGTTTGGTAATTTTGTTGTACATATACCAGTTTTTCATGGAGGCAATACTCAGGTACATCAAAGTTACAACAAGGTTGTAAAATCTACAAGCACAAAGCGTATATATATATATATATATATATATATATATAAACAATACAAAGTGTTCATTGACAAGTGTATCATTATTTCCATTATAATGAGTTTTGACTATTTTCCAGCTCTTGTTGTTATTATAAGATAACAAGCAGGCACTACTTCTTCATTAATCCATTTCCCTGTAAATATTCTAAGAATGTACGATAGGTCTGAAATCTGTAGAATAGATTAAATATACAAAGTAGTGTAAAGCTGAAGCAAATTGTCAGCTATGTCTAGCCCATTCCCTCATATGCTATTTTTAGATCTAACCTCTTTGAATAAATCTACTCAAAAGATGAAGTTACAAGAAAAAATGGAAAATATTATAATGATGTAGTTTTGAAACCATTGTAATAAATAGAGCACTTGATCCTATAGAGCAAATGATTATGCTCTATGTATCACAATGGTTGCAATAAAGTGACTTTTACAGAGGCGATGAAACACATCAGTGACGGAATGGGCTTTGTATACCAGGTGTAACAGAAAGGCAACATACTTCCAATTGATTACAAAAGGAAACATCCAATCAACAACAGCTTTAGTCCTCTGAATGTGGAAAATGAATGTATTGGAATCTGCATACAATGTAGACTGGGAGGGGGAGGGGAGATCAACTTTTGAGACAAGTGGTTCCTACAATAAATCATTTCAGCTTGTAAAATATGTTGTTGCAGTAGAATTGAAATGAGGACACTAATCAGGGAAAATTTGATAGAAATCCTAATATTCTTTGATGCAATTGATTACTCTACAAATGCCAGTTAACTTGTTTCCCACATTCAAAGGTCAAGATTATAGTGGTCTGTATGTTGCCTCTCTTTCAACATATCATTTTAGTCTGCAAAGGCTCAGATAGAATTATAAGATGTGCTTTGATGAGACAGCTTATTATTAATTATGCAAAGCTACCCATCATTACCTGTTGTTGCTCCATTTTGAAAACAAATGAAAACTGCAAAACAAAATATGAAATTTCCTAAGAAACATTATTAACCCTTACAGTGCGGGACACGAGTCATTAATGTAGTGCAAACAGTGTAGACCCAGATGAGAGGGCTCCTAGAGGAGCCCTCTCATCAGGGTCTGCACTGTTTGTCATGTTACACTTTTCTTTAGAAAAATCCCTAAATATTGAATTTTGGAATAGTCCATTTGAAAACTCAGCGTTGTAAGGGTTAAACATCATATATATCATTTTCCACACTAGACCACACACTTATGTGTACTCAAAACATGAACCATTATCCTGCAGTAAAAATATGTCTGCCAAAACTCTACCTGTTGCATTTTTTACTTACTTCTGCAGAGCTACAGATATTATTAGGTACAAGGAAATTTGGCAGGGTGTAGGGGCTGGTATGACCGGGTTAGATCCCGTATTTCCTGAGGCGTTAGCAAAAGGAAATAAGGGATCTAACCCTGTCATACCAGCCCGTACACTGTGACTGCCAAATTTCCGTGTAACGAATTTATAACCCGTCAGAGATCCAATTTACCTAATTTAAAAACGAACAACCCTTATTTTTGCTGACATTAGATGTCTAATTATATTACGACATAACAAGGAAAACATGACGTCATCACAGAGCACTGGTAAACATTTGACGGTTGTACACATTGCACTGAGACGTTGATAGTGTCAAATTGCGGAACATATGAGGAAAAATCTTTTACGTTTATTATCGATTATTTGGACGTAATCTGTCCAGAATTAATGGAGAAAGGACGATATGAAATTTTGAATCGACACTTAAAAACAAAAACAAAACGAAAGACGTGACACGTCAAATTTGAATTCTGTCTTCACTGTGGAAGCCACCGAATACAGTCCTGTACACCCAAGCAGATTTTGGCAAACTGACCAATCAAATTCCAAGGATTTACTCCGTCGGGTAACAAAGGTGCGCATGCAAATACTAAAATCGTCATTGCTCCATCAAACCCTATATACAATGTAGTGAAGAGTGGTCACAATTTAAGGATTGGCAGAGAAATAAAGGATTTATTCTAGAAAATGTTTTATTTTAGCTTCTTATCTGGACAGCTGTCTTGATTTGTACAAGGGTTTGAGAAACTGTTAACAAGTGTCTAACAGCCGATTTACTTGCCGTCCCATCTTGATCCAAGCTGTTTGCAAATGCGTCTGGTCTTGCTTGGCATGATTCAGACAACATATGGATTGTGTCGTCTTGATATACAGTAAAAACCTCTCTATAACGACCACTAAATTGTGTTAATTAGTTGGTATTTTGGACAGGTGGCTGCTAAATAAAGCAAGGTGAAAGCAAAACAGAACGCTCCTATAGGAGCGTTCTGTTTTACTTTCACCTTGCTTTAAGCACCCACCTGCCTTTAACACAAAGTACTTGATGCAATTAAATGGTCGTTATAGAGACGTTTTACTGTACTTTGTAAATACCAAAGTGATTCTAATGCTCATAGGCTGCTGACTGAGCTATAACACTTTCCTTGTTTCATATCCATGTGAGATATACAGTAAAACCTCTCTATAACGCCCACTGAATTACATCAAATATTTTGTGTTAAAGGCAGGTGACTGCTTAAAGCAAGGTGAAAGTAAAACAACGCTCCTATAGGAGCGTTCTGTTTTACTTTCACCTTGCTTTGAGCAACCACCTGCCCAAAATACCAACTAATTAACAATTTTAAGTGGTCGTTATAGAGAGGTTTTACTGTAATAACATCATGATTACATGTAACAGCATAATGTATGCAGGAGATTTTGGTATTGGAAGGAACTGTAGAATTTGATAAGCAAACAGAGCAGACCCTGATCAGACCACTCCTACAAAAGCCATCTGATATGGGTCTATTCTGTTTGCAAAAGTGTTAATTCTCTATGCTAAGTAATTTTGTCGTCTGCTCAATTGTCCTACATGCAACATTTTCGAAACTATATTTATTAATTTATTATTTTTTGTAGAACCATATTTATATTATTACATAAGCTAAACAAACAGAGCAGACACTGATCAGATGACTCTTACAAGGGCCATCTGATCTGGGTTTACTCTTTTTGCAAAGGTGTAAAAAGGCAAATTTATGGAATAAAGGGTTAATATGCATGGTGTTGGGAATCACTGAAATTTTATGATCAATCATCATCTCAGACTGAATGATAACCCTTTCAATTTTCAGACTGGAATAGTCCGTCGGTGTTTAACAGTATGACAGGCTTAAACTTGCTAGAAGATTTTGAAAGACAAACAGTGTAGATCCTGATCTGAGGGTTCCTAAAGAGAAGCCTTTGATCTGGGTATACACAGTTTTCAAATGCCTGTGCATGTTTGTCCTGCATTCAAAGGTTCATGACCGACTAATGATCAACAAACATTCTGATTATAGAAATATCTAAATATAATTACAGTAAAACCTCGATTATTCGAATTTTCGGTATAGAAGAATTTAGACCCTTTTAGGCAGGTGGCTGCTTAATGCATGTTGAAAGTCATGCAGAAAGCTCCTAGAGGAGCTTTCTGCATGACTTTCACCATGCATTAAGCTGCCACCTGTCTTAAAGAGCGATAATAATACGTATTTTAGTGTTCGGATAATCGAAGTTTTACTGTATATACAAATTTTAATGTACATGACTGTAATATAACTAACTACACATGTATATAACTAACACGTGTATATTTATTATTAATGTACATTTAGCTGTTTACAAACATTTGATACTCTAACTTTAAAACAAGATGTGTTTCTGAAACACTATGCCCCGGCCAATTTGATCTTTGATCCTGAAGGATGACCTAGACCTTGATAAGTCACCCCTCAAAAAGTGCAACTTCATTAGATACACATGCATGCCAAATATCAAGTCTCTATCTCTACTGGTTCAAATGTTATGGTCAATGCTAGTCAGTGATTTGACCTATATATTTTACCTCTGACCTTGAAGGATGACCTTGACCGTGACATGTCACCCTTCTGATCTTGGGGCATAAAAAACTGCCCTGTGTCTGTATTGTGTTCCAGTTATAAAACATATCCAAGAAGATGACCAAGACTACTGAAGTAATTTAAGCTTCTCTTATATGCTTCATGTAATCTTTATCTACATTATATCCCCTGTACCATCAACAAATACATGCATGCAGTTCTAAGCTGTTGATTAATTTAGACTAAAACCAGAGCAATTTTCAATTTCTAAAACCAGAGCAATTTTCAATCAGGACCCTGCAGATATTAACCCCTAGTTATTCCAAATATATGCTTTTCTACACCTTTGCAAACAGAGTGATCAGGCGGTTCCTAAAGGAGCCGTCTGAACAGGACCAGCTCTGTCAGCTTATGGTATAAGAATATAGATCAGATTCTACAGTTTCTGCTTTGGCAAAAATTTCATGTGTTAATCTAATTAAAAATTTGTGATGTCATCATTGCATTTCTAATATTAATATTCATGGAGTAAAGTATGTGTTACCACCACTCCCCTCCCTTCAAAGAAAAAAAAAATGTATTAACCAATTAAAATATAATCAATACTGTATATATTCAGAATATGTTCACTGTATCGTCATAATAATCGAAATGCATAGCAAGTGTGTACAAGTATTGATAACTACACACCATGACATACTCCTTAATAACCTGGCCGACCATTTGAATACGGGACATACATTTGTATTTGCTATCTGTTAACAGTAAAGACCTAGATCAGATGGGTTCCTCTTGATCAGGATCCTTAATGTTTGTAATATGTACCAATTAGAGTATTGAGAGCAAGTACAGATGAAATAATGAATTCCAATTTCATAGTCAATTAAGTTGCAAAATTGAGAAAAAATGTTCATGGGGTGTAAAGGGAGTCCCAAAAGCAATAGTGTACATACTAAATAGGCTACTAGAATTACTTGCAATGTTAAACCTTTGAATGTGTTTGAATTTAACCCATTATCTCATAGGCTATTTTTAGACCCGACGTCTTTGAGTATATCTACTGAAAAGGAGCATCAAGTAGAGAAAAGGAAAATTTTTAGAATACTTTTTTGAAACCATTGTGATAAATAGAGCATTTGCTCCATAGATTGTGATAAACAGAGCATTTGCTCCTATGGAGCAAATGATCTATTTATCACAATCATTTCAAAAAGGGTGTCAGTATATAATTATGTAGCAACGGGTTAACACATTAACATTTAAAACATTAGAGAAATCCACATAGTTATAGTATTTGTTGAAGGTATAATGGTTATTATTTTACATCAACATGTTACAAATCAACGAGATACAGAGATGGGAATGAACTATCTGTCATGGATTGATTTTAACAAATGAAGAAGACATGTGGTAAATAAATTGATCGAAAAAGTCTGGGTATAAAAGGTAATTACCAAGTTTTGCAACTTCAAAATTTATACGTTCTAAACAACTGAAGATAAATACAACAGAAATTAAGGAAATTTCAATGCAACAAGTTTCAACAATAAACAGTTTGATGTTTTACCAGAGCAACAGATAAAGGTTCGTACTCAAATACTAAAATCGTCATTTCTCAACCAAACCCTATAATGTGACCATTATTTAGAATCATGACGTCTCTTCGATTGGGTATGGTGGAGAAATGATGATTTTAGTATAAATTTGTGTATGCATGCACCTTTATCTGTACCTCTGAATCTACACAGGAAGATTTGGCCTTAGCGGAAACTGTAAAACCATATCTATATATATTACACATATTTCATAATGCAAACAGACTGACGACCCTGATCAGAGGCTCCTACATAAATTGTCTGATCGGAGTTTACTCCATTTGAAGAGATGTAGAAAAGCGTATTTATGGAGTAAGGGTCAATTTGCCTTTTTCATCATTAACCCTTCTCTTGCTGTTCACATCAATATACCTACCTGTAAATATTGAAGACCCAGATGAGACAGCTCCTGCAGGAGCTGTCTCATCAGGGTCTGCACTATTTACGAATTGATTGTGCAACCAGTGCTGACTCCACAGCAGTGATTGCACAGCGAAATACTTATACACAGTGAAGATATATGTAATTATATTATATGTATAATCTCATTAATATTCATGATATTGTTATTTCTTACATGAATATTATGGAGGAAATTATGGAAAATATGCAATTAAGGCTATGGTAGTCAAAAAAAGAACAATCTGAATCATCTATACTGAAATCATATTGAATTATATAATATGTTACTAGGAATGTGTGAAGTTATATTCAAGAGGTGACGGATCAACAATACTAATGTGGGAAAACAACTGTAACATGCATCGTCGTCAATTCCTGGTGGTCACCCATCCAGCCAAAAACCATGCAGTCCATTTATACTTAACTTTGTAAAATTTCCAAGCACTTACACTATATGTCGCGAAAGAGCTAGCTCCCAGGCAAGAAGAGTTCAAAGCACTTATATTTCTAACAGCATTGCTGTAACATTACTCTCCCCTCCAAGAAATCTCAACTCGACACTTGGATGGGAAATAATGGTAGGTAAGGCAATTCAAAGCTACAGATAACAACACTAAAATCATGATTCATCATTTCTCCACCCTATACTATGACCACATTGTGAGTGGTCACAATATAGGATTTGGTGGAGAAATAAAGGAGATATTCTTGAAAACGATTAAATTTACACATCTTTTCTGGAGCTCTGCAATTCCTGTCTGGCAATTGTCTTCATACCACCCCTGCTACCAATTGTAAACATATGCCCCATCTATATAAATCCCTGGTGGTCACCTATTCAGCCAGTAACCGTTCAGCCATTGCTCAACTTCGCAACATTTCCAAGTACTTAAGTCTCGCTATTACACAACATAATCATTATAAAGTATTCTACTTATGTTCCCAGGAGGATGCAAATGGTCTAGCTCTACAACTACATGTGTAACAGGGCTGGTGAAAAAAAAACATGCATCCGACTTGGGCTCGAACCCGGGACCCCTCACTTATAAATGTGAGTGCTTTACCAACTGGGCTATCTGAACTGTTTACATTTCTTCACCCTGGAGTACCTAGACCCGGCCTGTTACACATGCACTACAGGAATGTGAGGGGGTCATACTCAAGACCTCATGGTTCCTAGTCAAGCACTCTAACCAATATAAATGCTGGCTTGCACAGACAGCCTGTCCAAATGCTGATAAACTATACACTGTGACATTTATATAGCATAAAATGAGCTACGTGTATTTTCTTAATTACTAAAACACACTTATTAACCCTTTCCCTGTTCTATGTTTATTCCAAATTTCAATACCTACTGAATATTCGTGTACAAAATAGTTACAATGAAATATGGAAAATTAAATTGTAGCCAATTTAGAAAGTAAAGAAACAGATCTTTCCAATTCTATCAGCAAACAGAGCATGCAGACCCTGATTAGACGGCTCCTGTAGGAGCTGTCTGATCTGGTTCTACTCTGTTTGCAAATACGTGAAAAGGCATTTATATGAGGGAAAGGATTAATCCTATTTGATCTTTAATCATTAACCCAACAATATCTGATCTGGATCAAAGCAGTTTTTCTAACACCTGAAAACTTACATTTAGCACACTACGAAATGTTATTTGATGTCCTGTAATGACCAGCAGGTGTATAAAAGGGATTATCCTACAATAGATTATCCACACCTAATGGCCACACTGCTTTATCAGTCGTGACCTTAAATGACCGGCTGAAGTTCAAACAGTCAGCTGTGCAAGTCAATATGCATATATGCTATATGTCAACTCGTCCTGGTTTTCGCCCTCTTAGAAACTAGTTTAATCAAAAAGTCAGAAATTATCTAATCATTCTTTGGGCATCTATTTTCAATATGTTTTCTCCGGCTTAGAACTATGGATAAATCTAGAGTCTTTTCGAAGGCCAAATTAATAACAATAAATACCGGCGTCTGCACAACCCAAACACAGCCTGCATTGGGAATGCAGCAAGCTAATATGTGTTTATTTGAAGTTTCCCAGCAATGTCAATTCTCGAGAATATTTCCCAGTACATTTCTAAAACAAAGCATCAAGAAAAAACTTACCTAGCAGGCGAAACAGCGGTTCTTTGGTCAAAATCTCTCTACGAAGGTCGTCTACTGTCCTCTTGACTCTTCAGCTAACGGCCTTCACCTTGCAAAAAATGATAATGACCTGCGTCTAAATATAGATCTCATGAATGTGCACCGGTTGCAAATCGCGTTGGTTTTAAAGATAGACTAACATTTAAAGACTGTTTTACTGTAAAGAACTCTACTAGTAGCATAAATATGGAAATGTGTTGAGTGTTGCTGATGCACAGTGTTTTATAGAAGAACCCTATGCAATCGGCACTTCTCGGTAAAGTCCGCCGCATTCCGCAGAGTACAGCGAACTCAAGTCCACAAACAAGTGCGGACCATGAGCGTGTGCGCAATGAAAATAATTGCTCTCATATTTCTAACTATAGATTAGCACATTGAATTTAATTCTATAGAATATACGTATACTATCCAATTCCATAAGAGCAAAGAAATCGGCAGAAAAGCTTCGTGTTTGACCTTTTTTATGTGTTCGTTTTTTTACATACCTGTTGGATCCGCACTTGCAAATAAATACCAAATGTGTACGAGCGATTCATAACGTACTAGTTGTAGCTCGAGTAAACAACAAGCATTGACTGATCAATATAATGAAAATTGATCCATTTTCAATGACATCGGTTCTCTATACAGATACAGATTGCTGTGTATCATGTTCTATAGGCCTATCTCAGATTCTCTTTCTGTTTACATCTCTGTCTGTCATTCGCTAGATATGGCTGTCTGTATGTCTATAGATCTGTCTATCAGTACTTATAGCTCTGTCTCGCTCGCTCTCTATACTATCTCCAGACAAACTGTCTAGAGCTATCTCTGTCTGTGTGCATGCATATGTGTGCGTAGATGTACATGTCTGTCTGTGTTGAAAGCTAGCTCTATATATGTCTGTCTGTCTAGTTGTCTGTATGTCTAGCTGTCGCTTTCTCACTCTGTGTATCTCCCTTTCCCCGCTTAGACCTCTCTCTTTCTCTACAAGTTAGCTATTCCCAGACCCATTGTACACAGTTTTGTCCGTACACAAATTACATCCCTGCAAACGAATTTGAGAGTGGGTATATAATTGTACTATATTAGTGTGTTGGTCTGTCGTCCGTGGCACAACCTGGCACAAATGTTGTTTGATTTGCAATCAAAGCAGCTTACCGGGGGTATTCCATTACATTTAGTGATATATATGTAGTTCTAGTTATGCCTGTTTTTTCCTTCTGTCTGTTCAGACCTCTCAGTCACTCACAATTCCCTTCAACCCATCCCCCTTTTCATTGATTGCAACACCTTGTTGTGTACATCGTAAAGACTCTTTGCGAAATGCTGTACATCCTTGTTAAAGATTACCGTGCCATCATCGTGCAATTCGTCCTGACCACTGGCACTTGATCGAAACAGACTATATAGTTGTGTCATATAATAGTTATACGTATTAATGTACTAGTTGCTATAAATAAACTATAGTCTTTTTCGACCAAGTGCCAGTGGTCCTGACGTTTACACTACGTGTCTAAATGTCTGTCGGTCATCCACCCCTCGTTTAAATTAATCCCAACGTTACTCTACAATTTATACACCTTTTTACGCCTTTGCAAACACGAGTAGACATAGAATAGAAAAGAAAAGACATAGGTTAGACGGCCCCTATAGGAGCAGTTTGATCAGGGTCAGATCTACTTGTTTATGGAATGATTAATATGTATAGATCTAATTCTATAGTTTCTGTCACGATCAAACATTCCTGTGTTCATAAGCCGTTATAAAAGCTCATTTCGAGGGCTTGGTGCAAAACTATTGTAACTCCTTCACTTTGTGAAGGAGTTACAATAGTTTTGCACCAAGCCCTCGATTTATAAATACGCATATAGTAATCATTTCTTGCAAGGATATTCATGGAAGCCCTAAACATTTAACCCGTTACTCCATAAATCTAGACCCCTTTCTACGTCCTAACAAACAGAGTAGACCCCGATCAGATAGCTCCTATAGGAGCCGCCCTATAGGAGCCGTCTGATTAGGGTCTGTTCTGTTTGCTTACGATTATCTACCTCCTATATTGTTTGTATATATTGTTTCTACCTCCTGTATGTAATGTCTGGCATTCATTCCGAGACAAAGTATGATTTAGCCCATTGGTGCCCAGTATCCCTTGACGCTTTCTTCCATAGGCTATTTTTAGATCCATCTCTTTGAATAAATCTACCCGAAAAGGAGCATTAACTAGAGAAAAGGAAAAAAATATAACTTTGTAGTTTTGAAACCATTGTGATAAACAGAGCATTTGCTCCTATAGGAGCAACTGCTGTATTTATCACAATGGTTTCAAAAAGTGATTTTTACAGAGGCACAGAAACGCGTTTTTATGGAGGAAAGGGTTAACCCTTTACCCCATGAATAATTATGTAAGACTTAATGACAACATGAATATTAATAAGAATAATTGTTATACATTGTAATAGCACATGGGCGCATGGATATTTGGCAATTGCAAAAGCTATAGATTCATATCTATATTACAAACATACAGAGCAGACCCTGATGAGATGGCTCCTCTGCTCTGGGTTTACTATGCAAAGGTGAAGAAAGGCATATTTATGGAGTAAAGGGTTCCAAAGTACATAGACAAACAATGTAGATCCCGATCAGAGGGCTCCCGATAAAGCCATCTGATCAGGGTCTGCACTGTTTGCTGACCGCATCAATGTCAATGGCTTGCTCCAACACATATTGTGTTTGCTGTGACCATCAACATTAAAAAATGGATGGGTTCCAAAGTAAGATCTGGACGGACTTGTGGTGTGCGGTGATCTATTGGTAACACGCTTGACCACCAATCTGGAGGTCCGGGGTTCAAATCCCGGTCCCTTCCGGAAATTTCAGAGATGCTTTTCAGTGTCTCCCACCGCAACGTCTGCATCTACCATCTGCATCTATATATAGCACCCAGAATTATATCTCTTTTAAGTGGTTGCATTAGCGGGTTTTTACTGTAGTAATCATATGCATAGTTAAAAAGGGAATCATTAAAGGCATGATACATGTATGTGCTTATGTCATGTTATGTTAATGTATATAGTGTGTATCAATAAAGTGAGATACTATATCATTTGGTTACTTTTATTATTTGAGCTAAATCTAATTTGTGGAAAATACAGCAGACGAGAATTTGCACATGCGTAAACCCTCATATACATGCAGCCTATATATACAGGGTTTTCTCTTTACGCCTTCAAACATTTCAAGGGTCAATTAAAATGTTCAACACTGTATATACAGTAGAACCGCTTGTCTAGTCGGCATCGAAAGTTTCCGTAAGCGCGAGTTCTCTTCTGTTTCATTTTTCTTGATAGAATTGTTGATTGGGTTTCAAAAAGCCTAGACCCGGATGAGACAAATGATAATGAGAGAAATACTCACGAGAGAATTACAGAGTCACTGTTAATAATAATAAAAAAAAAAGTTTAAGCGATAAGAAATATAATCGGCTTTGTGAAATACATAATGATAACAGTTTTTGCTAATACAGTGCTCCCTCCCTACAACGGCCCTCTCAATAACGATTTCCTCCTTACAACAACGCATGTCACTGTTTCCGAAACAACAAGGCTCCAGAAACAACCTTTTTCCATCGTATTTTCTTTATGCCTCAATCAAACCCTGTGTTGTGACCACTCTTTAGAATCGTCACTTTGTGACGATTCTAAAGAGTGGTCACAACATAGGGTTTGATTGAGGCATAACGGTTTTAGTTCTCGAAATACACCTTATCTGGGTATCTGCCAACAAGCTAGTTATGTTTGATTTTCCCTCCCTATAACAACTCCCTCTGAACAACACACACAATCTTCGTATCCCAAAGGGTGTAGTTGTAGAGAGGGAGCACTGTAGTATAAATCTGTATCAAACTTTTAATGTAAATCATTTCAAGCACACATAGTACAACCACACTAAGTAACAGCAATAAAATTATGTCTTATGTTTACATTGCACACAGTGTAGATCCAGATCATGAGGTTCGCAATGGACCCTAATGGTTTGGATCTACACTGTTTGTCTATTTGATGAACATATCCTAAATATAGTACAAACACACTATTAAAGCACTAAAATTATGTCGTCTACATTACACATATCCTAAATAATGTACAAACCCTAATAACGGCACTTATCACCCATAAAAATTATGTCGTGTAATTGCATTGCATGCAGTGTAGATCCAGACCATGACATTAAAAATGGAGCCATATGGTTTGGATCTACACTGTTTGTCTATTTGATGAACATATCCTAAATATACTACAAAAACACTATTAAAGCAATAAATTTATGTCTTCTGTTTACATTGCACACAGTGTAGATCCAGATCATGAGGTTCGCAATGGACCCTAATGGTTTGGATCTACACTGTTTGTCTATTTGATGAACAAATCCTAAATAATGCACCCATACAAAATTATGTCGTCTATTTATATTGCACGCAGTGTAGATCCAGACCATGAGATTCAAAATGTAGCCTTATGGTTAGGATCTACAATGTTTGTCTATTTGATGAACATGTCATTAATATAGTACAAATAGTACATTACCTTCATTAACCCTTTGCTTGCTAGCAATGAAATTTGAAGACCGTTGATGACCCTTGCAAACAGTTTGGATCCAGATGAGGGCCAATTAAAGTGAGGCCTCATCTAGGACCCACTCGACTAGGCCTGAACTGGGTCTTCACTAAATAAAACTATAAAAGAACCCCGAAAAAAAAGTTTTTAAAAAGGTGGCAGACAGTCAAGGAGGCTAAAAATGCTAATGACAAGTAGCTGCCTAACACAGGTTGACTATATGTATAATAAATTCAATAAAAAAAAAATAGAAAAAAAGGATAAAAAATAATTTAAAAAAAAAAGGGTGGCATTTTTTCCAGTGGCATATTTTCCAGTGGCATTTTTTCCAAATCAGGGTGGCATTTTTTCCGGTGGCATTTTTTCCAGTGGCATATTTTCCGATGGCATTTTTTCCAGTGGCATTTTTTCCTACATTCATAATACACGTGTCATTATCGGTGCCTCTGTGATATTGCTGATTGAATTAAGTCACCCGCTGCTTTCGTAATTACACGTGCCAATCAATATTGTTCACTCAGAGATCACAGGTACCGCCGATAAACCGATAACATTGGCTTGTATAACGGTATGTGGCACTGATTGGATTAACACATACTGTTAGTGGGAATAAAATATATATGCTTCACTGTAAGACAAACGCCAATGCATTTTGTTAATTATAAATGATAAAAAATACTAAAGAGTTCAGAATAGAAAAATATGTTGAATCTTTGATATGTACAGTGCGAATGTAGGAAAAAATGCCACAGGAAAAATGCCACCGGAAAAAATGCCACTGGAAAATATGCCACTGGAAAAAATGCCACCTAAAGTGGAATAAATGCCACTGGAATAAATGTCACTGGAAAAAATGCCACCCTTATTTACTATTTCTTTTTCTTGTTTAAAAATCCTTGAAGTTATTTTACAGTCAGTCAACTTGTGTTAGGCAGCTACTTGTCATTAGCATTTTTAGCCTCCTTGACTGTCTGCTTAAGAATGCCACCGTTTTTTAAAACTTTTTTTCGGGGTTCTTTTAGTTTTTCTTTGGTATAACCATGAATCCATTCTTCATTTATTCATAATTTGACCTAATTTCAATCATGCTTAAACTACTATTTTTATATACTGATTGTTACTTTAAATTTGAAAATATAAGATAATTAGCCTACTTTGAAATTCATATTTTCAGTGAGGTATTCCTCTTCAAATCGTCTAAAAATTATTAATGAACCATTTTATTTTTACATTTGGGGTTTTGTCCTCCTTGCCAAAAATGACAGTGAGTTATGTCATGTGTGGGTATGTCCATAGTGGTGTTGACCTAGTGAGGTTCTGTCCAAAGTGAGGCCCCCGGCTTTGTCCAAGTGGTTTTTTCCGTACCCCGGTTTAGGGTCTTACACATATATTTCTAGAGGCCACAGTTGTAATCCTTACTTTAAAGTTTATACATTTTGATACGCTATGATGTTTCTTACGTTTCCTTTTAGAAATAATCGTCATTTTCACATCTCTTTTTATAATTCGTGCCCGAAAAATAGATCTAAAAATCTTCGACATGTTAAAGTTTTATACAATAACTTTGACGTTGGTCACATGACTGTAAAATGGCGGATGCAATATTAGGGTTGCAAGCCAAGTTTAAATAAAAAGAAATCTTCGTTTTTACTGAGACGGGAATATGAGTATCCTAAAGAGTATAAAGGGGACGTTTAAATCTGTTCAAGATGACATATCTGAGGGGTAAGCATTAATGACAAAACTGATTGCTTTTGCAAATTTAGACTGAAAACAGAGACAGTTTTATACGCCCAAAAGGCCAAGACATCCTCCATATAGATGTATACAGTATCTCATCTGGGAGACACATTTTAGCATAATAAACTCGCCTAACGGTGGTGTATAATTACCAACCAGACATTTTCCATCACTGTTAGGAGGGTAACTTCCTATTTCATCTACTCCCATTTCGTCTACTAGTTCTGCAATTGTTCCCATTTCGTCTACTCCAAATTTTACACCCTTTCCCCATTTCGTCGACTACTGCATATATTTTTCATGTCTTTGGTCGTTTTTATCTTCACACCAGGCAGGATTAATTCATTTTAGGATTTTTTTAATATAAATCAAGCTTTTAGATGTGTTTTTTTGCACACATTTTAACAATTGTGTTTATCGATCATAAGGTTTCATTTTAGTAAGAAAAAGATCTGGATCAAAACCCAAATTTCATTACTTAGTACTGAATACGTCTGCCATAACAAATTATTCCATACAATAAATTAAACTTTCTTTTTTAAAATTTCTAAATAAATACATTTGACAAAAAATGTATGTGATGCACTGATCTTGATGTTAACCTTTTCCCACATGTAAACGTGTTTTCATGCATTTGCAAACAGAGTAGACCCAGATCAGATGGCTCCTATAGGAGCCATCTGATCAGGGTCTGCTCTGTTTGCAAATGGAATTTGATAGATCTGTTTCTTTACTTTCTAGAAAGGGTACAATGTTCCACCTTCCATATTTCATTATAACTATATTGTCCATGAATATTCAGTAGGTATTGAAATTTGAAACAAACACAGAACAGGGAAATGGTTAACTAATACATGTAACATGGCTTCAGGCAAAGTTTTCTGTAGGAGTATTAAGATATAACTTAAAAAATTTATGCTAGCAAAAATGCAATTAAAAACAAACAAACAAACAAATAACCACTTCAACCAATCAAGGAAAATGATCATCATCTAAACCAAAGACCTATGATAACACATAGATAAGAAACTACTGTATAACACTAGGAGAACTTTATTCTGATAGGTGGTTTGGTTCTTTGCATAAAACTTTTTTGTTTGTGAACAGATTTTAACAATCCAGGTATCATATTGTAGCTTTATAGTTGCACTACACAATGATATGCTTATATTTCCTGAGTTTTTCTTACCATCCGAGATATTTGCAAACGTGACTTTGTTTGATTTTGTACACGCTAAAATCATACCTTATTTCAGCACGTGGCAAACTCTTATATTTTATAAACTACTGAAAAACAAAAGTTTTATCTGTGATAAAAATTGTATTAATAGTATTTATAATCGTTTTCCAATTAAAATATACCATATTATTTTGAAGAAAGTATGCAAATCTTTAGAAATCTTGATTTTTAATTGCAAACTAAGGTCATTTTCATCAAAATAAGTAGATAGCAATTCAGACAGGTGGGTTGGGTCTTTGCACAAAACTTTTTTGTTTGTGGACCGATTTTAACGATCAAGGTACCATATTGTAGCTGAATAATTGTTCTACACAATGATATGTTTATATTTCATGAGCCTTTCTTACAACTAGAGATATTTGCAAACGTGACTTTGCGTGATTTGGTACATTTGCCGCGAGACTTGGTGAGATTTGTCTAAGTTTCTTATCTGTGTGTTATCATAGGTCTTTGTCTAAACGTAGGTCTCGGTCCTAACCCAACTGATATAAGTCATGGTAATGCTTAACAAAACTGAAAACATGTTTATACAAATGACCCCATGAAGATGAGGGTGTTCTCTTCAAGAACAGACATTTCAAATACAGCTTCTGTCCCCATGTTATACCCCCTATTGAATTCTCAACCAGCTACAGTAGCTGAGGCGCCTGACTTGATATCCTTCAAGCAGGAGCTCTCCACTTTATCTTTATAAATAAGGGCCCAGCAACAGTAAATAAGGACCAATCATTTGTAGAGCTATGCCTGTCACCCTTGGCCGCTAATGTAGTCAAACAAGTTTATATTGAGGACCAGAAATGCAGTTGCCAGAACTTTTCCTTCCTTCTACTCTTTGAACTAACTACAGTAAAACCCCTCTAATGCGACCAGCAAAAAGATGTATAATTCGGGGTCTTAAATGCAGCAGCAGGTGGTAGCTTATATAGCTTAATGCAGGTCAAAAGTTATGCAGAAAGCTCCTGGAGGAGTTTTCTGCATAACTTTCATCCTGCATTAAGCAACCACCAGCTTTTAAAGACATTTATTTCCATTCATAAAGTGGTCACATTAGAGGGGTTTTACTGTACTTTTTGTCTATCCTATCATCCTTTTCTTTTTCTGCCAATCAGAAACATAATGGTCTATTTTTGCAGAGTTTCGTGCCATGTAGATGTAGACACCTGCTTGTGCATAAAGGCTAAACAACAAGAGTCTACTGGTATGATACTAAGTGTGTATTCTGTTCCATCCCAACATACAGTTTAAAGAGCCTCATTACATTCAGTTAGGATCCTGGCTCTTAATTACGACAACTATGCATGAACTAATTTTAAATTCAACATGATGGCCACAAGAATACTTAGGGGATCAAACCCATGACAGTGTATGGATATTCTCAGTGGGAATGACCTTTCACACCAGACAATAGTAGTGGAGAATTTGTGATAACCATACAAGAAATGAGACAAGAAACTTGGCGTCTCATGATTGGATTCAAGCTGCACATTCATCCTGTTGTTGAAGAGAAAATTCAAACAACAGAATTTGTTACCGACCATTATTGAGTATGCAAATATGAACTACACTTATGGCTTTAGACATCAGTTTTCAATCATGTATTTTTTTTTTTATATATTTCAGTTTCAAATCACTTACAGCTAGTCCAGAGAAGACTGCTCCTTTGATTAAACATACCCAGACATATCTTGTAAATTATGAAGCAGGAGGGGAACTCATGCATAAGTGAGTATACCAGCTGTATAATTCACTGTTACTTCTGTTTTGATTTAAACAACTTTTAAAATTATCTTAACCCTTTCCCAGTTTAACATTCATGTAAGACATGATGACAGTATGAATATTTATTAGCTCAATTTTTGTAATGCAAACTTTTCATGGGATTTTTTTTGCTTTGACCAAAAATGTAGAATCAGATCTATATCATGTCTAAAGCAAACAGAGCAGACCCTGATCATATGTCTCCTATAGGATCTGTCAGATTTGGGTTGACTCTGTTTGCCACTGCGTGAAATGGCATTTATATGAGGGAAAAGGTTAAACCACCTGAATTTTGTGGAGAAGGTAAAGGCATTTACTTGCATGTTTTGTCAATAAAAAGTATTCCAAGTTTTTTATCATTAGAATAATCAGTGTACATCTGGGTCCATGCTTATAAAGCTTTTAGTTCTCAAGATTTCTCAAATCTGACCAATCAAAAGCTTGAGAACTCAAATCTGACCAATCAAAAGCTTGAGAACGAAACTCAGACTCAACTAAAAGCTTTATAAGCATGGACTCATTGCAGACTATGAAATTGTAATCGGCAAAACAATTTGGCTTGTTACAATTCTCAAAGTTACAATTTCTTCTGATACTACAGAATATACAATTAGAGTGACAAACAGTCTGGATCCAGGTGAGACACAGCTGTTTGGTTATCATGAAAGTACCACAAGCATGCATGAGCTAATGGTAATGTTTCACAGGGTACTTAGTCAGCAGTTTTAATCCTTTCCCTGTTGAATATTCATGTAATAACATCATTAACCATTTCCTCCATATACATGTATACACCTTTCTACACCTCTGTAAAAGTCACTTTTTGAAACCATTGTGATAAATAGAGCATTTGCTCCACAGGAGCAAATGCTCTTTATATCACAATGGTTTCAAAACTACACAATTCTAAAACTTTCCTTTTCTCTAGTAAATGCTCCTTTTCGGTAGATTTATTCAAAGAGGTTTCATTCTAAAAATAGCCCATGAGGGAATGGGTTAATATTTATTAGCTGAGCTTTTATAATGGTACATGAACACTTGAGTCAGATATATTATTGCTTTCATAAGCAAACAGAATAGACCCTGATCAGAAGGCTTCTATCGGAGCTGATCTGAGTCTACTCTGTATGCAAAGGTGTGAAAAGGCATTTATATGAGGGAAAGGGTTAACAAGTATTAACCCTTTCCCTCATGTACACGCTTTGCAAGCATTTGCAAACAAAATAGAGACCAGATTAGATGGCTTCTGTAGGAGCCTTCTGATCAGGGTCTGCTCTATTTTCTTATAGAATTATATACATGTAGGTATCATCATGCAGTGTTTGTCAAAGCAAAAAGTTCTCTTGAAAATTTTACAGTATAAAATATAAGTATTCATGAAGTGACCAATTCCATGTTAGCAAACAAGATCATGCTTAGTTCCTATTCCCTCATATTGACGACTTTTGACAATTCTGTAAAAGTCTTTTTGTGAAACCATTGTGATAAATAGAGCATTTGCTCCTATAGGAGCAAATGCTCTATTTGTCACAATGGTTTCAAACTACAAAATTCTAAAGTTTTCCTTTTCTCTAGTTAATGCTCCCTTTTGGTAGATTTATTCAAAGAGGTTGTATCAAAAATAGCCAATGAGGGAATGGGTTAACAAAGCAGCAGATGACAGTTTGAGCAGATTGAAACATGTTTGTAATCTGCTTGTTTCAGGCATGAGGATATGTGGAAAGATCTTTATCAGTATTCAGAAGAAACTGCCAAGAAAGCTGAGGTATACATAGAACATTGTAGCACAAATTATTGTAATGCTTTTTAAGCTTTTAAAGCTATTGCAACATTATTGTGGGTTTTGTTTATGTTTTTAGCTCACCAGAGCACTTTTGTGCTCAGGGTGAGCTTTTGTGATCACTTGATGTCCGTCGTCCGTCGTCGTGCGTCGTCTGTCGTGCGGTGTGCGTCGTCCGTCGTCGGGCGTCAACAATTTGAACCTTTAAAAATCTTCTCCTCTGAATCTACAGGGTTCTCAGCTTTCATCTTTGGTACATAGCATCATCTTTAGGTCCTCTACAAAAGTTATATAAATTTTGCCCCTGGGGTCAAAATTGGCCCCGCCCCAGGGGTGCCTTGTTTTTAGCTCACCAGAGCACAAAGTGCTCAGGGTGAGCTTTTGTGATCGCCTGATGTCCGTCGGCGTGCGTCGTCCGTCGTCCGTCGTTCGTCGTCAACAATTTGAACCTTTAAAGTTCTTCTCCTCTGAATCTACTGGGGTCTCAGCTTTCATCTTTGGCACATAGCATCATATGTAGGTCCTCTACAAAAGTTATATAAATTATACCCCTGGGGTCAAAATTGGCCCTGCCCCAGGGGTTTTCAGTTTTCAATAGAAACATATAGTGAAAACTTTGAACATCATCTCCTCTAAAACTAGTAGGTCCTCAGCTTTCATGTTTGGCACATAGCTTCAACTTCAGGACTTCTACAAAAGTTATATAAATTATGCCCCTAGGGTCAAAATTGGTCCCACCCCAGGGATTTCCAGTTTTTAATAGCTGACTGCGTAAACAGCCTATGGGATCACCAGTTATGCATAGGAAAAACTTTAAAAATATTCTTGTCAGAAACTACATGTCCCAGAGCTTAGATATTTGGTGTATAGATTTACTTAGCATAACTTTATGAGTTTTATAAGTATTATAGTTCTGGGGTTAAAATTGGCCCTGCCCTGTGTGTATATACTTCTTTACACCAGAAATTACATTCTAAAGGTTTCTCCTTAATATCACTCTTAGCTGAGACCAGTCAGTGGGAGATCTTATATAATCACCCTTAGCCTGATCAGTAGAGTAGAAATTGTGTTTAGACAAATAACACACACTCATTTAAGATTGAGAAAACTGTGGATAATTCTCAAAATGCAGAATACTCTTAAAGCTTTTTTTCATACCTATGCCCTGCATTAAGCTACCAGCTATCAATATAGAGCATATCTGTTGTAAATTTCAGCTTAACTCTTTGCATGCTGGGTAATTTTGTCATCTGCTAAATTGTTGTCTGCAGCATATTCACAAGTTATCCAAACTACACACTTTCTTTCTGAGTTTTTCAGAAGTTCAGTCTCATTGACAAACAGTTCGGATATCAGATCAGGCACCACATTATGTTGACCCTGATCTGGATCCAAACTGTTTGCATAGGTCATTAGTGGTGGGAGAATCCCACTACACACTTTCTTTCTAAGTTTTTCAGAAGTTCAGTCTCATTGACAATCAGTTTGGATATCAGATCAGGCACCACATTATGTTGGCCCTGATCTGGATCCAAACTGTTTGCATAGGTCATTAGTGGCGGGAGAATCCCACTACACACAGAAGTTCAGTCTCATTTACAAACAATTTGGATATCAGATCAGGCCCCACATTATGTGGGGCCTGATCTGGATCCAAACTGTTTGCATAGGTCATTAGTGGTGGGAGAATCCGCCTCTAGCATCCAAAGAATTAATACAAGTTCCAGTGGTCAATGCTCTATTCATTCTTTCACTACATTCTTTCAGCATCATGTTCAGGTCCTCTACAAAAGTTATATAAATTGTGTCCCTGGGGTCAAAATTGGCACCGCCCCTGGGGCGTTAAGTTTTCAATAGAAACATATAGTGAAAACTTTGAAAATCTTCTCCTCTTATTGTCTGGTGAGCGATGTCAGGGCCATTCTGGCCCTCTTGTCTATTGAAATATATAGTAAAACTTTGAAAATCTTCTCCTCTGAATCTACAGGGTTCTCAGCTTTCATATTTGGCACATAGCATCATGTTCAGGTCCTCTACAAAAGTTATATAAATTATGGCCCTGGGGTCAAAATTGGCCCCGCCCCAGGGGTAGCCAGATTTCATTAGAAACATATAGTGACAACTTTGAAAATCTTCTCCTCTGAATCTACAGCGTTCTCAGCTTTCATATTTGGCACATAGCATCATGTTCAGGTCCTCTACAAAAGTTATATAAATTATGCCCCTGGGGTCAAAATTGGCCCCGCCCCAGGGGTAGCCAGTTTTGAAAAGAAACATATAGTGACAACTTTGAAAATCTTTTCTTCTGAATCTACAGGGTTCTCAGCTTTCATATTTGGCACATAGCATCATGTTCAGGTCCTCTACAAAATTTATATAAATTATGCCCCTAGGGTCAAAATTGGCCCCACCCCAGGGGTGGTCAGTTTTCAATAGAAACATATAGTGAAACTTCTCCTCTGAAACTGGAAGGTTCTCAGCTTTCATATTTGGCACATAGCATCATGTTCAGGTTCTCTACAATTTTTTTTCTAAATTATGCCCCTGGGGTCAAAATTGGCCCCGCCCCAGGGGTAGCCAGTTTTCAATAGAAATATATTGTAAAACTTTGAATATATTCTTCTCTGAAACTGAAAGGTTCTCAGCTTTCTCAGCTTTCATATTTGGCACATAGCATCATGTTCAGGTCCTCTACAAAAGTTATATATATTATGCCCCTGGGGTCAAAATTGACCCCGCCCCAGGGGTGGCCAGTTTTCAATAGAAACATATAGTGAAAACTTTGAAAATCTTCTCCTCTAAATCTACAGGGTTCTTAGCATTCATATTTGGCACATAGGATCATATTCAGGTCCTCTACAAAAGTTATATAAATTATGCCCCAGGGGTCAAAATTGGCCCCGCCCCAGGGGTAGCCATGTCTCAATAGAAACATATAGTGACAACTTTGAAAATCTTCTCCTCAGAAACTGGAAGGTTCTCAGCTTTCATATTTGACACATAACATCATGTTCAGGTCCTCTACAAGAGTTATATAAATTTTGCCCCCGGGGTCAAAATTGGCCCCGCCCCAGGGGTAGCCAGTTTGCAATAGAAACATAATTATAGTGTCAAATTTGAAAATATTTTCCTCAGAAACTGGAAGGTTCTCAGCTTTCATATTTGGCACATAACATCATGTTCAGGTCCTCTACAAAAGTTGTATAAATTACGCCCCTTGGATCAAAATTGGCCCGCCCCAGGGGTGGCTAGTTTTCTCTAGAAACATGTAGTGAAAACTTTGAACATCTTCTCCTCTGATTGCCTGGTGAGCGATGTCAGGGCCATTCTGGCCCTCTTGTTTTATAATTATTTTCAATTTAAAAGTCAGCTTATTTTTTTTCAGAAATACAATAATAATATCAAACAAGATCCTTAGTTCCACAGTCTTTGATCAAGATCCAGATCCAGACTGATTGTCATGGCTATAAGAATTAGCCTATAGAAAGTTTAAACAATTGGTTTGTGTTAAACCCTTAAGTTTTCAGTACAGTAAAATCTGTTTAACCCTTTACCCAATAGCCTGTTTCTAGTTTTGAAGACATATGACCACTTAAAGCAGGTTGAAAGTAAAGCAGAATGCGCCTTAAGGCGCATTCTGCTTTACTTTCAGCCTGCTTTAAGCTACCACCTACTAGGATATAGAAAATATTTATTATGCAATATGTTCATGACTGTATGAATTTGAACTATTTTCTTCAGCGGAGGAATAAATCAAACACGCTAAAAGCCGCTTCTATCAGGTAAAGGGTTAACCGGTTACACCATAAATACATCATTCTGTGCCTTTTCAAACAGAGTAGACACAGATCTGACAGCTCCTGTTTGAGCTGTCTGGTCAGCGTCTGTTCTGTTTGCTTATGAAATAATATAGATATGAGTCTACAGTTTCTGCCATGATAAAAAATTCCTGCGTTCATGTGCCATTATAAAAATTAATTTAATGTTCATGATGTCATGATTTCTTACATGATTATTCATGGCGCAAAAAGTTAACCCATTCCCTCATATTAACGCCTTTTGATGCCTCTGCAATAGTCACCTGTTGAGACCATTGTGATAAATAGAGCATTTGCTCCTATAGGAGAAAATGCTCTATTTATCACAATGGGTTCAAACTACAAAATTCTAAAAATTTCCTTTTCTCTAGTTAATGCTCCTTTTCCGTAGATTTATTCAAAGAGGTTGGATCTGAAAATAGCCAATGAGGTAATGGGGTAAAAGTAGTTCAAGAATAAGGGTTCTCTTGATAGTTTATATATCACTATACATGTATGTAAATGCATAAAATGTCAGGGTTTTCAAGTTAGGGGTTAATAATGTGATTTGTGTAAATATATCTAGGGAAGGTATTGGTTTTACCCAACTGAAACATGGTACATTTGTATGCATATCAGCCCTGCTGTATGAAACCAACGTTTAAGCTTTTTTCAGATAGCATAGCATTAGATCTGCAACTATGTTTAACCCTTCTCTTGCTGAATTTGGAAATACATTTCTCCTTCTTTACCCATGCCCTGTTGTATAATTACATATATCTTCACTGTGTACACATATTTCGCTGTGCAATCACTGCTGTGGAGTGCACTGGTTGCACAATCAACTTGTAAATAGTGCAGACCCTGATGAGACAGCTTCTGCAGGTAGGTATATTGACGTGAATAGCAAGTGAAGGGTTAAAATTCAATAACTGATCAGGTTCAGTACTCACAACACAAGTGAGCAAACAGCTGTGATGGCTGGGGTTGGGTGGGGTGGAGATGGGGTGGGGGGGATTATGCAGAACTTGATCAGATGCTTTACACCATGAATATTCATGTAGGAAATATAACATCATGAATGTTAATTAGATTATTGTTGTAATAGCACATGGACACAGGAAGTTTTGGCCACAGCAGAAATTGTAGAATCATATCAATATTATATCTTAACCCTTTTCCTCATATAAATGCCTTTTCATGCACTTGCAAACAGAGCAGACCTAGATCAGGGTCTGCACTGTTTGCTGATGGAAATTGAAAGATCTGTACTTTAGTTTCTAAAATGGCTACCACGTTTCACCTTCCATATTTCATTATAACTATTTTGTCCATGAATATTCAGTAGGTATTGAAATTTGGACTAAATATAGAACAGGGAAAAGCTTAAGCAAACAGATCAGATACTGTGATCAGACAGCTCATACAGGAGTCATCTGACATAGGTCTTCTCTGTTTGCAAGGGCATATAAAAGTTTATTTATGGAGGGAAAGACTTAACCTCTTTCATTTGCCTCTTACAATCCTGCCATGATTGTCAGTGGTCCAAAGGCTTGTTCAGCCCTTAACCCTTTTCCTCATATAAACGCGTTTTCACGCATTTGCTAACAGAGTAGACCCAGATCAGACGGCTCCTAGGGTCTGCTCTGTTTTCATTATAGAATTTGATAAATATATTTCTTTGCTTTCTAAAATGTCTACAATGTTCCAACTTCCATATTTCTTTATAACTACTTTGTTAATGAATATTCAGTAGGTATTGTAATTTGGCCTAAATACAGAACAGGGAAAGGGTATATGTTATATACACCAGAACTAACAGTGTGTGTGTTTGGTATACATGTATGTACTTCCTCAGACGTAATTTGTTTAGTGCTATTTCAGGACCTAGATGTAGATGTTGGCAAGCTTTATGTTGCCTGTGATACACAGTCGGAGCTGTTTGGAAAGCTGCAACAAGAAGCTGCAAATCTGCCAATACTCCTCAATCAGCTTCAGGATATTACCAATGTATTAGGTAAGCATTTGCCAGCTACTGAAAAATTCTAGATATGAACTAGATAGCAAACAAATTTTCTCAATGAGCCAGAGTTTTTTTGGTAAAATCCTTGTTTTTGTCTCAGACAATGTTGCATGATTGAAACTATATCCTTGGGAATGTCTTAATTGAGATTGCATGGCTGAAACTATGCTCCAAGATATGACTATCACAGCTTCAAATTATATGTAAAAACTTACAATACACATAGTTTCAGTCACACAAAATTAGTCAAAATTGTTGCTCTAAAGAATATAATATAATATTTGGCTATGCGAGTAGCAAAGATTGTGATACATTATGACTTGGATAATTTCTGTTTTATGATGTTTCATAAAAACAAATCTCCCATTGATGTAGTGCCAGAGATAGTTTGAAGAAGATAAAACAGGTGATTCTGATACAGTAAAACTGTCTTAACCCATTCCCACTTAGGCTATTTTTAGACCTAACCTCTTTGATTAAATCTACCAAAAAGGAGCATTAACTAGAGAAAAGGAATTTTTCAGAATTGTGTAGTTTTGAAACCATTGTGATAAATAGAGCATTTGCTCCTGTGGAGCAAATGCTCTATTTATCATAATGGTTTCACAAAGTGATTTTTACAGAAGCGTCAAAAGGCTCAATATGGGGGAATGGGTTAAGCAACCATTCATTGATTGAACATAGAAATCTTGGAAAACAGGTAGATGCTTAACCCATTACTCCATAAATACACCTTTCAGACTTTTGCAACCAACATAGACCCAGATCAGATGGCTGCTGTAGAAGCCATCTGATCAGAGTCTACTCTGTTTGCTTATGGTATAATATACATGTAGATATGATGCTACAGCTTCTGCCATGACCAACTATTCCTGTGTCCTAATATAATAATGAAGGGTTAACCCGTTACTCCATGTGAGGAATAATTACATCATGAATATTAATTAGGCTAATTTTCATAATGGCACATAGACACAGGAGTTTTTGGCTAAGACAGAAGCTGTGGAATCAGATCTATATAATTTGATAAGCGGACAGGGCAGACCCTGATCAGATTGCTCCTATAGGTCTACTCTGTATTGCAAAAGCACAGAAAGGTGTATTTATGGAGTAAACGATTAAAACACTTTGTTTGTTAATCATAGCAACAGAAACAAGGCAAGTAACTCTTGCATAAACTGTATATGACAAATGATTAGTTACCATTTGTGGAAAATACACTGCCTTCAATTAACCACTGAAATACATGTAATCAGAAATTAGTGTGAATTTTAACCTTTCGCTTGCTATTCACATCAATATACCTACCTGTAAATAGTGAAGACTCAGATGAGACAGCTCCTGCAGGAGCTGTCTCATCAGGGTCTGCACTATTTGCAAGTTGATTGTGCAACCAGTGCACTCCACAGCAGTGATTTCACAGCGAAATAATTGTACACAGTGAAGATATATGTAATTATACCACAGGGCATGGGTAAAGAAGAAGAAATGCATTTTAAAATTCAGCAAGAGAAGGGTTAATGATCAAATAAATGCTCAGTTTGTGCAGAAAGGCAGGTACTGGTTGATTCTTTTGTGAGTGTGTTTGTTGTATTTATTAGCTGCCATTGAGGAGGAATATGACACCGTAGAGGCTGCTCTGGTCCATCTGGAGAACTTATGTGAGCAGCAAGAGTTCCTCAGGAATCAGGCCTCACACCACAAACAGCTGGCTGTCTACAAGATGAAGAAAGAGCATGAGATACAGAAATACCGAGGTGCGTATCTTACCCATTTTTCCCTGCTAACAAATGAAGTCAGTGTACTAACTACTAATTGCCTCGTTTGTGGTTGACTCATTGAAGAATAAGGAGAGCTGTTCTACTCGTCCAGGCAACAGTGTCAGCATCAGTATCAGTGTCATTACAGCTTTTTAGCTAAGTGCTCAGGGTGAGCTTTTGTGATCGCCTGATGTCCATCGTCAGTCGGCATGCGTCGTCAACAATTTGAACCTTTAAAAAAATCATCTCCTCTGAATCTACAAGGTTTTCAGCTTTCATCTTTGGCACATAGCATTATGTTCAGGTCCTCTACAAAAGTTGTATAATTATGGCCCTGGGTTCAAAATTGGCCCCGCCTCAGGGATGGCCAGTTTTCTATGGAAACATATAGTAAACATTTTGAAAATCAATAGAAACTTATAGTGAAAACTTTGAAAATCTTCTCCTCAGAAAATTGAAGGTTCTAAGCTGTCATATTTGGCACATAGCATTAAGTTCAGGTCCTCTACAAAAGTTATATAAATTATGCCGCTGGGGTCAAAATTGGCCCCACCCTAGGGATGGCCAGTTTTCTATGGAAACATATAGTAAACATTTTGAAAATCTTCTCATCTGATTGTCTGGTGAATGATATCAGGGCCATCATGGCCCTCTTGTTATAATAATTGTTTTCATGAATTGCCTTTTCTCAGAAACTATTAGACCATTTGCTTTTAACCTTTTTCATGATATAAATGCTTTTTTGTGCACTTGCAAGCATAGTAGACCCAGATCTGATGACTCTTGTAGGACCCTTCGTATCAGGGTCTGCTCTGTTTGCTTATAGAATGATATAGATCTAACTACAGTTTCTGCCTTCGCCAAAATGTCTTGTGTTCATATTGATTTAACCCTTTCCTCCATAAATACCCCTTTCTACGCCTCTGTAAAAGTCACTTTTTGAAACCATTGTTATAAATAGAGCATTAATTTTGCTCCAAAGGAGCAAATGCTCTATTTATCACAATGGTTTCAGAACTACACAATTCTAAAATTTTCCTTTTCTCTAGTAAATGCTCCTTTTTGGTATATTCCTTCAAAGAGGTAGGATCTAAAAATAACCTATGAGGGAATGGGTTAATTGATATTCATATTGTCATTATTTCTTATATGGATATTCGGCAAGAAAGGGTAAAACTTTCATACTTGTTTGGGGTCTTGAAATGACTGGGGGATCATCAGGTAACCTAAGATCTTTCCATAGAAACTATAGAAGGTATTACAATGAAACTTCACACACTTGGTTTTGTGATAATGTGACCCTGGAGTACATGTACATGTTTCATAAAATGTGTTTGGATTTTCAACACAATTATGTACCCTTTTTGACTTAGCTCTTGACAGTTTGAATTTCTTATGAAAAGCTCTTTCTCAGAGACTACAGAAGACATTGATATGAAACTTCACAGTATTGTTCATAGTCATTAAGTGACTATCCAACTTACTTTTAATATGCCATTTTTTAACTTTTTTGTGTATTTGTTCAGTCTGTTTTACTTAGTTTTCGGTTACCATTGGCAGGTTAGGGACTTATGTATTAATGTGCTGATGGTGATAGATCTGGTTAGCTCGTCTGTTTCGAAGAAATCACAAGCTATTGTCGTAACCCCGGCGTCCGCGTCGTCGTCATCCGAAATCTTAACAGTGATCATCACTCCTTCAATTTTTCATTTACAACCATCATTTATGGTATGCGTGTTCATCTTGACAATGGCGACAGACGCGCGTTGCACCCGCTTGTGGTGCTCTTGTTTGATAATACTCTAGTGGTAGCTTAATTGTCAAAAGCAATGCAGAAGGCTCTTTTACTCTGCCCTGCATTAATCCTTTACTCCATAAATACACCTTTCTATGCCTTTGCAAACAGAGTAGACCCAGATCAGATGGCTCCTATAGGAGTCATCTGATCAGGGTATTCTCTGTTTGCTTATTAAATAATATAGATTAGTTTCTACAATTTCTGCTGTGACCAAAAATTCACATGTTCATGACATTGTGCCATTATGAAAATTAATCTTAATTAATATTCATGATGCCATCATTTCTTATGTGAATATTCATGAGTAAAGAGTTAAGCAATCTAACTAACTGACTCCAATCCTCAATCAATGAATGACCACTTAACCCATTCCCTCATATTGATGCCTTTTGACGCGTCTGTAAAAGTAATTTTCTTAAACCATTGTGATAAATAGAGCATTTGCTCCATAGGAGCAAATGCTCTCTTTATCACAATGGTTTCAAAACTATACAATTCTAAAATTTTCCTTTTCTTTAGTAAATGCTCGTTTTTGGTAGATATATTCAAATTGGTTGGTTCTAAAAATAGCCTTTGCAGGAATGGATTAAGAGAGGTTCTACTGTACAAAAGCAAGTCAGATCATGCTTCGTATGATCATGGATAATTCTTTAACCCTTTCCCTATTCTATATTTAGTCCTAATTTCAATATCTACTGAATAATTATGGGCAAAATAGTTTTAATGATATATGGAAGGTGGAACATGATATAGATTTGATTTTACAGATTCTGCCATGTCCAAAAATGCTTGTGTTCATATACCGGTATACAATTGAAGCTAATCAATATTCATCTTTGAATCTTACATTAACCCTTTCCCTCATATAAACGTGTTTTCACGCATTTGCAAACAGAGTAGACCCAGATCAGACGGCTCCTACAGGAGCCGTCTGATCAGGGTCTACTCTAATTGCTAATAGAATTTCAAAGATCTGTGTCTTTACTTTCTAAAATGGCTACAATTTTCCATCTTCCATATTTCGTTATAATCATTTCATCTATGAATATTCAGTAGGTATTGAAATTTGGAATGAATACAGAACAGGTAAAGGGTAATGGTAAATAGTCAATGTGTAAAGAGGTAAAGTAATTTTGTCAGAGCTTAACCCTTTACTCTATAAATATGCAGCTCTATACCTTTGCAAACAGAGTAGACCCAGATTAGCTGGCTCCTGTAGGGGACATCTGATCAGGGTCTGCTCTGTGTGCTAAAGAAATAATATAGATAAGATTCTACAGTATCTGCCATTGCCAAAATTTCCTATGTTTATGTGCCATTTTAAAAAAATGATCCAATCAATATTCACAATTATTATTTCTTGCATGAATATTCATGGAGAATAGGGTCAATTTGTATCATTTGTCAATTTTAGTTGTCCTTGTACTACAATCAGCAAGAGCCCAATCTTAATTTCATCTTGAAACTTTTCAGCCACTCTCGCCAAAGAGCATGTCATGAAGGTGGAGGAAATCAGCAAAAAGAAGCAATACCTCATGAAGGAGAAACAATCTGCCTATGAAGACCAGTTTAGTCAGGATCTTGACTATTACAAAAAACATGGAAAACTCGAAAGTATGCAAGTTAACCTGTTCAGCAACCTGTTCAATACTATGTAAATTAATTGTGCACCTTCTTCAATACTCAAAGTACAACATTCAGAGTGCTGAGCTCCGGAATTATCTCAGAGGCAACACATCTTATTCTCAACCCAACCCATAGATGTGACTACTAATTTGAATAAACTCTTGTGGGTTTGGTGGAGAAAGTAAGGAAATATATTTGCAAAATGTTTCTTAATCTGGAGATTTGGTAAAAAGTTTTGATGCTTATGAGTGACTGAGTTACCTTGTCTGCATATGGTGAGGGAAAAGTTCCATAAAAGTTCAGTTGCTAAGTGTTGATCAAATGCAGTCCAAGTGCAGACATCATTTCATTGTATTACAGCTAGTTTATATGCATGATGTCATTATTTCTTTTCATGCATTTGCAAATAGAGTAGACCCAGATCAAACAGCTCCTATAGGAGCCATCTGGTCAGTGTCTGCTCTGTTTGCTTATGAGAGGATACAGATCTGATTGTACAGTTTAGACAGAGCAAAGAATTCCCTAGAAAGTTTCGCATTATAAAAATTCCACTAATAAATACAGTAAAACCTCGATTATTCGAATTTTCGTAAAGAAGAATTTAGACCCTTTTAGGCAGGTGGCTGCTTAATGCATGGTGAAAGTCATGCAGAAAGCTCCTAGAGGAGCTTTCTGCATGACTTTCACCATGCATTAAGCTGCCACCTGTCTTAAAGAGCGATAATAATACGTATTTTAGTGTTCGGATAATCGAAGTTTTACTGTATTCATAATGTCATTTTTCCTAACATGACTATTGAATAGGGAAAGGGTTGATTAGTTTGTCTATCAGTTGCGGATCCTGTTGTATCCTAGAAAGTATTCAAATGCAAACTGAATCGTATAGAGGCAAGAAAATTTTTACAGGGAAAATATGGATCAGTGACATTCTGGTCAGGGACTGTTTAATCTGTTGCAGTATTTCATTAATCCTTTTCCTCGTAGAGATGCTTTTTGACACCTTTGCAAACAGAGTAGACCCTGATCAGATGGCTCCTGTAGGACACCATCGTCATGTGGCCATTCTGAATCATGTGACACTTGTTGACTCTGTCTTATGTTGACCAGTTCTCACAACTGCTGATGAAGGTCTAGTGATTAGGCTGAGACATCCAGCTAAAAGAAATTGTTCTAAGATTGATATCAACAATATGGATCATCCAGAACAAGATACCAACACTTTTAGTTGTAATATAGATCTGATTCTACAGCTTCTGCTATGGTGAAAATTAAATTGTCCTTGTTCATAATGCCATTATAAAATTCAGCTAATGAATATTCATATATTATTTCTCACATGCATATTCATGAGAAAAAGGGCTTATTTATTTCTTCAGGACTGCCTAGCACTCCAGAGTCTGAGAAGAAGCTCGATATTGCCGATGTAGAGATAGAGGAAGATGAAGACAAAGGAGCTCTGAATGCTTTCCTGGAAACTCAGGCAGGGGAGGGAAATTACCCAGGTAGCAATGTATTGATTATTAGATTCAAGAATCCAATGTTGCATTTGATATTTTCTTTTGTATTTGATTTTCAACATTTTCCTTATTAGAGATGAACTATCCTGTTACAAAAATGTTTCTTCAGGGTTTGGGTGTTTAGCAAACAGTGTAGACAAAGACTAGTTGCTGGGCGAGAGATGTAGTGTCTATTGAGAGTCTACAGTCTGATTATATCTGATTCTACAGTAAAAAAGGTGCCTTGTTCATTTTGCCATTATAAAAATTCAGCTAGTTTATATTCATACCTCCATAATATCTTAACCCTTTCCTCCATAAATACGCCTTTCTACGCCTCTGTAATAACCACTTCTTGAAACCATTGTTATAAATAGAGCATTTGCTCCTATAGGAGCAAATGCTCTATTTATCACAATGGTTTCAAACTACAAAATTCTTAACTTTTACTTTTCTCTAGTAAATGCTCCTTTTGGGTAGATTGGTTCAAAGAGGTTGGGTCTAAAAATAGCCTATGGAGGAAAAGGTTACTGAACATTCATGAGGAAAACAGTTAAAAACATGTTACAAGGATTACTACTTTAACCCTTTCCTTCATATAAACACATTTTCACGCATTTGCAATTTTGCAAACATAGTAGACCCAGGGTTTGCTCTGTTTGCAAATGGAATTTTAAAGATCTGTTTCTTTACTTTCTTAAATGGCTACAATGTTCCACCTTCCATATTTCGTTATAACTATTTTGTCCCTGAATATTCAGTAGGTATTATAATTTGGAATAAACAAAGAACGGGGAAAGGGTTAAACTACATATGTCTTTTGCTGTGTATAATGCACCTGCGATCTTAACTGCTTATTCAATTAATATTTATGTAAGAAAGAATGATATCATGAATTTTATGAGCCATTTGATCTGGGTCTATTCTATTTGCAATGGTGTAACTTAGAAGGGGGTGAAGGCATACAGTGCACTAATAAAGTATTCTTTTTCTCCTGGTTAAAGTCCATGGAGAGGAAAGTCATGAAAATACATAACAATTCTGATTATTGCAGAGAATGTTCTTTCCAAACCATGTTTTAGTATCAGTACAGTCTATTAATCCTTTACCTGTTCAATATTCATGTAAAAAGTAATGACATCATGAATATTAATAAGTCAATTTTTCATAATGGAACATGAACATAAGAATTCATTACCTTGGCAGAAACTGTAGGGTCATATCTATTATAAACAGAGCAAACAGAGCAGAAGGCTTCTAGAGGAGCAGTCTGATCTGGGCCTACTCTGTTTGCAAAGGCATAAACACGCATTTGTATGAGGCGTCCTTAACCCATTCCCTCATAGGCTATTTTTTAGATCCAACCTCTTTGAATGAATCTACCGAAAAGGAGCATTAACTAGAGAAAAGGAAAAATTTAGAATTTTGTAGTTTGAAACCATTGCGATAAAACAAGCATTTGCTCCTATAGGAGCAAATGCTCTATTTATCACAATGGTTTCAACAGGTGACTTTTGCAGAGGCGTCAAAAGGCGTCAATATGATGGAATGGGTTAAATGGACAGAACAGACTCCTACAGGAGCTGTTTGCAAAAGTGTTCAAAGGTGTAGCTATGGAGTAGAGGGTCGAACTGTTGGGACAAACTGCTGTATGATCAGGAGAAGAGAATAATTTGTGCTCTTAATCCATTCCCTCATATTGACGACTTTTGACGACTCTGTAAAAGTCACTTTGTGAAACCATTGTGATAAATAGAGCATTTGCTCCTATAGGAGCAAATGCTCTATTTATCACAATGGTTTCAAACTACAAAATCTAAAAATTTCCTTTTCTCTAGCTAATGCTCCTTTTCCGTAGATTTATTCAAAGAAATTATATCTAAAAATAGCCTATGAGGTAATGGGTTAATTATGGTCTAATTAGATCCATAAAGTGGGGTGTCCAATTTTTCCATAGTGAGAAGGGACAATCGCTAATCAACACAAACAAACAAACAAAAATTTCATAGAGGCAAAAATTACCAGTTATACTGTAGGATTGGATGACTGAGCATGGCATGTAGAGCTCTGTGTTTATACTGAATATTTATATTGTGTGTTTTTCAGATGAGAAAACAGATACTGACACAGATGTATTAAGTGATGGGGAAGGACCAACTGTAGAAATTGCAGGGGAGATCACTTCTCCAAGTGAAACAGAAATCTCAGTTGTTGCCTCCCCAGAACAGACTGAGCCAAAATCTGAATCACAAGATTCTGCAGAAGACACAGAAGATCAACATCACTCAGAGGCTTTAGAACGGCCATCCAATCCTCCAGAAGACAAAGACTCTAGCAATTCGGCAGATCAAGAAACTGATGAACAAGAGAAACCATAAGTGCTTTGTGAAGCTTCGTAAATAAATAAGCTTATTTTTATTATGCAAAAACATTCCAGCTTTGATCAGGGCATGTGCTATTACTTCAATTGAAGAACAAACACACATATTTATTATTCTATTTTTCTATTCAGATGAATGGAGCAAATATATTTATATGACTTGCAGAGGTGGAGAAGTTGTTACTATAATAGTGTGAATGTAATGTCTTTAGTCTCTTAATGATATTATTTCCTGAAATACAATCTTATTATAATTCAGTAAAACCCCTCTAAACCTGGGTCCATGCTTATAAAGCTTTTTAGTTGAGTCTGAGTTTGTTCTCAAGCTTTTGATTGGTCAGATTTGAGCCAAAGGCTCAAATCTGACCAATCAAAAACTTGAGAACGAACTCAGACTCAACTAAAAAGTTTTATAAGCATAGATACTGACATTAAGATTTATTCAAGATTTTATCTCCTAATGAATATTCATAGACGTAATCAATACAATGAAACATGGAACAGGGATTTTCTCACCTGCAAAAATATACAGTAAAACTCCGCTAATGCGACCACCAAAAAGGGGCATACTTCTGGGTGACAGAGGCAGGTGGTAGCTTAATGCAGGACGAAAGTTATGCAGAAAGCTCCTCTAGGAGCTTTCTGCATAACTTTCGTCCTGCATTAAGCAACCACCTGCTTTAAACGACACCAGTGGCTGTTTATTAAGTGGTCGCATTAGCGGGGTTTTACTGTACCTATAAAATTCCATAAGCAGACAGGGCAGACCCAGATCAGAGAGCTCCTTCTACTATGTTTGCAAAGGTATGAAAGGGTGTTTGTATGAGGGAAAGGGTTAAAATTAGTTAAGTATCAGTGCCTGTCTTTCAGACAGGTGGCAGCTTAATGCAGGTTGCAAGTCGTGCAGAAAGCTCCCAAAGCTCGACTTTCACCCTGCATTAACCCTTTCCATGTTCTATGTTTATTCCAAATTTAAATACCTACTGAATACTCATGGACGAAATAGTTATAATGAAATATGGAAGATGGAACATTGTAGCCATTTTAGAAAGTAAAGAAATATCAAATATATATCAAATTCCATATTGACCATAAGGAAACAGAGCAGACCCTGATCAGACAGCTCCTATAGGAGCCATCAGATTTGGGTCTTCTCTGTTTGTAAATTCATGAAAATATATTTATATGAAGGAAATGGTTAAGCAGCCACCTGCTTGACTTGATCCTAATATTATTTGTCATCTGCTGCGGGTGTCCCAGCAGCTGGGGTAGGCAGCAGGCGGCTAGTTTAGCTAACACGCGATCTCGATGTAGCTCTGTCGAGTGGATCGAGGTTACCAAGGCTGCATACGCTAATATCAGCCATTACACAGTCTTACCATGACTTTCTTGGTCTGTCTAAAGAAAAAAGGCCTGACTTGTTCTTTATTATAATTCTGGTTTAGAGAGGTTTTACTGTATGTATTTATGTTGAGATGATCAAGCCTACATCATCAAGGGCCACAGACAGCATACATTTGACAAAGTTATCAAAGCTCTTGTTATATGAATGGTTTATTGGTGTTCTACCAATTAGTGTTTGCTGGATTTGTCTTCCATTCATTTTCCTTTACAGTTATTTTGGTCTTTGTACACTTATGGGGTGAGTTGCAGCTAGACTGGAACTTATATTTTGCGTTTAGCCTTTCCTTCATATAGATGTGTGTTCATGCATTTGCAATCAGAGCAAATCCCAGCTAATTACAAGTGGAGGAAGACCCCAGTGGTTCTTCTGTGCATGGAACAAATTTAACCCTTTGCTTGCTAATCGCGTCAATATACCTACCTGTAAATAGTGAAGACCCGGATGAGACAGCTCCTGCAGGAGCTGTCTCATCAGGGTCTGCACTATTTACAAGTTGATTGTGCAACCAGTGCACTCCATAGCAGTGATTGCACAGCGAACTACGTGTTCACAGTGAAGATATATGTAATTATACAGCAGGGCATGGGTAAAGAAGGAGAAATGTATTTTAAAATCCAGCAAGCGAAGGGTTAATTGTTTTGTGCATAGAAGAACATCCAAGTAGAACCATCGACCTGAAAAGAAATTTTTCACAAGAAAACCAGTCCAATAAACACGGTAGAAGACCCAACTTTCACGTTATTCATCCATTCGTTTTAGTTTCATTAACTGTTTGACCAAGGCTGATAATATTTTGTTGTAGAACCAAAATTATAAGTGTCGATGAAAACGGTTTATTTTGTATCACCATGGCATTTTTTTTTATATAAGTTCAAATTGACAATCTTCATAATAATGATTGTGCATAACAAATACCAAGTTTTATGATATTACTGAAAATATGCTTTCATTGTAGGGACTTCCTCTTTAATGGAATGGATATTCATGATGCAATCATATCTTACATGATTATTCATAGAGTAAAGGGTTAATCCCACTCAGTGATAGTTCTACTTTGATCAATATACTCATATGCAATTTTAGGTTTTATAGGGGCAATGCAGAATAATTTATAGCATAGCCTCCAGCCTTCAACATTATAATGCAATGTTATTAACCCTTTGCCTCATATAAACACTTTTTTGGCACATTTTCAGATAAAGTAGACCCAGATTAGACGGCTCCTGTAGGAGCCGTCTGATCAAGAGTCTGCCCTGTTTGCTTATGAAGATGCAATAGATCTGACTACAGTTTCTTCCAATACCAGAACGTCCTTTGTACATAATTCGAGGGCTCGATGCAAAACTATTCTAACTCCTTCACTTTGTGAAGGAGTTAGAATAGTTTTGCACCAAGCCCTCGATATGCTATCATATGCTATCAGCTAATTACTATGCATGATGTCATTATTTCTTACATGTTTATGCAACAGGTAAAGGGTTAATTTGTGTATATTTTTTTGTTATTCTGTGGAAATGAAGAATGTTATTTTATTTGTACAGTTTGTTTTATTTTTGTGTCATGCCATACTAGTGTAAAAAGTCATGTTGAACGCAAGAAGTAATAGAAGACGCATAATATACCATAAATATATCTAAAGCAATGGTACAGAAATAGGATCTGAATAGGAGCTGTTGTCTGGGAATAAGTATCTCGTTGCATTGCAAACATTGCACACAATGTAGATCCAGTCAAGGTCCTGTTGTGATTTGTTCTGAATCTTTTTATACCGTGTACATCTTTACCAGATGCCTTATGTTAGATATGATGTCTGATCTGAGTATACGCTTTTTGTAATGCAGAAGAACCCCTTCTCTCAGAGAGTGTCTCATATACAGTAAAACCCCGCTAATGCGACCACCTAAAAGAGGTACAATTCTGGGTGCTAGATGCAGGTGGTAGCTTAATGCAGGACAAAAGTAATGCAGAACGCTCCTCTAGGAGCTTTCTGCATTACTTTTGTCCTGCATTAAGCAACCTACTGCTTATAAAGGCAGCTATGCTTATTCTTTAAGTGGTCGCATTAGAGGGGTTCTACTGTACTTCTTTCATGCACAGTAGAACCTGTCGTTAGTGGCTATCAAAAAGAGGTCTAATTTGGGATCTGTAAAGCAGTTGGTAGCTTAATGCAGGTCAAAAGTAATTCAAAAAAACATCTATAGGAGCTTTCTGCATTACTTTTTCCCCAGCATTAAGCAAGCACCTGCTTTATAAGACTACTATGTTCAATAAATGAATGGCCGCTTAAGACAGGTTCGGTTCTACTGTAATAATACAATATTTCCCACTTCAAAGTTATTCTCACTCAAATGTTTGTAATACAAATTGTGACTAGTAAATCATACAAATACATACTATTACCACTGGAAACTTCATTTGATGGCAAAATGAATGCTGAAACTTCATTTTTATATATAAAAAAATGTTGAAATTAGAAATGGGATAAATTATTCATATGTGAAGATGTGAGTTCATATCTTGTGTGTATATTTAATTGTATATCGAGGGCTTGGTGCAAAACTATTGTAACTCCTTCACAAAGTTAAGGAGTTACAATAGTTTTGCACCAAACCCTCGAAATATCTCGTCTGACTTCTGTTCTATGTTTATTGCAAAGAACCATTTTACATGCTTCAGTGTTACGGCACATGTAAAAGTCAATTTATTATTATTATAACATATTTATATAGCACTCTTTTCATATCTAAATACGTTCAAAAGTTCAAAAATTTGTTGCATAAACAGAATTATGAACTCTGATATATGTTCCCAAATATTCAAGTACCACATGGTTATCACGTATTTAACCCTTTCCCTGATATAAACGTGTTTTCACTCATTTGCAAACAGAGTAGCCCCAGATCAGACGGCTCTTAGAGGAGCCGTCTGATCAGGGTCTACTCTGTTTGCTAATAGAATTTGATAGATCTGTTTCTTTGCTTTATAAAATGTCTACAATGTTCCACCTTGCATATTTCTTTATAACTGTTTTGTTAATGAATATTCATTAGATATTGAAATTTGAAATAAACATAGAACGGTTAAGACATGCCGCGGTTTGGGTATTTTGTGCCAGTTTGGTACTCTTGTTTACTTCTCGAAGCCACTGTCTTAGCCACAAAGTTGTTTGGATCCTGATGAGATACTAATTTGATTTATATTTCACCAAGCCTGATGTTATAAAACTTTTTGCTTGAATCTAAGATCATTCTCAAGCATCTGATTGGTCCGATTCTGAGCTTGCTCAGAATTTGACCAATCAGATACTTGAGAATGATCTCAGACTCAGACTCAGAATTTTTATAACTTGGACCCAGGTCCTTATCAATTGCATTTTCACGAGTTTGGCAATGGAGTACTCTATATTCTTTAGCATTTTACGGGAAAATCCGTATATACCCCTGCAAAACCTTAAGATCCAGTTTAACCCTGTACCTCGTGAAATATCACAGGATCTGTCGGATATGGGTCTACTATGTAAATGGGTTGAAAGGCGTATAGTTTTACTAGTAAAGGGTTGAAAACAGTACATCGGAGTCCAATCATGACCCAAGGTATTGTGCACTCTGATTATTTATGTATAAAGAAAATGGAGGAACGACTGTTTTGAGATATAAATTTAGAAGACTGTTTTTACGAAAGTTATCTCAGGATGCTAAGGGTTAAAAAAGTTATCTCAGGATGCTAAGGGTTATATGATTATATCGCATCCATCGTAAACCAGTAACAACTATGGTGAGGATGAAAGAAACACTAATACTACAGCTGAATAATGACCCACCTACTAAAGACAAACACTTAGGCTTAACCCTTACCTGACATTCCCTCCTAGACTATTGTTAGACCCAACCTCTTTGAATAAATCTACCGAAAAGCAGCATTTAATTAAGGAGAATTTTAGAATTGTGTAGTTTTGAAACCATTGTGATAAATAGAGCATTTGCTCCTATGGAGCAAATGCTCTATTTATCACAATGGTTTCAAAATCTGACCTTTACAGAGGTGCGAATGTGCGTCACTTGAAGGGAATGTGTTAATGACCTAACGAACAAAGAAGTACATGTAGTGACTGTACTCACTGAACTAGCTGGAGTTTTATATTGGCATTATGTACATGGCATCAACTGTAGAACCCCATCTGTAATTATCTTATAAGCAAACAGTAGGATACTTATCAAACAGCTCCTACAGGAGCCATCTGATGTGGGTGTTCTCTGTTTGCAATGACGTCAAAATACGTACTTATCAGGTAAAGGCTTAACCTTTAGCCTGCTGAGCAAATTATATTTACAGAATTGTTAAACTTCTACATTTGCAAAATTCAAGCTATAATCACAGTTGTGTTGTCTACCAAAAATGCAATCAAGGTTTCAAATAGTTTGGATCCTGATGAGACGCCGAGTTACTCGGCGTCTCATCTGGATCCAAACTGTTTGCATAGGTATTTACTCATCTGCGCATAGCAGGCTAAAGGTTAAATCACTTATATGCGCTACGGGACAAGCACGTAGGGTGGATAGCCATACCCAACCCTTTGAATGTCGTTTACAAACAGTGTAGATCCAGATCAGAGGGTTCCAGGAGGAGGATCACTCTGATCAGGGTCTATAGTGTTTGTCATTCGAAATCCTTTAGCAAATTTAAGCTTTTCATACTGAATGGACATTATAGATTAAACACCAAAGGTCCATTCAACTTTGAATGTTCGGCTTTCAATGGGCTACACACAAACACACACTATGGCTTACTCATGTTGTATAATAGTGACGCACCGTGACAGTGTTATCCCATTCCCTCATATTGACGCCTTTTGGCGCCTCTGTAAAAGTCACTTTGTGAAACCATTGTGATAAATAGAGCATTTGCTCCATAGGAGCAAATGCTCTATTTATCACAATGGTTTCAAAACTACACAATTCTAACATTTTCCTTTTTTCTAATAAATGCTCATTTTCGGTAGAAATATTCAAAGAGATAGGATCTAAAATAGCCTCTGAGCGATAGTGTTATTGAAAGTACAGTAGAACCTATCTTAAGCCGCCATCAACAAGAGGTCTAATTATGAGTCTATGGGGCCGGCAGTAGCTTAATGCATCTGGAAAGTAATACACAACGCTCTTATAGGAACTTCTGCATTACTTTTGCTCTGCATTTCACTATGTTCAATAAATGAATGGGTATTTAAGTCAGGTTCTACTGTATTAAAACAAACCCCTTTATGAATAAACAAACAGGCGGTTGCTGAATTAAGACAGAACATTCTAGACGCATTTCTGGTTGTCGCTATAGAGGTCTTTAATGAAGTATCATTATTATTATACAGCGGTTCAGACAAGATGCGTAAATAAAAACATTTTCAAAAATAACTCCTTTATTTCTCCACCAAACCCTATTTTGTGGCCACTCTTTCGAATCGTATCGAAGAGACGATTCGAAAGAGTGACCACAACATTGGGTTTTGTGGAGAAATTACGATATTTTAGTATTTGAGTATGTACATTTACCTATTGTTGTACATGTATCACACCATTGTTATCACTATGCAACCACTTTTGATTCAGGCTAGAGTCCGGTTAAATGGTTACATTTCCATATCATTTTGGACCCAGTCTCTGCATCTTTGGCAATGTATATATACTCTAAAGGTCTGCTCATAAACAAGAGTATTAGCGATAATGATACATGGATAAAACTCTTAAAGCTTCGTCCCTTATATTGCCAACCGCGACCAGACTTACATTTGCAAAAAACACACACTTGGATCCAGATAAGACACCGAGTAGTATATCGACATCTCATCGAGAACCAAGCTGTTTGACACTCATTCAATAGATTCTCAAAAGCTTGAACTAATCGGGTAAAACATTTCAAGAGCCCAGAGCACGAGCAAACATCATGTTGTACATCAATATAAGGACCTAATCCGGCATTCCCCGGTCGGTGTAATCTACACTATTTATCATGAGCTATCATAATGAGAGTATGTCGTACGGCAATTAAGCATGCTCTTGGTGACAAGGTGTTATCCCTTTACGGGAAGAATCCGTGTGAACAACCACCTTTCGTCTCGTGAAAGGTCTTGACTGATATATTAACCAGAGGTTTAGATAAGATGCGTAAAATAAAACATTTTCAAGGATAACTTCTTTATTTCTCCACTAAATCCTATGCTGTGACCACTCTTTAGAATCGTCTCTTCGAGACGATTCTAAAGAGTGGTCACAGCATAGGGTTTGGTGGAGAAATGACGATGTTTGTATTGGAGTATGCACCTGTATCCGTTGCTTTGATTAACCCTTTACCGTATATTTACTCATATTTACGGGTTTTTTTGTAAACAGAAGACCCAGATCAGACACCTTCTGTAGGATCTGTCTGATCAGTGTTTGTTCTGTTTGCTTAGGAACTGTTATAGATTTGACCCTACACTGTCCACGACGACAAATCCCCTTGTTTTGTGTATCTTAACCCTTACCTCGATAAATATTTATCAAAGAATTAATAACATTATTTAATAACATTATGCATATTTTTAGCTGATTTTTTGTTAAAGACGAAGATGATTTGCCCGTGGCAGAAACTATAGAATCAGATATATACTTACATACGCGATAGAACAGATACTGTTCAGACCGTGTGATCTACTCTGTTTGAAAAGTTGTGAAAAGTGCTTCTGTGAGGGAAAGGGTTAATGAAAGTTCACTTGAAAAATCCTCCATGGGTACATATAGGGCAATGGGTGAACTTTTAGGGCAGGTCAATCTTCGCCTCTGAATGTCTTATCTTCCTCATCTATAGATGATGAGGCACACGTGTTCTACTACTACAATTTGGTTGTCAACTATGTTATAAATCTCTGACAGACAGACAGTGTTTGCAAAAGCTACTGTATAGCCTGTCCAAAGCGGCCATCTAAAAGGGATCTAACTATGGGATTGTAAGGCAGGTGGTAGCTTAACCCATTTATTATATATATATTATCTAAGTAAAACTCGTCCAGTCCTTACTTTGAAGCTCCATTTTTATGTGTAGCAAACAAGATAATTTCTTGAATAAGCCATTTGAATAGATGGCTTCAGCAAACAGAGCAAATCGTGATAAGAGGGCTTCTTCAGGAGAGAGGAGCCCTCTGATCTGGGTCTACACTGTTTACACATGTCCCTTTAAAGGGACGCTAGGCACAAATGGGTCAATGCAGGGAAACTGCAATGTGGCATTACAGTTGCCCTGCATTAAGCAGCTACTTGCCTTGTCCTAAGACACCAGTTCTATGTTCAATAAACGAATGGCCGCTTAAGACAGGTTCTACTGTATACACAACAGAGTAATTTATTTCAACGTGTACATAGGCATCTTATCACCAATCATTGTAAACACCTCTTTTACATATGCCACCTTTCATCTCCAATCATACCTTTTTACAATCACCCACTCATGGAAAGCGCCTACAGTATAATTCATATGTCCAGCAATACAAAGGATTACTCAACGTCAGCATATTTTACGTATCCAGGGTCCCTGCGTATAAAGCTTTTAGCTGAGTCTGAGATCATTCTCAAGCTTTTGATTGGTCAGATTTGAGCCTCTGGCTCAAATCTGACCAATCAAAAGCTTGAGAACTCAAATCTGACCAATCAAAAGCCTGAGCACGAAACTCAGACTCAACTTAAAGCTTTATAAGCATGGACCCAGAAGTGCGAGGTATAAAGTTGCCATAACTATGGTAGAACCTGTCCTGCATTAAGCAACCACCAGCGCTTAAGATTCATATGTTCAATAGATAAATGACCGCATAAGACAGGTTAGACTGCTTACAGAACGAAAAGGTTTTTTAGCGTGTACATAGGCATCGTTTTAAAAATCATTGTAATTACATGTATCACCATTTATTTTTATCAATTTTACACACGAAACTTTTCATCCCCAATCACGTATCGTCACAATCATCCACTCATGCAATGCACACTAACTATAATTCACATTTCCAGCAATGCAAAGGATTGCTCAATGTCAGCATATTTACGTATCCAGCCATGTTATGTATACAGTTTCCATAATTGCTTACAATGTTGTACATGTAGAGTAGAAGCTGTCTTCAGCGACCATCAACAGAGATCTAATTACAGGTCGTAAGGCAGGTGATCGCTTAATGCAGGTCAAAAGTAATGCAGAAAGCTCCTATATGAGCTTTTTGCATTACCTTTGCCCTACATTAAGCAATCACATGCTTTAAGACTCCTATGTTCAATAAATGAATGGCTGCTTAGGACAGGTTCTACTTAATTGCACGTTTGTTTGTATTAGGGGATTACTTCGCTTTAACAGTATTTCAGCCATATCGCGACGTCTAGCTAATTACAGGTGGAGGAAGACCCCAGAGGTTTTTCCGTACACGGAACAAATTGCACCGTTCCGTGCACAGGAGAACACCCGGTAGAGAGACCGACCTACCACAAGCCAGTATGTATATGACTAATGCACAAATTAAGTACAGTAAAACCCCGCTAATGCGACCACCAAAAAAGGGCATTATTCTGGGTGGCAGAGGCAGGTGGTAGCTTAATGCAGGACGAAAGTTATGCAGAAAGCTCCTGTAGGAGCTTTCTGCATAACTTTCGTCCTGCATTAAGCAACCACCTGCTTTAAACGACATCAGTGGCTGTTTATTAAGTGGTCGCATTAGCGGGGTTTCACTGTATATCAAATTCCCCTGCAGGATGCACAAGTAGTTGTATCCACTCTTTACTACATGTACTACCGATTCAATCAAGCTTTTGAGAAACTGTGGTGAAACTCGGTGTCTCATCCGGATCCAAATTGTATGTAAAGGTAATCACAGATTGGCCCAGTAAAATAGTTAAAACACTTTAATACATAGTTTATTCGCAATGGTATACATGCCAGTGTATATAAATATAAAGAACATATTGTAGACTATAGAAGAGTTTTCAAATACTTATTGACCGCGTTCTAACCTTGTGTACACTGGATACATTTTCTGTTACGGTTTGCATAGTTTTCTTGGCAAAGTCAAAACCTACAATCATGTTCATGGGACATGATGAGGCCCTTCTCATTGCCATTTCCCTAAGTCAATATGTGCAACTCGGCCTTGTGGAAATCAAGGGCCGACCGAATTATGTCTAAACTGATAACAGATGAACTTCATTCGGGTATTCCTTCATGTACTCAAGGTTGTTCATCTATGAAAGGTAAACCATAAATCCGACCCAATATGAACAACCAGAATATCTACTTTACTTGTATAAGGAAAGAGGTATTACTTGTAACAAACAGTTTGGATCAAGCCGAGACAAGAAGAACTCAAACTCTCACCCGGCTCAAAGTGTTGACACTCTGATTGTAACCCTTTACCCCATGAATGTCCATGCATGAAATAATGGCAGCATGGGTATTAATTAGATTAATTGTTATAATAGCACATGGGCACAGGGAAATTTTCCCATGACAGAAACTATAGAATCATATGATATCATAATCGCGAACAGGAGACATCTGATCTTGGTACAGTAAAACCTCTCTATAACGGCCACTAAATAACTTCAAGTATTTTGTCTTAAAGGCAGGTGGATGCTTAAAGCAAGGTGAAAGTAAAACAGAACGCTCCTATAGGAGCGTTCTGTTTTACTTTAACTTTGCTGTAAGCAACCACCTGCCCAAAAGACCAACTAATTAACACAATTTAGTGGTCGTTATAGAGAGGTTCTAGTGGTCGTTATAGAGAGGTATTATTGTATATACAGTAAACACTCGATACGTCAAAATTTTAAGTAATGATGAATTGATGCCTTTTTAGGCAGGTGGCTACTTAATGCAGGGTGAAAGTAATGCAGAAAGCTCCTACATGAGCCTTTTGCATGACTTTCATCCTGCATTTAGCTGCCATCTCTGTTAAAAATCAATAATAGTTTTGAGTGTTCGAATAATCAAGTTTTTATGTACTCTGTATGCAAAGACGTTGTTTCAATAGGCATTTATATAGAGTAAAGGGTTAACCCTTCGCTTGCTATTCACGTCAATATATCTACCTGTAAATGGTGAAGACCCAGATTAGACAGCTCCTGCAGGAGCTGTCTCATCAGGGTCTGCACTATTTACAAGTTGAGTGTGCAACAAGTGCACCCAACAGCAGTGATTGCACAGCGAAATGCTTGTACACAGTGATGATATATGTAATTATACAACAGGGTATGGGTAAAGAAGGAGAAATGTATTTTAAATTCAGCAAGCGAAGGGTTAATGCCGAATATAATATGTCAGTAAATCAGCGAAATTACGTTAAAACTCGATACTACGAACACTCAAATACGTACTATTGTTTATATTTAACATAGGTGGCAGCTTAATGCAGGGCGAAAGTCATGCAGAAAGTCCATAGAGGAGCTTCTGCACGATGTTCACCCTGCCTGAAACAGCCACCTGCCTACGAAAACACAAATTCCACTTTACTAAAATTTCGTAGAATCGATCTTTTGCAGTACATGTACAAACCTGTTAGAGACACGTGGTTACGCATTTGCAAACAGAGTAGACCCAGATCAGACTCTAAATATTTTTTGTTTTCCACAGAAGAAAATTGCTCATGTAGGTTCCTACAATAGAATACCCTTATTGATTCAGACAAGATGAACATGTAGTATGTTCGATCGCTACTATTGGACTACCATCTGTCGTGGGAAAGTCAAATGGGGACTAGCATTAATAAAGTTCTGTAGTTGTCACTGTTTGATATGTGTGTTTGTTTTTCTTCTCTTTTATTCCGATTTTCTACATAAATAGAGGATCTTACAGTAGTGTTCATTACACATTGTTTTTTCAATGAGTTTACTATAATAATATGACACGAGCTTTAGCGAGTGTCATATTCATTATAGCAAACGAGTTTAATAAAACAATGTATAATGAACACGAATGTAAGATTCTTTTTATCACATAATTCTTAAAATGTCATAGAAAATAAAACAGACTAACTGACGACTGTTTCTACCATTGCTTTACAAACAGCGTAGTAATACAACGGATGTCGCGCATAGAGTGCTATGATTGGCTAATGCTTTTTGAATGAGCGATACGATTGGCTAATTTGCTAATTTGCATAAAAAATGCACTAGTGCAATTCTTCGAAATACGGCACTCTGTTACGGCAATCCCACACGGTAGATTATGTGATAAATTGTATTATTTACGGTATATTCAATGCGAAATAATGTGATTGTACACACAAATAGTACGTGTTCTAGTCTTGGATAGTTATATCAGATCTTAGGTGTTTGCTTTGATGCGAAACTATTTTGTACAATTGCGTACAGTAAAACCTCTCTATAACGACCACTCAATTGTGTTAATTAGTTGGTATTTAGGGCAGGTGACTGCTTAAAGCAAGGTGAAAGTAAAACAGAACGCTCCTATAGGAGCGTTCTGTTTTATTTTCACCTTGTTTTAAGCAGCCACCTGCCTTTAAGACAAAATACTTGATGTAAGTGAGTTGCCGTTAAAGACAGGTTTTACTGTGGTTACAAATTAAACGCCATATATCTTAAAGAAATCTGATTTAGTCTGCCGCTGCCACATTCTTGTCGTGCACAAATGTGTCGTCGTATATATATTTTTTATATTTTTCCCATTTGTTTTGAAATCATAATAACATCATCAACTAGTTTAGATCATGGCGAGACGGTTGAATTACTCGGCGTTACAACATTTGTCAAATTTTATCGCAGATCAAATATTCGCCATGTCAGCAAAACAATAGAAAACAATGAATATACATATAAGCAATAATAACATCATGGATATTTATAAACTGAGGTTTTACAATGACACAATGACATATATATTATTAGCCATGGCAGAAATGTATAATTAGATATATATAATTCCGTAAGCAAACAGAGAGGACCCTATAGGAACCCCGGGTGATCTGGGTTTATTCTGTTTGCAAAATGTCAAAAGGAGTTTAAAGTTGAACTTCGATATCTCGAACTCGGATAACTCGAATTTCGGGATAACTCGACTAAAAGTTCGGTCCTTCCAAAATCTTACAATACAGAATTGCTCTAAAATGTATCACTACGCATATCTAGAAACACATATCACAGCTTAATGCAGGTCTACAGTAATGCTGAAAGCTCCTGCAGGAGCTTTCAGCATTACTGTAGACCTGCATTAAGCTGTGAACTTGAGAAATTGTCCAGATTACAAATCGGATAACTCGAACTTCTGTTATCTCCAACTAATTAATAGAGTCCCTAGAAGTTCGAGATATCGAAGTTCAACTGTATATCAGGTAATTAGATAATGTATCATTATTTACTAATTGATCAAGGTAACAGAATAAAAACAAACCATGTAAAATTATCAGTATTCTTGGTAACCAGTAACCTAATGTCAATAGATTAATCTAATCATTTACACATCTTTCGGTATCTAGACTGGGTTGTCACATACTTGCAAACACCACAAGGGTCACTTTGAATAAATTGAACAATTCCTTTATGCTACTGAAGAGGCAATTGTCATCTAAAAACCAAATATTGCAGTAGAAATACGTTTCTATCAGTCCAGTCGTTCAATTCAGCACACAGAGCTAGACAAGATTACACAATTCTTACGAAACTAGTCAGAACTAGAAAACATGTTCAGTGTTACAGGTGGCTAGGTGGCATGCAGTCAGTGGGATTTGCACTAGGTGAATCTGGAGAAGAGCGGTCACTTGGTCACATGACGTCACAATGTCCAATCTACAATGCTTTCATGGTATATAAATGCAACGGTTCAAATTAAACCCCGTAGACACTGGACCATCTAAACAACCCGTTGTTGAAATTGTGACTTGAAAATGTTTTTTAAAGAATTGGTTTGCGTTGCCATTCTCGGTTTCTTACTTCAAACATCAAAAGGTACGAACTAGTTGTTTTTGTTTCATGCTTCCAGAATTTCCTTATGTGTGACGTGTGACTTTGAACGAAATACTAATGGTAGTTATTTTCATTTTGAAAAAAAGCCCCGAATTCTTTTTTTTTTAAAGCGATAGCCTCTACTTGCAACACCTTTTGCAAAATGCCTAAAATTACATAAATCATTTGTTTATATGCTGAATATCGCTCGAAAAAACAATGAAAAAGACAAAACGATCATGTGTTTGATAGGAAAGACCCCGATGTTATTCGCCGATATCTTAGTATTTAATTAACCCAGTCCCTCATATTGACGACTTTTGACGACTCTGTAAAAGTCACTTTGTGAAACCATTGTGACAAATAGAGCATTTGCTCCTATAGGAGCAAATGCTCTATTTATCACAATGGTTTCAAACTACAAAATTCTAAAATTTCAATTTCTCTAGTTAATGCTCCTTTTCGGTAGATTTATTCAAAGAGGACGGGTCTAAAACTAGCCTATGAGGTAATGGGATAATCGGGCTGCGTTTTAGTTTTGTTACTGTGTGACATAGACCGATATTTGGTTGTATAATAAAACAATCATAAGTATCGACAATAACGTTTTGTTTTATATCATAGGGGCATCGTTTGAAGTTCAAATTGACACTCTTCATAAGAATGACTGAACATTACAGATACCATGCTTTATGATATTAGTGAAAATATGCTCTTATTGTAGAGACTATCACTTTAAAGTGTACTTTTGTAGTAATATAGTATTTCAGTGTTAACGTCTGTAAGTGTTGTGTAAAGAATCAACAAGTGAATGGAAGTTTTGAATGTATTATAATTATGCTAAATGAACAGATCAGATGCTCAAAATAGATTCCCGAACTTAGAAATAATAAACACATGTCTTAACCCATCCCCTCATAGGATATATTTAGACCCAACCTCTTTGAATAAATCTACCGAAAAGGAGCATATACTAGACAGAAGGAAAATGTTAGAACTATGTAGTCTTTGAAACCATTGTGATAAATAGAGCATTTGCTCCTATGGAGCAACTGCTCTATTTATCACAGTGGTTTCAAAAAGTGAATTTTACAGAGGCGTAGAAAGGCGTACTTATGGAGGAAAAGGTTAATGCCAATTCTAATTTCTATGTGAATTATTAGGCCATGATGACGAACAAACCTACTAGATATCGGGTTGTCATTATTATGTATCACTATCATACTTCCATGGCGCAAAATAATTTTCATCTGCAAACGTCTTCAAACAATGTCATCTGCAATGTCGTCTGCTTTAGGGTTCGGAATGGAATTTCCGCCAATATATTCTCTAACTCGTAAGTGGTTTGTCAAATAATTTGACGAGACGCCAATTGCAAATTACGTGTAGTCCCATCTGACTTCAGAGTGTTTGTAAAGGTAATCAGTTACTCCCATTGCTACTATTGAGTAGGCATGGGTGTCTAAAATACTCGTCTAACAGTATATTTGGATGTGCCACAGATACCGATATACATTAACCCTATCCGTCATATAAACGACTTCACGCGCACTTGCAAACAGAGCAGACCCAGATCAGACGACTCCTATGGGAACCACCCGATCAAGGTATGCTCTGTTTGCTTATGCTAGTTTCTGCCTGAACCAAAATATCCTGAGTTATATTACATTATAAAAAATAATCTGATAATATTAACGGTATCATTATTTCCTACATTCATATTCAACATGGAAATTTCCCTTTTCTGTATCAGTTCCTTTGTCGTTCATTTTTTCAGGAGACAATTCATTCAAACGGGTATGTTACTTCACGAACTGGGCTCAGTACCGCACAGGGGTGGCCAAATTCATGCCCTCTGATATTGACCCCAGCCTTTGTACACACGTGATCTACGCTTTCGCCAAGCTCGTTGGCAATGAACTGAAAACTATTGAAGCAAATGACGAAACTTTGTAAGTTCAAAACTTTTAACACTTTGAAATGCAGCATTTTGAGGAATTGTCCATTACTGTTTAATGGATGAGTGGGAAACGATTAAATGCGCCGGTAATTTTTGAAAGACAAAGAGTGAAGAAAATGACTCATATGGCTCCCCTAGGAACCACCTTATCTGGGTCAACACTGTTTGCAATTGATATTACATTCGTTTCCCGCAAGACTGGCAAATGAGGAAATATTTCCTAAGTCTTCATAGCATACTTTTATATTCATATCAGCTGTACGGATTGAAAACAAACACCACCAAGCCAACAGAAACTCTGCAGATGAAATGTTTTCAGTGTTCGGTGTAATATAATCTACAGTAAAACCCAACTACAGGGACTGTCAAATACAAATCAACTTCCAGGCTTTCAAGACAGGCGACAGCTTAGTGCAGGACGAACGTGATGGAGGAAGCTCTTCTAGGAGTTTTCAGCATTACTTTCATCTTTCATTAAGCAACCATTTATTCTTTTAGACCCACATGATTGGTTATTATATGGTCGCTATAGAAATGTTATACAGTAACCCCATCCCAAATGCGACCACTTAATGAGCAAACAGTGCCTTCTTCACAGGCAGGTGGTAGCTTAATGCAGGACAAAAGTTATGCATAAAGCTCCTATAGGAGCTTTCTGCATAACTTTCGTCCTGCATTAAGCTACCATTTGCATTGCCACTGTGAATTATGCCCCTTTTTGGTGGTCACATCAGAGGTGTTTTACTGTACTGTGTTTGTCATCGGGTCCTTGATAGAGTTGTGATGGGTTCTGGCTATATGTTGATAGATGAAATATATACGTATAATATATTTTAACTTAACCAAGTGCTGTCTAATAATCAATCAGTCATCTGTTTATGCAAACAGAGCAGATCCAGATTCATGAAGGACGCGTCATGGGATAATACAGATGTGATTCTTCAGTTTCTGCCATAGTATAATTGTTTTTTTTAGATTCCAAAATAAACTTTCCAATTAACCCATTCCCTCATAGGCTATTTTTAGATCCATCCTCTTTGAATAACTGTACCGAAAAGGAGCATTAACTAGAGAAAAGGAAAATATTATATTCCAGTAATAAAATTGTATATTCCAGTAATAAAATATGTTTAAACCAAAAGGAAAATTGTAGAATTTTTTAGTTTGAAACCGTTGTGATAAATAGAGCATTTGCTCCTATAGGAGCAAATGCTCTGTTCATCACAACGGTTTCAATAGGTGGTTTTACAGAGGCGTAGAAATGCGTATTTATGGAGGAAAGGGTTAATATTGATAAAGTGGCTATTATATACATGAATTTCCATCAGTTAATGGCTAAAACATCGTCTATCGAAGAAGAATTTACGCAGCACGCGCATAGCTAGACTGATATACATATTAACCCTTTCCCTGTTGTATATTCAAGTAAGAAATAATGACGATATGAATATTAATAAATTGTTTTTTTATAATGGCAAATGAACACAGGACATTTTGGCTCAGGCAGAAGCTGTAGAATCAGATCTATATTAAACCATAAGCAAACAGAGCAGACACTGATCAGACCGCTCGTATAGGAGAGAAGGGAGAAGGTTAAACAGAAGTTTATGTCTATATCTATTATGAAAATCATTCATTTCTTTCATCAGATACCGCCAAATTAATGCACTCAAGGCAAAAAACCCTGCTTTAAAGACTTCCGTAGCGGTTGGTGGGTGGAGTGCTGGCACGGCAGGGTTCTCCGCCATGGCTTCTTCGAGCGCCAGCCGCGCCCAATTTATCCAGACGACGATAAAGTTTTTGCGTTCCCGTGGTTTCGATGGCCTCGACATTGACTGGGAATATCCGAAACAGGGCGATAAGACCAATTTCGGGAATTTGTTAAAGGTGTGTAATGTACCATTTTCGCCGAGGAAGACATGGCCTGACACGATGTATTCGGCTATTTGCAAACAGTGTTGACCCAGACCAGTCGTCATAGAGGCGCTGTTCATCAAAGTCGATTAAAACTAATATAGATTTCTCAATGGCGTATGTATTTCTTAGTCATTCCCCTATATGACAGCAATCAGCACAGGCGTCCGTGTCATATGGGGAACTTCAAGTTTTCGCTACCTCAAAGAAAATCAAGATGTGTTTGTGAAAACCTGTACTTTTAACAAACGTTTTGACTTAATGTATAATTTTAACTTTGACCCTGAAATGTAACATTGACACCTCCGAGTTTCATAAGATGAGTATTCATTCCAAAAATGAAGTTTCAAAGCTTTAGAAAATTGACCTTTGACCTTGATATTTTGACCTTAATCTCCTCTTAAAAGATTCAGTTTTCATGAGATGGGTGTACAGTCGCTATCTGTGAATTTTCAAGATTAGGTTTCGGACGAACAAACAGAGAGGCAATCAAATAGAAAGGTCAATGTCAAGACGCCCTAGATAGATATCTCACGGGAATGAAAATACACGTACTTACAATGCATGTTTCTACACCAATGGTTATTACTTATAAGCTTAATCTGCAGGGGGAAATAAACTTGTTTCTAATATAAATGCTTTTCCACGCTTTTGCGAACAGAGTAGACACAGATCAAATGGCCCCATACGCCTGATCTGGGTTTACACTATATACCTATATGACCCATTTTCTTTAAGAGCGGCTCAAAGTGATATGTGCAGAGTACAGACAATAGACACGTAGAAATGTTATCAAAAGTAATAGCAAGTAATATTATCGTTTCAACCCTTTCCCTGGTCTATGGATATTTTAAATTTCAATACCTAATGAATATTCATGAACACAATAGTTATAATGAAATATGGGAGGTGGAATATTGTGGCCATCTAAGAAACAAAAAGAAACAGATTTATCAAGTTCCATAAGCAAACAGAGCAGATCCTGATCAGACGGCTCCTATAGGAGCCGTCTGATCTGGGTCTACTCTGTTTGCAGATGTGTTAAAAACGTTTATATGAGGGAAAGGGTTATGAGTTAATCAATCAATTTAGCAAATACTGAACGAACTTGTATGTAATACACTTTTAACAGTGTCTATAATATGTACAACTGTATATTGTCACGTCATTGTCACATGACTTGCTATACATTAAGTGAATATATGTACCAACATTAAGCGATTAAGTTCTTGTTCATGTCTATATCATTGTGTGTTGGGTATACATTTCATTACATGTTCTTCATTTCTCTTTTCTCTTTCTCCTTGTTAATATAATAAATTGCCATTCTCTTACGCGTTATCATCTGTACAGATTTGCCAAATAAAGAAGTTGAATTTATTTGAATTGAACAGGTCCGTAGAATACATATTTATATTAAAAAATATAAGTACAGTGTATACTATATTAGAAAAATGTTATATGTGATTTCAACAGGAAATGAAGGCCGCGTTTATCCAGGAAGCTCAATCTTCTGGAAAGGAGCGATTGTTTGTATCAGTAGCTGTTGCAGCAGGGAAATCTCACATCGACAGCGGATATGACGTACCGACAATCGGCGCGTAAGTAACAGATAATTAACATAATGTTATACTGTAATCTATTACTGAAGGAAAGCTCCTCTAAGTTGAATTTTGGAACCAAGACGATTTATGTCCACATATCGGAAAATAGTAACTATATATAGTTACACTCTTCATTGGTAAATAAATTTCGTTGACTGAGGTTATCGTCTGCTTCAGGGTATTAAGTGAAATTTCGTTCAATTTCATTATCAGATTGTCAAACAGTTTGGATCCTATTCAGAGCTCCATATAATATGCGTAAATCAAAACACTTTCAAGAATATCTCCTTTATTTTTCCACCAAATCGAAGAGACGAATATAAAGAGTGGCCGCAATATAGGGTTTGGTGGAGAAATGACGAATTTAGTATTTAGGTACGCACCCTTATCTGTAGCCCTGGAACTTGCTGCGTCCGCCATTTTATTTGGTTTCACAATGTTACCAGCATCGGGCGAGATAATAAACAAATACAAACATGGTATAGATCCATTATGATCCTTTAATACTCCATAAATACGAATTGTAACGTATTTGCAAGCAGAGTGGATTCAGATCAGAGCCATCTGACCAGGGCCTGCCCTGTTTGTTTACGATATGATACGTGCCTGGTTATACAGTTTTTGTCATGACCAACGTTTCTATGTTTACATGCCATTATAAAAAAATATTCTACTTAATATTCATGGTGTAATTATTTCCTAAGTAAATATTAATGGAATAAGGGGAAATCGTATCTTAATCCACAGCATATTGAGACACACAGTCTTGACGTGCCTATATTCTTAATAAGCAGGTGTCTGTTTATGTAAAACTCCTTGTGGGGCTGCATTATTTGTGTCCTGCATTAAGTTAGTGCTGCCCGCATTCAAGGCCATGGATTAGACTTATGTTAATGGCTGCTTAACCCATTCCCTCATATTGACACCTTTTGACGCTCTATTTATCACAGTGGTTTCAAACTACAAAATTTTAAAATTTTCCTTTTCTCTAGTTTATGCCCCTTTTCGGTAGATTTATTCAAAGAGATTGGGTCTAAAATAGCCTAAGTGGGAATGAGTTAATCCTTTGCTAAATAACTATGCCTTTCTATGCCTTTGCGAACAGAGAAGACCAAGATCAGACGGCTCCTGATAAGGGTCTGCTCTGTTTGCTTGTGAAATAATATAGATCTGATTCTACAGTCTGTGCTATGCAATTCTAAAAATAAACCAAATTAATATTCATGATGGCATTATTTTCACATTAGTATTCATGTAAAGCGTTAAAGTAGCTTTAAATACAGGACTGACATTTTAGGAATGCGGACTTTATCAACCTCATGACCTATGATTTCCATGGTCCATGGGATAGGAAAACAGGCGAGACTTCACCGTTGTTTGCAATGCATTCGGAGACTGGAGCCAACGGCCAACTAAACACTGTAAGAATGGTTGAGGAAGTAGTTTAATTAATGTTTAAACTGTCCTAGTAAGTAGTTTACACCAGACGAAGCGTTGAATGATACCAGTACAGTACCTTGTTAATTTGTTTTAAGTTTTAAAAACGAAAACAACAGAAAATATTGTATGTTTTCATACCATTTACCTGTTCTAGTTAACAACTATAATACATGTATTAGTTGGCAATGTCATTAATGCCATACAGATAACATAAGTAAATCTATAAACAAGTTTCTTAATAGCAATTGCAATCGACAATAAGAATGCAAAAGCTATATTTATCCCTGCAAGTATCTACCCGTTATGAATAATACTACGTTTGACTCGTGTATTAGATACATACAGTAAAACCTCTGTATAACGGCCACTAAATTACATCAGGTATTATGTGTTAAAGGCAGGTGGGTGCTTAAAGCAAGGTGAAAGTAAAACAGAACGCTCCTATAGGAGCGTTCTGTTTTACTTTCACCTTCCTTTAAGCAACCACCTGCCCAGAATACCAACTAATTAACACAATTTAGTGGTCGATATAGAGAGATTTTACTCTACAATAATATATTTTCTCAAACAGCAGAGAATCATATTTGTAATAAGACAGAGTAGACTCTGATCAGACAACTCCTATTGGTTGTATATGGGTAAAAGGGCGGAATAATAAACTTCAGACCATTTAAATCGCTTTTCATAATTATTTCTATAAAAGAGCAAAGCTATAAGAACACTGGGGGCCAACTACGTATTATCATCAAAAACTTTGCTTCGACAATTTATATGGATATTTTAGACCAATTGTTTTCCTATGAAGCCAGTGTTTATATTAGGAAATGTTTTCCTACGAAAACAAAGTTGCCTTCGTAGAAAAACAAATCTGTTATAATACCTATATAAATTCTCGTAGCAAAACATTTGATAATAATACGTAGTTGCCCCCCACCCCCACCCCTCAGTGAAGAAGTTACCCAGAAAACAATAGAATTATTGAAATCGTCGTCTTGTTTGTCGTTTATTTATTGTTAATATTTGTATTATATTACATGATCGAAAGACCACTTGTTTAACCACACAAACATGTTTCATTTGTATGGGTATATTTTGCAGGTGTGTTTCTGATCTATAATCTATATAAACCAACACAGTGTACCTTAAACTGATATAGGTAAACAATGTATACCAAGATCAGAGGGAAAGGGTCTGTACTGTTTGCTGTCAATGGCTTATAGCTTATTTTTGTTTGGTGTGTCCCTTCAAAATGAAAATTGGATGGTTGCAATACATGTATAAATATGGAGGGTTTACCATTATGATATTGGAATAAATGGAGTAACCACATAAACGTGTTTGAAACTCTATGAACATATTTTGCAAACGTGTTCCTGATCTATGAATTATATTAAATAATAACCGTAAACTTTATATCAATTAGGGATACTATGTGTATGTAGAAAGAAATGGAGTATTAAAATCATGGTTGTGTACAGTGCACCGTTTCCCTGTGGAATATTTATGTTAAACATAATTAATATTTATTAGCAGAACCTTGATATTGGCATATGTACACGGGGATTTCTTGGTATTAGTATAAACTGTAGAATCAGATCTATATTATTCCATAAGCAAACTAAACATATCCTGATCAGACGACTCCTTCAGGGGCCTTCTGATCTGGATTTATTCCGTTTCCAAAAGCGTGAAGGTGTTTCTGTGAAAAAAATGGTTAAATACGGTATACTGTACACACAACTGTGAATTTAACATCCTCAAGGCCACGAAGACAGGTCAGTGATACTATCTGCAAGTAATATGACTGTACAGTGCACCGTGTTTACCTGTTATCCAGCAAACTACAGTGCACGGTGTTTATTTGTTATCCAGCAAACTACGGTGCATCGTGTTTAACCGTTTCCCAGCAAACTACAGTACACGGTGTTTGACCGTTATCCGACAAAAAAGAAAGTATCTGCTTCAACTCTAATATGCTGTATTTTAAACTTACCTCCGACTCCTTAACCATTTCCTCCATGAATATTCATGTAAGAAATAATGACGTCACGAATATTATTTGGATTAATTTGTTATAATAGCACATGGACCTAATAGGAATTTTCAGCCATGACAGAAGCTATATAAGGCTTTATAAGCCGTCTGATCTGGATCTACCCTGTTTGCAAAGGCGTAGAAAATCGTACTTATGGGGTTAATTTAGGAAGTGACTGGCTGACTGACAAACAGCTTGAATCCTGATGAGAAGCCGAGTTACTCGGCGTTTCATCTAGGTCCAAGCTATTTGTAGATTCGCCAATGACAGTTTGTATTGTATTTATTCTATTTGTTTTAAGGCATGGGCGGCCAACTACTGGGCCAAACTCGGGGCACCGAAGGATAAAATAATTGTGGGCATGACATTCTACGGACGCTCGTACGCCTTGGCAAATGCAGGCAACATCGCTGTTGGGGCACCTATAACTGGCCCAGGGCAAGCCGGGAAATATACAAAAATGAGTGGAGTACTGGCGTATTACGAGGTATAACAATATTGAGCAGAATGTAGACTTGCGTTATGGATGTACGGGCCAGAAAAATAAAATTATAGAGCTTAAATGTATCATAATTTTCTTGATATCTTTTCTAGATACTATATGCACTAATTCTTTACGTCACTAATACTGTTGTAAAAATGATGCCATAATGAATATTTATGATAATATATGATTACTAGTACGTCAATTGGATTGGCCATGACACAAAATGTAAAATGAAATCTATATTAATTATACAATGTACATGTATATGCAAACAGAACAGGTTCTCATCCGACGGCTCTAGCAGTAAAATGCGATGCTCGTGACAGCAGGGAATATAACTGACGACGAATGAGTACCATCTGCAATATGTCCACCTTCATGCAAACTCCTTACGATACCTGCTTATTTGTTTAAACCCATTACCTCATAGGCTATTTTTAGATCCAACCTCTTTGAATAAATCTACCGAAAAGGAGCATTAACTAGAGAAAAGGAAAATTTAGTAGTTTGAAACCATTGTGATAAATAGAGCATTTGCTCCTATAGGAGCAAATGCTCTATTTATCACAATGGTTTCACAAAGTGACTTTTACAGAATCGCCAAAAGTCGTCAATATGAGGGAATGGGTTAAAATGCTAATTAGCTGGCATTAATAATTGACAGACACTGCATAATAAATACTATATTATTTCACAGGCAAATAGAGTATTACCTGATTAGACTGATCCAACAGGGCCTGTCAGATCTTGGTCTATTCCATAACGTGTCTCCATCATGTGTGGAGTGTTGTTATGCCGCATCAATAGTTTTGAAATACAGTAAAACCTCTCTTAAGCGACAATGGTCTGATTAAACATAGGCGCTTCATGGCAAGAGTCCTAATGAAAGCTCCTTTGGAACTTTCTGTATGACATTTGTACTGTATACAGTTTCCGCCTGCCCCAAAGTTCCAGAATAACACCGTTTACCATACTGTTTTCAGGTGTGTAAGATGGTGGAGGAGAATGGGGCAACAGAGTACTGGGAAAATGAACAGCACGTACCTTACTACGTCAATGGCAATCTCTGGGTCGCCCAGGACAACGTGCGAAGTGTTACTGAAAAGGTAAGAAACCACACAATGGAAAATAAGAGATATATGTTTTACTACAATGGAAATCGGAGATATATTTTCTCTTTTTTGTGTCATCCTTGATATTGATGCGACTGACATGGTTCATAACACATAATTAACACTATTTATTATTATATTTATATTTTCTTTAATTTTGAAATATGCATGTGTTGTTAACTATTGTCTTGTTGCTCGCCATTGAAATAAATACATGTATATCTATCTATCTACACTGTTTGGTTATTTCGCTAACCTACAACACTGGTGGTCCATTACACAGCACTAAAACAGATGAGAATTGATATCAAAAACATACTAAGAGTAGAACTTAGCAAATACCAAAAAACTATACTTGTTCATTTATTTCATCTGGAACAGAAGCGAGTCACTTTAGTAAACATTTTAACCCTTTCCTTAATATGAACGCCATTCTCCCATTTGACAAACAGAGAAGACCCATAGTCTGCTCTGTTTATTCATTCTATAATATAGATTGGAGGTTACAGTTTCTACCAGAGTCAAAAATCGTGTGTTAATATGCCATTAACCCATTTGCTCCCAGTTGATTCCTCGATGTTTATATATTAGATTAGTCCATTTCTTATCTAAGGGGTACATGACCTAAATTTTCAATTGCGTTTTGATTTATATTGAAATTCCTATCAGCAAACAGTCTAGATTCTGATCAGACGCCGCATTATGCGGCGTCTGATCAGAGTCTACAATGTTTGCCTACGTCCCATATATGGTATCGCGGAAGCAAATGGGTTAAAATATTTAATTAGTATGAAAGATGTTATTATCTCTAGCATGGATATTGAACAGGAAGGGTTAATGCGATACTACAATTAAATTAACCATTTCAGTGCGGGAAACGAGTCACTAATGTCTTAAGAAACAGTGTAGACCCAGACGAGAGGGCTCATAGAGCAGCCCTCCCATCCGGGTCTGCACTGTTTGTCAAGGTAGTTTTTGCTTTAACCCTTTCTTTCATATTGATGCGTCTTTTCGCATTTGCAAATAGAGTAGACCCAGATCAGACGGCTCATATAGGAGCTGTCTGACCAGGAACTGTTCTGTTTGCTGCTTATATTTTCATATTGAGCAGGGAAAGGGTTAAACATCCGCAAATATTCACGGTAGGCTTGACCTGTTTGAATTTGGGAATATTCAATGGTTAAATGTTCATCCATATACAAATGGTTTCAGTTAGGGGATATGATACGGACAAGGGTTTATCATCCGTTGCCCTCATTGCTCTTTCTTTACAAGTAAGTTCAAGTAACTAGTACTCACAAAATTCATCAGTTGATATCTGCTCAATTTTCAGTCCGAGTGGATTAAACAGGAAGGTTTCGGTGGGGGTATGGTTTGGTCACTGGATGCTGACGACTTCCGCGATATATGCACATCTTCTGCGAGAACCTACCCACTCTTAAACGCAATGAAAGACGTGCTCAGTGATGGCACACAGTCCGTAAAAACCACTACGCTCGCCGCCACTACTCCAAAACAGACAACTACAACCAGCTCAGCTGTCCCAGATTTGAAAACATCGCCAGTAGTATCTGTCACATCTTCTACAAAAGCTCCAGCAGTCACTACAAAACAGGCAATGACAGCGGCACCAGGAGTACCCGTCACACCTTCTACAAACTCACAAGGAGTCACTACAAAACAGGCAATGACAGCGGCACCAGGAGTACCCGTCACATCTACTACAAAAGCTCCAGCAGTCACTACAAAACAGGCAATGACAGCGGCACCAGGAGTACCTGTCACACCTTCTACAAAAGCTCCAGCTCCAGCTGTCACTTCAAAACCAGCAATGACGTCTCCACCTGTCACTAACACTGCAGGTAAGAAATTGTATTCTCATGTTACAGACATAACATTGATAATATGTTCTATGTAGTAGTACTCTTAAGGCAGTTACCTGGTCAAACAAAAGTTTCAAATACAGCTTTTGATTTTACATCTAATGTATATTTAAGTGATATGTCATAATGAATATCCAAATTAACCTGATCGTGTTAAACACGGACTGGCTAGCATCGCAAACAGGATGGATTAATATACTCGAGTCCGAAGCGGTGTGACGCACGGAGAACAGTTTCTCAACAGCTTGAACAAATCAGAGGTAAGAATCCATCGCAGCAGAGTTGAAGTGTACACCACGTTTTCAACATAATGAGGGTTAATACATCTGAATAAGAATAACTTTTAATTAGTAGCTTGCATACTCTACTTGGCACTGAAATCGACACGACGTCTGACACTATTAACCCTTTCGCTGCCAAATTATGTCGTCTGCTATAAATTTTCATTTTTTTATTTTCTTCATTTTTTTCTCAAAAACATAGTAACAGTAACAAACAGTTTGGATCCTGATGAGACGCCGAGTTACTCGGCGTCTCATCTGGATCCAAACTGTTTGCATAGGTAATCACAGATCCGGCATTGGCAGCGAAAGGGTTAAATTAAATGTTATTTTCTGAATGCTACTGGAATTTCAATGTCTTTGCACGGAGTATACATAGCATATATTTTTTTCCATTTCAGTTTTCTCTTGTACTTCTCTTCCTGACGGATTCTATTCAGATCCAGGTAATTGTTCCAAATTTTACCGTTGTTTATACGGGAGAACTGTCCACTTCGACTGTGATCCTGGCACAAAGTACAATCAACGTCTAGGCATTTGTGATTGGCCATACAACGTTGTGTGTTAACCCGAAAATTCACACAGAGGTGTTCCGTACCCTGAAGTTTAATGTAATTTAGTTAGCTGAAATATAAAGTTTCCTGTATGAAATAGTTTGTTTCGTTTTTATTGAAATATCCTTTTGACTTTTGTATGTCCTTTATACCGAACCTAAGAATCTTACCTAAGAATGTACGTCTTTCATAGTTGCTTTACCGAAACACATTTGTTGTTTAAAGCATAGGAGCAAATGCTCTATTTATTACAATGGATTCTAAAAAATTCCTTTTCTCTAATTAATGCCCCCTTTCGGTAGATTTATTCAAAGGGGTTGTATCTAAAATAGTCTATGAGGTAATGGGTTAACCCCAGTCATATTTGCAGATCACTGAACTTGAGAGATTTCCCCGGCGTTCGCAAAAAATATTCGGCTCCTGCACGGTTGCCATGCGGTGTATCCCTTTTGCATACTACGGTCGCAGTAACATTTTAAATGAAGAGTTATCTTTATATTGCTGCTGTAACTTTTTACAATTAGGTTGTGTAACAAAAGCGCCAGATTGAAAACACGGACACATTACGGCGGGCACCGCGGGGATTCCTTACAAAACACTAAAGCGATCGCATGGTGGCCGCATGAACACCATACGGTAACCGTGGGCCATCACTTAAAATGCCGTATGGCAGCCGTAGGTTTTCTGTTTCTACAAATTAAAAATACGCCGTATGGAGGCCGTAGCATATATGACCGCTACAGTACACGACGGTAAGAATCCTGCGGTACCCATGGACATGCTGTTGGCTGTAGAAATATTAGACTGTAAGACCGCCGTGGCAAATGTTACTGAGGCATAAATATCATGATGTATGCTTATAGTGTTTGTATGACAAAAGTCTGCAGCGCCAACATGTAATACAATGCTTATAACTAATCCACGGGGACGCATACAACCAAATGATCTTGACCAGCGATAAACCATTTGAATGACGGACACGAATTCAGTGTGTGTGTACGTGCGTACGTGTGTGAGTGCGTACGCGCATGCGTGTGTGCGCGCGCGGTCGTGAGTGTATCTCGTTTGTTTTCTATCAGTGTTTCGGTAGAGGTTGCTTCTTGTCTGTGGCTTTTCCTGCTTAACTTTATTATGTTTTCATTATGTAATGATAATAAATTATATTTATATATAAATATGATTATACAGTTTCTGCTATGACACACAATTCCTGTGTACATACGTTTCTATTATGAGCAAATGAATTGTCATTAAGTCATTATTTCTTTCATAAATATTCACCAGGTTAGGGGTTTAAAGATGTCGAGGGAGGGTGACCCGAGTCTTTTCATGGTGTACATATTTCCGTAAAGGTCGTATGTATCGGAGGAGTTCAGCACAAATATGATTTTATTATATATTTTATATAACGGAGAACACAAAGCACCACAATTCTGTCCAAAAAAAACCCGATTGAATCTGGTGTTTCCTTTCTGACGATATGAACAAGATGGTTATTCATCTGTAAAAATGAAATAACAAACAAAGGTGTCTCGCACTTGTGGGCATAGAAATCAACCTTGGAGTGATACAGTTTATATTAATATGAATTAGCTAAAACGTCTCACCGACGCAGTTTGGGCAAATTGTGGCTGGGAATTCAGCTATAGAGTCCCACTTCGAGGTTCTCTTCATTACCTAACACTTAACCTGTTGAATATTCAAGTATGAAAATAATGACATCATGAACGTGAAAACAGAACTATTTGGCCATGACCGAAACGGAAAAAAACATATACGTGTACTTGTATACATTATACCACTAGCAAACAGAGCAAACATTCAAAATGTAAAGATCCATATACATGTAACCCATTTGCTCCCGCGATCCCATATATAGGACATAGGCAAACAGTGAAGACTCTGATCAGACGCCGCATAATGCAGCGTCTGATCAGAGTCTACACTGTTTGCTGATAGGGATTTCAATATATAACAAAACGAAACTGAAAATTTAGGCCAGGTACCCCTTAGATAAAAAAATAGACTAATTCAATATATAAACATGGAATAATCCACTGGGCGCAGATGGGTTAACTTGTTACTGATTTTACCTTTTCTTGTCAAAGTGTAGGCTAATCATAGGCGGCGAGTGTGTCTTTCTGTACCAATATTCCTCGTTGTAAACCTTTACTCCGTCAATTTTCATGTAAGAAATAATGACATTATGAACGTTTTAACCATTCGCTTGCTATTCACGTCAATATACCTACCTGTAAATAGTGAAGACCCAGATGAGACAGCTCCAGCATGAACTGTCTCATCAGGGTCTGCACTATTTACAAGTAGATTGTGCAACCAGTGCACTCCGAAGCAGTGATTGCACAGCGAAATACTTGTGCACAGTGAAGATATATGTAATTATACAACAGGGTATGGGTAAAACGGCTGCGAGTTAATTAAAGGCTGCGAGTGTGTCTTTCTGTACCAAGATTCCTCTGTGTAAACCTTTACTCCATCAATATTCATGTAAGAAATAATGACATTATGAATATTAATTACAGTTAATGTTATAATAGCACATAGCCATTACGGAAACTGCAGGATCGATATCTATATTGTAACATAAGTAAACAGAGCAGACCCAACATGAACCGTCTGAACGGGGTCTACTCTGTTTGCAAAGGCGTAGAAAAGCATATTAATGGAGGAAACGGTTACTTTTATTATCGCGTAATTGACGCCCATTCTTAGCTTCCTCAAACTAACATATATCTGATCACGGTCGGTGCTATCTAAAATGTCAACGTTCAATCATTCTATTACTGAGGGCCAGTTATGGGCAAAATTCGAAAATGTTAATCCTCGCTCTGAGTTCAACGCACCCCAGCATGCTTTTCACATCGTCAGTCCGATATCATTGTTTGTGATATAGTACAGGTTCATAAACTATAAAGGGAGCTACATAGGGCAGCTCACAAATCTACACATGAAATTGGTCTTAACCTTTTAGGCTTTGTGTCCTAAAATTGCTTTTGGACGTTTGTAGTAATACCATGGCTCATTTGGATTGGACTAATTGGATTACCGCACTGTCAATAAATATCCATGTAATATGTGTAGGCTATGAAACGAATTACTGCTATTGTATTCATATGTCTTATTTATTGGACGTTATAGGGACATTTACCAATATGCACCTAACGACTGTACGAGAAAAAGCAAATTGACGCTTTCCGAATACTGACGCTGAAGGTGTTTGTATCACACGCTAATTAATGGACGCTTTTTTTTTTTAAATTTTGGCTGCCAGTAATGTCGCATCTGTGATAACTGTGCACACATATTGTATCCAGATGAAAGGTAGAGTGACACAACGTCTCATCAGGATCTTACTGTGGTAATGAAGTTCAGCGAAAGTTGGAGGACACTAAACTAAGGTAATTGTATTAGAACACACAATTATCAGACGGCAGTATTTGACAGCGAACGAGTTAATAATCTTTGCTAACAGTCTAGACCCACATGTGACTACAAAGGTGTCTCGCCTGCTCGGCTTTGTTTTATTACTTAGCCTTTTTAGTACACATCTAAGAAATAATGACATCATTACTATTTAATAACTGAAGTTTTATAATGTAAAATGTTCAAGGGAATATATTGCATGGACACAAACTGTAGAATCAGACCGATTTTATGCCATAAACAAACATGGCAGACCCTGCTTTAACATATTTGCTCCCACGATCCCATATATGGGACGTAGGCAAACAGTGTAGACTCTGATCAGACGCCGCATAATGCGGCGTCTGATCAGAGTCTACACTGTTCGCTGATAGGAATTTAAATGTAAAACAAAACGAAATTGAAAATTTAGGCCAGGTACCCATTCGATAAAAAATGGACTAATCTAATAAAATAAACATGGAAGAATCCACTGGGAGCAAATGGGTTGATATGAGGGAAAGGGTTACCAACAAACATATCTCAATGATTTCATTTTTCAAAGACGAAAATTGCTTATCTGCATTCCTACAATGTAATACACTTACTGATTCATACAAGATGTGCATGTGGTATAAGTATATGTATAAATCATACGGAAAAACACTGTCGCAAGAACAGCACCATGACAATAAAGAACAGTAAGGAAATGCGTTTGCCTATCAAAAGACAATAAAAAGACAAACGCAAACTTCAAGTACATGCATGTTCGATCGCTACTACTGAACTACAATCTCTCGTGGGAAAATCAAATTGAAGCTATCATCAATAAGTTCCGTAATTATCACTGTTTGATTAGCTTGTTTGTTCTTTCTCTGTTATTCCAAATATATATATACAGTTGAACGTCGATAACTCGAACTTCAAGGGACCGTACAAATAAGTTCGAGGTAAGTGAGTTCGAGTTATCCGATTTCTAATCAATTTCTCAAGACCACAGCTGAATACAGGTTTAAAGTAATGCCTAAAGCTCCTTTAGGGTAAAAACCCTGTATCTATTTACCATTAATAAAATTCAGCTAATAACTAATCATGATGTAAATATTTCTTAAATGCATATTGAACAGGTAAAGGGTTAAATCAATCTGAAAAAAAAAATTGTCACTTCCACATTTTGTCGTCTACAAATTTGTTGTCTTCTTCAATGTTTATATTTAATTTTTCCATGTTTCCGAAATACAAAATTACAGCATCAAATAGTTAAAATCATCACGAAACCATCAAATTACTCGGCAACTGCTTTTAAAGCTTATCGCAGATCACATATTCTCCATACCAACAAAACAGTTAAACTATAGAAAAAATGAACATACATATAAGCAATAATAACATCATGGATATTTTGAAAAGTTGAAAATTTATAATGGCATAAAAGCACATGACTTATTAACTATGGCAGACATTTCTATAGTTCCATTAGCAAACAGAATGGACTCTACCGGAACAGTATTATTTGAATTAGTTCACATTGTTTGTAAAAGCGCCAGAAGGCGTCTCTATTAAATAAAACTACATGTATGGGTCATGCAGGACATACCATATACAAAACACACAGCTTCCCAAACAGCACCATGACAAAAACAACAAATGTACATGCATATCAAAAGACACGAAGAGACGCACAAAGACCTAACAAACGAACAATATGGGGAAGATGGAAGTACCGCCTTGGAACGGTCATCGACAATAGTCACTGGGGATTTAAACCGGTTTCGGGGCGCCCAACCTCACACTTGTTCCATCCCCACCCTACAAGACAAACAGTGTAAACTGGAACTATCACTAAAGGTGATGAATACCACCCTCCCCCGCACGGCAGCTTTGATTGCAAAACCAAGTTTGTCACACAAACTACCCATTATAACAGGACCAAAAACACAAAAATACCCAAAGTTCAAGGGAGATAATTGTGTAATGCCTGCAACTAGACATATGAAAACTGTATCTTGCATATCTGCTATTCGTAGTTATGAAGTATGGCAAGTATCAATTAAATAACTTTTCAATTGCAGGAGGTGTTTGCGACATCAATTCCTCATGTTTCATGGCAAAATGACAAAAATACTCAAAGTTCAAGGGGAGATAATTCAGCAATGCCCAACGCTAACCACATAAAAATTGCGTTTTGCACATTCTCCATTCGTGGTTATTATGTATATCAAATATAAATTCAATAGGTTTAAAATTGAATGAGAAGTTTGCGACACCAACAACCCATGGTTTATGCCAAAATAATAATAAAAAAAAAAAAAAAATCAAGGGGAAATAATTCTGCAATGCGCAGCTCTAAACAAATTAAAATTGTGTCATGCACATCTACTATTCATGGTTATTATTTATACCAAATATACACTGAAGGAGGAATTCGTGACACTAACTTCCTCTGTTTCATGCAAAAATGGCAAAATACTCAAAGTTCAAGGGGAATGCCCAGCGCTGAAGACACGAAAATTGCGTCTTGTGCATCTACCATTCGTGGTTATTACATAATTCAAATATAAACTGAATAACTTTAAAGCTGAAGGAGGAGTTAGCGACACAAACTACCCATGTTCAAATGCGGACCGACCGACCGACCGACCGACCGCCCGACCGACCGACCACCTGACCGGCCGACCGCCGGACAGGGTGATTCCAGTATACCCCCTCAAACAAGTTTGCGGGGGTATAATAAGCGTATATCCTCTCCGACTAATCAACAACAACAGCAATGGCAATATAATAAATGTTAAGAGAATAAGTAAAGATCGGTTGTTGCTTAAAGTAACACTAAACATATGAATAAATCCCAAGTGAGCTATTTACATACCCTTTCTCCCTTCATAATGTAAACACATTCTGCCTTAACTTTATACCTTAAAAATATTCATCTAACCCTTAACTCCATAAATACACCTTTCTACCCCCTTTCCATACTGAGAAGACCCAGATCAGACGGCTCCTATAAAGACATCTGATCAGAGTTTAATCTGTTTGCTTATGATTTAATATAGATATGATTCTAAGGTGTCTGTCATGGCCATAAATTGAGGTGTCCATGCGTGAGTTATAACAATTAATTTAGTTAATATTCATGACGTCGCTAGTTCTTATATGAATATTCATGGATTAAGGGGTTAACCCTTTCCCTGTTTGATATTCATGTAAGACATAATGCCATCATGAACATTTACTAACTGAACTTTATAATGTAAACCATTCAAGGACATTTTCACTTTGACAAAAGCTGCAGAATCAGATCTATATCATGTCAAAAGCAAACAGAACAGACCCTGATCAGAAGACCCCTATGGAGCCGTCTGATCTGGGACTACTATGTTTGCAAATGCGTCAAAACACATGAGGGAAAGTGTTAAGACCATTCTCATTTGGTAAAACGATAAAATCAAAGCATGTAAAATTATCAGTATTCAGTAAACGAACAACCTAATGTCAAGCAGATTTATCTTATCATTTACGCATCTTTCGGTATCTAGACTGGGTTGTCACATTCTTGCCCAACACTGCAAGGGGTGCTTTTGAATAGACTGAACAATTCCTTCATGCTGCTGAAGATGCAATTATCACCTAAATACTAAATATGGCAGTAGAAATACTTTTCTATCAGTCCAGTCTATTAGTACAGAGGTAGACACAATTTCACAATTCTACGAAACTAGTCAAAACAAGAAAACATGTTTGGGGTTACAGGTGGGCATGTGACATACAATCAGTAAGATAAGCGTTAGGTGAATCAAGGGAAAAGTGGTGACATGGATACATTACGCCACAATGTCGAATCAGCACTTTTTCATAGTATATAAATACAACCGTTCAAATTAAAAACCCGCAGAACTTGAACCATCTAAAGCACGCGTTGTTAAAAGTGTGACTTGAACATGTATCTTAAAGAATTGGTTTGCGTTGCCATTCTTGGTTTAATACTTCAAACATCAACAGGTACGAACTATTTGTTTTTGTTTCTTGCTTCAAGAAACTCTTTATTAGTGAATTTATTTTTCAATCTTTTAACGAAATATTAATGGTAGTTATTTTTCATTCTGATAAAAAACAAAGCTCCAAATCTGTTTCTTTAACTGAAAGTCTCTGCTTACAACACATTAACCATTTCCTTCATGTAAACGTTTTTTCACGAGATTTCAAACAGAGTAGACCAAGATCAGACATCTCCTATTAGAGCTATCGTATGATCATGGTCTGCTCTGTTTGCTAATGGAATTTGAAAGATCTGTTTCTTTACTTTCTCAAATAGTTATAATGTCCCACCTTCCATATTTCATTATAACTATTTTGTCGATGAATATTCAGTAGGTATTGACATTTGGAATAAACACAGAGCAGGGAAAGGGTTAACAAAGCCTAAATTTACATAAATAGTTTGTTGATATGCTCTCCAAAACCCATTCGAATAAACACTGAAAATAATAAAAATATAAGTATGAGTCATACAGGAAAGACCAAAAATAACAAAACTATAAGTATATGCCGGAAACACCACATACAAAACACACATCCGCCCGAACAGCACTACAACAAGAAAACACAGCAAATGTACAGTACTTTAAAAACACAAAGAGACGCACAAAGACAAAACAAACAAACAATAGGGGGAAGAAGGAAGTACCGCCTTGGTTTAGGGGCGCACAACCTCACACTTATCCATCTCCACCCTAAAAGGCAAACAGTGTTTGGTATGGAATATTCCCGATGTTATTCGTCGAAGTTTTAGTTTTATAACTCCTCGATATATAGGCCGATAACATTTTGTTGTACAACAAATTTGATAAGTATCTACGAAAAAGCTTTATTTTAAATCATAGAGGCATTTTTCGATATAAATTCAAATTGACAATCGTCATAAGAGTGACTGAACATAACAATTACCATGTTTTATTGGCTGCGGCAGCCAATTTTTTAGAGGTTTAAAAAGTCCTTATGCGTTTCTGTGGGATTAGTTTTTATTTAAATGTTTGGTAGAAAATTCCAAGTAGAGTTTATTTTTGTTTGCCTGCTATTTACTGCATTGTAATATATGTTTCAGCGGTTGCACATATTTTTGTCGGAGTTTTTTTCCACAACGTTTAAACTGCTAAATAGCCAATGTTAGTTTCCGTCTTCCAAACAGTGTTTCCGTCTCTTTTTTAATAACTATGGGTTACTGTGAGACAAGCTTTTATTTATATACATTCATTTATTTTGATTCATACATTTTTCTCAGCGGGTGCACATATTTGTGTAGAGGTTATTTGTTTCTTTTCTGCCAGTGAAAATGCTAGTGTATTAGGTATAAATGATTTAAAAGCACATCGCCAATTATAGCAGTCAGCGTGGTCGAAGGGTTATAACTGTGGCCTACGAAATGTGAGGTCGTGGGTTCGATCCTCTGTGGAAGCTTAATTTGTTTCTCTCATTTTTTTGTTAGCACCCTTAGTTTACGTGCTGTTGGTTTAAAAAGAATTTTGTACAACAATATTGTAAAAATATAAGTCCTTTGTTTGAATTTTGTTTTTGGTAAAGTTATTTAGCTGAGACCTTTTACTCGTGGTTTTGTTGACCGTTTTGAATATTTCACCATTGTGCATGAATACCATTGATCTGTGGCGTAATGTGTATTATTGGTGTCATACACAGGTATTATGCATCATGGCTCATTAAAACATTCCCCCGTTTCTGCTGTTAATTTATACATTACAGTCGTGTTTTCCCAATGTATCTGTTAATTAAAACTACTAAACAATATTGCTCCCTCTTTTTCTTCTATCCTGCTTAAAGACATGTTACGCAGCCATTTTACGCTTGCGTAAAACCTTGCTTGTGACATTATTGAAAAAAAGACGTTCATTGTATGGACTATCATTTTAAAGTATTACATGGTTTCCGTATGAACGCCTGTAAGTATTGTATAAAGAGCCAACAAATGAATGTACGTTTTGAAATATCATTATACTAAATTACTAGATCAATAGGGTCAGAATCTCAACATAAATAATTGACCTTACAAATAATAAACACGTGTCTGAATAACGATTCTAATTTTCATGTGGATGACTGGATAAGCCACGTTGACGATCAAACATATCGGATATTGGGCTGTTGTATCAATCTATCTTTCATTATCATAAACCTTCGCTTGCTGAATTTTGAAATACATTTCTCCTTCTTTACCCATGTCCTGTTGTATAATTACATATACCTTCACTGTGTACAAGTATTTCGCTGTGCAATCACTGCTACGGAGTGCATTGGTTGCACAATCAATTTGTAAATAGTGCAGACCCTGATGAGACAGCTCCTGCAGGAGCTGTCTCATCTGGGTCTTCACTATTTACAGGTACGTATATTGACGTGAATAGCAAGCGAAGGGATAATTCCATGGCGCAAAATACAATGGCTGCAAACAATGTTGTCTGCTTTAAATTTCAGAATGGAAATTCCTTCATTTTCTTCTCTAAACCGTAAGTGGTCCTTCAAATGGTTTGGATCCTGATGAGATAACACATTACCTGACGTCTCATCTGAATTCACGCTGATTTAAAGGTAATCACAGATAAAAAAAAAACCAGACAAAAAACAAGCCATGTGACTCGCCTTCGGGCTACTTCGGCGATTGAAAGAGTTTGACGAACATGCATATCTGATATCGGTTCGCCATAATAATCTATCTATCTACCACTATCATAATTCTGTGGCACGCAGTGATTTTTGTCTGCTAACACTTACGTTTGCGTTAAGTTTCAAAATGGAATTTTCTTTATTTTCTTGTCTGAAGTCATACGTTGTTTATCGTACAGTTTGGATCCAGATGAAACACAGAGTTACTCGTCGTCTCATCTGAATCCAAACTATTTGTAAAGATAATCACAGAAATCCCATCATACCTTTACAGCAAGCCAAGTGAGTTGCGGCGAATTCGGCGGTGAACGAGTTAGTTTCTGGAATATTAAAATATATCTTTTTAGATTATTGAATTCTATTTTATTTCGGCTAAATAAAATGCACCAAACTCACTTTATACGAGGCAAAAACGATAGTAAAGTTTCCCTACGTGCTTTGTTAGGGACCTTTGTACTTTAACACTTAACACTTTGTCGTCTATTTAATTGTCTTTCAAAACAATAAAAGCATAGGTAAGCTCATATCTACCATTTGCTCAAAGGCCGATCTGGTACAATTTGATATACAGTTGAACGTCGATATCTCGAACTCGGATAACGCGAACTACAGGACAACTTGAACTAAACGTTCAGTCCTTCCAAAACTGACAATATAGAATTGCTCTAAAATGTATTACTACGCATATCTAGAAACACGTATGACAGCTTAATGCAGTTCTAAAATAATGCTGAAAGCTCCTGTAGGAGCTTTCAGCATTACTTTAGACCTGCATTAAGCTGTGAACGCAAGAAATTATCCAGCTCAGAAACGGATAATTCGAACTTCTGTTAACTCGAACTAATTTGTGTTGTCCCTTGAAGTTCGAGATATCGAAGTTGAACTGTACTTTCGATTCGTAAGGGAACCTCATCTATATCAACAGTGTTTACAAATATCAGTCAGTTTACGATCAACATGATTCTGGAGAGTAATTGTAGATAAGTTCTGAAGTAAAAGATCCTTCGAAGACAAACGTAGCAATAGGAAAAGAGAACAATACAGTCTAGGCAGTTACGAAAAGTGCACCGGCTTAAGCGGTATTCAATTCAAAACTAATAACATGGAAACTAACGATCCCGAAGGATCAGAAAATTTAATAGTTTTCATGAATGTACTGAATTTGATATTCTGTTTCATTTTGCATAGGTTTTGCACTGCTACGTTTTGTTGATGGTTCACAGTATTTTACATTACAATACAGTTGATTATGTATGAAAATATTAACTCTTGACTCCATGAATATTCCTGTAATAAATGATTTAACATCATGAATGTTAAATTCATTTTAATAATGGCATATATTTGGGAATATAATCAGACATTGTGGCCATGACAGAAACTGAAGAATCATATCTGTATTATTTCATAAGCAAACAGAGCAGACCCTGATCAGACGGCTCATATAGGAGCCGTCCAATATGGGTCTATTCGGTTTTCATGAAAAAGCATTTATATGAGGTGTAGAAAGGCGTATTTATGGAGTAAATTGTTCATGAAATAAGGCAAACGTATTGTTCCTTTGGACAATACTAACCAAACACGGTCGTTTGGTAATATATAATTCATTAAAATTAGTGATATATTGATATACACAATCAGTTGTTCAGTATACATAAAAATTTCACGGACGATTGTTACAATCTTCAAAACTTCAGATTTCAAACCACAAGCGTCTGACATAAACCTAAATCTTTGACAAAAATCCAACAAAGAATGGAAAAGTAGTAAAGTCAAGCAGGCAAATTCTGAAGGGAGGTGATCCCCCGAGAGCAAACATTGCAACACAAAAAGAGAAAATTGCAGACTCGGTTTTATTGAGTCTGTTCACGAACAGTAATTGAAAGTGCAACACTGCTCACGCCCCTAGCACCGACTTAAGCGGTATTCAATTTTCAGAACAAGAAGTACTGAAATTCATGATCTCGAAGGATCAGAAGGTATAACAACACTGAGAATGAAGTACGGGGCGAGGTTTTACGGCCGCCACACAAGCACTTAACACCTGCTGTTGTGAAGATCATAAATTCTGAAGGGAGGTGATCCCCCGAGAGCAAAAATTGCAACACAAAAAGAGAAAATTGCAGACTCGGTTTTATTGAGTCTGTTCATGAACAGTAATTGAAAAGCCACATACAAGACGCAACCACCACCAAAAACACCGATAGACAGCATGACACACATACACACACAGAATCACACACCCAAACGCACACTCACACACGAGAGGAACACAGAAAACACCAACAGACACACAAGAACCAGAGACAAACACTCCACACATGAACAAAATCACAAGCACAAAGACGCAACAAAAGGAAGGGTGACAAAGAGAGTACCGCCTTGGCACGGTCAGTAGCAAAACACCACTGAGGGTTTAAACCGGGTTACGGACGTCCTAACCTCACACTTCTCTCAAAGTCACCCTAGCTTTACAAATAATGTAAATAAAGGTATCCCCGCCGGACTAACCCACAACATAGACGACGGTGAACACAGGACAACATGTAAAACATAGCATAATAACTGTGACAATCCGTCAAATATGTACTCAATGACTTTGCTGAAGTCAGAGCACCTGCAGGTAAGCCGTTACGGGCACGACAGGGAAAAAGTAATACATGAGTCTGTTAAGCTCATCCCGTATCCGAGTTTAAGAGTATACCATCATAGAGTACTACCCTCGGCCTGTCATCGCGCAAGCAAAGAGGGAAGCGTAGCTACCGACTGTAAAAGGGTCGATAACCAAACATGCAGTGCGTTGCAATATAATAGGATCATAACCTTTCTTCTTAAATGTTTTAATGCGTTTTATAAACAAATCATGAAAATGGATATGATCCCGAATTTTCCTAAGTTTGTAGATAACATCCCCATAAAAACCTGGTTGATAAATGCATTGTTGCAGTAACGTCCGTAGATTGCAATTATATTTACTAATGAGTGGTAAATTTCGGTAATAAAATTTAGAAAACGTTTTCCGAAGTTTGTGATATCTGTAACATTGCTTAAGAAGTTTATCAGTTATAACTAAATTACGACTGTTAAAATCTTCAAGCAAAGAACAGGCTCGGGCAAACCGAATAAGTTGAAAAATATAAATATGGAAAAATAGTCAAACAGAGAGAGCCACACACGAAATGACACCGCACTAAACACCATCAAACAAGAAACGGTAAAGCCACAAGACAAAACATAACAGGACTCATATCAAGACGAAAAACATTAAACATTAAGCATATTAAACAACAAAATAGACCATAGGCTGAAAGCAGGAGTACCGCCTTGGAACGGCCAGTAACCAAAATATGCTACTGGGGGACTTAAACCTGGTTTACGGGTACCCAACCTCGTCCTTATCCCACTTTCACCAAAGTCAAAATGTAAATAAAATTCCTCCTCCAGACAACTACACAACATGCATAACGATGTCTCAAATGAAATGATTTGAAAATAAACGTTAGAGGTAAACAAGCGACGTCATCATTTAAACCCCATAAGATGTAGAACGGGGCACATCTCCATCTAGAAAAGGATAATTAACAATTATAAAATTAAAATCTTCTTTTATCGTATATTTTGGACGAAACTTTATCATTTGTAATTGAAAGATTCAAATCTCAAAACGAAGCTATAATGTTAGACTGATTTGCTTTGTTTAAAGACAGTTCTTTTGGGTAAATTGAAGAAATCATAATTTCAAAATAAGGATTATCTAAATTCAAAATATCGTCTAAATACCTTGAAGTTTTATTAAAAGCATTAACAATATCGGCCTGTGTATCAGGTTTTAAGCTAAGTATAAAATTCCTCTCATAGCAATACAAAAACAAATCTGCAACAAGAGGGGCACAATTTGTACCCGTGAGTATACCAACCACTTTACGATATATGGTACCCCATAACGCACAAATATATTATCTAACAGAAAGGTAAGAGATCTACAAACATCAAGGCAAGTCCACATTGTGTAATGTTCAACTTCTGAATTCGAAAAGAATGAACGTTGAACATTACAAGCAATGAACATTTTGTTTTCTCTGGCAAAGTTTTTTTCTATTAATTTAATCAGTTTATCCCTTATAAGATGGTGAGGTAGAGTAGTATAGAGTGTAGAGAAATCATAAGAGCTCAGTGAAGAAATGTTAACAAAGAAGTTTGAACGTTGCATTAAAAACAAATGCAATGTCATCAGTTTGCTTATCAAAATCCGTTACTTGTCAATTAGAATATTATAGGGTTTTTCAAAATTGAAAACACTTGGTTAGACCTCTTGACTGGTGTATAATAATTCGAATATTACAGCTGCTCCTCAGCAAGCTTCTACGACATTGATGAAGGTTATCCAAAGCTCGGCCGTTCCAGATTTGACAACAGCAGTATCTGTAACACCTTCTACAAAACCCACAGCAATCACTACAAAACAGCCAACGACAGCGGCGCAAACTGTATCTGTCACACCTTCTACATGGGTTCCAGTAGTCACTACAAAACAGCAAATGACAGCGGCGCCAACAGTATCTGTCACACCTTATACAAAAGCTCCAATAGTCACTACAAAACAGGCAATGACAGCGGTGCCAACAGTATCTGTCACACCTTCTACATGGGTTCCAGTAGTCACTACAAAACAGCAAATGACAGCGGCGCCAACAGTATCTGTCACACCTTCTACAAAAGCTCCAGCAGTCACTACAAAACAGGCAATGACAGCGGCGCCAACAGTATCTGTTACACCTTCTACAAAAGCTCCAATAGTCACTACAAAACAGGCAATGACAGCGACGCCAGCAGTATCTGCAAATAGTTCTACAAAAGCTCCAGCAATCACTACAAAACAGCAAATGACAGCGGCGCCAACAGTATCTGTCACACCTTCTACAAAAGCTCCAGCAGTCACTACAAAACAGGCATTTACAGCGGCGCCAACAGTATCTGTTACACCTTCTACAAAAGCTCCAGCAATCACTACAAAACATGCAGTGACAGCGGTGCCAACAGTATCTGTCACACCTTCTACAAAAGCTTCAGCAATCACTACAAAACAGCAAATGACAGCTGCGCCAACAGTATCTGTCACACCTTCTACAAAAGCTCCAGCAGTCACTACAAAACAGGCATTTACAGCGGCGCCAACAGTATATGTTACACCTTCTACAAAAGCTCCAGCAATAACTACAAAACATGCAGTGACAGCGGCACCAACAACATCTGTCACGCCTTCTAAAACCACAGGTAAGAAATTGTATTCTCATGTTCCAGGCATAATATTAAGTGATAGTACTTACTCTGTAGTAATATACTCAAAGCAGTTATCTGGGCATACACAACTATCAAATGCAACTTTTGATTTGACAGTTTATCGTATATTTAAGTGATATGTTATAATGAATATCCAAACTAACTTGTCTCGTATTAAACACGGCCTGGCTAGCATTTGAAAAGAGGTTGGATTATCATACTCGAGTCCAAAGCACGGACATCAGTGTCTAAGTTTGAATAAAATAAGAAGTACGAAAACCATTACAACAGATCAGAGTTGAAGTGCTTATCACTTTTTACAGCATAACGAGGACTAATAAATCTAAATACGAATAACTTTGAATTAGTGTTTTCATGCTCTGTCAGGCACTGGAAACGACCCGAAGTCTGATCTGACACTATTGAAGTAAATGCTATTTCTCAATGCCACTAGTATTTCACTGCCTGTGCACGGAATATACATAGCATATACTTTTTCCATTTCAGTTTTCTCTTGTACTTCTCATCGTGAAGGATTCTTTCCAGATCCAAATGATTGTTCTAAATTCTACCGTTGTACGTACGGGAAACCTGTCCACTTCAACTGTGATCCTGGTACGATGTACAATCATCAACTAGGCCTTTGTGATTGGCCGTCCAACGTTGTGTGTTAACGTGAAAAGTTCAAACTGGGATGCTTTGTTCCCCGCAGTGTAATATTATCTATTGAGCTGAAATATAAGGTTTCCCGTATGATATAATTTGTTTCGTGATTTTTGCAATATTCTTTTGACTTTTGTATGTTCTTTATACCGAACCTAAGAATTTACGTCTTTCAATTTTACTCTACCGAAATGAGTTTGTATTTCATAGCATAATGTGTACTTAAGCAGCAGTAACATGGACGTGTTCAACCATATGATCACGCTCTACGAGTATAAATTTGAATGTGGGGTACGAATGAACCGTCAACCAACCTAGACCAGAGGACTCCTATATGAGCCCTCTGACCAGACCATGCACTATGTCATTCAAATCCTCCAGCAAGTTTAACCCTTTCCCTCATATTGACGGCTTTTGACGAAAACGTTGTGAAACCATTGTGATAAATAGAGCATTTGCTCCTATAGGAGCAAATGCTATATTTATCACAATGTCTTCAAACTACAAAATTCTAAAACAAATCATATTCTCTGGTTAATGGTCCTTTTCGGTAGACTTATTCAAAGAGGTTGTATCTAAAAATAGCCTATGAGGTAATGGGTTAAACCGTTCATTCTGAGTGGACTCTACAGTTAACAGGGAGAATGGTAAGACTAAAAGTTCAGCGTCAATTATCAGATTGTTTCAAACTAGTGCTGGATAGAGTACCGCTAAGACCAACTGGAATATCAGACTATCAAACAAACGTAATGACTTCCATCAGACTGATTCGAAAACTACTATCAGAGGGAGGCCCTTGATCAAACTTTGCAATGAACTCTTCACTCGTTCATCAAACATGTCATCATCGGTACATGTGATTTTCATTGGCATGCATTGTCGTCTGATTCACTTTTCATATTTGAATTGTCTTCCCGTTTGTTGTTGGTTTTGTTTTTGAGAAGAAAAGTACACCCATAACAACAGCATTAAATAGTTTGGATCCTGATGAGATCACGAGTGGCTCTCCCTGTTTGACTATTTTTCCATATTTACTCGGTTTCTCATCTGAATCCAATTTGTGTGCAAAGGTGACAACATATTAACACAGTCATGCATCTAGGTTTTTCTTCCACATGTATTTGCTTTGGAAATTAGAATTCCGTTTACACGGCGTGTTAGTTGACGTCTTATTTGTAGTTATTGATTTTTCTTCGATATACCATAGAGGAATGTAGAGTTCTAGGAAAACCAGATTTTTTTTTATTTACAGATTACATCTAAAATCTGACACCTTCGGACACACATACACACACATATACACACAAACACACACACATACACACAAACACACACACACACACACACACACACACACACACACACACACACACACACACACACACACACACACACACACACACACACACACACACACACACACACACACACACACACACACACACACACACACACACACACACACACACACACACACACACACACACACACACACACACACACACACACACACACACACACACACACACACACACACACACACACACACACACACACACACACACACACACACACACACACACACACACACACACACACACACACACACACACACACACACACACACACACATACACACAAACACACACACATACACACACACTCGTGTGTATGTGTGAGGCTTTTCCTGATTGACTTTCCTATATTTTCATTATATAAGGATAACACATTATATTAAATATATATATCTGATCATATAGTTTCTGCCATGACACACAATTCCAGTGTGTATTTACTGTTATTATGTATTATAAATTGAGCTAATGAATAGTCATTAAGTCATTGGTTCTTTCAGTTATATTCATCAGGTAATAAGGTATAAGGGGTTACAGGCGTCGGGAGAGGTCGACACAGGATGTTCTTTTATACCGCTCTTGTCAAAATGATAGCAGCTGAAAGTATTTCCTTGGTGTACATCTTTTTGTAAAGGTCCTTCATTTGTGAAAGTTTGAAATGAATCCGATCATAGGTGTCATAGGCTTTCAAAACAAATATTTTTTTTTTTTCGCGCCTTCGTGCCTATTTGGGCTTGCGGAATCATTTCTGTAGCGTTGAGTTACCTTTAACATTTACTTGTTTAAACGATGTAAATATTATGTACTGGCATAACAAACAAATGTTTATTTTTACTTCAATACTTCTGATATGTTATTCACACTCTTTAAATCAAAATACAAATACAAAATTTAGTTAATGTCATCCGACTATAAATAAAATTTGTATTTGTATTTTGACTTTAAGAATACATCAGAAGTAATGAAATACAAATAAGCATTTGTTTGTTATTATTGCATTAAAAGAAATTAATGCATTATTGATATTAAAAAGCTGATCCTTTCGAATGTCCGGTACAATAGGCTTGCCTAAAGGTCTAGGAAAGTATTACACTTTTTACAGTAAATGCACAGTCCAGTGTGCAGTTTTTGGTTTAATGCGGATTTATTGCCAGTTTGGCTATAATGTATATTTGCTTTGGCCCAATTAAGAGTAAAACTCCTATATATTACGGTGTATAAATGAATGTTTTAGTTGATTATCGACTTGAAGCCAATCACAAGGTCAGAGACCGAGTCTGTTGCACCGAAATACGGCGACGCGAAGGAGTCCGTCTATTAGTACGTATGCACATACTAATCACATTCTGATGAAAATCACACGCACCTCAATACCTTTTCCGCCCAATATTTACAGAATGTCTATTTATTAACATTTAAAGAAACCTATCTGTATGTTAGAACTTTCTATTAGTTTTAAAGTATTAATTTATTAAATTTAAGTACGTTATTGTATAAAATGAGAAAAAATGCAGCACTTGTAAAATTAGAATTCGACCTTGCTTAGTGCCACGTATAGCATTTTAAACCATTTTCCTTTTCACAGTTCAACTCAAGATTTGTTGCAAATAGGTATGATATATTAACTTTGAAGCTTAATATATGAACGCGATTTTACAATAGAAATGATACTATTAATTTCTAAAATTTTATAATGACTGATCCACCAATAATTAATTAAAATAACTTATAAAAACGTGCTTATTATCTATCAAAGTACAAAAGTGAGTCATGCAGGAAACACCACATACAGAACAAACACTCGCCCGAACAGCAACACAAGGAAACAGCAAATGTACATAACTATAAAAACAAGAGACGCAGAAAGACAAAACAAACATACAATAGGAGGAAGATGGAAGTACCGCCTTGGAACGGTCAGTGACAAAAGTCACTGGGGGGTTAAACCGGTTTATGGGCACCCAACCTCACACTTATTCCATCCCCACCCTAAAAGACAAACAGTGAAAAATAAACGCATCCCCTCTCCGACTAATCTACAACAACCGCGACGGCAAATACAGTGGTAAAGTGCATGTATAACGAAAACATTTAAGTGAACAATATGTATCCACCTATCGCTAGTGTATTCAATGATTGAGCTGCAAACTGAGTAACTGTAGAAAAGTAATAAAGGGTGCGACAAAAATGAAATAGTACAGATATCCGACGTTCTCCTTCCATTTCTGGATTTAAGAGGTCGCCTTCATAGAGTACTAAAAGTACAAAAATGAGTCATGCAGGAAATACCACATACAGAACAAACACTCGCCCGAACAGCAACACAAGGAAACAGCAAATGTACATGGGTAGAAAAAACAACAAGAGACGCACAAAGACAAAACAAACATTCAAAAGGAGGAAGATGGAAGTACCGCCTTGGAACGGTCAGTGACAAAAGTCACCGGGGGTTTAAACCGGTTTATGGGCGCCCAACCTCACCCTTATTCCATCCCCATCCTAAAAGACAAACAGTGTAAATAAACGTATCCCCTCTCCGACTAATCTACAACAACCGCGACAGCAAATACAGTGGTAAAGTGCATGTATAACAAAAACACATTTAATTGAACATACTGTATCCACCTATCGCTAGTGTACTCAATGATTGAGCTGCAAACAGAGTAACTGTAGAAAAGTAATAAAGGGTACGACAAAAATGAAATAGTACAGATATCCGACGTTCTCCTTCCATTTCTGGATTTAAGAGGTCGCCTTCATAGAGTACTAAACCTAACCTTTCTTGTCGGCGTACATGCAAAGAGGCCAGCGTGATTGCCAACTGTAAAAGGGTTGACAACCAAACATGCAGTATGTTGTAGTACTACAGGATCATATCCCTTTTTAATGTATGTTTTAACATATTTGATGAACAAAGTGAGAAAACGGGGGGTATGTCCAATAATTTTACGAAGTTTGTAAATCACATCACCATAAAATTCAGGATGTGAAATACCGTGTCGCAGAAGCACCTTGAGATTACATTCGTACTTGCCGATAAGCGAGAGATTTCGATAGTAAAATTTAGAGAAAGTTTTTCTTAGTTTATGGTATCTATATCCTTGCTTAAGCAGTTTTTCAGTTAAAATGAGTTTCCGACTGATAAAATCGTCAATAGATGAACAAGCTCTAGCAAAACGAATAAGTTGAGATATATAAACCCCGTAAGATGGAGCACGGGGAACATCCCCGTCAAGATGAGGAAAATTTACAATATTAAAATCAAAATCATCTCTTTTGTCATATATTTTAGAAGAAATCATTCCATTATTAATTTTAAGGTCTAGATCAAGAAACGCTGCATACTTGTCGGACGGGTTAGCTTTATTCAATTTGAGTTCTTTAGGATAAATTGTAGGAATCAGAGCATCAAAGAAAGGGTTATCTAAGTTAAAAATATCATCCAAATATCGACAAGTTTCATTGAAGGCTTGTATAACATCTTCTTGTGATTGAGGATTCAAACGCAACATGAAATCTCTCTCATAGCAGTACAAAAACAAATCTGCGACAAGTGGTGCACAATTCGTACCCATAGGAATACCAATTACCTGACGGTATAGAGCATTCCCATAACGTACAGATATGTTATCCAAAAGAAAAGTTAGTGCTTCGCAAACTTCTGAGCAAGTCCAATTGGTGTAAAATTTCATTTGTTCGTCAGTAAAGAAAGCTTTTTCAGCATTACATACAATTTAAACTACATGTATTTCGGTCTTTGATTCATTTCTTAAATTCACTGTATTATCATTATATTGATGTTTTAAGTATAAATATTTCATTGTTTGATAGGGTGTCTGTAGTAATTCCAACAGCAATATGCTGAGCTAAACCTGTGAATGGTTGCATGATTATATTAAGATAATGCCAATCAGTATATATTTTCATGTAAAAATCTTTCATATGTCCTCATTCATGTTTACACTGTTTCAACAGCAGACGCGTATTTTTATTGAATAGGTTAGTGTAGCACATACGTATCATGATCACTTATATTTTAAGCAATTTTGTTTCACATCAGATTTAAACAAAACCAGTATGGTTGTTCTTTATAATGGCGCCTTTGATGTTTTCATCAATGCTTTTCTAGTTATATCTTGTTATATGACGGGGAAAACGAAGCACCATAGCTCTGTCGAAATGATTGCACCTGAAATTATTTCCTTAACGACGATATGCATAAGAAGATTATTCATTGATGAAAATTTGAAACAAATCCGGATAAATCTGTCTCCCTAATGGGGGCACAGCAATCAATCCTGGAGTGACACAGTTTAAATCCGCGTGAGGTAGCTAAAACTTCTCACCGGCGCGTTTCTGGCACATTGGTGTTGGGAATTCAGCGAGTCAAACTTCTTAAAAAAAAACAACCCCAAAACAAAACAACCTCTTTACCTGACAAACTGTTATCATGAACTCTGCCCCGTACTTCATTCTCAGTGTTTGTACATGTTCTAGTCCTTTGGGATCATTAGTTTTGATGTTATTAGTTTTTAAAATTGGATACTGTTAGGGGGTGTAATGAGTGTTGCACTTTTAATAACTACTCATGAACAGACTCAATAAAGCCGAGTCTGCAATTTTCTACTTTTGCATTGCTACGTTTGCTTTCGAAGGATCTCCCACTTTCAGGATATTTTTATGATGGCATATAAAAACAGAACTGTTTGACCATTACATAAACGGAAAAAGCGTATAGTGAACATGTTTACATTACTCCACTCGCAAACAAAGCAGACCTTGGGTCAGACGTAAGGGTCATTTAGTCTTTATGTTAAGCCTATATTCATTTAAATTGAAAACTGTTTACTTTTCATACTATTGTTGTTATAGTTTACTTTGATCATATTCGATGAGCGTGTCTTTTTGTAAGATCTCCCGATTGCAAATCTCTGTTTAAACATTTACAGCATGAAAATTCATGTAAATGAAAAAGTAGTAAATACACACAAAAAACGCAATCGCCACCAATACACCGGCAGAAAGCAAGCAACATACACACAACCACACACACACGTGTACGCACGCACATAAAACACGAGACGAAAATTACAAACACGAACACACGCACAAGCACAAAGACACAGACACCAAACAAACACAAAAGCAAGGTCGACCAAGAGAGTACTACCGCCTTGGAACGGTCATTGGCAAAATCACCACTGTATGTTTAATCTGGTTCACGGACGTCCTAACCTCACATTTATCTCAAAGTCACCCTAGCTTAACAAATAGTGTAAATCAAGATATCCCCGCCAGACTTCCCCACAACATAGAAAACGGTAAACACAGGACAAAATGTAAAACATAGAATGAAAACAACTGTGAAAGTACGTCAAATATGTACTCAATGACTTTGCTGAAGTCAGAGCAACTGCAGGAAAGCCGTTACGGACACAGTAGAGAAAAGGTAATACATAAGTATAGTAAGCTCAACCCGTTTCTTGGTTTAAGAATATACCATCATAGAGTACTACCTTCGGTCTGTCATCGTGTCAGCAAAGAGGGAAGCCTAGCTACCGACTGTAAAGGGGTCAATAACCAAGCATACACTAGTTGCAATATAATGGAGTCATAACCCAAATGTTTTAATGCGTTAAAAAACAAATCATCAAAAAGGAGCTTGTAGATAACATCACCATATAATTCTGGATGAGAAATACCTTGATATCGTATTACGTTTGAATCTACAATCTCAAGAAGATGCTATAAAAGCCTACAATGACACTTCTCGATATTTGGATGATATTTTTTTTAACTTAGCTAACCCTTTCTTTGATGTTCTGATTCCTACAATTTACCCACAAGAACTCGTATTGAATAAAGCTAACCCTTTCGACACTTATGCAGCTTTTTTTTATCTAGACCTTAAATAGACAATGGAATGTTTTCTTCTTAATGACAAAAGAGATATATTTTGATATTGTAAATTTCTCTCATCTTGACGGAGAATTTCCTCGTGCCCTATCTTACGGGGTTTATATATCTCAACTTATTCGTTTTGCTAGAGCGTGTTCATCTGTTGACGATTTAAAGACGAAATCTCATTTTAACTGAAAAGCAAGGATATAGATAGCATAAACTAAGAAAAACTTTTTCTAAATTTTATTATCGAAATCTCTCACTTATAGGCAAATAAAAATGTAATATCTAGGCTCTCCTGCGACACGGTATTTCACATCTTGAATTTTATGGTGATAGGATTTACAAACTTCGTAAAATTATTTGACATACCTATTTTCTCACTTTGTTCATCAAATGTGCTAAAAATATTATAAAGGGATATGATCCTATTGTACTACAACATACTGCATGTCTGGTTGTCAACTCTTTTACAGTTGGCAATCACGCTGGCCTCTTTGCATGTACGCCGACAAGAAAAGTTACACCTTTATTCTATGAAAGCGACCTCTACAATCCGGAAACGGAAAGAGGACGTCGGATATCTGTACTATTTCGTTTTTGTCGTACCCTTTATTACTTTTTTACAGTTACACTGTTTGCAGCTCAATCATTGAGTATACTAGCAATAGGTGGATACAGTTTGTTTCACTTTAACATATTTTCGTTTTACATACACGTTTCCAACGTATTTGCCATCGCGGTTGTTGTAGCTTAGTCGGAGAGGGGATATGTTTATTTACACTGTTTATCCATTAGGGTGGGGATGGAATAAGTGTGAGGTTGGGCGCCCCTAAACCGTTTTAACCCCCAGCGACTTATGTCTCTGACCGTTCCAAGGCGGTACTTCCATCTTCCCCCTATTGCTTTGTTTTGTTTTGTCTTTGTTTGTCTCTTTATGGTTATGATAGTTATGTACATTTGCTTGTGTTCTTGTGTTGCTTTTTTGGCGGCTGTTTGTTCTGTATGTGGTGCTTCCTGCATGACTCATATTTTTAGTTTGAATTACTGCTCATGAACAGACTCAATAAAACCGAGTCTGCAGTTTTCTGTTTTTGCATTGCTGTTTTTGCTTTCGAAGGATCTCTTATTTTCAGAATTTATGTACTTCACAACAGCAGGTGTTAAGTGCGTGTGTGGCGGCCGTAAAAGTCACCTCGTACTTCATAGTTTTGAAAATTAAATACTGCTTAAAATTAAATGACAGGCCAAGGGTAGTACTCTACGAGTACTATTATAATGGTATACTCTTAAATTCAGAAACGGGATGAGCTTACCAGACCCATGTATTACTTTTTCCCTGTCGTACCCTTAACGGCTTCCTTGCAGGTGCTCTGACTTCAACAAAGTCATTGAGTACATATCTTACCGATTTTCGCAGTTGTTATGCTATGTTTTACATATTGTCAGATGTTTGCCGTCTTCTATGTTGTGGGTAATTCCGGCGGGGATACCTTTATTTACACTATTTGTAAAGCTAGGGTGACTTTGGGATAAGTGAGGTTAGGACAACGTGAACCGATTTAAATCCCCAGTGGTGATTTTGCTACTGACCGTGCCAAGACGGTTCTCTCTTTGTCACTCTTACTTTTGTTCGTCTTGTGTCTTTCTACTTGTGCGTTTGTTCATGTTTAGAAATTTCATCTTGTGTGTGCGCGTGTGTATATATATATATATGTGTTCGTGTGTGTGTATGGGGGGCACCCGTATTTTTATGTTCGCCTGGTGACTTTGTGCTCACAAGTTCGTTTGTTCATGTTTCAAATTTCCATCTCGTATTTGTGTCTGTATGTGTGTGGTTGTGTGTTACTTGCTTTCTATCGATGTTTTGGTAATGGTTGCGACTATTGTGTGGCTTTTCCTGCTTGAATTTTCTACTTTTTCATTGATAGTCTTGCAAAGCATTATAAAAGTGCTTAATATTACATAAATAGTTTGTTTATTTGATCTCCAATAAAAACCGATCGAATAAACACTGAAAATGACAAAACTTAAATGTGTTTGATATGCACGATCCCTATGTTATTCGCCGATGATTTAGTTTTTAACTGCTCGACAGAAGTCGACACTATTTTGTTGCACAGCAAAACTTGTAAGTATCGATAAAAATGTTTTATTTTGTACCATAGAAGCAATTTTCGATAGAAGTTCAAATTGAAAATGTTATACCACTGTAATGACTTGTTGATGAATACAATACAGGTGCCCCTCCATCATGAAAAAATTTAAAATACCTTTGATAGAACTAAACTCTATAGATATTCACTCTGTGTCGTCTGTACTAGTACCAAAATATTTATAATTTCTCTTCCCTTCAACCTTACGTACGTTTAAAACAACTTAACATTCAGTCGGCATCATCTTTTCACACACCTTCTCTTTCGATTGATAAACGTGTTTACAATAGACCGAGAGTGATAACTCTTTAAAATATGCTATTTAAAATATTTCTTCTATTCGTAAACGGTCCGTATACAAACGACACAGAGTGTATCCGATGATCCAAAAGTGCTTTACTAAGAGGTGCATATGTTATAGTAACATCTCTTGTAATTCTACTGTAAAATCAACAGTTAATGGCAGAACATTTACTGTCAAGATAAACTCAGACGTTGATTGTACTAATACTAACGTTATTTATGTTTTAACTTAAAACGCGCCTAGGTGCGGTATACAGTATGTTGGTCAAACAGGCCGTGCTTTGAAGACTCGTTTCGGTAGCACGCATACAAATGACGGAATCGTAAACTAAAATTGTCTTGTACCATCACTTTAAGAAGTCTGACCATTCTTTTAAAGATGTTTTAGTACAACCTGTAAAGCATATATTATACGATAAGGATGCTACTAGCAGTTTTAAATCGAAAGCTAGATTTATATCTGAATTAAATTGGATTAAGAATTTGCAAACACCGTTTCGTTTAGGCTTTTAAATGATAATATTTACCAGACTGGAACTATTTCAAAATATCCTTGTATAGATATTTTTTCTATTGTTTCGATAAGGAATTGCAAATCTCGATCATATGGCATTCGTAAAAAAACGAAAATCTCATATGAAGATGTCTATTCTTGATCTGAATACTTTAAAAGTACAAAAATGAGTCATGCAGGAAATACCACATACAGAACAAACACTCGCCCGAACAGCAACACAAGGAAACAGCAAATGTACATGGGTAGAAAAAACAACAAGAGACGCACAAAGACAAAACAAACATTCAATAGGAGGAAGATGGAAGTACCGCCTTGGAACGGTCAGTGACAAAAGTCACCGGGGGTTTAAACCGGTTTATGGGCGCCCAACCTCACCCTTATTCCATCCCCATCCTAAAAGACAAACAGTGTAAATAAACGTATCCCCTCTCCGACTAATCTACAACAACCGCGACAGCAAATACAGTGGTAAAGTGCATGTATAACAAAAAAACATTTAATTGAACATACTGTATCCACCTATCGCTAGTGTACTCAATGATTGAGCTGCAAACAGAGTAACTGTAGAAAAGTAATAAAGGGTACGACAAAAATGAAATAGTACAGATATCCGACGTTCTCCTTCCATTTCTGGATTTAAGAGGTCGCCTTCATAGAGTACTAAACCTTTCTTGTCGGCGTACATGCAAAGAGGCCAGCGTGATTGCCAACTGTAAAAGGGTTCACAACCAAACATGCAGTATGTTGTAATAATACAGGATCATATCCCTTTTTAATGAATTGTTTTATATATTTGATGAACAAAGTGAGAAAATGGGTATGTCCAATAATTCTACGAAGTTTGTAAATCACATCACCATAAAATTCAGGATGTGAAATACCGTGTCGCAAAAGTACCTTGAGATTACATTTGTACTTGCCAATAAGCGAGAGATTTCGATAGTAAAATTTAGAGAAAGTTTTTCTTAGTTTATGGTATCTATATCCTTGTTTAAGCAGTTTTTCAGTTAAAATGAGATTTCGACTGTTAAAATCGTCAATAGATGAACAAGCTCTAGCAAAACGAATAAGTTGAGATATATAAACCCCGTAAGATGGAGCACGGGGAACATCCCCGTCAAGATGAGGAAAATTTACAATATTAAAATCAAAATCATCTCTTTTGTCATATATTTTAGAAGAAATCATTCCATTATTAATTTTAAGGTCTAGGTCAAGAAACGCTGCATAATTGTCGGACGGGTTAGCTTTATTCAATTTGAGTTCTTTAGGATAAATTGTAGGAATCAGAGCATTAAAGAAAGGGTTATCTAAGTTAAAAATATCATCCAAATATCGACAAGTATCATTGAAGGCTTTTATAACATCTTCTTGTGATTGAGGATTCAAACTCAACATGAAATCTCTCTCATAGCAGTACAAAAACAAATCTGCGACAAGTGGTGCACAATTCGTACCCATGGGAATACCAATTACCTGACGGTATATAGCATTCCCATAACGTACAAATATGTTGTCCAAAAGAAAGGTTAGTGCTTCGCAAACTTCTGAGCAAGTCCAATTGGTGTAATACTTCATTTGCTCGTCAGTAAAGAAAGCTTTTTCAGCATTACATGCCAAGAATGATGTTTTTTCTCGGGCAAATACTTTCTGGATCAAGTTAGTAAGCTTATCCTTAATTAAAACATGAGGAAGAGTTGTGTACAGAGTAGAAAAATCGTACGTGCTTACAGTGGATGCAAGATACCTTTTGTTCTTAAGTTTGTTTAAAGAAGTCTAACTTCTGGTAAACATGCCATGTTTTCTAGACTTTCCTGTTTATCAATATCTTCATTAAAAGAAATTGACAAGCAAGCCGTTAAAATAATTTTTATATCAGATTCTCTCATAGGGACGTCTGAACACCAAAGATTCGTTTTGAAAATGCCTTTTATGAATAAAGGTATTAGTTGTATTGACATCCAAAGTGTTTTAGAGACAAAAATGTAATTGACGCTATTCCTAAATACTTTAAAGATACAAATATAACAAACACAAATACAAATTTCAACCATAATACAATTAATGTTAATATTAACATTAATATTAATGATAATATTCTTGATAATTGATAATTCTCCGGCTGGTCATGTGATTACTGGTAATTTCGAGATAATTAAGGATAAACGTCTACGATCTCTTTTGAATAAAGGTCTCAAGTATAGAATACCACCCTTGATAGATTTTAACTCTTGTCGAGGTCAGATTGATGAGGCTTTACACAGTTTAAGTAATAAATGGTGTCGCAAAGAACATGTTGAGTCTAATGTTCTTTCAAATTGGGAAAAAAACTCATTTTTGATATAATTGACAAACGCATTTCATTTTATAGCTCTAGTGAACAAACACCTTCTTCCACCTAAACCTAGAATTTCTTGTAGACATCTTAAAAAGGGTCTACATGATTTCCATTCAAAATACGTTTTTGTTCCTACTGATAAAGCATAGAATAATGTGATTATTATTTGATGATTACATTATATCGATGTCTTGAAGCAGGAAACTATTAATACCAAGTCATACATTCAGTTACTACTGCCGAAAAGACCAACGTTTCAGACCATGTCAAAAAGTGTTAACAGCTTGGAACTCATATTAAAATTACACAACATAAACTTCCTACAATGTATTGGTTACCACAGCTACATAAAAAACTTATAAAGCGCGTTTCATTGCAAATTCTAGCTCTTGTATAACTACTTAATTATCTATACTTTCGACTTATTGTTTAACGAAGATAAAATACATGTAAACTTCTATTGTAATAAGACATGAAAATTCAGGAATAAAACTCTTCTGGTCTATTAAGAATTCTTTAGTAGTCTTAAACAAACTTAAACAAGTTTGTTCACACTTCAATATTTTTGTTTTACATTCACTTTACCACTGTATTTGCCATCGCGGTTGTTGTAGATTAGTCGGAGAGGGTATACGTTTATTTACACTGTTTGTCTTTTAGGGTGGGGATGGAATAAATGTGAGGTTGGGCGTCCCAAAACCGGTTAAACCTCCCCAGTGACTTTTGTCACTGACCGTTTCAAGGCAGTACTTCCAACTTCCCTCGATTCTTTGTTTGTTTTGTCTTTGTGCGTCTCTTTATGTTTTGCTAGTTATGTACATTTGCTGTGTTTTTCCTGTGATGCTGTTCGGGCGGCTGTTTGTTCTGTATGTGGTGTTTCCTGCATAAAACATATTTGTACTTTTAAGAACAAATTGTTTCTTACATACGATTTTTCTACTTTGTACACAATCCTTCCTCATTATTTAATTAAAGATAAACTTACCAACTACAGTCTCAATAAACTCATACAAACTATCAAATGCAGCTTTTGATTTGACACTTTATCGTATATGTAAGTGATATGTCATAATGAATATCCAAAATAACCTGGCTAGCTTTTGCAAACAGGTTGGATTAAGATACGCACGTCTAAAGCTGTTGGACGCACGGACAACAGTGTCTCAAAAGTTTGAATAAAATTAGAAGTAAGAAAGATTACAGCAGATTACATCCACAGTTGAAGCGCTTATCACTGTTACAGCATAATGAGGGGCCAATCAGGCCGTGCCCTGAATAAAGGTCAAACATATAGAATACCATCCTTGATAGATTTTAACTCTTGTCGAGGGCAGATTGCTGAAACTTTACAAAAGTTTAGTATTAAATGGCGTCGTAGGGAGTAGAGAACATGTTGAGTCTAATACTCTTTAAAATTGGTAAACATCTAAGTTTTGATATAATTGACAAACGCATTTCATTTTATAGCTCAAACGAACACCTTCCTCCTAAACCTAGAATTTCCTTTAGACATCTTAAAAAGGGTTTACATGATTTCCATTCAAAATACGTCTTCGTTCCTGCTGATAAGGCATCGAAAATGACATTATTATTTGACGATTACATTATATCGACGTCTTGAAGCAGGAAATTATTAATATCAAGTCAGATATAGTCACGGAACATGCTAAAATGTGCAATACTCTTAAGTCTTATCCTAACGTATAACAACATAAACTTTCTACTATGTACTGGATTCCTAATGGAAAAGTAGTAAAGTCAAGCAGGCAAAGCCACATGCAATACGCAACCACCACCAAAACACCGATAGACAGCATGACACACACACACACACAACCACACACCCAAACGCACACACACACACACACACACACACACACACACACACACACACACACACACACACACACACACACACACACACACACACACACACACACACACACACACACACACACACACACACACACACACACACACACACACACACACACACACACACACACACACACACACACACACACACACACACACACACACACACACACACACACACACACACACACACACACACACACACACACACACACACACACACACACACGAAATGAACACAGAAAACACCAAAAGACACACAAGAAACAGGGACAAACGTTCCACAACATGAACAAACCACAAGCACAAAGACGCAAGGCAAACAAAAGGAAGGGTGACAAAGAGAGTACCGCCTTGGCACGGTCAGCAGCAAAAACACCACTGGGGGTTTAAACCGGTTTACGGACGTCCTAACCTCACACTTCTCTCAAAGTCACCCTAGCTTTACAAATATTGTAAATAAAGGTATCCCCGCTGGACTTACCCACAACATAGACGACGGTGAACACAGGACAACATGTAAAACATAGCATAATAACTGTGACAATCCGTCAAATATGTACTCAATGACTTTGCTGAAGTCAGAGCACCTGCAGGTAAGCCGTTAAGGGCACGACAGGGAAAAAGTAATACATGAGTCTGGTAAGCTCCTCCTGTATCCAAGTTTAAGAGTATACCATCATAGAGTACTACCCTCGGCCTGTCATCGCGCAAGCAAAGAGGGAAGCGTAGCTACCGACTGTAAAAGGGTCGATAACCAAACATGCAGTGTGTTGCAATATAATAGGATCATAATCTTTCTTTTTAAATGTTTTAATGCGTTTTATAAACAAATCATGAAAATGGATATGACCCCGAATTTTCCTAAGTTTGTAGATAACATCCCCATAAAATTCTGGTTGAGAAATGCCTTGTCGCAGTAACGTCCGTAGATTGCAATTATATTTACTAATGAGAGGTAAATTTCGATAATAAAATTTAGAAAAGGTTTTCCGAAGTTTGTGATATCTGTAACCTTGCTTAAGACGTTTATCAGTTATAACTAAATTACGTCTGTTAAAATCTTCAAGCAAAGAACAGGCTCGGGCAAACCTAATAAGTTGAGAAATATAAACCCCATAAGATGTAGAACGTGGCACATCCCCATCTAGAAAAGGATAATTAACAATTTTAAAATTAAAATCTTCTCTTTTATCGTATACTTTGGACGAAACTTTATCATTTGTAATTGAAAGATTCAAATCTAAAAATGAAGCATTAATGTCAGATAGATTAGCTTTGTTTAAAGACAGTTCTTTTGGGTAGATTGAAGAAACCATAGTATCAAAATAAGGATTATCTAAATTCAAAATATCGTCTAAATACCTTGAAGTTTTATTAAAAGCATTAACAATATCGGTCTGTGTATCAGGTTTTAAGCTAAGCATAAAATCCCTCTCGTAGCAATACAAAAACAAATCTGCAACAAGAGGGGCACAATTTGTACTCATGGGTATACCAACAACTTGACGATATATGGTATCCCCATAACGCACAAATATATTATCTAAAAGAAAGGTAAGAGATCTACAAACATCAAGGCAAGTCCACATTGTGTAATGTTCAACTTCTGAATTCGAAAAGAATGAACGTTGAACATTACAAGCAATGAACATTTTGTTTTCTCTGGCAAAGGTTTTTTCTATTAATTTAATAAGTTTATCCTTTATAAGATGGTGAGGTAGAGTAGTATAAAGTGTAGAGAAATCATAAGAGCTCAGTAAAGAAATGTTATACTGTTCATTTTCAAGTTTTGTTAAAACATCATTTGAATTTTTTATGGACCAAAAAACATTGATACCAGAATTTTCATATATTTTATCACAGTAGCGTTTAACATGTTCTTTGATCGTAGTAAGACAGGACGGTAAAAGTATAGATAATTTAGTAGTGGTACAACTGCTAGAGTTGGCAATAAAACGCGACTTATTAGGGTTTTTATGTAGTTTCGGAATCCAGTACAAAGTAGAAAGTTTATGTTGTTTTATGTTAGGACCAGACTTAAAATTATTGCACATTTTTACATGTTCCGAGACTATATCTTTTTCAGGTGTTTGAACTGTTATATAAGTTTTTGAATCAGTTAGCTCCTTCTTTCAAACATCAACATAATACAATCTTCAAATAATGATTACATTGTTTGATGCCTTGTCAGCAGGAACAAGAACATAATCTGAATGAAAATTAGAAATGTTTTTCTTCAAGTAGCGAAATGTAACTCTAGGTCGAGGTGGTAAAAGATGGTAATTTGATTTGTAAAAAGTTATTCGCGTATCAATAATATCGAAAATACATTTCTTCCAATCCGAAAGGGCATTAACATCAGCATGTTCTCGTCGACACCATTTGATGCAGAATTCTTGAATAGCTTCCGCAATATGAGTTCGACAAGCGTCAACATCAATAAGGGAAGGTAATCTATATTTAGGTCCTTTAGTTAGGAGGGTCCTGAGACGTTTATCCTTAATGATATCAAAATTACCAGTAATGACATGACCAACTGGTTTATAGCAAAAGCTAGAAATGCTACAATCTCAAGAAATAGGGGTATTAACATCAATATTTAAGTCAGAGACAATTTTATTGCAGTTAAAAATAACATTTCTAATAGGTTTATTATATTTATAACAGATGATAGGTGATTCAGAGTTGATGAAATATTTGGGAATAGCATCGATTACATTCTTATCACGAAATATACTTTGAATATCAATAAAATCGATACATAACAATCCGTATAAGGCGCGTTTTATTGCTAACTCTAGTCTTTATTAGTAGTACGATCTGTACTACTACTAAACTATCTAAACTTTTAACGTAGTGTCTTACAACTATCAAAGAACATGTTAAACGTTACTGTGATAAAATATATGACAATTCTGGTATTTATGTTTCTGGTGCATAAAAAATTCAAATGATATTTCAACTAAACTTGAAAATGAACAGTACAACATTTCTTCATTGAGCTCTTACGATTTCTCTACACTCTATACTACTCTACCTCACATCTTATAAAGGATAAACTGATCAAATTGATAGAAAAAACCTTTGCCAGAGAAAATAAAATGTTCCTTGCTTGTAATGTTCAACGTTCATTCTTTTCGAATTCTGAAGTTGAAAATTACACAATGTGGACTTGCCTTGATGTTTGTAGATCTTTACTATTTCTTTTAGATAACATATTTGTGCGTTATGGGGATTCCGTATATCGTCAAGTTATTGGTATACCTATGGGAACAAATTGTGCCCATCTTGTTGCAGATTTGTTTTTATATTGCTATGCGAGGGACTTCATGCTTAGTTTAAAACCTGATACACAAACTGACATTGTTAGTGCTTTTAATAAAACGTCTAGGTATTTAGACGATATTTTGAATTTGGATAATCCTTATTTTAAAAGTATGGTATCTTCTATTCACCCAAAAGAACTTACTTTAAACAAAGCGAACTGATCTGACATTCAGGCTTCCTTATTAGATTTGAATCTTTCCATCACTAATGATAAAAGTACAAAAGTGAGTCATGCAGGAAACACCACATACAGAACAAACAGTCGCCCGAACAGCAACACAAGGAAACAGCAAATGTACATAACTATAAAAACAACAAGAGACGCACAAAGACAAAACAAACATACAATAGGAGGAAGATGGAAGTACCGCCTTGGAACGGTCAGTGACAAATTTCACTGGGGGGTTAAACCGGTTTATGGGCGCCCAACCTCACACTTTTTCTATCCCCACCCTAAAAAACAAACAGTGTAAATAAACGTATCCCCTCTCTGACTAATCTACACCAACCGCGACGGCAAATACAGTGGTAAAGTGCATGTATAACGAAAACATTTAAGTGAACATACTGTATCCACCTATCGCAAGTGTACTCAATGATTGAGCTGCAAACAGAGTAACTGTAGAAAAGTAATAAAGGGTACGACCAAAATGAAATAGTACAGATATCCGACGTTCTCCTTCCATTTCTGGATTGAAGAGGTCGCCTTCATAGAGTACTAAACCTTTCTTGTCGGCGTACATGCAAAGAGGCCAGCGTGATTGCCAACTGTAAAAGGGTTCACAACCTCTTAAATCCAGAAATGGAAGGAGAACGTCGGATATCTGTACTATTTCGTTTTTGTCGTACCCTTTATTACTTTTCTACAGTTACTCTGTTTGCAGCTCAATCATTGAGTACACTAGCGATAGGTGGATACAGTTTGTTCACTTAAATGTTTTCGTTATACATGCACTTTACCACTGTATTTGCCGTCGCGGTTGTTGTAGATTAGTCGGAGAGGGGATACGTTTATTTACACTGTTTGTCTTTTAGGGTGGGGATGGAATAAGTGTGAGGTTGGGCGCACATAAACCGGTTTAACCCCCCAGTGACTTTTGTCACTGACCGTTCCAAGGCGGTGCTTCCATCTTCCCCCTATTGTGTGTTTGTTTTGTCTTTGTGCGTCTCTTGTTGTTTTTATAGTTATGTACATTTGCTGTTTCCTTGTGTTGCTGTTCGGGCGACTGTTTGTTCTGTATGTGGTGTTTCCTGCATGACTCATTTTGGTACTTCTATTGTGATAATTATGGAAAAATAGTCAAACAGAGAGAGCCACACATGAAATGACACCGCACCAAACACCATCAAACAAGAAACGGTATAGCCACAAGACAAAACATAACAGGACACATATCAAGACGAAAAACATTAAACATTAAGCATATTAAACAACAAAATTGACCATAGGCTGAATGCAGGAGTACCGCCTTGGAACGGTCAGTAACCAAAATAAGCTACTGGGGGACTTAAACCTGCTTTACGGATACCCAACCTCGTCCTTATCCCACTTTCACCAAAGTCAAAATGTAAATAAAATTCCCCCTCCAGAAAATTCTGGAATAAATCTCTTCTGGTCTATTAAGAACTATTCAGAAGTCTTAAACTAACTTAAGAACAAAAGGTTTCTTGCTTCCACTCTAAGCACATACGATTTTTCCACTTTGTACACAACCCTTCCTCATGATTGAATTAAAGATAAACTTATTAACGTAATCCAGAAAGTATTTGCCCGAGAAAAAACATCATTTTAGCACGTAACGCTGATAAAGATTTCTTTACTGACTAGCAAATGAAACATTACACCAATTGGACTTGATCAGAAGTTTGAGAATCACTAAACTTTCCTCTGGATAACATATTGATACGGTATTGGAATGCTATATACCGTCAGGACATTGGTATTCCTATGGGTACATATTGGGCACCACTGGTCGCCGATTTGTTTTTGTACTGCTATGAGAGAGATTTCATGTTACGTTTGAATCCTCAATCACAAGAAGATGTTATAAAAGCCTTCAATGAAACTTCTCGATATTTGGATGATATTTTTAACTAAGATAACCCTTTCTTTGATGCTCTGATTCCTACAATTACCCCAAAGAACTCAAATTGAATAAAGCTAACCCTTCCGACACTTATGCAGCTTTTCTTGATCTAGACTTTAAAATTGACAATTGAAAATATATGACAAAAGAGATGGTTTTGATTTTAATATTGTAAATTTCACTCATCTTGACGGAGATGTTGCCCGTGCCCCATACGGGATTCATATTTCTCAACTTATTCGTTTTGTTAGCGCTTGTTCATTTGTTGATGATTTTAACCGTCGAAATCTCATTTTAACTGAAAATCTGCTTAAACAAGGATATATATACCATAAACTAAGAAAATCTTTCTCTAAATTTTATTATCGAAATCTCTCACTTATTGGCAAGTACAAATATAATCTCAAGGTGCCCCTGCAACACGGTATTTCACATCCTGAATTTTATGGTGATGTGATTTACAAACATCTTACGATTATTGGACATACCCATTTCCTCACTTTGTTCATCAAATATGTTAAAACATGCATTAAAAAGGAATATGATCATATAGTACTTCAACATACTAAGGTTTAGTGATCTATGAAGGTTACCTCTTAAATCCGGACACGGAAGGAGGACGTTGGTTTTTATCGTACCCTTTATTACTTTTCTACAGTTACTCTGTTTGCAGCTCAATCATTGAGTACACCAGCGATAGGTGGTTACAGTTTGTTTCACTTAAATGTTTTCGTTTTACATGCACTTCACGACTGTATTTTCCATCGCGGTTGTTGTAGATTAGTCGGAGAGGGGATACGTTTATTTACACTGTTTGTCTTTTACGGTAGGGATGGAATAAGTGTGAGGTTGGGCGCCCCAAAACCGGTTTAATCCCCACTGTGGTGCTGTTCGGGCGGTTGTGTGTTTTGTATGCGGTGTTTCCTGCATGACTCATACATGTACTTGTATTCTTTATTAAGTGTGAATATGAATAACTTCGAATTAGTTTCGCTGTGCTCTTTCAAGGACTGGAAACGACCTGACTTCTGACAATATAGAATAAAATATTATTTCTGAATGCTATTGGTATTTCAATGTCTGTGCAAGGAGTATACATATCATATACGTTTTTTAATTCAGTTTTCTCTTGTACTTCTCGTTGTAGTGGATCTATGAACATCCAAATGATTGTTTAAAGTTCTACCGTTGTTTGTATGAGAAAACTGTCCACCTCGACTGTGATCCTGGTACGAAGTACAATCATCAACTACGCCTTTGTGATTGGCCGTCCAATGTTGTGTGTTAACCAGAAAAGTTCAAACTCAGATGTTCCGTACCATGCAGTGTAATATTAACCAGTGAGCTCAAATATAAGGGTTCCCGTATGATTATTTCCTTTTTATTGTAATATACCTTTGACCTGATGTTACCTAAGACTTTACGTCTTTCGGTTTTGCTTATCCGAAAGGATTTTGTAATTGTTAGCACGATGTGTGCTTATACAGGGTGTCTAAATGCGGAACCGGGATTAAGCTATGCAATATATCCCATTTCTGTTAATATTGCTAACTTAAATTAAATGTATATTCATGTAGCTTAGTAGAGAAAAGATTTTGCCATATATTGTCTAAATTTTTCTAAACATATACATTGGTTTTTAAGATATCAGCATTTAAACGAAAGCACTCCGTTTTTAACTTGATATAGGCATGGACTATGCAATGAACGCACATCGTGTTAAAACAGATTTTAGGTGCATTCATTAAACTACTCATATCTTTAAAATCAACGAATATTTTTAAGAGAAGTTTGGCAGAAATATGCACAAATGACATATCTACAAAAGTAATATATTTACATTTTAAAGTGTCCGATTACATTGGTTAAAATACACATTTGATCCAGGGTTCCATTCTTTTTGGGACACCCTGTATGACAAAGGTGTGCACTATTAACAAAATGCGTAAAGCTAATTCACGGACACATATACAACCAGGTGATTACGCTCTTCGATTAACCACCTGAATACGTGATACGAATGCAACGTCAGTTAATGTAGACCCAATTCAGAGGTCTCTTACAGACCCTTTGACCAGGTTGTATAATCCTGCAGCAAGTATAAACCTTTCATTCTGAATGCACTCTACAATTAAACAGAGATAAATTACTCTAAACATTCATTCTACCATATTACTTCACGATAGTGCTACATAGAGTCCCACTAAGACCAAACATGATATGGAAACAAATACTCAAATAAAATGTACAGTAAAACCTCTCTAAAACGGCCACTAAATTACATCAAGTATTTTGTGTTAAATGGAAAAGTAGTAAAGTCAAGCAGGCAAAGCCACATACAAGACGCAACCACCACCAAAACACCGATAGACAGCATGACACACACAACCACACACCCAAACGCACACTCACACACGAGATGAACACAGGAAACACCAAAAGACACACGAGACAAACCAGAGACAAACATTCCACACATGAACAAAATCAAAGACAGGTGGCTGCTTAAAGCAACGTGAAAGTAAAACAGAACGTTCCCTAAATACCAACTTATTAACACAATTTAGTGGCCGTTATAGAGAGGTTTTACTGTATATGCTTCTATCAGATTTGTTTTGCTGAGTGGAGTCTACAGATACAAAGATATTGGTTATTCTGAAAGTTCAGCGTTAATTATCAGGGTCCATGCTTATAAAGCTTTTTAGTTGAGTCTGAGTTCGTTCTCAAGCTTTTGATTGGTCAGATTTCAGTTCTCAAGCTTTTGGCTCAAATCTGACCAATCAGAAACGAGCTCAGACTCAACTAAAAGTTTTATAAGCATGGACCCAGATTGCTTCACACTAGTGCTGGATAGAGTACCGCTAAGACCAAATGGGATATAGAAAAAGACTCTCAAACAAAACGTAATGACTTCCATAAGATCGAAAACTACTATCAGAGGGAGGCCCTTGGTCAAACTTTGCAATGATCTCGTAACTCGTGCAACAAACACGTCATCTTCGAAACATGTATTTGATGTTCACTGGGAAGCAGTGTCGCCTGATTCACTTTCCATCTTTGAATTATCTTCCATTTTGTTTAAAAACAAATAACACCATAATTGCAGCACCAAATAGTTTGGATCCTGATGAGATCACGAGTTTCTCGGTATCCTATCAGGATCCCAATTATTTCAAACATGACAACATACGTATTAACAATATATATTGGTGTTTCTTCTACTTGCATTTCTTTTTAAAAAAACCCATCAAATTTGGGTTCACACGACGTGTTAGTTCACATCTCATCTGTATCCAAAATGTTTGTAATTGTGGCAATATATAAATGGAAAAGTAGTAAAGTCAAGCAGGCAAAGCCACATGCAAGACGCAACCACCACCAAAACACCGATAGACAGCATGACACACACACTACCACACACCCAAACGCACACACACACACACGAAATGAACACAGAAAACACCAAAAGACACACAAGAAACAGGGACAAACCACAACATGAACAAACCACAAGCACAAAGACGCAAGGCAAACAAAAGGGTGACAAAGAGAGTACCGCCTTGGCACGGTCAGCAGCAAAAACACCACTGGGGGTTTAAACCGGTTTACGGACGTCCTAACCTCACACTATAAGAAATTATATCCATGAGCTTTTTCTCCCTTTAAAACACATGTACTCAGTAATACCACTCTAATGCAACAACTAAACATGGGCCTGAATGTGGACATCAAAGGCTGGTGATAGCTCCATGCAGGACAATGTTTATGCAGAAAGCTCATATATAGGAGTTTTTATCATTAATTTCGTTCTGCATTAAGCAACCGCATGTTATTACAAATATCTATGATCAAAACGTGGTCGCTTTAGAAAGATACTGCTGCGTCTTTCATCAGCGAATGATGTTCGACTATGTTTTTTCTAACAAGCAAACTAACGTCATTATAGACACACATACAAACTACAAACTATATAACCCTGTATTAGCATACCTATGCGATACCTATGCGATACCTATGCAATGCATGCACCTTTTTTCTTAGAAATAAATGCAATTGTATCTATATGTCATTGTTTTGTCATATTTCAGCGAAGAACCTATTGTTCGACGTAACATAGACATTAACCAATATGCACTTGTCGACTGTACGAGATAAGGCGACTTTGGGGCAAATGTTTTACGAATACGGATACTTAAGGTGTTTGTAACACATCCTAAGTAATGGACAATTACGTTTTCGCTTCCAATGTCGCATTTGTGATTACCAATGCACACAGTTTGTATCAAGATGAGTGGTCGGGTAGCACGGCGTCTCATCAGGATCAAAACTGTTTGTTACTATGTTAATGATTTTGAACGAAAATGGAAAGGCACTAAATAAAGTAATTATAGTAGACAGCAAATTTTACAGACGAAGGTATTTGGAAGCAAAAGAGTTAATGATCTTTGCAAACAGTCTAGACTCACATGTAACCACAAATGTGTATCGCCTGGTCGCCTTTGTTTTATAAGTTATTCTGTTTAGTACTAATTTAAGAAATAATGACAGTACTGTTAAATAACTGACATTATATACTGTAAAATATTTAAAGGAATATTTTGCTTTGATAAAAACTGCAGAAGCAGATTTATTTATGCCATAAACGAACGTACCAGACACTGTGGATCTTACGACTCTTACAGAAGCCATCCGATCTCGGTCTACTCTGTTTGAAAAGGCGTGAAAAGCATTTATGTTAGGGAAAGGCCTAGATCTGATGGCTTCTGTACACTCTATACTACTCTACCTCACCATCTTATATAGGATAAACTGGTCAAATTAATAGAAACAAGAAATATCTTTTAAAAAGATATTCAGCGGTATTCAAATATTGACATAATGTACAAAACAATAATGATATTAAATCTCTGCCAACTTAATTTCAATGTTTCGAGATTCTGTTAGTACAGGGAACTAGATCTATGAAGGGTTGCTTGTAATTATACTAGCAGAGAAGCATGCAATGGAAATGACTTGGAGTAGAATAAGCAATTATGGAAAAATCAAGTTACTTTTATAGGAAATCACTATTAAAATGTACAATGTCAAAGTATTTTTTAAAACTATCTGAAGTTAGTTCTTCATTTTACCTATTATAAAAAATTACTTGAAAGCATGTATATTTATATTGATATGGAGATAACTAATTGAATACACTTTAAATAAAGCATACAGAATTTAGTTTTTGTTTTTGCAGAGGCTGTAATTACTTAAAGAAAGATATTTATCTATAGCCTGGATCAACGCATTAATTGACGTGTGTGCATCATCATTAGTGACACCATTAACTGAATATGCATGTATTTTTAAAACAATATAAAGTTAGCTTTCTCAACCTACTACTCGATTCAAAGCGCCAGGTGATAGAGCCGTAAAATTAGCCTTCAGTAAGTAGCTTTATATCACAGAGAGCGAATAACCAGAGCCTTAATTGGTGTTGTGGTCGGGGATAGTAATTAATACTATTAATGCCACTTCTCTAATATACTAAACAACATTTCTTCTTTATTTCCTATAGCATTGCCTGTGAATTATGGTGGTTTCGGCAAACTACCTGTTCGTCAAAGTGGATGTGATCAAATGTGGTATTAAATTGATAGCAAAATGATAATAAATGTTTAAAAGTTTAATAGTGGTTTTGGCAAACTGGCAATAATGCTCAGCAATCATTACCATGAGGTGATAAGTACGATAATGGGTTAGGAACTGATATAAAGTATGACACACCAAGAATTGTCAAAATTGATCCACACATTTTGAGGATAATAGATCTATATAGTTTTATTAAGAATATTGTTTATGTATTATATACTCTAGTTTTGATAATGACCAAAGTAATAAATAATTCATATTGTTTTACCGGTCATGGTAATAAACAACTATGTGACTACAGTATTGTACATGTATTTGAATCCATCAAAAGTTGAACTAAACAACATTTTGACTGAAAACAAAAAGCATACAGTGAGTGGCAAACAGTTTGGACCAAGACTAAAATCAAAACTGAATGGGATAGTAAATCAATCGTAATGTGTTATGTGGTCTGGGACTGTTTTACTGACTAAACAATGTGACTATAGTATTTGAAAGCACCTCTTTATCACTCATTGTACCCAAGGTTGAGTAAGTGTGATTATGTCACCTGCTTAGCTAATATCCTGATCTGTATAATCCAAAAGAAATGGACCACATATCAATATTTAACATATAGATAGTTATTTAATGATTTTGATTATTCAATTTTTGCTTTTTAATACAAATTTTCAATTTTTGCGGGAACGTCCTAGGCCGAATAAATAGATGGCCAAAACGTCCTGGGTCGAAACATCCGGGGCGAAACTTCCTATGCCGAAACGCCCTACATTCAGTTTTGCCATGTGTAGAGGCATTATAAAAAGGCTGTATGCCAGTCAAGCGATTAACTAATGAAAATACGGGTTACTAGAAAATACTTGTAGGTCATATGCAAATTACAATGTAACATAGTTTCTGATTGGTGGAAAACTAGAACAAAAGTGAAAATAGACAGCTAACCGCTGAAAAACTTTTTCCAGAGAAAATAAAATGTTCTTTGCTTGTAATGTTCAACGTTCGTTCTTTTCCAAAACAGAAGTTGAACATTACACAATGTGAAGCAAACTGTTGGTATACCTATGGGTAAAATTTGTGCACCTCTTATTGCAGATTTGTTGCATTCTTTGAGTAAGCAAATGAGTTTTGTATTGCTATGAGAAGGAATTTATGCTAAGCTTAAAACCGGATACACAAGCTGATATTGTTAATGCTTTTAATTAAAATATCTATGTATTTAGACGATATGTTGAATTTTTATAATCCTTTTTTGAAACTATGGTTTCTTCTATTTACCCAAACGAACTTTTAATAAAGTCATTCGATCTGACTCTATTGCGTCCTTTTTTAATTTGAGTCTTTTTCATCATAAATGATAAAGTGTCGTCCAAAATATACGATTTTAATTTTACAAGTGTTAATTATCCTTTTCTAGATGGAGATGTGGCCTGTTCTACATCCTACGGGTTTTACATTTCTCAACTTATTCGCTTTGCCCGATCCTGTTCTTTGCTTGAAGATTTTGATATTCGTAATTTAATCATTATAACTGACAAACTTCACGTGTTTTTATTTGAATATGCAAAGATTTTCCCGGTCAAATTAGGGACAACTTCACACGGCACAAGAAACATGAGCAACATTGCCAAATCCGTTAGTCGGACACGAACTCGTCCCTGAGTGTGAACCTGAACGATTACTTATACGGCAAATAAAATAAAATTTAGCGTTCATATCAGCAATATATTCAATGAAAGGGACTTTCTTACTGCGATCTTACAAGAAAGAGTGGTTTGGATCACCCATTTTCAGATTATATGTACTTCACAACAGCAGGTGTTAAGTGCTTGTGTGGCGGCTGTAAAAAGTCGCCCCGTACTTCATTCTCAGTGTTGTTAAACCTTCTGGTCCTTCTGGTCCTGAATACCGCTTAAGCCGGTGCTAGGGGACGTGAGTAGTGTTGCACTTTTAATAACTCCTCATGAACAGACTCAATAAAACCGAGTCTGCAAGTTTCTCTTTTTGCATTTCTACTTTTGCTTTCGAGGGATCACCCATTTTTAGATTATATTTATTGACCTTTCTATGTTTTTTCATGTCCCTCTCATGTCAGCAATGTTCATTTTCAAGTCGCCGAAGTCATGTCACGTGACTTCTTGTTAAGCAAGTTTTGATAGGCCGTTGACGAAAGCGAACTATACAACCTTGTTCGTGATACATCGGAAAGAAAACCATCGCCATTTTCTGCCCGAGCAATGAAATAACTTGTACCAATCGCTGCTGCTGTATAGTTACGGGACCAAAGCTTGATTTCTTGAACACGATATCAGCTGTAATCGTTGAAAATCACAGGAAGGACGGTAAAACCACGTTTTCGTGTAACATCGCAGTATGAAAGTTCTTTTCATTGAATATATTTGCTGATATGAACGCCAAATGTGATTGTGTCTGACGTTAAGTAATCGTTTCAAGGCTGTCAAAGGTTCGCACTCAAGGACAAAGTCTGATCCCTTCTTTCTATATATACATATACTGACTCACTCGTGTCTTGCCGCTGTTGTTTAACCCCTCAGCGGTTTCACCACTGACCGTTCCAAGGTGGTACTCGCTTTGTCAGCCTGGATTTTATATTTGTTGGGCGTCTTTGTGCCTTTGTGTTTTTGCTTTTGATCGTGTTTTCATGTTTTCGACGCCTGTGTTTGTGTGTGTATGTGTGTGTGTGTTTGTGTTGGTTGCGTTCCGTGTGTGTCTCTTCCTGCTTGACTTTACTACATTTTCATTAAGAACACACATATCTTAATAAATTTGTTTTCAAAGAAAAACATTGCGCATTTAGATTCCTACAATGTAACACACACACTGCTTCAGACAAGATGTACATGTAATATAAGTAAATGTAAGAGTCGTGCAGAGAACACCACATACAAAACACACTTTCGCCCGAACAGCACCATAATAAGAAAGAACCGTGAGTAAATGCGTATTATGGCTATCAAACGGCAAAGACAAAAGACTAGTATGTTCGATCGCTACTGCCCAAGTACCATTTCTCGTTTGAAAATCAAACTGGAGCTACTAATAAGAAGTTCCTGTGTTGTCATTGGTTGTTTTGTTTGTTTGTTTGATTGTTCTTTCTCTTTTATTCCAAATGTCTATAAACTATTTACAAAACAACACAAACATTACACTAGATTACAACCTGACACGCATTTGCAGGCAGCTCGGGTCTGCGTAACTCGGCGCCTCATCAGGATCAAAACTGTTTGACAACCAGTCAACCGTTTCTAAAACGCATGTATTAATCAGACCTATGTAAGACATGCAACAGATCAAAGGTTCCCTGCAGGTGGTCTGACTTCAGCACTGGCATTGAGTACATACTTGACGGATGTTCACAGTCATTTTGCTATGGAAAAGTAGTAAAGTCAAGCAGGCAAAGCCACATACAAGACGCAACCACCACCAAAACACCGATAGGCAGCATGACACACATACACACACAACCACACACCCAAACGCACACTCACACACGAGATGAACACAGAAAACACCAAAAGACACACACGAACCAGAGACAAACGTTCCACACATGAACAAAATCACAAGCACAAAGACGCAAGGCAAACAAAAGGAAGGGTGACAAAGAGAGTACCGCCTTGGCACGGTCAGTAGCAAAAACACCACTGGGGGTTTAAACCGGTTTATGGACGTCCTAAGCTCACACTTCTCTCAAAGTCACCCTAGCTTTACAAATAGTGTAAATAAAGGTATCCCCGCTGAACTTACACACAACATAGACGACGGTGAACACAGGACAACATGTAAAACATAGCCTAATAACTGTGACAATCCGTCAAATATGTACTCAATGACTTTGCTGAAGTCAGGGCACCTGTGGGGAAGCCGTTAAGAGCACGACAGGGAAAAAGTAATACATGATCTGGTAAGCTCATCCTGTATCCAGGTTTAAGGGTATACCATCATAGAGTACTACCCTCGGCCTGTCATCGCGCAAGCAAAGAGGGAAGCGTAGCTACCGACTGTAAAAGGGTCGATAACCAAACATGCAGTGCGTTGCAATATAATAGGATCATAACCTTTCTTTTTAAATGTTTTAATGCGTTTAATAAACAAATCATGAAAATGGATATGACCCCGAATTTTCCTAAGTTTGTAGATAACATCCCCATAAAAGTCTGGTTGAGAAATGCCTTGTTGCAGTAACGTCCGTAGATTGCAATTATATTTACTAATGAGTGGTAAATTTCGATAATAAAATTTATAAAAAGTTTTCCGAAGTTTGTGATATCTGTAACCTTGCTTAAGACGTTTATCAGTTATAACTAAATTACGTCTGTCAAAATCTTCAAGCAAAGAACAGTCTCGGGCAAACCGAATAAGCTGAGAAATATAAACCCCATAAGATGTAGAACGTGGCACATCTCCATATAGAAAAGGATAATTTACAATTTTAAAATTAAAATCTTCTCTTTTATCGTATATTGTGGACGAAACTTTATGCTCATGAACAGACTCAATAAAACCGAGTCTGCATTTTTCTCTTTTTGTGTTGCAATTTCTGCTTTCGGGGGATCACAACCCTTCAGAATTTATAATCTTCACAACAGCAGGTGTTAAGTGCTTGTGTGTTGTTATACCTTCTGATCCTTCGAGATCATGAATTTCAGTACTTCTTGTTCTGAAAATTGAATACCGCTTAAGCTGGTGCTAGGGGGCGTGAGCAGTGTTGCACTTTCAATTACTGCTCATGAACAGGCTCAATAAAACCGAGTCTGCAATTTTCTCTTTTTGTGTTGCAATTTTTGCTTTCGGGGGATGACAACCCTTCAGAATTTTATCATTTGTAATTGAAAGATTCAAATCTAAAAATGAAGCTATGATGTCAGATTGTTTAAAGACAGTTCTTTTGGCGATATATGGTATCCCCATAACGCACAAATATATTATCTAAAAGAAAGGTAAGAGATCTACAAACATCAAGGCAAGTCCACAATGTGTAATGTTCAACTTCTGAATTCGAAAAGAATGAACGTTGAACATTACAAGCAATGAACATTTTGTTTTCTCTGGCAAAGGTTGTTTCTATTAATTTAATCAGTTTATCCTTTATAAGATGGTGAAGTAGAGTAGTATAGAGTGTAAAGAAATCATAAGAGCTCAGTAAAGAAATATTATACTGTTCATTTTCAAGTTTTGTTAAAACATCATTTGAATTTTTTATGGACCAAAAAACATTAATACCAGAATTTTCATATATTTTATCACAGTAGCGTTTTACATGTTCTTTGATCGTAGTAAGACAGGACGTCAAAAGTATAGATAATTTAGTAGTGGTACAACAGCTAGAGTTGGCAATAACACGCGCATTATAAGGGTTTTTATGTAGTTTCGGAATGCAGTACAAAGTAGAAAGTTTATGTTGTTTTATGTTAGGACCAGACTTAAATTTATTGCACATTTTTACATGTTCCGAGACTATATCTTTTTCAGGTGTTTGAACTGTTATATAAGTTTTTGAATCAGTTAGCTCCTTCTTTAAAACATCAATACAATACAATCTTCAAATAATAATTACATTATTTAATGCCTTGTCAGCAGGAACAAGAACATAATTTGAATGAAAATTAGAAATGTTTTTCTTCAAATAGCGAAATGTAACTCTAGGTCGAGGTGGTAAAAGATGGTAATTTGATTTGTAAAAAGTAATACGTGTATCAATAATATCAAAAATACATTTCTTCCAATCCGAAAGGGCATTAACATCAGCATGTTCTCATCGACACCATTTGATGCAGAATTCTTGAATAGCTTCCGCAATAAGCGTCAAAATCAATAAGGGAAGGTAATCTATATTTAGGTCCTTTAGTTAGGAGGGTCCTGAGACGTTTATCCTTAATGATATCAAACTTACCAGTAATGCCATGACCAACTGGTTTATAGCAAAGCTAGAAATGCTACAATCTCAAGAAATAGGGGTATTAACATCAATATTAAAGTCAGATACAATTTTATTGTAGTTAAAAATAACATTTCTAATAGGTTTATTATATTTATAACAGATGATAGGTGATTCAGAGTTGGTGAAATATTTTGGAATAGTATCGATTACATTCTTATCACGAAATATATTTTGAATAACAATAAAATCGATACCTTTATTTAGGAACTGAAGTTTCAGAAAATGTCTTTTATGTTCAGATTCTTTATCAATACGTGGACGAAGAACATGCTGTGTGTAACTTTGTATAAGTGAGGCAGTATTAATTAACGGATCTGTACGCATATAGATTTTACCAGCCTCTTCGTCTATGGATTTGAGACAGGAAAAGGGTAAAGACGATAAACAAGATAACATAGAATGTTTACCAGTTTGTTTTAGAATGGTATGTAAATCATGAATAGACATATTACGACGTAATTTACGCTTAATATTACCATTTCTACGTCTGCCATGTGATCTACTTTTACGTTTTCGAATAGAAAATATAGAGAAAATATCGATGCTTGGATCTTTAGAAATGTTGCCGCTTTGGAAAATGTTATCATTAAGGCCTAAAGGAAAAGGTGTTTGTAACTTCTTTATCCAGTCTAGCTCTGTCATGTGTTTACCATCTTCTATGTTGCGGGTAAGTCCGGCGGGGATACCTTTTTACACTATTTGTAAAGCTAGGGTGACTTTGAGAGAAGTGTGAGGTTAGGACGTCCTTAAACCGGTTTAAACCTCCAATGATGTTTTTGCTACTGACCGTGCCAAGGCAGTACTATCTTTGTCACCCTTGCTTTTGTTTGTCTTGCGTCTTTGTGCCTGTGATTTCGTTCATGTGTGGAATGTGTGTCTCTAGTTCTTGAGTGTTTGTTGGTGTTTTCTATGTTCATCTTGTGTGTGTGTTTGGATGTGTAGTGGTTGCGTCTTGTGTGTGGCTTTGCCTGCTTGACTTTACTACTTTTCTAATTAACAGGCATAATTTTCGGCATGATGAGAGCGAATCAATGATTTGCTAAAAAGATTACAAATTATTTAACATCTCCATAGAGCTATGATGTAAAATATACTAAGGTGTTCGTTTAGATGCAAAGCTACTTTGTGAAACTGTAAAGATGCACATAAAACACCTCTACACTTTACTTCATATACACGCCTTTTCACGCCTTTACAAACATAGTAGACCCATATCAGATGGTTCCTATGGGAGCCGTCTGAGCAGGGTATGTCCTGTTTGTTAATGATATATACATGCCATTCTACAATTTCTGCTAAGGTAAATCCCCTGTGTTCATGCACCATTATAACATTTCAGCTAATACCTATGCATGATGTAAATATATCTTAAGTTAATATTGAACAGATAACGAGTTAGAGCAAGCTGATTAAATTGTGTCGTCTGCATAATTGCTGTCTTCTTCAATGTTTATTTTTACATTTTCCGTTTGTTTCCGGAATACAACAGTACGACATCAAAATAGTTTAGATCGTCAGGAGACGTTCGAATTACTCGGCGTTGGAACTGTATCACAGTTTATCGCATATCACAGATTTGCCATTGCAGCAAAATAGTTAAACAATTAAAAACATTAATGTACATAGCAATAATAACATCATCAGTATTTATAAGTTGAAGCTGAAGTTTTATAATGGCATAAAAACACATGCATTACAGTCGGTGGCAGACATTTATATAGGTACATAAGCAAACAGATTGGATCCTACAGGAACTGTCTGATCTGGATTTACACTGTTTGCAAAAGCGTCATAAGACGTCTCTATCAGGTTAAGAGTTAAGATATCATAATTTAGTCATTGGTCAATGTAATTCGTGTTTGGTAACACGATAAAAACGAAATATAATATTATCAGTAATGTTAGTAGCACAAATAGATCAATCTCATCATTAGCGCATCTTTCAGTATCTAGACTGAATGCCACATATATGTCAATACCGTTAGGGGCGCTTTAAAAAATCCAATACAGTAAAACCCCTCTAATGCGACCACCAAAAAGGAGCATAATTCTGGGTGATAGAGGCAGGTGGTAGCTTAATGCAGAATGAAAGTTATGCAGAAAGCTCCTATAGGAGCTTTCTGCATATCTTTCGTCCTGCATTAAGCAACCACCTGCTTATAAAGGCAACTTTTGTTCTTCTTTAAGTGGTCGCATTAGAGAAGCGTTCTACCGTACTTCCTTTACGCTGTTGTTAGCAGTCAGGTCACATTGAACAAGACTATATGCAAAAACAATCTAAAACCAATTATGGCAGTACAATACGTTTCTAACGGTCCAGTCGATCAGTGCAGAGATAGACTAGATTTTTTTACCAAACTAGACAGAACAAGAATACTTATTCGGCGGTACAGGTGACCAGGTAGCATCCAATCAGTGGGATTTGAAATAGATAAAGCAGGGGAGAGCGGTTACTTGGTCACATGACGTGACAGAGTCCAATCAGCAATTTTCTTTAACATACAAATGCAATCGTTCAACTGGACCACACGTTGTTAAAAGTGTGACTTGAAAATGCTTTTTAAGGAACTGGTTTGCTTTGCCGTTCTTGGTTTAATACTTCAAACATCAAAAGGTACGAAATAGTTATTTTTGTTTCATACTTTCAGAAACTCCCTACTAGTGAATTTATTGTTCAATTTTTGATCGAAATACTAATGGTAGTTATTTTTATTCTAATAAAAACAAAGTCCCATCTCTGTCTCTGTAACTGATATTAGACCGTTTTATAAAGTGCCTAAATATACATGTTTGCTTATATGCTATTGAAAAACAATCGCAAAACCACCGAAATCGACTAAACTTTTATGTGTTTGATACGAACGACTCCAATACTATTCGCCGATGTATTAGCCCTTCGCTTGCCATTCACGTCAATATACCTACCTGTAAATAGTGAAGACCCAGATGAGACAGCTTCTGCAGGAGCTGTCTCATCAGGGTCTGCACTATTTACAAGTTGATTGTGCAATCAGTGCATTCCACAGCAGTGATTGCACAGCGATATGCAGTGAAGATACAACAGGGAATAGATAAAGAAGGAGAAATGTTTTTTTAAAATTCAGCACGTGAAGGGTTAGTATTCATTCGGGTTGCCTTCTAGTTTTTAACTGCTCGACATAGGCCGATTATAAGCATCTACGACAACGGTACTACGTGTTATATCATTGAGGCATTTTTATATAAGAAGCACTGAACATAACAAAAACCAAATACAGTAAAACCCCTCTAATGCGACCAGCAAAAAGGGGCATAATTCACAGAGGCAAATGCAGATGGTACCTTAATGCAGGACAAAAGTTCTGCAGAAAGCTCCTGCATTTCGTCCTGCATTAAGCAACCACCTGCTTATGAAGACAGTCATGTTTATTCATAAAGTGGTAGCATTAGAGGAGTTTTACTGTACCATGATATATGGTATTATTGTAGGGAATGACTCGTTAAAGTATTACATGATTTTCATTTTTAAACGTTTGTACGTGTTGTGCAAAGATCAAACAAACGAATGTAGGCTTTGAATATATCATATTTATGCTAACTCAACAGGTTCAGAAGCTAAAGATAAATTTTTGACCTTAAAGGTGATAATCACGTGTCTGAATAACGATTGTAATTAATGTGGATAATTGCACAGGCCATCTTGACGAACATAATATCAGATAATACATATCAGATATCGGGTTGTCACTATAATCTATCTATCACTATTATACTTCTATGACGCAAAGTAATATTCGTCTGCAAACAATGTCGTTTGATTAAGTTTCAGAATGGTATTACATTCATTTTCTTCTATTATCGTAAGAGGTTAGTCAAATAGTTTGGATCCTAATCAGACGCCAAATAACTTGGCGTCTCATCTGAATTCAGATTCAAAGTATTCTAAGGACAGTTTCTACAGATTTATGAAAAATTAATCCTTTCACAGAATTTTCTAAATTTTGGCATATTAGGAACAAGAAATATCTTTTAAAAAGATATTCAGCGGCATTCAAATATTAACATAATGTACAAAACAATAATGATATTAAATCTCTGCCAACTTAATTTCAATGTTTGGAGATTCTGTTAGTACAGGGAACTAGATCTATGAAGGGATGCTTGTTATTATACTAGCAGAGAAGCATGCAATGGAAATGACTTGGAGTAGAATAAGCAATTATGCAAAATTTTCAAGTTACTTTTATAGGAAATCACTATTAAAATGTACAATGTTAAAGTATTTTTTAAAAACTATCTGAAGTTAGTTCTTCATTTTACCTATTATAAAAATTTACTTGAAAGCACGTATATTTATATTGATATGAAGATAACTAATTGAATACACTTTAAATAAAGCATACCGAATTTAGTTTTTGTTTGTGCAGAGTCTGTAATTACTTAAAGAACGGTATTTACATGTATTTATAGCCTGGATCAACGCATAATCGACGTGTGTGCATCATCATTAGTGACACCATTAACTGAATCTACATGTATTTTTAAAATAATATAAAGTTAGCAATCTCAACCTACTACTCGATCCAAAGCCCAAGGTGATAGAGCCGTAACAATAGCCTTCAGTAAGTAGCTTTATATCACAGAGAGCGAACAACCAGAGCCTTAATTGGTGCTGTGGTCGGGGATAGTAATTAATACTATTAATGACACTACTCTAATATACTAAACAACATTTCTTCTTTATTTCCTATGGTGGTTTTGGCAAACTATCTGTTCGTCAAAGTGGACGTGATCAAATGTGGTATTAAATTGATAGCAAAGAAATGATAATAAAAGTTTAAAAGTTTAATAGTGGTTTTGGCAAACTGGCAATAATTGAATAGTCAAAATTGATCCACACCTTTTGAGGATAATAGATCTATATAGTTTTACTCAGTAATATTGTTTATGTATTATATACTCTAGTTTTGATAATGACCAAAGTAATAAATAATTCATATTTCTTTACTGGTTATGGTAATAAACAACTATGTGACTACAGTATTGTACATGTATTTGAACTAAACAACAATTTGGCTGAAAACAAAAAGCATAAAGTGAGTGGCAAACAGTTTGGACCAAGACCAAAATCAAAGCTGAATGGGATAGTAAATCATTAGTAAGGTGTTATGTGGCCTGGGGCTGTTTAAATGACTAAACAATGTGATTATTGTATTTGAAAGCACCTCTTTATCACTCCTTGTACCCAAGGATGAGTAAGTGTGAATATGTCACCTGCGTAGCTAATATCCTGATCTGTATAAACCCAAACAATTGGACCACATATCAATATTTAACATGTAGATAATTATTCAATGAATTTGATTTTTCAATTTTTGCTTTTTAATACAAATTTTCAATTTTTGCCGAAACGTCCTAGGCCGAAAAAATAGATGGCCAAAACGTCCTGGGCCGAAACATCCGGGGTGAAACTTCCTAGGCCGAAACGTCCTACATTCAGTTTGGCCATGTGTAGAGTCATTATAAAAAGGCTGTATGCCAGTCAAGGTATTGACTAATGAAAATACGGTTTACTACAAAATACTAGTAGGTCATATGCAAATTACAATGCAACATAGATTCTGATTGGTGGAAAACTAAAACAAAAGTGAAAATAGACAGCTAGCCGCTGAAAAATGTAATGGTGAATTAAAAAATAAAAATATATGTCGACGTGTTTGATTTTCTGTAAATTTGCAGTTTCCGTGGTAACCTTTTCTGCAAAAACTATTAAAATGACTACACTTTCTTTAAATATAATAAAATTGAACCAAAAGCATTATAATGTACACAACAAACATGAATTTACACCTAAATTACTGGTTTTTATACTGCATGAAAAAATAGTAATCTGAACATTTTTCTTTACAAAATAAGTTATTCATATTTCGTCATTCGACAAAAAATGAGAAAAATAAACACGTATTCTGCAAATAAATAAAGATATTGAAAGTTCCTTTCATAGAATTTTCAACTTTTTTGATATATTAGGTGAAATGTAATGGTGAATTCAATAAGGAAAAGAAAAATATATGTCGACTAGTTAGATTTTCTGTAAAATGGCAGTTTCCATGGTAACCGTATGTGCCAAAACTGTCGAAATGTCACTTTATATATATATATATATATATATATAAATAAATATATATAAATTATGAAAGAAAATATATATACTTTTATAATTATACACTAAAAGGTTTAGCTTTACGTTCTATTTTTTTTTTAGAAATCCGTGGTTTCCATGGTAACCACTTCACTAATAATACAAAAAGTAGTGAAATTCATAAAAAAAAATGAAACATTTTCAAACATACAGAATAAAATAATCCTGATTATTCACTATATATTACTAGACAGTTTATGAAGTCTATTTGTGTTTAAAATTCCCTTAAAATAACAACCACCTTGTCAATAAGCCCACTAAAAAGAGGGACAAGATCTGTCTTTCTTGCATAACTAGCGGGGAAAGTATCGGATAGATATTCCTGACTGTGAACATGAACAATAATTTGCTGAAGTAACCCTCACTTTTCCATTCACTTTCTCAGTCAATGACTTGTATACACCATCACGACCTCCGCGATCAACTGCAAGTGTCATTTATTCCTTCTGATCCTTTCTCCCTTAGACCTTTTCGCAAACTGCCCGTTTATTCGAAATTGTTGACTTATTATTTGTTTTGTGGCTTTGTGTAAAATTTCCCGATTACTATACTACATTCTTTGTGAAGAGTTACTATCGGTGATTATTTACCTTGGATGCGCAAAAAGATGCGCAGAAATTACTACCCAAAACGTCTTTAAAGGTAATCACAAATTATCTCTTTGCAGCAAACAATGCGAGTCGCTTTCCGGATACTTCGGTGGTGAAATAATTGGAATAACATGCATTTTAGATTTCGGCTTGCCATTTTGATCTATCACTATCATAATTGTTTGACACGAAGTACTCAGGGAATTTCGGTCATGGCAGAAACTAGACCCATGTAAATCAAAGCGTTGTAAACGCTGCAGTATTCTTTGCATGGCATCAGTCTGATATCGAATAAGTTCGCTTTGGCATGGAATTGCGTATCTATAAGGGAAGGCTCTATCCAGTTGATGATACAGTTGCAGCTGGCACTTCAGCCGTTTCCCACTATGCTTATTATCACACTGACCACTCGCAGTTGCTGGCGTGATTACCTAATCGCTTGCATAAGGTCATCCGACTCGCGCTTCTTTATTCATTAAGTATTTTCATTCATGTTATGATCACGTGATTTCTTCATGTGACTGATATTTGTATATCCGTGCGCCCTTCTTACGCATTGCTATATTTTGTTGGTTTTGTTGATTTTTGCACATACTAAGCCGAAGCTTATGTTACGAAGCTTTTTCATGTCAGATATAGTATACCACGATTGGTTCCGAATGCCATGTTATTAAATACCCTTTGTATCCATTAAATGCAGGTCAGTAATTTGCACTATTTTGTCAGGCCGGCGAGGGTACCATGGTTTGGCTGTGGAACGCCACCTTTGTATTCTATTGCTTCACAAAGAATACAAAAACTATATTGTTGCACAAGAATCAGAGCAGACCCTGGTCAGGAGCAGTCTGATCTGTGTCTGCTCTGTGTTTGCAAAGACGTAGAAAGGCGTATTTATAGAGTAAAGGGTATTCATTTCTTGATAAAGACTAATCTTTATGCCTAAGAGCTGTCTGATCAGAAACGGCTCTGCTCGCTTATATAATAAATAGATCCCATACTTCTAGTCCAGCAGAGAGTAAGGTGAACTTTACATAGTGGTCTATAGTTTTTTTCTTGCCTGATTATTGTTAAGGGGGTCATATGGGTTGATACTAGGCCCACAGTATGTAAACTCCGGTGTATCCCTTCCGGAAGCTGAGATCAGCGAAGTGACAAAATGTCACTGAGTAAGCAGCACTCCTGCGAAGCGGGTAAGATTTACCTTCATTTTACTAGCCCTGTGTATACAAACAATTGTAAGCTATGACCTAGTACACTAGCAAGATAATTTACTTTCACTTCACCAAATATCTTCCGAATCTGAAGCAAGATCTCTCTGAAATAAGCTTAAGATCACTGCCATCGCCTACTGACATTTCGTTGAAGCGTGATTTAAAACTGTTCCAGCGACACCTGTAGTTAATTTCTGCTGACACACTTGTAATTGTCACCCGCAGCGAGAACATATTAATGTACCCGACGTGTCTGTTAATGAAACATAACCAGAAAAACACAACATAATGCGATTTCTACAAACTGGAATGGTGTACGACTAGCTGCTTATTTATAAAATGTCACTGTATGACCAGTCGTGATTTTACTGTAAGTTAGCTGCGAATACCCTATTTACCTTATTTACACTAGATTACTTAGACGTGTTTTGGTAGAAGGTTGTCATAGTTAAATTAAATCAGATATGCAATTTTCAGAACGAGGCTATATGCGCAAATACTGACCACAGATCTTTATGTTCTTCTATACTGACATAAAAAAAGAAACGGTGCACATTTTTGACCACATTTTTATGGTACTTTTAAGATTTAGATGTGCAAATTTGGTACCAAATGTGGCGTAATCAACAACTTAGCCTCTATGTTTTATACATAAATTCTGAAAGGGGGTGATCCCCGAGAGCAAAAATTACAACACAAAAAGAGAAAATTGCAGACTCGGTTTTATTGAGTCTGTTCATGAACAGTAATTGAAAGTGCAACACTGCTCACGCCCCCTAGCACCGGCTTAAGCGGTATTCAATTTTCAGAACAAGAAGTACTGAAATTCATGATCTCGAAGGATCAGAAGGTATAACAACACTGAGAATGAAGTACGGGGCGACGTTTTACGGCCGCCACACATGTTTTTTTCTTCGTATATATTCTTCGTAAGATGTTTTATTCTTCGTATCGTGATCTCTTACTAACATACATGATCTCTCTAGTCTCTCTCCTGGTTAACTACCTCTCTCTAGTTATATACCCACTGCTCTGCTCAACATACTCAATGTCCAGACTTATTTTTGACAGCTGAACTATATAACTTGTCTTCTTGACATATTGATAAATATATATACACTGCATGTATACGTTCACACAGTCCATACCCATTTATTCTTTCTTCAGTAGTTACTTTTAACCTTTAACCAGTAACATAAGTGTTATGTTACACCAAACTCTAGGTAATTTATCGACCGCTATGACACTTTTGTCTTTTGTTAAATCATCTGTACCAAAACGACAATGTTGATGCGTCAAACGTAGTAGGGGTCAAAATTCAACGTTTGATGTTATCTGCAGGAATATGTTGTAAATTTGTATCTCGTTCAACACCGACTATTTCCACCGCTCTCTCAAATAATTTCAATAATTCTAGAGCGCATTGACCCGACGTAACGTCGAACAACGTCATTTGTAATGGCGTTTAAATCTTGGAAGTAGTGCACCTCTAAGATCACCAACATTAACCTTACCAGCGTAAAACGCGTGTTCAGCCACCATCAAAGCTCATATTGACACGATACGTATAGTTAAAAAAAATATTTTGTTCATTTTGCTTGAGTCTGCGAAAATGACGTCGATCCCAAAGCAAATATAAAAGACGACGATTTCGATTATTAATTATGTGCAATATATACGACCTCCTAGCTCGTATTGGATTTGGGTTTGTGAGATGGCAATTTGAAACAGTATTACTGTATATCCCAAGCTGGATGCTGGTACTTTTAACGTAGGGTCGCTATTGTTTGGTCGTCTAAGGGAAAATGCGTCGTGTTCGCTTTCAGTTTGCTGAACACGTCGTCAAAGGTTAAATATCATGTTTCGCTGACAAAAACGGTGTCATTCGACGTCAGAAAGGCTTATTTATGTCAGAAGCAAGGAGAATGAAAGCTTGAAAATCTTGATTTTCAACACGCTTTGGAAAGCGTTAAATCGAGACGAATTCAAAGTGTTATGTTATTCTTCGATCGGACACAGGCTGCATAAATGGGTCAAACCAAAATACAGTGTCTGACCATGTTTCAAAAGGGTTGAAACTCGTCAGAATAATCTGTTATGCAATATATAACGAGTACATTGCGTGGATGTTCGTTGCCTTCATTTTATAGATTCAATTTTATAAACACTTAACACCCCTCGTTTCGTAACGAAGACAAGAGATCTCAGCTAGTCATACAGTTTATTAATTATAAATCTCAGCTAAGTTATACAGTCTTATTGCAGCTAGTCATACAGGCAGTGAAATTAGGTCATATTTATTTATGACTAAGTTTTCATGTTACAGTAATATTTTCATGGTACATTATACTTTTCTTGTAGATATTTCATTCATTTTGCCATTTCCATCATGCGTGGTGCGGTAATGTTTCAATGGATAGAATTTACGATACTCGTTTGAAGCACCTGTTGTTTTCACTTGATGCACAGCGAGGATCATGTCCAATATTTAATGTTTATTTATCACAACATTGTAGGAAGAGGTGTGTTGAATTTTTTAAAACTGTATTACCGTCATAGGTTATGTATTTCATATAAGCTAACGTGTTAAGTTAGTGCAAACTTACTTGTCAAAGTGGTCGGCATCCATCCGTCAAAGAAAATATTGGTAAATATCTCGATTCGCTGATCTCAGCTTCCGGAAGGGATACACCGGAGTTTACATACTGTGAGGCCGGGTGCCACTTTGTTACCCTTGGACATGCCCTTAACGGCTTGCCTGCAGGTGCTCTGACTTCAGCAAAGTCATTGAGTACATATTTGACGGATTGTCACAGTTATTATGCTATGTTTTACATGTTGTCCTGTGTTCACCGTCGTCTATGTTGTGGGTAAGTCCAGCGGGGATACCTTTATTTACAATATTTGTAAAGCTAGGGTGACTTTGAGAGAAGTGTGAGGTTAGGACGTCCGTAAACCGGTTTAAACCCCCAGTGGTGTTTTTGCTGCTGACCGTGCCAAGGCGGTACTCTCTTTGTCACCCTTCCTTTTGTTTGCCTTGCGTCTTTGTGCTTGTGGTTTGTTCATGTTGTGGAACGTTTGTCCCTGTTTCTTGTGTGTCTTTTGGTGTTTTCTGTTTTCATTTCGTGTGTGTGCGTGTGCGTTTGGGTGTGTGGTTGTGTGTGTGTGTGTGTGTGTGTGTGTGTCATGCTGTCTATCGGTGTTTTGGTGGTGGTTGCGTCTTGCATGTGGCTTTGCCTGCTTGACTTTACTACTTTTCCAATGATATTCAAGATGGCGGCCAATACAGCGTAAACATGCATAAATTGCACTTTGTATCTGATGGATAATGTTTAGTGTAGCCAGAGAATAGGGTTGATCTTGCAAAGTGGTCTATAGGTTTTCTCCTGCCTAATTATTGTTAAGGGTGTCATATGGACTGACACTAGACCGTGTTCAACTGTTTTACCCTTGGGCATTTTGTGATAGTCAAGATGGCGGCAAGTATGGCATGAAAATCATTAATTGCATTAAAAAAATGTTTTGTTACCAGGCGGATAATGTTTAATGTAGTACATGTAAATTGGTTTTTTTAATATTAGATATGAAGAAGAAATTGTTAAATGTTTGGACATTAACTGTCGAAACATTAAACAAGTATAGGTGGCTAAACGGTCGCCAAAATGGCATCGACAATCCGATACATGGAAAAAAGATTCTACACTATATATTTCTGTGGTTGATGTACTGTACTGATTTTTCACACTAATGGATACCGTTTACGTGAATATGTACGTAAAGATGTGAATGTTTGCTCCGACAATTTACCAGAGTTATGGGACTTTGAATTTTTGTTTACTATTTGAAAAAACATATAGTGAAAAGGAATAGTGTATGTCCAACTCCCCATACATTAATGTAAGGATTTATTTCAAACGTTCACAGATGAACAAAATTGATGTGAAGATATACGTTAAGAAGGGAATGTGTGCTCTGAACATTTTTACCAGAGTTATTGGACTTTGTGAAATGTTCTTTACTATAAATCATATAGTGAAAAGTACTTGATTTAGAGACAATATCGCCAGGGGGATCTGTGTCATATGGACACAGTTTTCTAATTTAAACTCATATATGTGTTGCAGTATATCATAAAATGTAGACCTAGTCAGATACATTGGTGGAGACCTGGGTCCATGCTTATAAAACTTTTAGTTGAGTCTGAGTTCGTTCTCAAGTTTTTGATTGGTCAGATTTGAGCCTCTGGGTAATTTTAAAACATACATTAATGGAAATAAGGATTTCCACTCGTCCGTATGTGCAAATTTCATTTAACTGTTGTTCGTGGACTCACAGAGCATTGATATAATATACAAACTATTAACATTATCATTATGCCACATTTCAGTTTCTCGCAATGGTGAAATAGGTGGGTTGGTGGTGGTGCTCAATAACTCACAATGACCACGGGTATCAGAGTGGCACCTGATCCTATTACCTTCAGAACTCTTCATACTAACAATATACATGTATGCAAAGATAAAACTATAGACCACAACGTAATATTAAGCCCAGAGATCCAGTGATGCCAGACTGATAGGGTGTTTGTTATTTGGAATGAGCGCATAATCTAGGCATGGCTGTGTGTGTGTGTGTGTGTGTGGGTGGGGGGGTTTAATTTTAAAGCATAAATTAAAAGAGATATAAGGATTTCCACTCGTCCATATGTGCAACTATCATTTAACTGTTGATCTTTGATGTACAAAGCATTTATATGAGACACAAACTAATAACATTATCAGTATTTCAGTTTTTTCGCAATGGTAAAATGGGTGGGTGGGGAAAATACTCAATAACTAAACATGTCCAAGGGTATCAGAGTGGCATCCGGTCCTATTATCTTCAGTACTCTTAACACTATCAATATATGCAAGGAAAAAACTACAGACCACAATGCAAGGTTAGGTCCAAAACTCCAGTTTCTCTGTCGGACTATTCAGTGTCTGCGGTGGTCCAAACTTTCTTGTTCTTATGGCGTTACGTTACAAATAATAAAAATACCAGATGATTTTTAATATTCTTAAAGTCAATAGTGTATACATGAATATTAATAAGATAATGGTTAAAGCTTTTTTTAAGTTTTATAATACAGTATACAAAGAGTTATTGTGGACGGATTTGGTATCGTATCTTGTGTCGATATATTCAAACCACCATATTGGCGAATTTTGTAAATAACTTTGCAAAGAGTTTCCATTCAGACTACTCGGCTCTCGTGCTGTAAATCCCAGCTCACTCATCCGCTCACCCACGTTGAGGTACAGTAAACCTGCATGCAGCTACCACCAGACTTGGGTCTATTTCCGGGCGCATTAAGACAGATGGTAGCTTAATGCAAAACAAAGGTTACGCAAAAAGCTCCTAGAGGAGCTTTCTGCATTACATTCCTCTTGTAGTAAGTTCTTTTAGACACAAAGTCTTACTATATGGTCGCTATAGTAAGATTCTACTATGCTTTAAGAATTAGAGCAAAGTTGTCTGTGAGGAATGCAACATTAGCAGCAAGCAGTAACTGCAGATGAACTTCGAGCTGACTGTAGGCCCATTATACAACGGCCACTCATATTTAAGTATAATTCTGGGTCTAACAGGTAGTATGAAGCTAGCCACCGACTCCAATATTAATATCGTTCTGTATTAAGTAGCCACGTGATTTCAAATGCATACCCGTTCATTTTTAACTATTTTACTGACAATTGCGAATCTGTGAATGCCTATGCAAAACATATGGTCCTAGCTGAGAAGCGGAGTAACTCGGTAATTAAACTCGCCCTGATTGTTGTTGTGATTATGTTTATCTCGGGAAAAGATAGAATAGTATGTAAACAGTGAAAGTGTTATTACTCCCAGTTTGATTTGAGACTCGATTAATCTTCGGCGTGTTTATCGGGATTGCTCGTAATACTCTGTGACAAAAATAGCAAAGTCAAAACCCAGCAATAATCATGTTCCACGAGGACTGTATTCTTATCCGAAGATTACCGACGATGATAAACGGAATATGCATGAGTCTCAGGTCAAATAAGGAGAGTATCAGCAGGCGATACATTTTGCAGACAATAATAAGCGGTCTTTGTGGGAAGTATACCGGTATCGTTTTTATTGTTTTAAGTTTTCTTCCTTTTTGTTTCGGATTCTCGCCTTGACGTTGATTGTATATGCAGTTTAAGTTTCGCATACGGCATACAATTATCATGTCCGCCTTTTCACGCACATGCAAACAAAGTAAAAACAGATCAGATTCCACCTATAGGAGCCGTTTGATCAAAGTCTACTCTGTTTGCTTATGGTATAATACTGATCTGATGCTAAAGCCTCTGTCTGAACAAAAATATCCGGAGTTATATTACATCATAAAAATAAACTTATAATATCAATGATGTCATTATTTCCTACTTTCATTTTCAACAGAGAAACGGTTAATAGTCCCCTTCTCTGTATCAGTACCTTTCTGGTTTGTTTTTCAGGAGACACATCATACAAACGGGTATGTTATTTCACGAACTGGTCCCAGTACCGCACAGGGGTGGCCAAGTTCATGCCTTCTGATATTGACCCCAGCCTTTGTACACACGTGATCTACGCATTCGCCAAACTCGTTGGCAATGAACTGAAAACCATTGAACCAAACGACGAAACTTTGTAAGTTCAAAACCCCGTACTTCATTCTCGGTGTGTTTATATTTTCTGGTCATTCGGGATCATGAGTTTTGGTTTAATTAGTTTTGAAAATTGAATACTGCTTAAGCCGGTGCTAGGGGGCGTGAGTAGTGTTGCACTTTTAATCACTTCTCATGGCTAGACTCAATAAAACCAAGTTTGCAATTTTCTCTTTTTGCATGTGTACATTTGCTTTCGAAGGATCACCCATTTTTTAGAATATATTTTACCACTTTGAATTCAGCATGTTCGAAGTGTAACGGTCTATCATTGTATAAAAGTTGAGTACATTTAGCGCGAAAAAGTGAAATGTGCCGGAAAATTTTGTAAATTGAAAATGACGGTTTTTGCATGAAATATCTAATTAAACCCAAAATGAATTAGGTAAAATTCTTAAATCTGTTACACATTCTTAAATATGGTATTTGATTTAGATCACCTTCAGATAGTATCAAATACAGAACTTACTCTAAAAATGATAATTGAGAAAACGTCTTATCCTGCTTGTCAAAATAATCACTAATGTATGGTTGTGTAATATTTAACCCTTTCACCGCCAGTGGCGAAAAATGCTCCACGACAAATAGTGCAGTCCTAGATCAGGGACTTTACTTTTTGTCTCAAACTTTATTTCTGTATATGTGCTTTATTGCTTTGAAATGTTCGTGAAACTGGAAGATAGAGTTCTGATGAGCTCTAACTACATATTAATCAAGCGTCTGTTTATGCAAACAGAGCAGATCCAGATCCCTGTAGGAGCCGTCTGATAACGGTATTTTCTGTTTACTTATGGGAAAATATAGATGAGATTCTTCAGTTTCTGCCATAGTAAAACTGTTTCTTGTTAATATTCAATTATAAACCTTCCAGCTAATTGATATTGATAAAATGGCTTTTTCAAATATGAATTTCCATTAGGTATGTCTATCGAAGAAGAATTTAACCGACAGCTAAACAAATATACATTTTTATAAATTTAGGAATATACCCATTTTCAAAACCATTCACTTATTTCAACAGATACAGGCAAGTCAATGGACTTAAAACGAAAAACCCTGCTTTAAAGACGTCCGTAGCGATTGGTGGGTGGAGTGCTGGCACGGCAGGGTTCTCCGCCATGTCTTCTTCGAGCGCCAGCCGCGCCCAATTTATCCAGGCGACGATAAAGTTTTTGCGTTCCCGTGGTTTCGATGGTCTCGACATTGACTGGGAGTATCCGAAACAGGCCGATAAAACCAATTTCGGGAATTTGTTGAAGGTGTGTAAAATTGTTGCCAAGGATGACGTCGCCTGACGTTGACTTTTGACCTTAAAGTTTGACATTGGCTTTCATTCAGAAGATTCAGGTTCGTGAGATGATCGTACAATCTCTATTTGTAAAATTTCAAAGTTATAGTTTCGGACGAACAAACAGAGGGACAAGCACATAGAAAGGCCAAAATCAATATGCCCCAGATTACGATCTTAGGGGCATCAAACCCCATCTACAATACGTGTTTCTACACAATTGGATATAACTTATAGCTGAATTTGCAGGGGGATTTAACCCGTTTTCTAATACAAATGTTTCTCCATGCCTGTGCAAATAGAGTTGACACATATTAAACGGTCCACGCAGGAGTCGTCTGATCAGAGTCTGTCCTGTTTGCTTGTGCAGTAATAATAGATCTGGCTCTACAGTTTCTGCCAATGCCAAAATCATCTGTGTTCATATACCGTGATAAAGATTCACCACACAAATATTCGTGATGTCATTATTTCTTAAATCGTCATTTCTCCACAAACCCCTATACTGTGACCATACTTTAGAATCATCTCTTCGAGACGATTCTAACGAGTGTTCACAGTATACGAGTTGGCGAAGAAATAAATGAACTATTGTTGATTTGTTTTAAATGTGCGCATCATATCTGGACCTCTATGAACATTCAAACGGGAGAGGCTTAAGCGAGTATCGCATCACTTACTCAATGAGAGTGTCTAGGTAACACTTACAAACTTTTTCAAACCGTTGCAAACAGAGCAGACCAGGTCAGGCGACGCTTGTATAAGCGGTCTGATAAGGGTCTGATCAAATGGCTTATGAAATTTTACAATTTTCCCAGTACCTAACATCTTGTGTACACATTCAGCTAATAGATATTCATGATGGTATTATTTCTTTTAAACTGGGAAAAGGTTAAATATTGTCAGGTAGAACATGCTTACAGCGACCGTATACTGAATAAATAAACGTATGGAGTTGGATAACAGTAGGTGACTGCTTAATGCAATACAATAGTTATGCAAAAAGTCCCGACACAAGGCTTCTGTTTCTGTTTCCACGTGTTTTAAACCCCAAGAATTATTCTTACTTTTAATAGTCACTGAAGTCATCTTTTACTGTATATATGAAGATTACTCTGACGATGCAGGCGATGTTATTTTGGTGTGGGATTTATTTGACTTGGAGTGGGTGTTTTCAGATGGGCTTTTCTTTTCGTCAATATTCAGTTTTAATTACATTTAACTGAAATCTGTGAAACTATATACTATATTAATCATCACTTTCATTTCAAAGCGATCAATTGTCTTGAATGCGTTAAATGCCATGTATGTGTGTAATATGTTTTGCAATAAAATGCGACAAGTTTCATGCTCGGAAAAGATATCGAGAAAACAATCGTAAAGGAAAGCAGCTAGGCTGCAAGTTGAGTACCGACAATTAGATTAGTAATTGCAATAAATATAGTAGTAACACATGGGGTAGTTTTATCAACGGTTGTATGAGTGTCACAGTTAGGATTTGGTCTAAATATCTTAAACCGTTTTAATAAAACAATCATAGCTGCGTCTTCCAGCGTAGGACCAATGTTCTGAAAGTGGGTTATCCTTCGAAAACAAAAGTAGCTGATAAAATGGTCTTACGACAGGTCGCAAGTCACGATCGTACGACAAAGTCGCACGTAAGATATGATCTGTTGATAAAATGACCCCTTGGTGTTTAGTTAGTAATAACACCAAACGTTCATTAGTGACCCAGATAGTTGGTAATGACCCAGCTATCCACAATGTAAACAAGTTACATGCATGCGAAAAAATGGCATAAAATACAATTGTTAATTGGTATTATATATGGATAATGTTTGTCCAAACACAGATAGCTTATTGTAATAACTAATGGCTTATACATGTGAAGATTTTAGGGAAAGTTGTTAATATATTGCAAATGACCTAGAGCCAGACCATCCATCGATCGTTTATCAGAGGTGGTGTGTAGCCAGGTTTTATTTCTACACCTCAATATTAGTACTAGCTTCTTCTCCAACCTTTCCCTACAACATAAAACATTGCCCCTTCAGTGTCATGAAGACGGGTGTGTGATACCATATGCAAACAGTTTGGAACCAGATGGGACACCGAGTTACTAGGATCTAAAAGTTAGACAATCTGTTTATTGTTTTATCAAGATATTGAACAAATGCACACTCTAATCTTGAAGCAGTCAAACAGGCGACTATGCTGGCACTCAACAGTTTAATCCTTCGCTTGCTGAATTTTAAAACACATTTCTCCTTCTTTACCCATGCCCTGTTGTATAATTACATATATCTTCACTGTGTACAAGTATTTCGCTGTGCAATCACTGCTGTGGAGTGCACTGGTTGCACAATCAATTTGTAAATAGTGCAGACCCTGATGAGACAGGTCCTGGGCTGTCTCATCTGGGTCTTCACTATTTACAGGTAGGTATATTGACGCGATTAGCAAGCGATGGGTTAATCTGATACCTTATCATACGCCTGACATGGGTTTACACTGCATAGATATAAGGTCCATGTTCATTTACTGCGGCTCAAATTGGAAACTTTAATTACAGTCAATATTTATAGTGTACAGGCAACGTATAAACATTATCGAAAGTAATAGCAAGTAATGCTAACGGTTCAAGAGTTAATCAATAAATGTGGCTGATGCTGATCGAAATGACACGTAATACAATTTTAACCCTTTCGCTGTCAATGCCGGATCTGTGATTACCTATGCAAACATCTTGGATCCAGATGAGACGCCGAGTAACTCGGCGTCTCATCAGGATCCAAACTGTTTGTTACTGTTACTATGTTTTTGAAAGAACAATGAAGAAAATAATAAAAAATGAAACTTTGTAGCAGACGACAAAGTTAGCAGACGACAGAGTTTGGCAGCGAAAGGGTTAAAGGTGTTATAATCTATCATATACATACGTATAACTGTATATTCTTACTGCATTGTCATATTACGTACTATTTTTACATCATGGGAAATACATGCACTAATATTAATCAATTAGGCTGTATGATTTGTGTACTGGGTATAGATTTCATAACATGTTCTTCGTTTCTCTTTTGTTAATTAAATAAAATGCCGCTCTGGTAAGGACTGTGATCTGTATAGATTAGTCCAATAAAGAAATTGCATTGATTTGAAATGAACAGGTCCGTAGAATACATATATATATATATTAAAAAATAAAGTACAGTGTATACTATATTAGAAAAATGTTATATGTGATTTCAACAGGAAATGAAGGTCGCGTTTACCCAGGAAGCCCAATCTTCTGGAAAGGAGAGATTGTTCGTATCAGTGGCTGTTGCAGCAGGAAAATCCCACATCGATAGCGGATATGACGTACCGACAATCGCTGCGTAAGTAACAGATATACTTTAACATATATATATGAACAGTGTCCCTAAAAGGGACTAAAATACTGTGGCCTAGATCAAAGGGCTTCTGAAAAAAGCCTCTGATCCGAATCAGCACTGTTTTTACACAAATTATATTACAACAGTCACATCGGCAAACGAACTTCTGCAGAAATATCCCATTCAATAAAAGATTGGCTCATTATTCCTAATTAGGCATGTGCACATAGCAAATGATCATTAACCTATTACTCCATGAATATTCAATTTAGAAATAATGACATCATAAAATTCATTAGATAGTTTTTATACAAGAAATGTTGGGTCATGGTAGAAACTGCAGAGCCTGATGGACGTATACAGTGTTTGCAAATGAGTTAAAAGGCGTATTTATTGAGTAAATGGGTAAACACAATATTTTGTTATTCCTGGTGTCTCATATACATACTAATTCTGAAAATGGGTGATCCTTCGAAAGCAAAAGTAGAAATGCCAAAAGAGAAAATTGCAGACTCGGTTTTATTGAGTCTGTTCATGGGTAGTAATTTAAAGTGCAACACTACTCACGCCCCCTAGCACCGGCTTAAGCAGTATTCAATTTTCAAAACTAATAACATTAAAACTAATGATCCCGAAGGACCAGAAAATATAACAACATTGAGAATGAAGTGCGGGCGACTTTTTACGGCCGCCACACAAGCACTTAACACCTGCTGTTGTGAAGTACATATATTCTGAAAATGGGTGATCCTTCGAAAGCAAAAGTAGAAATGCCAAAAGAGAAAATTGCAGACTCGGTTTTATTGAGTCTGTTCATGAGTAGTAATTTAAAGTGCAACACTACTCACGCCCCCTAGCACCGGCTTAAGCAGTATTCAATTTTCAAAACTAATAACATTAAAACTAATGATCCGGAAGGACCAGAACATATAACAACACTGAGAATGAAGTACGGGGCGACTTTTTACGGCCGCCACACAATCACTTAACACCTGCTGTTGTGAAGTACATATATTCTGAAAATGGGTGATCCTTCGAAAGCAAAAGTAGAAATGCCAAAAGAGAAATTGCAGACTCGGTTTTATTGAGTCTGTTCATGAGTAGTAATTTAAAGTGCAACACTACTCACGCCCCCTAGTACCGGCTTAAGCAGTATTCAATTTTCAAAACTAATAACATTAAAATTAATGATCCCGAAGGACCAGAAAATATAACAACACTGAGAATGAAGTACGGGGCGACTTTTTACGGCCGCCACACAAGCACTTAACACCTGCTGTTGTGAAGTACATATATTCTGAAAATGGGTGATCCTTCGAAGTTGTATATCGAGCCCCAATATTAGTAAAAAAACTGTAAAACTAATACAAATACTAAGCTGTTAATAAAATAATCATACAAAGTTGTAGAAAGATCATATGACTGTTGGAAAGCCTTCCGTATTCCAAATATTCGGGGAGAAAAACAAGCAAACAATGCAAGCCCAGCTAAAACTGCTTCTGAAGAAATAGTTTAATGGGAATAGGAGTGTACATGTTTTGCTTTTCCGTTTGTTTCATTCAAAATCATCAACGTGGTGCATAATCAGCGTTTACAGCTGTGCATATTGCAGGAGAATGGGGCGTTGCGTACACAGGGTATGAAGTTTTGTATACTGATGCGGTATATGTTTCAACATTACACATGTCCGTGTCATTGTTGTGAATAATGAACGCTTTGCACGCTAGCGGCGAAACTGTGAATACACAGGTAAACAGTTTGGATCCTGATGAGACGCTGCGAAACGCGGCGTTTCATCAGGATCCAAACTGTGTGGCTATATTTTGGCAAAGAACTGAGATACGTTTTATTCTAAGCAATTGTTGCAGACGAAAACGTACGTACAAAGATTTAAATAACAAACATTACATATTTCGTAGTTAAAACATACAACAGAGCATTACAAATATTCTGAAAATGGGTGATACTTCGAAAGCAAAAGTAGAAATGCAAAAAGAGAAAATTGCAGACTCAGATTTATTGAGTCTGTTCATGAGTACTAATTAAAAGTGCAACACTACTCATGCCCCTAGCACCGGCTGAAGCAGTATTCAAATGTCAAAACTAATAACATCAAAACTAATGATCCCGAAGGAATTACTTCTGGTCTGGACGCCTCTAATATTTATCGCAAAATATACAAAGCGTTCCAAATACGAGTTTGAACATTTGGAGATGAATTTCATTTTCTGTGTGTGACATAAATGAAAACGTAGTAAAGTCAAGCAGGAAAAGCCACACACAAAACGCCACCATCACCAAAACACCTACAGAAAGCAGCTGATATAGCAATTTGTACTCATACACACACACATACAGTAGAAAGTCACATACAAGGCGCAATCACCACCAACACATCAATAGACAGCATGTCACACACACATACAACCAAACACACGCAAACACGCGAGAAGAACACAAAAACACCAACAAATACACAAGCACCAGAGACAAACATGAACAAAACACAAGCAGAAAGACACAAGACAAACAAAAGTAAGGGTGACAAAGTGACTTATCATAACAAAACATAATTTGAAACAAATATATGTAATTTAACATGTGTAGTTTAGTTTAAACATTTCTCAAATATTTACAGTTGTTCATATATGCAATTTACAGATGACCACACTAAGATATATCAGTAAATGAATTGGACCACAAGTTCGGACAACATTAGAAAAGGCCCTTGCCATAGTGCAATTGTTTGTATACGTAGGTGGTTTAACCCTTCGCTTGCTGAATTTTAAAACACATTTCTCCTTCTTTACCCATGTCCTGTTGTATAATTACATATATCTACACTGTGTACAAGTATTGCGCTGTGCAATCACTGCTGTGGAGTGCACTGGTTGCACAATCAACTTGTAAATAGTGCAGACCCTGATGAGACAGCTCCTGCAGGAGCTGTCTCATCTGGGTCTTCACTATTTACAGGTAGGTATATTGACGCGATTAGCAAGCGAAGGGTTAAATACATAAAATGTATGGACTACATTAGTAATACAAATATGTAAACACGTAGTATAATGTGGAAGAACAGAAACGGGAAAGGCAAAGGAAAGTAGCAAGATGGTTGAAAAAGGACGAAGAGAAAGAGGATATTCCGAGACTTCTCTATTGATTGAAATACATAAAATGTACTAACTGCAGTAGTAATATAGACACGTAGTATAATGTGGAAGAACAGAAAAGGGAAAGGCAAAGGAAAGTAGCAAGATGGTTGAAAAAGGACGAAGAGAAAGAGGATATTCCGAGACTTCTCTATTGATTGAAATACATAAAATGTACTAACTGCAGTAGTAATATAGACACGTAGTATAATGTGGAAGAACAGATAAAGGAAATGCAAAGGAAAGTAGCAAGATGGTTGAAAAGGACGAAGAGAAAGAGGATATTTCGAGACTTCTCTACTGGTTTAAATACATAAATTGTATTAACTGCATTAGTAATACAAAGGTGTAAACACGTAGTATAATGTGGAAGAACAGAAAAAGGGAAGGAAAGTAGCAAGATGGTTGAAAAGGACGAATAGAAAGAGGAAATTCCGAGACTTCTCTACTGGTTTAAATACTTAAATTGTATTAACTGCATTAGTAATACAAAGGTGTAAACACGTAATATATATGGAAGAACAGAAGATAAGAGAAATACAAAGAAAGGTAGAAATATGGTTGAAAAGGGTGAAGAGAAAGAGGATATTCCGAGATTTTTCTATTGCCCAACTGATGATGCTTGGCAACGATAATCAGTAAATAATCAGTCACAATTTGAATCTTTTGGTATCCTTTCTATAGTTCTGTACCTCTGTATGAAAGATGGCATTATTAGAACCAGACATACTGTTTATGCCGGACAATAACTTCTGGCAGCTTATCCTAGTGAAGACACAGTACAAACTTACGATAGTCCTAGCATGCCTTTATGACACATTAGACTGCAGTTTTCGAAATTCTGTGGCATTGGCCAATCAGAGCTGGTTATTCAGTTTATCCTTTTTCGTGAAGACTGGATTATTGCCACCAAAATGAAACTGCGGTTTAAATCGGTTAGACTGTCAATAGCAAGTCTTCATGAAATAGACTGGCTTCGCTGACGCTCCGTGCAGTCTATTTCATAAAGAATTGCCATACTGCTGTCTAACCTATATATAGGTTTTTTTTAATAATTAATGCAAGATAAATGGAAACCAACACAAAATTCTGTGGTCAAAATATAATCGTATTTTTGTTTTATTAAAATGGTAATACTCGACCATGTTGGTGGTCAGTTTGTTATTTTGTATATACACTTCTCTTTTATCTATCCATGTCCATATATCGGAAGACTGTAATTAACATCACCCTTGCACCGTCAAATATATGTCATCTACTAAGGTTTCCGTCTAATTCAGGGTATAACTCTTTTGCTGCCAATGTCACATCTGCACCTCTGCAAACAGTTTGGATCCAGATCCAGATGAGACGTCGAGAAACGTGGGGGTCTCATCAGGATCCCAACTGATTCTCAGTGTGACTATTTTCAAATAAAAAATTAAAACAAAATGAAAATTGTAGCAGACGACTAAGAGATGCAGACGAAACTCTTAGGCAGCGAAAGAGTTACAGTGATATTGTGTTCAGTTTGTTTATAAAAAACATAATAAGATTGTCAAAGAGTTGGAATCGTGTTGTGATTTTATTTATGGTATTCCACTGGGAGGGTTTATCACAATGTTACCAGCATTTGGTAAGATAAAACATTACCCCCCTTTACTCCATATATACAAATTGTAATGCCTTTACAAACAGAGTTTATCCAAATCAGACAGTTCCAGTAGGAGCCGTCTTATCAGGATCTGCTCCGTTTCCTTATGATATATTATATTCTACAGTTTTGCCCTGGCAAACATGTCCTGTGTTTACACATCATTAATATTCATGGCGTCATTATTTCTAATATGAATATTAATGGAGTAACGGGAAAACCTGTTTTAAGTGACAACATATTGAAAAACTTTTAATATGTCATGTGTCTTAATTTCTTAATAAGTAGGCGACTGCTTATGTAAAGCACCTTGTGCGGTTTTTGCTATTATTTTGTTCCTGCATTATGCTAACACCCGCCTTAAAGACTCTGAATAAGACTTTTGGCAATGACTGCTTAATGCTTCGCTCCGTAAAATACGCTTTTCTACACCGGTTCCTTATTGACCAGGTTCTACTCTGTTTGCTTGTGAAATGGCATAGATCTGATTCTGCAGTGTTGTGCTATGCCATTTTAAGTTTAACCAAATTAATATTCATGATGGCGTTATTGTTTACATACGTACTCATGAAGTAAAGCGTTTAGGCAGCTTTGAACACAGGTACTGATGTTTTAGGAATGTGGACTTTATCAACCTCATGACCTATGATTTCCACGGTCCATGGGATAGGAAAACAGGCGAGACTTCACCGCTCTTTGCAATGCATTTGGAGACTGGAGCCAACACCCATCTAAATACTGTAAGTATTTTAGAAAGGTAGCACAATTTATGTTTTAACTGCTGTGGTAAATAGTTAACAACCGACGAAATCTTGATTGATACTAGCACAGCATTGTTGGAGGTCAACCCCCTCCGACTTTTCCTGTTTTATCTAACGTTTTTAAAAAAGAAAACAACAGAAAAAAATGTTTTTTTTTACATGTTTCCTGTTTTTGTACACGGATATAATACATGACTGCATAAGTTGACAATGCCCTAAATGGCATGTATATGAACTACTTAAATTTATAAACACTTTCCTTAAACGTAATTGCAACCGACAATTAGAACGCAAAAGCTATATATATCTATGCAAGTATGTATCCATTATGAAACATATAATTGAATAAATAATAAGCTTAATTCTTGCATTAGATACATTCTGAAGTAAATGATTTAATGAACAACAGTAACAGAGTTCAGACCATTTTAATTGCTTTGCACATTTATTTAAACAAGGGGCGGTGACCTAGTCATAGGTTGACTTCTATAAAAGAGCAACCTTACAAGAAATTGTATAGAAAAAATAAAAATGAAATCATCGTCTTGTTTGCCGTTTTGTTTTTGTCAGGATTTGTATTATAGTACATTGTCGAAACACCACTTGTTACTGTTTGGGTATATTTTGCAGGTGTGTTTCTGATCTATCATCCATATAAACCCATTTCCGCCCAGGACCCCTTAAAATGATGGAGTCTTCTGATCATTGTCTACACTTTTCGCTGAACCTATCGTTGTAAATGGCTTATATCAACAAATATGTTGTTTACTGTGCCTCGTCAACATAAAACATTAATATGTTCCAAAAAAAGAAGGGATTTATCACACAAACGTGTTTCAAATTGTATTAGCATATTTTGCAAACATGTTCCTGATCTATAATTTATATTAAATAATAAGTGTATACATTATATCAATTAAGGATAAACTGTACATATAGATGGAAATAGGGTTTTAAAATCATGGTTTGTTTTTGTAACGGCATATGTACACAGCGGTGCCTTGGTATTGGTATAAAAAGTTGAATCTGATCTATATTATTCCCAAAGCAAACAGAACACACTCTAATCAGACGACCCCCACAGGAGCCATGTGGACAGGTCAGTAATACCATATGCAAGCCTTGTTATGTACAGTGCACCGTGTTTAATATTTATCAGGCTAACTCTGATAAAGTATGCTGTATGTTTGCTTACCACCTATTCCTTCATACATTTAGGAAATGGTTTCTGACCAAGTTGCGTGCCGTCTCATCTGGATCCAAGCTATTTGTAGATTCACCAATGATAGTTTGCATTGTATTTATTCTATTTGTTTCAAGGCATGGGCGGCCAACTATTGGGCAAGACTCGGGGCACCGAAGGATAAAATCATCGTGGGAATGATATTGTACGGACGCTCTTACACCTTAGCAGACGCGGGAAACATCGCTATTGGGGCACCTATAAATGGCCCAGGGCATGCAGGGATATATACCAAAATAAAAGGAGTGCTGGCGTATTATGAGGTACAGCAATACTCAACAGAATTAAGTCTTGCGTGATGGATGTTCGGGTTAGAAAAATGAAATCATGGAGCTCGATTATTTCATAATTTTCTTGATATCTTTCTAGATACAATATGCAGTAACTGCGTAAATTACGTCGTAATATGTCTATTCATGATTTACATACCATTCTAAAACAAACTGGTAAACATTCTATGTTATCTAGTTTATCGTCTTTACCCTTTTCCTGTCTTAAGTCCATAGACGAAGAGGCTGATAAAATCTATATGCGTACAGATCCGTTAATTAATACTGCCTCACTTATACAAAGTTACACACAGCATGTTCTTCGTCCATGTATTGATAAAGAATCTGAACATAAAAGACGTTTTCTGAAACTTCAGTTCCTAAATAAAGGTATCGATTTTATTGATATTCAAAGTATATTTCGTGATAAGAATGTAATCGATACTATTCCCAAATATTTCATCAACTCTGAATCACCTATCATCTGTTATAAATATAATAAACCTATTAGAAATGTTATTTTTAACTACAATAAAATTGTCTCTGACTTAAATATTGATGTTAATACCCCTATTTCTTGAGATTGTAGCATTTCTGGCTTTTGCTATAAACCAGTTGATCATGTCATTACTGGTAATTTTGATATCATTAAGGATAAACGTCTCAGGACCCTCCTAACTAAAGGACCTAAATATAGATTACCTTCCCTTATTGATTTTGACGCTTGTCGAACTCATATTGCGGAAGCTATTCAAGAATTATGCATCAAATGGTGTCGACGAGAACATGCTGATATTAATGCCCTTTCGGATTGGAAGAAATGTATTTTCGATATTATTGATACGCGTATTACTTTTTACAAATCAAATTACCATCTTTTACCACCTCGACCTAGAGTTACATTTCGCTACTTGAAGACAAACATTTCTAATTTTCATTCAGAGTATGTTCTTGTTCCTGCTGACAAGGCATCAAACAATGTAATCATTATTTGAAGATTGTATTATGTTGATGTTTTAAAGAAGGAGCTAACTGATTCAAAAACTTATATAACAGTTCAAACACCTGAAAAAGATATAGTCTCGGAACATGTAAAAATGTGCAATAATTTTAAGTCTGGTCCTAACATAAAACAACATAAACTTTCTACTTTGTACTGGATTCCGAAACTACATAAAAACCCTTATAAGGCGCATTTTGTTGCCAACTCTAGCTGTTGTACCACTGCTAAATTATCTATACTTTTGACGTCCTGTCTTACTACGATCAAAGAACATGTAAAACGCTATTGTGATAAAATATATGAAAATTCTGGTATTAATGTTTTTTGGTCCATAAAAAATTCAAATGATGTTTTAACAAAACTTTAAAATGAACAGTATAACACTTCTTTACTGAGCTCTTATGATTTCTCTACACTCTATACTACTCTACCTCACCATCTTATAAAGGATAAACTTATTAAATTAATAGAAAAAACCTTTGCCAGAGAAAACAAAATGTTCATTGCTTGTAATGTTCAACGTTCATTCTTTTCGAATTCAGAAGTTGAACATTACACAATGTGGACTTGCCTTGATGTTTGTAGATCTTTTACCTTTCTTTTAGATAATATATTTGTGCGTTATGGGGATACCATATATCGCCAAGTTGTTGGTATACCCATGGGTACAAATTGTGCCCCTCTTGTTGCAGATTTGTTTTTGTATTGCTACGAGAGGGATTTTATGCTTAGCTTAAAACCTGATACACGGACAGATATTGTTAATGCTTTTAATAAAACTTCAAGGTATTTAGACGATATTTTGAATTTAGATAATCCTTATTTTGATACTATGATTTCTTCAATTTACCCAAAAGAACTATCTTTAAACAAAGCTAATCAATCTGACATTAATGCTTCATTTTTAGATTTGAATCTTTCAATTACAAATGATAAAGTTTCGTCCAAAGTATACGATAAAAGAGAAGATTTTAATTTTAAAATTGTTAATTATCCTTTTCTAGATGGAGATGTGCCACGTTCTACATCTTATGGGGTTTATATTTCTCAACTTATTAGGTTTGCCCGAGCCTGTTCTTTGCTTGAAGATTTTAACAGACGTAATTTAGTTATAACTGATAAACTTCTTAAGCAAGGTTACAGATATCACAAACTTCGGAAAACTTTTTCTAAATTTTATTATCGAAATTTACCTCTCATTAGTAAATATAATTGCAATCTACGGACGTTACTGCGACAAGGCATTTCTCAACCAGAATTTTATGGGGATGTTATCTACAAACTTAGGAAAATTCGGGGTCATATCCATTTTCATGATTTGTTTATAAAACGCATTAAAACATTTAAAAAGAAAGGTTATGATCCTATTATATTGCAACGCACTGCATGTTTGGTTATCGACCCTTTTACAGTCGGTAGCTACGCTTCCCTCTTTGCTTGCGCGATGACAGGCCGAGGGTAGTACTCTATGATGGTATACTCTTAAACTTGGATACAGGATGAGCTTACCAGACTCATGTATTACTTTTTCCCTGTCGTGCCCTTAACGGCTTACCTGCAGGTGCTCTGACTTCAGCAAAGTCATTGAGTACATATTTGACGGATTGTCACAGTTATTATGCTATGTTTTACATGTTGTCATGTGTTCACCGTTGTCTATGTTGTGGGTAAGTCCAGCGGGGATACCTTTATTTACAATATTTGTAAAGCTAGGGTGACTTTGAGAGAAGTGTGAGGTTAGGACGTCCGTAAACCGGTTTAAACCCCCAGTGGTGTTTTTGCTACTGACCGTGCCAAGGCGGTACTCTCTTTGTCACCCTTCCATTTGTTTGCCTTGCGTCTTTGTGCTTGTGATTTTGTTCATGTGTGGAACGTTTGTCTCTGGTTCTTGTGTGTCTTTTGGTGTTTTCTGTGTTCATTTCGTGTGTGTGTGTGTGCGTTTGGGTGTGTGGTTGTGTGTGTGTGTGTCATGCTGTCTATCGGTGTTTTGGTGGTGGTTGCGTCTTGTATGTGGCTTTGCCTGCTTGACTTTACTACTTTTCCATTTATTACCTCACAAATGTTCATATGAGAAATTATGACGTCATGAATATTTATTAGCTGAATTCTTATAATAAAAAATGAATACGTGACATTTTGTCCATTTCAGAAATTGTAGAATGAAATCTATATAAGTCTGCATACATACATATGCAAACAGAACATGATCTGATGGGACGGCTCCAACAGTGAAAGGTGATGCACGTGACAACAGGGAATCCAGACGACATATTAGTAAACCATCTATAATATTGCAATAAATGATATTATGAAGAGACAGAGACTGTAGAATTAGAACTATATTATTTCACAGACAGAGTGTATAACGCGATCAGACTGATCAAACAGAGACTGTTAGATCTGGGTCTACTCTTCGGCGCCAAATTTCTAATTGTCGTTTGTAATCTTATTTTGTTAAACCATTCAATAAAATAAGGAAATGAGATAAATAAACGCAAAATTTCAAAGGAATAAAGCACATATATAGAAACAGAGTTTGAGATAAAAAGTGTAGTCCCTGATCAGACGCCGCCTTAAAAAGGCGACGACTGATCTGTGATTGCACAATTTGTCGGGGTGCATTTTGCGACATTGGCGGTGAAAGAGTTCAAACAGAGTTTGAGACAAAAAGTGAATTCCTTGATCAGACGCCGCCTTAAAAAGGCGGCGACTGATCTGGGACTGCCCTATTTGTCGTGGTGCATTTTTCGACATTGGTAGTGAAAGGGTTAAGGCGTCTCTACCAGGTGAACAAAATATGGATTATGGTTATGCCACAGTAATACGTTTAAAATACTGAAAGTCCTGTTTTAAGCGGTCATGAGCTGATTAATGACAAAAATATTACAGAAAACTCCTTGGGAACTTTCCGCATTTTTCCTGTAGAAAACTTCCACCTGCCTTAAAGGTACAGAATAACACCTCTTTTATTGTCGTCTAAAGTAGGATTTACCGTACTGTTTTTCAGGTGTGTAAGATGGTGGAGGAGAATGGGGCGTCAGAGTATTGGGAGAACGAACAGCGCGTGGCTTACTACGTCAATGGCAAACTCTGGGTCGCCCAGGACAACGAGCGAAGTGTCACTGAAAAGGTAATAAGCTACACTACTTGATTATTTCGCTAATCTACAACACTAAAAGTCGATCCATTGCACACAACGGAAGCCGATAACAATCCATTTTAAAACAGATATTAAGTGCAATACTTTGGAAATAAAAAAAACAAAAACATTTTTCATCCGGAACAGAAGCGAGTTACTTTAGTAAACAGTTTAACGCTTTCCTTAATATAAACGCCTTTTTTTTACAAACACATAAGACCCAGAGTATGCACTGTTTGTTTATGGTATGATATAGATCTGATGTTACAGCTTCTGCAAATATTTCCTTGAAAAGTTTATATTATAAAAGTTCGGCTAATAAATATTCATGATGTCATTATTTCTTACAGGGAAAGGGTTAATCAATGAATAAACAATGACATCCTAACCCTTTACATGATAGAGATGCCTTCTGTCGCTTTCGCAAACACTGTAAACCCAAATGATACTGTTCCTAAATGTGTCACAGTGCCATTATAAAACTTTTTTCGTTTTTGTCGTACCCTTTATTACTTTTCTACACTTACTATGTTTACAGCTCAATCATTGAGTACACTAGCGATAGGTGGATACAGTTTCTTTCATTTAAATATGTTTCCGTTCTACATGCAATTTACCACTGTATTTGCCATTGCATTGTTGTAGATAAGTCGGAGAGGGGATATGTTTTTACACTGTTTGTCTTATAGGGTAGGGATGGAATAAGTGTGAGGTTAGGGACCCCCAGTGACTACTGTCACTGACCATTCCAAAGCGGTACTTCCATCTTCCCCCTATTGTTTGTTTGTGCGTCTCTTTGTGTTTTGGTAGTTACGTACATTTACTTTTTCTTGTTGTGGCGCTGTCCGGGTGGCTGTTTGTTTTATGTGGTGTTTCCTGCATGACTCATATTTGAACTTTCAGTGTATAAATATACATGATGATTTTTTGACTTTAAAAAAAAGTTGTAACGCGGAGTAATTCGAGCGTTTCCTGATCATCTAAGCTATTTGTCGTTTTCAATTTTGTATTTCGGAAACAAATGGAAAAAGAAAAAATAAGCATTGAAGACAGCAAATTTGTAGACGACATAATGTGGCAGCGACATATTTAATCAGACTGCTTTAACCCTTTACCTGTTATTATAAGTAGTTATTAGATGAATTTCTATTAAGGTGCATGAACACAGGGGTTTGACCTTGGCATTAACTGTAGAATGGCATGTATATAATGTCGTAAGCAAATAGAGTAGACCCTGCTTAGACGGCTGCCATAGGAGCCGTCTGATCTGACTCTCCTCTATTTGTAAATGCATGAAAAGGCGTTTATATGAAATAATTGGTTAATATGTTTTATGTGCAACAATGCGATTTCACAAATTAGCTTTTCATTACAATAAACACCTAAGTATGTTTTACATCATAGCTCTATGCAAATGTTAAGTAGTTGGTAACCTCTGTAACAAATCATTAATTTGCTCTCATCATGCTGATAAATATGTCTGTTAAACATCTGATCTGTTGCATGTCTTACTTACTTCTGATTGGTACAAGCGTTTGAGACACTGTTGACTGTCAATCAACTTGGATCCTGATGAGTCGTCGAGTTGCTCTCGGACCCAAGTTGATTGCTAATGCGAGTCAAGTTGTAAGACTAGTAGTGTACTTATTGTATGTACAATTGTTTGTAAATATTATATAGACATTTGGAATAAAAGGGAAAACACAAACATATCAAACACTGGCAACAACGGAACTTTTTAATAATACAGTAAAACATCTCTATAACGGCCACTAAGTTACATCAAGTATTTTGTGTTAATGGCAGGTGGCTTCTTAAAGCAAGGTGAAACTAAACATTTTATTTTCGCCTTGCTTTAAGCAGCGACCTTTCCTGAATACCAACTAATCAAGATAATTTAGTGGCCGTTATAGAGAGGTTTTACTGTAGCCTCATTTGATTCGCCCTCGAGAGATGGTAGTTCAGTGGCATTGATCGAATATACTTGTATTCTGTCTTTGTCTTTTTGTCTTTTGATAGGCATACGCATTTACTTACTGTTCGTTTTTGTCATGTTACTGTTCGGGCGACAGTGTGTTTTGATTGTGGTGTTTTCTGCATGACTCGTACATTTACTTATACTACACTTACATCGTTTCAATTTTCATCCGTTCATCAGTTGATATCTACTCAAATTTCAGTCCGAGTGGATTAAACAGGAAGGTTTCGGTGGGGGTATGGTTTGGTCGCTGGATGCTGATGACTTCCGGAATATATGTACATCTTCTGCGAGGACCTACCCACTCTTGAACGCAATGAAAGACGTGCTTAGTGATAGCACACAATCCGAAAAAACCTCTACGCAAGTCGCCACTACTCCAGAACAGACATCATCAACAATGTCGAATATTACAGCTGCTCCTAAGCAAGCTTCTACGACACTAATGAAAGTTATCCGAAGCTCAGTCGTTCCAGATTTGACAACATCGCAAACAGTATCTGTCACACCTTCTACAAAATCACCAAGAGTCACTACAAAACAGGCAATGACAGCGGCGCCAGCAGTATCTGCAACTAGTTCTACAAAAGCTCAAGCAATCACTGCGAAACAGGCACTGACATCGGCGCCAACAGTATATGTCACACCTTCTACAAAAGCTCCAGCAGTCACTACAAAACAGGCAAAGACAGCGGCGCCATTAGCATCTGTCACACCTTCTACAAAAGCTCCAGCAGTCATTACAAAACAGGCAATGACAGCGGCGCCAACAGTATATGTCACACCGTCTACAAAAGCTCCAGCAGTCTCTACAAAACAGCCAATGAAAACGGTGCCAACAGTATCTGTCACACCTTCTACAAAATCACCAGGAGTCACTACAAAACAGGCAATGACAGCGGAGCCAGCAGTATCTGCAACTAGTTCTACAAAAGCTCCAGCAATCACTGCAAAACAGGCACTGACATCGGCGCCAACAGTATCTGTCACACCTTCTACAAAAGCTCCAGCAGTCACTACAAAACAGGCAAAGACAGCGGTGCCAACAGTATCTGTCCAGCCTTCTACAAAGGCTCCAGCAGTCTCTACAAAACAGGCAGTGACAGCGGCGCCAACAGTAGCTGTTACACCTTCTACAAAAGCTCCAGCAGTCTCTACAAAACAGCCAATGAAAACGGTGCCAACAGTATCTGTCACACCTTCTACAAAGGCTCCAGCAGTCTCTACAAAACAGGCATTGACAGATTTCCAGACTTCGTCAACAAAATCACCATCGTCTTCGCCAGTTACAAGCCCTACACCCTCATCAAAGCCAACGACTAAACCCCCATCTATCACTAAAACTACAGGTGAGAAAGTTCTAGACATAACATGAAGTGATAATATGTAGTGATATACTCAAAGCCGTAGCCTGGCCTTACAAAACTATCAAATGCAACGTTTGACTTGACAGTTTATCGTATATTTAAGTGATATGTCATAATGCATATCCAAATTAATCTGCAACACGGCATAGCTAGCAAATCAAACATGTTGGATTAAAATACTCGAGCCCAAAGCCGTTCAGATGTTCATAAGTAAGAAATCCATCGTAGCAGATCAGAATTGAAGCGCTTATCACTTTTATAGCATGACTTTGAAATAGTTTCTTCATGCTCTGTCTGGAACTAAAAATGACACGACGTCCGACACTATTGAATTAAATGTTACGACTGCTACTGGCATTTCAATGTCTGCGCACGGAATATACATATATATGTTTACCATTTCAGTTTTCTCTTGTACTTCTCGTCGTGAAGGATTCTATGCAGATCCAAATGATTGTTCTAAATTCTACCGTTGTTTCTACGGGAAATCTGTCCACTTCAACTGTGATCCTGGTACGTTGTACAATCATCAACTACGCCTTTGTGATTGGCCGTCCCACGTCGTGTGTTAACCAGAAAAGTTCAAACTTGGATGTTCTGTTCCCTGCAATGTAATATTATCTATTGAGCTGAAATATAAGGTTTCCCGTATGATATAATTTGATTCGTATTTATTGTAATATCATTTTGACGTTGTATGTTCTTTATACCGAACCTAGTTTTACCTAAGAATTTTTACCTAAGATGTGTGCTTAAATGCAGCAGTAACATGTAACATAACGTGTATACCTAATCCACGGACGTATTCAACCAGATGATCACGATCTTCTATATCCAGAATGTGGGATACGAATGCACCTTCAAGCAATGTAGACCTAGATCAGAGGGCTCCTATTAGAGCCCTCTGATCTGTCCATGATCATGTCATTCATAATCCTCCAGTAAGTTTAAACCGCTCATTCTGAGTGGACTCTACAGTTAAAAGAGATTGGTTACTCTAAAAGTTAAGCGTTAATTATCAGACTGCTTCACACTAGTGCTGGACCAAACGTGAGATGGAAACAGACACTCAATTTAAAACGTAACGACTTTTATCAGATTTATTCGAAAATTGCACCCAGAGGCCCTTGGTCAAACTTTGCAATGTTCTCTTCACTCGATCATCAAACCTATCATCTTCGGTGCATGTATTTGATTTTCATTGGCATGCATTGTCGTCTGATTCAATTGTCTTCCTTTTTGTTGCTGGTTTTTTTTTTATAAACAAACACCCATAATAACAGCATCAAATGGTTTGCATCCTGATGAGATCTCTAGTTACCCGGTTTCTCATCTGAATCCAAATTGTTTGCAAAGGTGACAACATATTAACAAATAAATATAGGGTTGTCTTCCACATGTACATGTATTTGCTTTGAATTCCGTTTAATTCGATATACCATAGAGGAATATAGAGTTCTAGGAAACTTTTTTTATTGACATACTACATTTAAAATATGTCACCTTTGGGAAAATTTACAAACACATCTTACAAAAAGATTTAATAACACACTCTAGTGAATAATTATTATCAATCACAATTGCCCGCAATTACTTATACATACATAGATATCGTACGTAGCAAACAAACAAATGAACCAGTCATCATGTAGCGGAATATTCGAACATAAAAACTGTAATAAAATGATTTCTTGCCTAGTGAATAGTGTTTCGAAAAAGTAATTGCAACAGTATTGCATGAACAAATTGGAGAATTTTATATTGTACTATCGATTAATAGAATGTAGAAGTGTTGTAGAACGTTTGTAGAAATGTTGAAGAATGGTTGTATTGTGAGTTGTTGCTAGAATGAAAACTGCTCCGGTGGTATTTATATGAATTTGTTATGTATCAGCCCTGGAATTCCAGTTCGTAATGTCCAACTGTAAAAATTAACTATATCAAAGAGAACTAATTTAGTCAAACTATCCTAAGTATTAGAAATCTAGCATGATCTAAACACGTGTTCCTTTGTCTAACTCTAAATTGTTACTCTCTGCAGAAGGGGAACGGTGGAGGCCTCTTTGTATATCACGTGACTTTTTGACAGATGAATTGTACACAAAGGATCTGATATTAGCAAGCTTATTTTTATTCTTATTGCGTCCAAATGGATACAATATTACGTAATAGCTATCACCCGCTGGTATAGCATTGTATCTGGTACCCTGGGTGACATTTATCAAGTGAGATAATGGTCTGGAGAACAACTGTAAATAAAGAAAGATTTACCGACGTAAGATTTTCCTCCGTTCCGGAAAAGTTAAACATTTTAAATTTGAAGCACATCAAACATAGTTCATGCAGTTAATATTTTAACAAGACTTTTATCTGTATTAACAACGTGTGAAATATAACGCAAATTACGTAAATGTTCAAAGGATACAGAATGTATTAGTTATGTATTCCCTTCGTAGCTTAATCATTTTGCAATTTCACACAAATAAATGACCAGTACACGGGCCATGTAGTATGAAGAACATATAACGGGAACCGAAATTGTTCCTGAACGTTATATTAGATATGAGAGCAATGTCCCGTTAAAGTAAGCAAGCGAATGCAAATATAAATGTTCCTACATGAAGTGAAATATATTACTGAAATGAATTAGAAGTAACTATAAAACTCAGGGGAGTGCACTGGTCCCGTAGGGGAAACAGAATTGAGAACAATTTCACCTAAAATGCAAAATAAAATTAGATGTAACAGATATTTGCAACTGAGGGTGATATTGAATTATGCTGTATATTATTACAGATACTGACGAAATTATGTACTTAGACAGATAAACCATACTTTTAAAATATATATATATAATGCATGTAAAAGACAATTGCACTGGAACAAAACACAGTATGAAGTTAACCGTTCTACTGCATATTATAACATCCAATAAATGAATACTGTATATTAAGATGTGAGTTGGAACCTAAAGAGTTCTGACTAGAAGAAATAAAACATAAAATTATTCAAAATCCACAATATTGACACGTTATGTATTGTTCTGACGTAGTTGTAATAAGTTTATGTTAAACTGTCACTGAAGATTCTGTAGCTGATGACATTTCGTAAATTAACACTCGCACCGATTTCGCCGACTACGGTTCGGAAAGGTGCGAAGGTTATTCCGATGAATCCGCGGTTTTGTTGACGTGGATTTGGAAGGCTGTTCAGAGAAATGTCCGTTGCGTTTTACTAGGTTCCGAAGAAACAATCCATGTGAAAATCCACGGCTTGAATGGGGAATATAAATTGCTCAAATTGGTACAGTCCACCTGCTTTGTGAGAGAGTTCCGAAAAAGTGTACAGCACAAAATATATGTGTGTATCCGGATTCCCCCACCAACTGCTAGACCGTCTATTTGTAATGAAGTTAGTTGTAAGGGGGGTGGGGTTACTCGTTTGCAGTTTGGTAACGGGGGTCCAAAATCCGTTATAAACAATTACTAAATACTCTTCTCAAACTGGTGACAGGGCAAAGTGACAATGTGAAATTGTATGTTTCGTTAAAGAAAGAATAGTTCTATTTTCTGATCTGTTAACCGAACGCATCATTGTGCATGTTTATATAGAAGAATATGTTATGCTAACACCAAAATCCGTCAAATGAACCTCGGAACAGTTTAACTTCCAAATTACTATGAGCGGTTAATATAATTATAACCAGAACTCATACATGCCCAACGATATCACTCGCATACAGAGTAACCAGATAATTAAAGATATATAATATAAAATTCATCAACTCAATGAATACCGGACATTGTATTTACGCAAGAAACCGTGTTGTGTGAGTCAACTTGTTTTCCCTTAAACTAAGAAAACGTAACTTTTTTCAAACAGTATAACCACGTGTTAGAAATCATCAAATCTATTTATGATTAATTGTTTAATATATTCTCAAAGTGGGTGATCCTTCGAAAGCAAATGTAGCAATCGAGTTCTAACATCAAACCTAGTGATCCCGAAGCACCAGAAAAAAATAACAACACTGAGAATGAAATACGGGGCGACTTTTACGGCCGCCACACAGGCACTTAACACCTGCTGTTGTGAAGTACATAATTATATTCCGAAAATGGGTGATCCTTCGAAAGCAAAGATATAGATGCAAAATGAGAAAATTGATGACTCGGTGTTTTTGAGTCTGTTCATGTGTAGTAATCTAAAAGTGCAACACTACTCACGCCCCCTAGCACCGGCTTAAACACTAACCTGTAGGAATAAGGAATCCAATATCCGTTATAAACTGTTACTAAATACTCTTCTCATACTGGCGACAAGGCCGTTGATGAGATCCTTAAACCTTTTGGCGCAAACTTTAAAAGTGTCGTCTGCAATAATAATTTCATATTAAATATAATTCTAACTAAATAATTAAGGTATATTGGTAAAACATTTGTTTTTAAACACCGGTATGCTTGGGCTAAACTAATACAGAAAACAGTGTAGTCCCAGGTCAGATGCCGCCTTGAAAAGGCAGCATCTGACCTGGGACTGCACTGTTTAAAATGGTGTCAACAGGCGACATTGGCGCCGAAAGAGTTAAACCTTGCACTTTTATGTAATTTACCGGTCACGTGACTGTAAAATCAATTTAGCAAATCAAGTGGGATGTGTGGATCCTTAAAATAGGCTTGATGAAGGGGCCACGATCAGCCAATCGATTTATAACATACAGTGTAAGTTTTCAAATACAATTTTTGTTTTATGTTATGATAAAAATGCCAACCGGTAATTCTAAGTAATACTGGTGGTTTATGAAAAATCGACATTCTACCTATCTAAAATATAATTCTGCTAAATATATCAGAGAATAAATTTCAAAAGCAGTTTTGCATATCCCGAATGCGTAAAAGGGTATTTACTATCTATATAATTGTCAATGGAGCTTTCACGCACAATGGATAGACTGTTTAGCAATCTGACGAAGGCATAGTCATAAAAAGTATCTAGGGAACTGTTGCACAAATGATATTTGCATTAACAGATATTAAATACAGTATTTAATCAATACAGAAAAAGACTTCAGAAGACGTGTCATTTAGTCATTATTTCTTTCATAAATATTCATCAGGTAAGGGATTAATTGTGTCGGGAGAGGTCGACACAGGATGTTCTTCTATACCGCTCTTGTCAAAATGATAGCAGCTGAAAGTATTGCCTTGGTGTACATCTTTCTGTAAAGGTCCTTCATTTGTGAAAGTTTGAAATAAATCCGATTGTAGGGGTCGGAGGAGTTCGATATAAATACTATTTTATTATATCTTATTATATAACGGGGAAAACAAAAGCACCATTACTCAAATGATTGCATCTGAGCTTGTTTTCCTCTATGACGATATGCACAAGAAGATTATTCATCAGTGAATATTTGAAACAAATCCGAATATAGATGCCTCCCACTTTGGGACATAGAATCACTCCTGTGGTGATACAGTTCGGATCCGCATGGGAGTGCTAAAACGTATAACCGACGGCCTTCTGGCACATTGTTGTTGGGAATTCAGCGTCAGAGTCCAACTTCGAGGTTCTCTACAGTACTTAACTCTTTACCTGGTGAATATGCATGCATGAAACTAATTATATCATGAACTTTTTGTAAGATGGCATAAGTATGAAAACAGAAATGTTTGACCATGATATAAACGGAATAATTATATACGTGTATACATTCTGCCACTATCAAACAAAGCAGACCTTCAAAATATAAGGGTCATTTAGTATTTTTATGTTATATCCATAATTAACCCTTTCGCTGTCAATGCCGGATCTGTGATTACCTATGCAAACAGTTTGGATCCAGATGAGACGCCGAGTAACTCGGTGTCTCATCAGGATCCAAACTGTTTGTTACTGTTACTATGTTTTTGAAACAAAAATGAAGAAAATCAAAAAAATGAAAATTTGTAGCAGACAACAAAGTTAGCAGACGACAGAGTTTGTCAGCGAAAGGGATAAATCTTTACTGCATGAACATTAATGTAAGAAATAACGACGTTATGAATATAAATTAGATAGCACATGACCATGGCATAAATTATAGCTCTTACCTATATCATACCATGAGCAAACAGAGCAGACACTACAGGGGCCGTCTGATCTGGGTCTACTCTGAGGCGAACAAAGACGTATTTACGGAGGAAAGGGTTAGCTTTATTATCGTGTACTTTAAGTAAGTCCGTTCATAGCATCAGCAAATTGACCGATATCTGATCACAGTCGGCGCATTTTTGTTTCTAAAATTGCTATATTACTGAAGGTCTTGTCAGGCTGTATGCATTCAAATTATGGGTATAAATCGAAGAAGTAAACCTCACTCTCAGTTCAGCACGCCACAGCAAAGTCAGTCTGATACCGTTGCCCGTCATATGGTACAGGTTCACAAACCATACAGGCAGCAATAGAGGGCTCACAAATAATTCACAGATATACACATGAAATTGGTCTTATCATTTCAGGCTTAGTTTTCCTAGAATTACATTAGGAAGTTTGGAGCAATATCATGGATTATTTTGATTGGACGGTTTGTCCAAACTGCCATTGAAATCCTTGTCATATGTGACAAACATAACACCCTTTTTCTTATAAATAAATGCAGTTATGTTTATATGTCATTGTTTTCTCATATTTCAGCGAAGACCTTATTTGTCATACGTAATATAGACATTAGCCAATATGCACCTATCGACTGCATGAGACAAGGTGAATTGATAACGTTGGTGCAAGTGCTTTCCGAATACTGATGTTTAAGATGATTGTAACAAACGCTAATTAATTGACGACTTTTAAGTCTTTCGCTGCTGATGTCGCATCTGTGATTACCTATTCATACAGTTTGGATCCAGAAGAGACGCCGAGTAACTCGGCGTCTCATCAGGATCCAAACTGTTTGTTACTATGGTAATGATTGTGAAAGAACATGGGTGGATATTAACTTGTTCGCTGCCAATATCACATCTGTGAATACCTATGCAAACAGTTTGGATCCAGATGAGACGCCGAGTTACTGTGACTGATTTTTGAAACAAAAATGAAGAAAATAATGAAAATTGTAGCAGACGACAAAGTATGTAGAGGACAAAATTTGGCAGCGAAAGATCTAAACAAAGAAAATTATAGCAGAGAACAATTTTTGCAGACGAAAGTGTTTTGTAACCAAGGAGTCATTGATCTTTGCAAACAGTCTAGACCCACATGTAACCCCAAATGCGTCTCGCCTGGCGGTCTTTGTTTTTATACGTTACCTGTTTAATATTAATTTAAGAAATAATGACATCTTAACTAATTATTAACCGAAGTTTAATATGTATTCATGGAAATATTCTTGCATTGGCAAGAACTGTAGATTCAGATTTATTTCATGCCATAAGCAAACAAAGTAGACCAGATCAGGAGCCGTCTGTAGCCGTTCTGCAGGAGTCGTCTGATCTGGGTCTACCTTGTTTACAAAGGCGTGAACAGGCATTAATATGAGGGAAAGTGTTAACCCTTCTCTTGCTGAATCTGAAAATACATTTCTCCTTCTTTGCCGATATCGTGTTGTATAATTACATATATCGTCACTGTGCATAAGTATTTCGCTGTGAAATCACTGTTGTGGAGTGCACTGGTTGCACAACCAACTTGTAAATAGTGCAGACCCTGATGAGACAGCTCCTGCAGGAGCTGTCTCATCTGGGTCTTCACTATTTACAGGTAGGTATATTGACGCGAATAGCAAGGGAAGGGATAAGAACAAACTTTTTTAAAACTAAAGTTTTAAAGAAGAAAACTTCTTATGTGGATTTCTACAATTTAATACACTTACTGACAGGGTGTACATGTAGTATAAGTAAATGTATGAGCCATGCCGAAAAACACCACATACAAAATACACAGTCAACCGAACAGCACCATGACAAAAAAGAACTGAAAATGCGTATGTCTATCAAAAGAAAAAAAACAAGGACAAAATACAAATATGCTCGATTGCTATTACAGGACTACCATTTGTCGTGAGAAAGTCAAATGAGGGCTACCGTTTTTAAAGAGGAAACCCCTACAATGATCGCATATTTTCAATAATATCATAAAACGTGGTATTTGTTATGCTCTATCATTATTATGAAGGTTCCCAATTTGAACTTATATCGAAAAATGCCCCTGTGATACAAATAAACCGATTCCATCAATACTGATATTTTTTGTTCTACAACACAATATTATCGGCCTTTTCCGTTAAATTCTTCCACGTTTTGCCGATGATCACCCGATCCCTCCATTGTTTACGTAAAAGCTTTCTCGGAAGTGGTCGGAGAATCGCGAATAGGGCGAACAGTTACGAAACTAAAACCCAACCCGAATAAAACTGAAACATCGGGGAGTAAAACCGGGATCGGCGATATCAAACACATGGATGTTTTGTCATTATAAACGGTAATTGGATGGGGCTTTTTGCGATATACTACTTTTCAGCATATAAACAAATGAGTTTTGTATACTTTAAGTGATTATGAAACGCGTTAAATGTAGGGACATCCCCTTTAAGCAGTTCCGTAGTTGCCACTCACTGTTTGATTGAATTGTTTGTTCTTTCTCTGATCGTACACACAAATAATACACTAGTCATACAACCTAACCCGCAGTTGCAAGCAGTTACGATCCGAGTTACTGGACGTCTCATCAGGATCCAAGCTGTTTGACAATCAGTCAACAGTTTCTCAAATGCTTGCAGGAATAAGAAGTAAGTAAGACATGCAACATATCAGAATTGTTTCAACATATTAAGGGTTAATTAACCCGTTACCTCATCAGTTATTTTCTAAGAATACCTATTTGAATAAATCTAACGAAAGGAACATTTAATAGCGAAAAGGAAACCCTTAAAATCGGGTAGTTTTGAAACCATTGTGGTAAATAGAGCATTTGCTCCTATGGAGCAAATGCTCTATTTTCCACAATGGTTTCATAAAGTAACTTTTACAGAGGCGTCAGACGCGACAATATACGGGAATGGGTTGATGAGTTGCTGTAAAAATACCTATTACTTAACATTTGCATAAAGTTATGATATAGAATACTTAGGTGTTGGTGTTGGTCCACAGCTGTTTTGTGAAACTGCATTGTTGCACATAAAATAGCTTACATCTTAACCATTTACTTTATATAAACGCCGCCTTTTCGCGCCTTTACAAACAGAGCAGACCCATATAAGATGACTCTTGCTGTAGGAGTCGTCCAATCAGGGTGTGCTCGGTTTGTTTATGACATTATATAGATGGCATTCAAGGTATCATTATAAAAACTAATTTGATAAATATACATGATGAAATTATTTCTTATATGAATATTGAACAGGTAAAGGGTTAAAGAAATCTGATTAATCTGTCACTGACGTCTACATATCTTTTTATGTTTATTTTTATATATGGCCTTTTGTTAAAGTAACTGCATAGTTTAGATCATGACGAGGTGCTCGAATTACTAGGATGGTTCAATAAGTATTGCAATGTGCACCTCGAAATCCACCATTCCATTATCACGCTTTTACCTTCAATCCAATAGCTACCTGTCGCTGTAACACGATTTGAAATATCTCTATTGGTTTTAATTTTACAATCATTCAAAGTATGTACACTCGAAGGCACTCTGGCTAAATACATTACCAAAGAATAAAATGGTATATCTGAACCCCCATTTTAAACTAGCGAAACCTGCCAATTGACGAAATATGTGTTGCATATGGACATCGCATTGTGTCATATTCAACAGTCCCGAGATAGTATAAGCGCTTTAAAAGTGGTATTGAGTCAGTTGAAAGTGCACCAAGGCCAGGAAGGCCAGCCAGTGCAATTGCCTCTAAAATAATACAATGCAAATTATTTAGAAAAAATGGTGCACGTTTGACTACGCGTCAGATAGCTAAGGCTATCGGCATTTCGGCAGGATCAGCTTTTATGATCATGAAGCGCGATTTGAAAGTAATGCGTATCGCTGCCTGGTGGATACCCAATTTGCGTACTGAGGACAAAAAGGCAGCGTGTTTTGACCTCCAGCAATTTGTTGAAATCGTACCCTCAATTCAGCCAAAGACCATTTTCTAACCTTGTGACTGATGACGAGACATGTGTGCATTATTTCCAGCCAACCAGAAATTGCAGTAACAAAATATTGGTCACCAAACAGGCATGGAGACCTTCTGTAGCTAAAAGTATTTTATGTGTAAAGAATGTCATGTACGCTGTTTTCTTCGTGGAGAATACGTTAAGGTGGCGATTCCGGGTGGTACTGGCAAAGTATAGTGTGATATTGTACTGAAGAGGCTTGAGCAAAGATTAAAAAAGATACGCCCAGTTGTTGGTTTATCAGGTACGACCTTAGTGGATGACAATGCTCCGGCTCACAAGTCCTTATAGCGACACATGTTTTGAGGCACAATGACGTGTCTGTTTAACACACCTTCTTTACTCACCCGACCTAGCCCCCTGTGGCTTCGTTTTATTTCCGAAACGCTATAGAGTCAGCCATTTTCAATTATTTCCAGACTATACCCCCAAAAAGACTATGAAGGCGCGTCAAAAGGTTAAGCCTTTGCATAAATGTATAGGGAGAATACTTCGAAGATATAAAATAAAACAAATCTCCTATGTTTGTGTTATTTTGTGTTTTACAGGCAAAGTTGCAAAACTTATTGAACCCTCCTCGAACTCGACGTTACAAGTTTTCAAAGTTTATCGCAGATCACAGACTCGCCATGGCACCAACACGGTTAAATGATAGAAGAAAATGAATATACATGTAAACAATAACTTCATGACTATTTATAATCTGAATTTTTACGATGGTATAAGGGCACATGTGTTTTAGCTATGGCGGAAAATGTATAAGAATTATATAGTTCCATAAGCAAACAGAGTGAACCCTATAGGAACCTTCCGATCTTGATTCATCCCGGTTACAAAAGCGTCAGGCGACGCCTATCAGGTAAAGGGTTAAGATATCATTATTTACTCACTGGTCAGTGTAACTTTCATTTGGGTAACACGATAAAAACGAAATACGTGAAATTATCAGTATTCTTAGTTAACGTAACAACCTAATGTCAATAGATTAATCTCCTCATTTACGCATCTTTTGGTATCTAGACAGGGTGTCACATAATATGCCAACACCAGAAGGAGTGCTATGAATAAATTGAGCAATTCCTTTATCCTGCTGTGGTTTCAAAAATCATCGAAATAAATCATGGTAGTAGAAATACGTTGCTGTCGATGCAGCCGCTCACTACAGAGCTAGATACGATTACACAATTTCTACGAAACTAGTCAAAACAAGAACACATGTTATGTGGTACAGGTGATCAGGTGCATACAATCAGTGGAATTCGCGATAGGTGAATCAAGGGAGGAGTGGTTACTTGGTCACATGACGTCACAATGTCCAATCTACAATGCTTTCATAGTAAATAAATACAACGGTTCAAAATTGAAACCCTACAGAACTAAACAACGCGTTGTTAAAAGTGTGACTTGAAAATGTTTCTTAAAGAATTGGTTTGCATTGCCATTACTGGTTTAATACTTCAAACATCAGGTACGAAATATTTGTTTTTGTTTCATGATTCCAAAAACTCCCTATTTGTGATTTTTTTTTCAATCTTTGAACGAAATACTGATGTCAGTTATTTTCATTTGACATAAACAAAACCCCAAATCCTTTTCTTAAACATTTACTCCATAAACGCCTTTGCAAACAGAATAGACCCAGATCAGGTTCATGCTTATAAAGCTTTTTAGTTGAGTCTGAGTTCGTTCTCAAGCTTTTGATTGGTCGGATTTGAGTTTTCAAGCTTTTGATTGGTCAGATTTGAGCCAAAGGCTCAAATCTGACCAATCAAAAACTTGAGAACGAACTCAGACTCAACTAAATGTTTTATAAGGATGGACCCTGACGGCTCTTACAGAATGTGATTCTACAGTTTCTGCCATGGCCAACATTTTCATGGAGGAAAGGGTTACAGTGTACTTTTAAGTATCACATGATTTTCTGTATACATGTCTGCAAGATTTGTTTGAAAATCAAATAATGAAGTCGTCATTTCATCACCAACCTTCAGTTGTGGCAACTCTTTAGAATAGTCTCTTTGGGATTATTCTAAAGAGTGGTAACATAATCGAGTTGGCTATGTATTATAATTATGCTAAATTAATAGGTTAAGACGCTTGAAATAAATTCTTGATCTTACAAATGGTTAACACGTGTCTGAATCACGATGCGTTGGGGGAGAAACACAATAAGCAGTTTTGCTTTCGTGTCCATCCTTTTTTGTTTTCCTTTATGTTTGTACAATATTCATATGCAAATATTTACAATTAAATATGTTTAACTCTTTCCTCCATAGATACGCATTTCTACGCATCTATAAAAATCACCTGTTGAGACCATTGTGATAAATAGAGCATTTGCTCCTATAGGAGCAAATGCTCTATTTATCACAATGGTTTCAAACTACAAAATTCTAGAAAAAATCCTTTTCTCTAGTTTATGCTCCTTAATGATTCATTCAAAGAAGTTGGGTCCTAAAAATAGCCTATGGAGGAATGGATTAAGTCAATAACAATGCTAATTTCCATGTAGATTACTGGGCAGGCAATATTGACCAACAGGCATATCAGATAGCGAGTTATCCATAATATATCCATCACTATCATAATTACATGAAACGCCTTTTTGTCTGCAAACACTATCGTCTGCTTTGAGTTTCCGAATGGAATTTCCTGAAATTATCTTCTTCTAAATTTAAATCTAAAGTTGCTTGCCATACAGTTTGGATCCTGATGAGACGACGAGTTACTCGGTGTCCCATCTTAATCCAAACTCATTGTACAGGTTATCACAGATTATCCTATAATTCCATTGCAGCAAGCCGCGTGAGTCGCTTTCCGGCGACTTCAATGGTGAAAGAGCTAATTTCTAGAGACAGAATGTTTTTCTAAATATTGAAAAAAATCGGGTAACTAACATGCATCAAAGTCACTTCAGACGAGGCTAGAGCGGTAGTAAACAATCCCACACTTGCTTTGTAAGGGACGTGTGTACCTTAACCCTTTCCATGATATAAATGTGTTTTCAAGCATTTGTAAACAGAGTAGACCCAGATCTGTTTCTTTGTTTTTTTAAATGGCTACCATGTTCCGCCTTCCATATTTCATTATAACTATTTTGTCCATGAATACGCAGTAGGTATTGAACTTTGGAATAAATGTACAACAGGGGAGGTTTAATACTTCAGTTGTAACGCATGGTCATCTGCAGACGTCTATTATAATATTCATTGTTTGGTTTACTTCTTATTTTCTTCCAAGACCAATACCCATGCTTATAAAGTTTTTTAGTTGAGTCTGAGTTTGATCTCAAGCTTTTGATTTGTCAGATTTGAGCCTTTCATGCTTATAAATATTTTTAGTTGAGTCTGAGATCGTTCTCAAGTTTTTGATTGGTCAGATTTGGGCCAAAGGCTTGAGATCAATCTCAGACTCAACTAAAAAGCTTTATAAGCATGAACCCAATAGTTTCAACATTAACTTCTTGGATCATGATAAGACGCTATGTGACTTGGCGTCTCATCTGAACCAACATTGTTTATGTATGAAAGCACGGATTTGCCAAAGGCAGTGAGATAGTTAACCCTTACCTTTGTTGTGAGACAGTTAACCTATGCCGTGAGGCAGTTAACTTTGTTGTGAGGCAGTTAGCCTTTTATCATGAGGCAGTTAATCTTTGTCGAGAGACAGTTTACCCCTGTCGTGAGACATTCAAACCTCGCCATGAGACAGTTAACCTTTGTTGAGACAGTTAATCCTTGTCAAGAGACAGTTATCCTTTTCGAGAAACAGTTAACCCTTCCACTATACCCTTGTCGATGGACAGTTAACCATTGTCGTGAGACAATTGAACCTCACTGTGAGACAGTTAACCCTTGTCGATGGACAGTTAACCATTGTCGTGAGACAATAAACCTCGCTGTGAGACAGTTAACCCTTTTCTGGAAACAGTCAATCATTGTCGTGTTCCCAACAGTCAATCATTGTCGTGTTCAATCATTGTCGTGTTTTACAGTTTACTTCCGATTCGCTGGAGAATCTCATCTGGACAAACACTGGTTACAAATATAGTCCAGGTCGTGATCTGACAAAGCGTAGCAAGTTGTCAGATCTGACCAATCAAAAGTTTGAGAACTCAAATCTAACCAATCAAAAGTTTGAGAACAAACTCAGTCTCAACTAAAAACTTTATAAGAATGGACCCATATCCTGATCAGGCGACTCTTCCAGGAGCTGTCTGATCTGGGTATACCCTGTTTGCAAAGGCTTATAAAGACCTATTAACGGATTAAATGGTTAGTATTCCTATATATATGCTCAAAGATGAGTTGTTTCACTTTGAATTGTTTTTTTGCCGATGGTTTCGGTGTTTTACATCACTACAGTTGATCATGTATGCACACATGAAAACCTAAACTCTTGACTTAACTCTTTACTTTATTAATATTCATGTAATACATTATTACGTCATTAAACTCATAATGCTAAATTCATTTTGATAATGGCATATCTTTGGGAATATCATGGAAGTGTTTGACCATGGCAGAAACTGTAGAATCGTATTTGTATTATTTCATAAACACACAGAACAGACCCTGATCAGACGGTTCCTATAGGGGCCGTCTGATATGGGGCCTACTCTTTTTGCAAAAGCGTAGCAAGTTGTATTTATGGAATTAAGTGTTTTACATTACTGCAGTTCATTATCTATAGACACATGTAAACCTTAATACCTTGTAAGAAACAAGACAGATATATCATTCCTTGCTGAAAATTACAAAGAAACACAAGTTTTAGAAATATATAATGTATTAAATGAATGACTCAAAAGCATGACGATATACAAACTCAACTGTTTGGTATGCAAGTATCTCAAACTTCAAAACTTTAGACCTCAAACTTCGAACTTTAGACATAAACTTTTGACAAAAATCAAACAAAATACATGTATTGCAACGTTGAATTGAGAAAAACAAACAACATGCCCATGTTACCAGTTTGCTTATCACAATTCGATACTTGTCAATTAGAAATACGTTTTCCAAGATTGAAAACACTTGGTTGTCTTGACGGGTGTGATAAAAACAACTAATTGTCGTCTATACTAGCTGAATAAATTATACAAGTTTCTAACGGCACTTGAAGACCGAGCAAAAACATACATACATCTATACCAATGAGCTTGTTTGAATTAGCTACACCTTACATAAGCTTTACGTTAGCTATCCGCAAACTACATTTCCCTTCATGTATGAAAAAGAAACTCAAATCAGATGTTGTGATAAGGTTTGTTTTGGAAAAGGATAAAAATAGGAAATAAACCACGAATGTTTTAGCAGATGACACATTTTCCAGACGACACTTAAATACAGCGTAAAAGTTATGTGGTTCATGTGGGGAGTATATTCTTTATTCTCGCACGCGACTCTGGTGGTCGTCTGCTGTCTGGTTAACCCATTTGCTCCCACGATCCCATATATGGGACGTATGCAAACAGTGTAGACTCTGGTCAGACGCCGCATAATGCGGCGTCTGATCAGGGTATACACTGTTTGCTGCTAAGAATATCAATATAAAACAAAACGAAATTGAAAATTTAGGCCATGCATCCCTTAGATAAAAAATTGAGTAATCCAATATATAACCATGAAAGAATCCAATGGGAGCAAATGAGTTAATACTGATACCTATATGCATTAACCCTATCCGTCTTACACGCATTTGCAAACAAAGTGTAAACATATCGGACTGCTCCTATAAGGGTCACCTGCTCAAAGTCTCAAAGCCTATAGTGTAATATGAATCTCATTCTATACAGTTTCTGCCTGAGCCAAAATATCCTGATTTATATGACATTATAAAAATTCTGCATTAATATTTAACAGGGAAAGTGTTAATCTGCCTCTTCTCAGTATCAATGCATTTGCTGTTGTTGTTGCTATTTCAGGAGAAAGTGCATTAAAACGGGTATGTTACTTCACGAACTGGTCCCAGTACCGCACAGGGGTGGCCAAATTCATGCCTTCTGATATTGACCCCAGCCTTTGTACACACGTGATCTACGCCTTCGCCAAACTCGTTGGCAATGAACTGAAAACCATTGAAGCAAATGACGAAACTTTGTAAGTTCAAACTTTTAACACGTTGAGTGCAACATGTTCGATGTGGAATCGTTCATTACTGTTTAAAAGTAGTGTGCATTTAGTGAGAAATTATTGAATGTGCTGGAAAAGTTTGAATGACAATATGTAAAGACCCTGACCATATGACTCCTCTATGAACTGGATCAAATGCAACTGATATTACATTCGTTTCCCTCAAATTAAACAATGGTGTTGCCTCAAAATAAACAATGGTGGGAAATATTTCCTAAGTTTTCACATCATACTTCCATACAGTAATACCTCTCTATAACGGCCACTAAATTGTGTTGACTGCTTATAGCAAGGTCAAAGTAAAACAGAACGCTCCTATAGGAGCGTTAAATTTTACTTTTACATTGCTTTAAGCAGCCACCTGCCTTTAACACAAAATAATTGAAGTAATTTAGCAAATAGAGTAGACTCGACCTTGGTCTACTCTAGACTCGACCTTGGTCTACTCTCTTTGCAAATGCTGAAAACACGTTTATATGAAGGAAAGTGTGTGAAGCAACCATCTTTTCTTATTCACCCACATGTTAAAGGTATTAAACAAATATGGTTGCTATAGAATTGCTATACATGTACAGTGTTTGTCACTGGGTCTTTGATAGAGTTGAGATGGGTTCTGACTACATATTGATAAACAATATATACGTAAATGTTTCAACTGAATCAAGTGTTCTCTATCAATTAAGCACAGGGAGAATATGCAAGAATAGATTATTTCGACGCTGCTCTTCAACCATGCTATGAAAATAAGGATATACATAGAACATGTAAGGGTTTAACGTAGATCTACGAGATGCATACCAGTATTGCTCCATTGGATGAGGACGCGTGTACTTGTATTTGCAAACAGTGTAGGCCCGTGTCAGAGGATCCATCTTGGGGCCCTCTGATCAAAATCTACACTGCTTGTCATTCACAATCATCTAGCCGATTTAAACCTTTCATATATACTGAGTTGACTATATAGTTAAACTGTGCTGGGCTATTCCTCCCTGAACATTCAGTGTTGATCGAGTTAAAAACAGATTATGTGCTTTAATATCTGTACAAAGTAGGTAGTATTTAGTATACAATTATCCTAAATGTAGTCAAAATACGTCTGGGTTAAGGAACATTGAATGGAAAAGTAGTAAAGTCAAGCAGGCAAAGCCACATGCAAGACGCAACCACCACCAAAACACCGATAGACAGCATGACACACACACACACACACAAACGCACACGCACACACACACACACGAAATGAACACAGAAAACACCAAAAGACACACAAGAACCAGGGACAAACGTTCCACAACATGAACAAACCACAAGCACAAAGACGCAATGCAAACAAAAGGAAGGGTGACAAAGAGAGTACCGCCTTGGCACGGTCAGCAGCAAAAACACCACTGGGGGTTTAAACCGGTTTACGGACGTCCTAACCTCACACTTCTCTCAAAGTCACCCTAGCTTTACAAATATTGTAAATAAAGGTATCCCCGCTGGACTTACCCACAACATAGACGACGGTGAACACAGGACAACATGTAAAACATAGCATAATAACTGTGACAATCCGTCAAATATGTACTCAATGACTTTGCTGAAGTCAGAGCACCTGCAGGTAAGCCGTTAAGGGCACGACAGGGAAAAAATAATACATGAGTCTGGTAAGCTCCTCCTGTATCAAGTTTTATTTAGATGGTGATGTAGTCAGTAAACGCATATAGCATTCTGTGAGCGACTTTTGGATACCTGTCTACAGCAACCATCCAATATAAGCATAAATCTGAATTTAACTCTCGCTGCCAACTTCTGTCGTCTGCAAACTGCCTCGTCTGCTATTTTTTAGTTTTCATTTGGCTTTATTTTTGTGTAATAAAATAGTAACAGTAACAAACAGTTTGGATCCTTACGAGATGCCGAGTTACCCAGTGTCTCATCTGTATCCAAACCGTTTGCATAGGTAATGACAGATGCGACATTGGCAGCGAAAGATTTAATGACACCTTTCTTTAGGACCGTACTACAGTAAAACCTCTCTATAGCGGCCACTAATTCGTGTTAATTAATTGATATTTAGGGCTGCTTAAAGCAAGGTGAAAGTGAAACAGAACGCTCCTATAGGAGTGTTCTGTTTTACTTTCATCTTGCTTTAAACAGCCACCTGCCTTTAACACAAACCAATTAATATAATTAAGTGGCCGTTATAGAGAGGTTTTACTGTACAGCTATCATCTGCTCTTAGGACCCCTATGTTTATTCATAATATGGTCAATATATGCAGGTTCTGATGTAATTAAAACTTATTAGATCCAGATAAGGCAGCGAATAAATCGGCGTCTTGTCCTATTCCTAATGTTTGACCCTCTGGCAACATTTCTTTGGAACGAAACTGAAGAAAGTCTGCCTCGAAATCAGACATAAGCTCTTATTAACCCATTTGCTCCCACGATCCCATATATGGGACGTAAGCAAACAGTGTAGACTCTGATCAGACGCCGCATAATGCGGCGTCTGATCAGAGTCTACACTGTTTGCTGACAGGAATATCAATATAAATACACTGTTTGCTGATAGGAATATCAATATAAAACAAAACGAACTTGAAATTAAGGCCAGGCACCCGTTAGATAAAAAAGGACTAATCCAATATATAAACATGGAAGAATCCATTGGGAGCAAATGGATTAGAGATGCCTATCGACGCTTATGCAAACAGAGCAGACCCATATTACTGTAGGAGCCGTCTGATAATGGTTTGTTCTGTTTGTTTATAGATGTGATTCTTAACCCTTTCCTCCATAAATACGCCTTTCTACTCTTCTGTAATAGCCACTTCCTGAAATCATTGTAATAAATAGAGCATTTGCTCCTATAGGAGCAAATGCTGTATTTATCACAATGGTTTTAAACTACAAAATTCTAAAATTTTACTTTTCTCTAGTAAATGCTCCTTTTGGGTAGATTCATTCAAAGAGGTTGGGTCTAAAAATAGCCTATGGAGGAAAGGGTTAAGTTAATGCCATGTTCAAACTGTTTCTTGTTAATATGCAAATATAAACCTTCCAGCTAATTAATATTGATAAAGTGACTATTTTATACATTACTGTTCATCAGTTAAATTGTAAAACACCGTCTATCGAAGAAGAATGTATCCGGCTTGCCAATAGCTAGACATACATATTAGATAGAAGTTTAGATCTATATTACGAATACCACTAATTTCTTTCAACAGATACAAAGAAATTAATGGACTCAAGACAAAAAATCCTGCTTTAAAGACGTCCGTAGCCGTTGGTGGATGGAATGCTGGCACGGCAGGATTCTCTGCTATGGCAGCTACGAGTGCCAACCGCGCTCAATTTATCCAGACGACGATAAAGTTTTTGCGTTCCCATGAATTCGACGGCCTCGACATTGATTGGGAGTATCCGAAACAGGCCGATAAGACTAATTTCGGGAATTTGTTAAAGGTCAGTGATATCGTATTCAAATAGTTTCGATCCAAATGTTTGACACCATTGTTTTTTATAAAGAAATTGAACAAACTGCTCACTCTAATTCTTGAAGCAGACGACTATGTGTCCAGCAGACGACCATACTGGCACTGAGGTGGTTTCCCTACGTCTGATCTGGATTTAGACTGTATAGCAATAAGACCCATTTGTTTTCTCCTAGAGCGGCTCAAATTGAAAACATCATTTACAGCCACTATGTACAGTGTACAGACAATGCAATGTAGAAGTGTTATCGAAACTAATAACAAGTTATGTTAACACATTCCCTCCTAGTGACGCATTTTTGCGTCTCTATAAAATTCTAAGTTTGAAACCATTGTGATAAATAGAGCATTTGCTCCATAGGAGCAAATGCTCTATTTATCACAATGGTTTCAAGACTACGCAATTCTAAAACTCTGCTTTTCTATAGTTCATGCTCATTTTCTGTAGATTTATTCAAAGAGGTTGGGTCTAAAAATAGCCTAGGAGAGAATGAGTTAATGTCAATCAGTTTGGCTAATTATGCTGAACGAAGTGATACGTAATACACTTTTAAAAGTGTCTATAATGTATCATATGCATACGTATAACTGTATACATTTACATATACATACGTATGCAACCGTATATTCTTATAGCATTTTCATATTACTTATTTGTTATACATTATGTGAAGTACATGTTCCAATATTAAACAGTTACATGTAAGCTCTTGCACATGGCTGTATCATTGTGTATAGGGTATACATTTCATAACATGTTCTTCATTTCTCTTTAATTTTGTTAATTAAAAATTTGCCGCCCTGTTTAAGGCTATGATCTGTATAGATTAGTCCAAAACAGAAATCGAATTGATTTGAATGGAATAGGTACGTAGAATACTCATGTATTCACATTATACAATTCATTTTTTACAGGAAATGAGGGTCGCGTTTACCCAGGAAGCCCAATCTTCTGGAAAGGAGCGATTGTTTGTATCAGTAGCTGTTGCAGCAGGAAAATCTCACATTGATAGCGGATATGACGTACCAACAATCGCCGCGTAAGTAACAGATAGTAAACATTCAATACACATTCCCTCGTTATTTCAGGAAAACATGGCAAATCTTATTTGGAACCCATAGCACCCATGTTTCATTTTGAGGGGCACTGCAAACAAAATACAGAATAAACATTGATGTATTTCTAAGCAGGTAGATGCTTAATGCAGGACAAATTAAATGGAGAAAGCTCCTCTAGGGGCTTTCTGCATTACTTTTGTCATGCACCAAGCTACCACCTGCACCCAGCACCCATAATTATACCACTTTTAGGTGGTCGCATTAGCGGGGGTTTACTGTATTTGCTGGGATAGGCCATTGACATCGATGGGTTCAGCAGCCAGTGCAGACTTTCAGCAGGGGACTTCGTAAACAGCCCTCTGATCTGGGTCTACACTGTTTGGGCATTGGACACTAATGGGTTAACACATGTATATACCAAGTTCATCTAAAAGGGACATGGACAAACATTGTTGACCCAGATCAAAGGGCTTCTGTAGAATAAATCCTCTGATCAGGGTCAGCATTGTTTGTTCCACAAATTATATTCCAATGATTGCATCGACAAACGAAGTTTCCAGAAACTCCCAATGTCATACATAATTGGGCATTTGAGCAAATCAGGCTTAACACTTTACTCCATGAATATTAATGTAAGAAATAATGACATGGTGACAGTTAATTAGATATCGGGAGTTTATGGTAGAAACAAGAATCAGATTAAATCATTCCATACGCAGACCCTGATCAGACGGTCTCTTTGTAGTTAAATGGGTAAACAAAATGGTTTGCCAATTATGTCATTCCTGGTCTCTCATATTAACAAAACTTTGTAAATAGAGCCTATAACTATTGTATTGGGGCGACCTAACTATCCCCAATATTCCGAGAAAAGAGGGGGGAATGCAAACCCAGATCAAACTGCTTCTGAAGAAACAGTTAACCCTTCTCTTGCTATTCACGTCAATATACCTACCTGTAAATAGTGAAGACCCAGATGAGACAGCTCCTGCAGGAGCTGTCTCATCAGGGTTTGCACTATTTACAAGTTGATTGTGCAACCAGTGCACTCTACAGCAGTGATTGCACAGCCAAATACTTGTACACAGTGAAGATATATGTAAATATACAACAGGGGAGAAATATATTTTAAAATTCAGCAAGAGAAGGGTTAAATAAGAATGTACATTCTTTGCTTTTCCGTTTGTTTCACTCAAAGTCATCAAGCGGTGTAGACTGAACTTTGAAGGGACGCGTTTCGTATATAGGGTATGGGATTTGTATACTGACGGGTATATAATTTTAACATTATAATGTACATGTGATAAGTCCATACCATTGTTGTTAATTCTTTTTACTTCAGTGGCGAAACCATGATTAGCTATGCAAACAGTTGGATCAAGGAGAGACTTCGGATAGTGCGGGGTCTAATCGGAATGAAACTGTTAGACACTTTGACTATATGTTTGCAAAGAACAGAGATAAATCTTATTTAAATAATCAAACCAGACGAAAATTACTGCTGACGAAAATCACATACAGGGAGTTATGTAGCAAGTATAATACATTTCAGTTTTGACCATCTGGGGATGAATTATTTGACATGTCATCAAATAGATTTCGTTTACTAAAGTTATCGTCTGCTTCAGGGCTTAAAGTAAAATAAAATGTTGTTCAATTTCCTTATGAAAACATAACCAGTGGGGATCGTATTCAGAACCCTGAATACAAAAGGTATAACAGATTCGCCGAGGCGGCGAAAATTCAGACAACCGCCATTTTGTTCATGCTACTCTACTGGGAGAAGGTATCACCTGAGCAATAGATAGGTGTGCATATTCAAATATCTCTACCAACCCCTAGATTGTTACCACAATTTAGAAGCGTCTCGAAGAGATGATTCTAAAGAGTGGTCACAACATAGGGTTTGGTGGGGACATGATGGAGCTGGTCTTGAGAATGTTTTCATTTACGCATCTTATATGGGCTTTTGATTATCATAATTTTACCAGCATCGTGTGATATAATAAACAGGGTCCATGCTTATAAAACTTTTAGTTGAGTCTGAGTTCGTTCTCAAGTTTCTGATTGGTCAGATTTGAGCCTTTGGCTCAAATCTGACCAATCAAAAGCTTGCGAACTCAAATCTGACCAATCAAAAGCTTGAGAACGAAACTCAGACTCAACTAAAAGCTTTATAAGCATGGACCCTGATCCATGCATGGTATACATGTATGTACATTATCTCACCCTTTACTCAATATACGCGGATTGCAACGCGTTTGCTAAGAGAGTATATCCAGATCAAATAGTTTATAATAGGGCCGTCTGATCAGTGTCTTCTCTGTTTGCTTATGGTATAATGTAAATGTGATTCTATAGTGTTTTGCCCTGGTCAAACTTTCCTGTGTTCATATGTCATTATAACAAAGCTTTAACCCTTCGCTTGCTAATCACGTCAATATGTCTACCTGTAAATAGTGAAGACCCAGATGAGACAGCTCCTGCAGGAGCTGTCTCATCAGGGTCTTCACTATTTACAAGTTGATTGTGCAACCAGTGTACTCCACAGCAGTGATTGCACAGCGAAATACGTGCACACAGTATATGTACAACAGGGCATGGGTAAAGGAGGAGAAATGTATTTTAAAATTCAGCAAGCGAATGGTTAATTTCTTAATAAGCAGGTGACTGCATATATATGCCGATGTCGATGTGTACGGCTCCTTGTTGGGGTTTCTGCAGTTATTCGTCTTGCTACCATCTGGTTTCAAGGCCCTGAATGAGACTTCTGTTAATGGATTTAATGGCTGATTAAGTATTTACTCCATGAATACTCCTTTCTACATCTTTTCAAACAGAGAAGATACAGAACAGACGGCTCCTTGTCAGGCTCTACTGTGTTTACTTGTGAAATAATATAGATCTGATTACATTTATACACTTTCTGCTATGCAATTTTGAAAATTAACCAGATTCATGAAGTAAAGCATTACGGCAGCTTTGAATTAGATACTTACATTTTAGGAATGTGGACTTCATCAACCTCATGACCTATGATTTCCATGGCCCATGGGACAGGAAAACAGGCGAGACTTCACCGTTGTTTGCAATGAATTCGGAGACTGGAGCCAACGCCCAACTAAATACTGTAAGTATTTGTAGGATGTTGTGCAACTTATGTTAACCCTTCGCCTGCTGAATTTTAAAATACATTTCTCCTTCTTTACCCATGCCCTGTTGTATAATTACATATATCTTCACTGTGTACAAGTATTTCGCTGTGCAATCACTGCTGTGGAGTACACTGGTTGCACAATTAACTTGTAAATAGTGCAGACCCTGATGAGACAGCTCCTGCAGGAGCTGTCTCATCTGGGTCTTCACTATTTACAGGTAGGTATATTGACGTGATTAGCAAGCGAAGGGTTAAAGATGTCGTGGTAAGTGGTTAACAACTAAATCTATAGATTTATACTAACACAGAATCGCTCAAACCGAAGTTTGAACGTCAAAAGACCTCTCGCGTTTGTGGTTTTCTCTTAATTCTGAAAATGGGTGATCCTTCGGAAGCAAACGTTTTTTAAGTTTAGAATTAAAAAAGAGAAAATGATGTGATTTTATACCAGTTCCCTATTATGGTAAATTAATATAATATATGTATAGTTTGCAATGCTCTAAATGTTATGTATATGAAATAAGTAAATCTATAAACAATATCCTTAAGCGTAGTTCCAACCGACAAATAGAATGCAAAAATTATTTTTTTCCCTGAAAGCATATACCCATTACAAATAGCCTAATAATAAGTTTAATTCTTGTATAAGATATATACAATAACAAGTGTTTTAGTCAAACAGTCGATAATCAATGCTCATGCAAAAAAACATACACAAATATATGACATATGTAAGTATATAAACACTTTTCTTTACCGTTTCTATCATGGCTGTGTTCAGTGCACCGTGTCTAACCCTTTACTCCGTGAATATACGTGAACAAATAATAACATCAGGACTATTTATTTGCTGATTTTCGTAATGTCATATTCACATAGGAGTGTTCAGTATAAACCGTAGAATCAGATCTATTTTATACTGTAAGTAAACAGAGCAGATCTTGGTCAGATGGTGTCTACAGGAGTTATCTGATCTGGATCTACCCTGTTTGTAAAGGCGTTAAACGCATTTATATCTGTAAACGGTAAATAGTCATCCTGCCAAAATGAAAGTATCTGCTCAAATTAGTATTTGTAGTTTTTACTTAGCCCTTTTAATGTCAGCATTGTCTGCTGGACACATTTTCGGCTGATTTAAGTTTTAGAGTGTGCACGTGTTCGGGTTTTTTTTTTATAAAAGGATAACCAGAGCGTCAAACAGTTTAGATCCTGATGAGACGCCATGTTACCCGTAGCCTCATATGGATTCTAGCTAGTTTGCAAAATGTTACCCGTAGCCTCATATGGATTCTAGCTGGTTTGAAAATATGACCAAGTCTCGTCTGGTAGGATGAACCTCTCCAAACCGGACGTTCACTTAAGTATAACTCTCCGTATTGGAGACAGGTGGCAGCGTAATGCAGGATGATGTAGGAGATTTCTGCATGACTTTAATCCTGCATTAAGCAGCCACCTGCCTATTTTTCCCAACTAGAGGTCTTGTTATGAGAGGTTTTACTGTACATCATGTGATGGCTCAATACAGCAATGTTTTAATAGACAACTTCTAGGCTGTATGCACTAGTTTCGACCTTAACCTTTACTTCACAAATATTCATGGCAAAAATTGTTACATCATGAATTTCAATTAGATGATGTAAAACAAATGAAACTTTACCTATAGCAAACAGTACAGAATCAGATCTTTATTATATCGAGCAAACAACCCAGGCCCTGATCAACGGCACCTAAATGAGGCGTCTGGTCTAGGTCTGCTCTGTTTGCAAAGGAAAAGAAATCAAATATTTACGGAGTAAAATGTTGCTAAAACTACCACCGGTCTTAATTCTTGCCCTGTATAGTTTAGTTGACGGCAAAAATCGTTTTCTTAAATTTTAATCTTTTGAAGTTTCTTTTTTCTCAAAAACATATTCACACATCATCAATAATTTTGGATCCTGGTGAGACACGATGTTACTCTTTGTCTCACCTTGATCTATAAGTGTTTGCATATATCACAAATTCGCTAATGACAGTTTGTATTGTATTTATAGGCTGCGGCGATAGCCGCAGCCACTCTCAGACAGGAGTTGAAAGATCCCATGATTAACTGCGATATTAGTTTTATTTAAATGTGTGATAGAAAATTCCAATTAATATTCGATTTTTTTAATTTATTTACTGCATTGTGATATATTTTCCCCAGCGGTCGCACATTTATTAGATGGAAATTCAAAATGGCCATGCTTCAATTTACTGCAGACAACACTCCAGATTTACACTCAACTGCAGGTCATTTTCAGGTCTTTTGCAGTCTAGCACTATGTGTTCCAACTACCTTCTGCACTGCTAGACATATTTTCGTCTGCTTCAAGTTTTAGAATGAATGTTTGTTCAATGTCTTATAAAAAGAGAAACAGGGTGTCAAACAGTTTGGATCCTGATGAGAGGCCGAGTTACCCGCCGTCTCATCTGGATCCAAACTGTTTTGCATATGATATTACAGACCCCTTCATGGCACTGAAGGGGTTAATGTCTACACATATTGTCGTCTGCTTCATTTTTCCTTCCATATGTATTCAAAAATAAATGTCGTAGTGAAAAACAGTTTTGACCCTGATGTGGTGCCAAGTTACTCTGCGTCTCATCTGTATCCAGAATATTTGCAAAGGTTGTTATAAATGCTAAGAAACAAAGCAAAAGCAGCTGGAACAATTGCTTATATTTCAGAAGTCAGTTGATCGTCTTTGGTCAGAAATTTGTATGTCATTGCATAATCAAAATTACTAAATAATAATACTACTCTCTGTTTTATCTCCTACCCTACCTAACACTTTCACCGCAAATGTCGCATAAATGCACCACGACAAATAGTGCGGTCCATGATCAGACGCCGCCTTTTCAAGGCGGCTTCTGATCAGGGACTTCACTTTTTGTCTCATTATCTATTTCTATATTTGTGCTTTATTCCTTTGAAGTTTGAATTTATTTATCTCATTTCCTTATTTTACTGAATGAGTTAACAAACTTGGATTGCAGACGACAATTAGAAATTTGGCGCCGAAAAAGGTTAAACATGCTTTACGCAGCCATTTTACGCTTGCGTAAAACCTCGCTTGTTCTATTTGTTTCAAGGCATGGGCGGCCAACTACTGGACAAAACTCGGTGCATCGAAGGATAAAATCATTGTGGGCATGACATTCTACGGGCGCTCGTACACTTTGGCAGACACGGGGAACATCGCTATTGGGGCACCTATAACTGGCCCAGGGCAAGCCGGGAAATATACAAAAGTTAGCGGGGTACTGGCGTATTACGAGGTATAGCAATATTCATCAGAATACACTGTACAATCTGTCTTAAGCGACCATTCGTTTATTGAACAAAGGATTCTTTAAAAGCAGGTGGTTGCTTAATGCAGGTCAATATTAATGCAGAAACTACAATAGGAACTTTCTGCATTACCTTTGACCTAAATTAAGCTGCTACTTGCCTTAAATGTCCATAAAATTTACATACATGTGTATGCAAACAGAACAGGTTCTAATCAGCCCGGCTCCAACAGTAGGTAATCCAATGGACGATATAAAGTTTTTTGTATTTTTTATTAGTGAACAATCTGAAATAGTTCCGCTTTAAACTTTTACCTGACGAATATATGTATACAAGAAATGATCGTATGTATACTGATTAGCTGGAGTTTTATCATGTCATTATGATGTGACAGAGACTGCATGATCAGAACAACAGTTGAACTTCGAAATCTCGGACTCGGATAACTCGAACTAAACGTTCCGCTCCTCCACCTTTTACAATACAGAATGGTTCTGAAATGTATCACTGCGCATATCATGAAACATAAGTGCCAGCTAAATACAGGTCGAAAGTAATGCTGAATGCTCTTACATGAGCTTTCAGCATTACAGTACAACCTCTCTAAAACGGCCACTAACTTTTGTTAATAAGTTGGTATTTAGGGCAGGTGGCTGCATAAAGCAAGGTGAAAGTAAAACAGAACGCTCCTATAGGAGCGTTCTGTTTTACTTTCACCTTGCTTTAAGCAGCCACCTGCCTTTAACACAAAATACTTGATGTAATTTAGTGGCCGTTATAAAGAGGTTTTTACTGTACTTAGACCTGCATTAAGCTGTGAACCTGAGTAGTAATTTGTAGATTCTAATTATCGAAGTTCAACTGCATATTCTTTCACAGAGTATAATCTAATCTGACTGTCAGATCTGGGTCTATTTTGTAATGTGTATCCGTCAGGGGAACAACTTATTGGATGTAGTTATGCCACAGTAATACTTTTGAAATACATTAAAACCTATCTTAACCTTTTCATTATTCTATGTTTATTCCAATTTCAATACCTACTGAATATTCATGGACAAAATAGTTATAATGAAATATGGAAGGTGGAACAGTGTAGCCATTTCAGAAAGTAAAGAAACAGATCTATTAAATTCCATTAGCGAACAGAGCAGATCCTAATCAGACGACTCCTATACTCTTAAACTCTCAGACTGCTTGTTAATGCGTGACAACACGTTTATATGAAGGAAAGGGTTAAACGATCATGAGCTGATTAAACACGTGTGTTGCATGGCAAAGGTATTACAAAAAGAAACTCATTGACAACTTTCTGTATGGTAGTTGTCCTGTATAAAAAACGTCCACTTGCTTTAAAGGTCCAGAATGACACCTCTTTTATTGTCGCTTAAGAAGGCTTTGCCGTACCGTTTTCAGGTGTGTAAGATGGTGGAGGAGAATAAAGCATCAGAGTATTGGGAGAATGAACAACACGTGCCTTACTACGTCAATGGCAAGCTCTGGGTCGCCCAGGACAACGAGCGAAGTGTCACTGAGAAGGTAAGAAGCTACAGTGCTTCATTTATACGCGACCCTACAATACTGAAAGGCAAACTTGGTATATAGTACAGCACGGGAACAGATGGCAATTCATATTAAATAGAGCAGTACTTTGGATATACACAAATGTACTTGTTTCTTGAAGAGAAGCGAGTCACTTTAGGAAACATTTTACCGCTTCTTTCATGTAAATGCCTGTACACATCCTTCCATTAAATGTAGACCCAGAGTCTGCTGTTTGCTTATAATATACATCTGATTTTAGAGTTTCTGCCTATGTCAACAAGTATTGTGTTCATATGCCACTAAAAATTAAACTAATCAATATTAATGCTGTCATTATTTCTTACACGAATATTCAACAGGAAAAGGGTTAAAGAAATACTACAAGTAAATTAACCCTTCGCTTGTTATTCACGTCAATATACCTACCTGTTAATTATGAAGACCCAGATGAGACAGCTCCTGCAGGAGCTGTCTCATCAGGGTCTGCACTATTTACAAAGGGAAGGGTTACTACCATAAATAAATAGTCCTTTGGGACTCTTAACCTTTCGCTTGCTATTCACGTCAATACATGTATACCTACCTGTAAATAGTGAAGACCCAGATGAGACAGCTCCTGCAGGAGCTGTCTCATCTGGGTCTGCACTATTTACATGTTGGGTGTGCAACCAGTGCACTCCGCAGCAGTGATTGCACAGCGAAATACTCGTACACAGTGAAGATGTATGTAATTATACAACAGGGCATGGGTAAAGAAGGAGAATGTATTTCAAAATTCAGCAAGCCAAGGGTTAGCCCTTTCAATGCGGGACACGAGTAACTAATGCATTTTACAAACAGTAAGCCCTCTCAGCAGGGTCTGCAATCTTTGTTATGTTACTCGTTTCTTAAGACACATCCCCGACTATTCACGGTAGGCTTGACTTGTTGGAATATTCAGCGTTGTAGGAAATAAGCCATACACACGACAAACGGTTTTATTTATCGAATATGATATTGGTAAACGTTTATCATTCTTTGCCGCCCTCATTATTCATCAGTGTCATTCAGTGGGTATCATTTCAAATTTCAGTCCGAGTGGATTAAACAGGAAGGTTTCGGTGGGGGTATGGTTTGGTCACTGGATGCTGACGATTTCCGGAATATATGTACATCTTCTGTGAGAACCTACCCACTCTTGAACACAATGAAAGACGTGCTCAGTGATAGCACACAATCCGTAAAAACCTCAACGCAAGCCGCCACTACTCAACAACAGACATCATCAGCAATGTCAAGTATTACTTCTGCTCCTATGCAAGCTTCTACGACACTGATGAAGATTATCCAAAGCTCAATAGATTTGACAACATCGGCAACAGTATCTATCACACATTCTACAAAAGCTCCAGGAATCACTACACAACAGGCAATGACAGCCGCGCCAACATTATCTGTCACACCTTCAACAAACGCTACAGCATTTACCACAAAACAGGAAATGACAGACGCGCCAACGGTATCTGTCACACCTTCAGCAAAGGCTCCAGCAGTTACTACAAAACAGGAAATGACAGCGGCGCAAAAGGTATCTGTCACACCTACAACAGCTCCAGTAATCACCACAAAACAGGCAATGACAGATGTCCCAACAGTGTCTGTCACACCTTCTACAAAAGCTCCAGCAATCACTACAAAACAGGTAATGACAGCAGCACCACCTAGCGATAAGAATACACCAACAACCATACCAACGACAGAGCTTACAAGCTCTACTTCCTCTATACTTACGGCATCTACTACTCTGATTCATGGGTCTACAGCTAACTCCATACAAACGACGCCTGGTGCACCAGTGGTATCTTCTAAAGCCACGTCGCCCAGTCGCTTGACTCAGAGGTCTACTATAGACGCAAGACAAATGACTTCAAGTATATCGACAAACAATGCGTCAACCAATTCCCAGACTTTATTAACAGAATCAGCATCGTCACCGCCAGTTGCAAGGTCTACACTATCATCAAAACAAACGACTAAGCCACCATCCGCCATTAAAACTGCAGGTAAAAATTGTATTCTCATCTAAGTGTTTTGCAGACTTAGCATTAAATGATAATACTCACATTGTAGTACAGTAAAGTTCCGCTAATGCGACCACCTAAAAGAGGTATAATTCTGGGTGCTAGATGCAGGTGGTAGTTTAATGCAGGATAAAAGTAATGCAGAAAGCTCCTAGAGGAGCTTTCTGCATTACTTTTGTCCTGCATTAAGCAACCACCTGCTTATAAAGACACCCATGTTAAATCATTAAGTGGTCGCATTAGCGGGATTTTACTGTAATATACACCTGGTTTATACAAATGTCTCAAATTCAGCTTTTGAATTTACAGTTTCTCGCATATGAATGTGATATGTCATAATGCATGTCCACATTAACCCGTATTATTTTAAACTAGGTCTGGCTAACATTTGCACACAGGTTGAATTAACCATTTCCTTGTTCTATGTTTATTCAATAGGTCACTACTTACTGAATATTCATAGACAAAATAGTTATAATGAAATATGGAAAGTGGGACATTGTAGCCATTTTTGGAAGTAAATAAACATATTATCCAATACAATTAGCAAACAGAGCAGACGCTGATCCTATAGGAGTCGTCTAATCTGAATCTACTCTGTTTGCAAATGCATGAAAAGCGTGTATATGAAGGAAAGGGGTTTAAGATGCTCTCTCGTCAAAACCTATTTGACAAAATAACAACAGTCTTTCAAAAGCTTCAACAAATTCATAACCAAGTTTAAGCGAAAATCACTTTTACAACATGATTAGTGAAATAAATCTTAATAAAACAACATTGGTTTCGTATGTTCTACTTGGCACTGGAAACGACCAGACATCTGTTTCCATTCTTATAAAACATTTAGTTGTGTCTGAGTTCGTTTTCAAGTTCTTGATTGGTCAGAATCGAGCCTTTGGCTCAAATCTGACCAATCAAAAGCTCGAGAACTCAAATCTGACCAATCAAAAGCTTGAGAACGAACTCAGACTCAACAAAAAGTTTTATAAACATGGATACTGATAGTACCGAATCAAATATCATTTCCGAATGCTACTAGTATTGCATTGTCCGCGCGCAGGGAATACATAGGATACACTTTTTTCTATTTCAGTTTTCTCTTGTTCTTCTCGCCCTGACGGGTTTTATTCAGACCCAAATGATTGTTCTAACTTCTACCGTTGCTTGGACGGGAGACGTTTCCACTTCAACTGTGCTCCTGGTACAAAGTACAATCCTCTTCTAAACGTTTGTGATTGGCCGGACAACGTTAAGTGTTAACCCGGAAAGTTAATTTGGAAAGTTCACATTGAGGTGTTCCGTACCCTGAAGACTAATGTTATCTAGTGAGCTCAAATATAAGCTTTCCGAATGATTATTTTGTTTTTTTTGTACTATCCTTTTGACATTCATATATACTTTTTACCGAACTAAATTTTGCCTAAGAAGTTATGTCTTTCATTTTTGCTTTACTTAAGGGTTTTTTGCATTTCCATGATATGTCCTTATATAACAATAGTGTACTGCACTAATATGTAACATAATGCTTATAGATAATCAACAGGGACGTATACAACCAAATTATCACGACCTTCGATTCACCCTTTAAAAGTTGGACAAGAATGCAATGTCATTTACATACAATTGTGACCTAGACCAGTGTGTTCCTAGAGGAAACCTCTAATCAGGGTCTGCAATGTCTGTCATTCGAAATCCTCCAGCAAGTCTTTCATTAACCCTTCGCTTTCTATTCACGTCAATATACCTACCTGTAAATAGTGAAGACCCTGATCAGACAGCTCCTGCAGGAGCTGTCTCATCAGGGTCTTCACTATTTACAAGTTGATTGTGCAACCAGTGCGCTCCACAGCAGAGATTGCACAGCGAAATACTTGTACACAGTGAAGATATATGTAATTATACAACAGGACATGGGTAAAGAAGGAGAAATGTATTTTAAAATTCAGCAAGAGACTATACAGTGGACTATACAGTTAAGCAGTTCCACTCTAAAGGCTCACGTTGAAAGGATTGCTTTATACTACGAGTAGTACTAGATAGATTCCCACTGAGACCAAATGGAAGATCGAAACAGACTCTCAAACAAAACGTAGAACCTTCCATCAGTTTATTTCCAAAACTACGCTCAAAGATCACTGGCAAAAGCTTTGCAATGTTCTCTTCACCCATTCATCAAACATGCCATCTTCGGTACATGTATTTGTTTTTTGCATTGTCTATATTTGAATTGTCTTCCTTTATGTTCTGAAAAAACCATAACTACAGCATCAAATAGTTTGGATCCTGGTGTGATGGCGAGTTAGTCGGTTTATCATCTGGATCCAAATTGATTGCAAATGTGACAACATATTAGATAGTATATCAAGTGTTTTTCTCCTATATGTAGTTCCCTAAAATCTGAACCCTGTTTACGCGACAAGTCATCTGTAACTGTATGTAAACTGTCATAAATGAGATCTATTGTAGTCTTACACAAAGTTAGCAATTTTACTGTGACATACCATGGATGGATATAGAGCTCAAAGAAACCCAGAATGTTTTATTTACAGATTACACCCAATACCTGACACACTCTTCAAACTATACAACACATCTAGAGCTGTACATATAAGGTCTTATATAAGTGTCCATTACAAATTTTTAAACGAGTTTACTATAATGATATGTCACGAGTTTTAGCTAGTGTAATATTCATTATAGTAAACGCGTTTCATGAAAACAATTTGTAATAAACACGAATGTCAGATTCTTTTTTATCACATAAACCTTCAAAATGCCATAGAAAGTGAAATAGACTATATCTGACGGTTGTTCCGGCCATTGTTTACAGCGTAATACAACCATATCCAAAATAATAATTTGCATAAAAAAAGGCACTAGTGCATTTCCGCGATTTACAGCACCTTGTTTCGGCACTCCCTAACGGCAGATTATGTGATATTTGTTTTTAATGTAGACATTATGATTAAATAATTATTATCAATCACGATTGCCCTTAATCAATTTTCCCTACATATACAGCTACTATGTCAAATAAACAAATGAAATAATGTAACTCAACGGAAATATGACACACATAATTTCATATATAATATGCGTCTTGTTTGGGTTTGCATTCTTAAACACAAGCAGCTCCGACAGGCTGCAACTACGAGCAAGACAGATCGTGACCAGACGTAATATATAGCGCTTTTGAACGCACACATCCTGTGTGAAAAGAGCGCTATATAAATGTGGTATAATAATAATAATAATAATAATAATAATAATAATAATATTGATTACGGTCACTGACTAGGCTATACACTGTTTTAAAATGCCCAATCATTCAATTCCTATATAATCAAAGAAGTCAATTGCAGTAAAACCTCTCTAACGCAAACACCAAACATTTTGGCCCTCAAAGGCAGGTGATAGCTTAATGCAGGACAATATTTATGCAGAAAGCTCCTGTATAGAAGCATACCAATGCTACACGAGTAGCACGGAACTTTCACTGTGTTACAAGGTGTGTGCATGTAATAACTTTATTCATTCTTTAAAGTCAAACAATCATGCATCTGACATAGTTTGAAATTACAGTTAAACCTCTCTATAACAACCATTAAATTGTGTTAATTAGTTGGTATTTAGGGCAGGTGGCTACTTAAATACTTACTGTTTAAATACTTGCTTAAAGCAAGGTGAAAATAAAACAGAACGCTCATATAGGATAATTATATTGGATGCAATTTAGTGGTCGTTATAGAGAGTTTTACTGTAGTACCAGTCTTGCTAAAACAAGCTAAAGATCTGTACTTTCTTTTTCTTATTGTGACAGTAGTATAGGGTTGATTTAGATTTTTAAAAGTCATATTGACAAATTGTCTATATTACATGTATATGGTGTTGATATCTAAACCCTCGACTTCAGATGTGCGCAATAACGGTGTTATTAGCTTTTCGCGTAAATTCTATATCTTCTGATAACCTCCGGCCACGCATGCACATAAACTGACACACACAAGAAAAATGACGTAGCATGCTAGAACGAGTACAGCAAAGGTCAGTAAGGACAAGACAACGATGGCCCAAACGGGGAATGCCGTACTAGTACTGGAACAATTGGTCTCGTCCGAGTTGTCCGGACAGTCCGAGACTCCGTTGCAGACCAGTGTTTGGTCAAGGCACTGACCGCTGCTGCACTGGAATTGTCCGGGACAAGAGGCGGCTTCTGCAAAGCAAACATGAATACAAACAAAACGTTATTTAAGTTTTACAATATTTGAAAGTTTTTTTTACATATCCATGTACAATATAATGACATCATGAATATTTATCCGTTAAATCTTAATAATGGAATATATACACTGGAGGTTTTGGTATTTGTAGAAATAAGTAAGCAGAGTTGAGCCTGATCAGACGGCTTTTCTTATCTGGATTTACATTTGTAGAACATTGACAACGTCTTATGGAATCAACTCACACACACGGGTCGTAACTACGCGCGTATGTGCAAGTCTTATATAATATAATAATCAGTTCGCACAAATTGTAAATATGTACAGTAAAACCTCTCTATAACGGTCACTAAATTACATCAAGTATTCTGTGTTAAAGGCAGGTGGCTGCTTAAAGTAAGGTGAAAGTAAAACAGAACGCTCCTATAGGAGCGTTCTGGTTTACTTTCACCTTGCTTTAAGCTGCCACCTGCCCTAAATAACAACTAACTAACACAATTTAGTGGCTGTTATACAGAGGTTTAACTGTATAACGTCGTATAGAATCAGTTCACTTACACAGGCCGTAAATATGTAAAATATCACTGACACAGCTCGTATTTAAAAGTCTAATATATTTATTTCGATCTTGTCATTTAATAATAAATATGGTAAACGATGTCTCTTGAGTTTGTTTAGGATTTTTTTATTCCTGGTACACTTTAACCCTTTACTCCATGAATAGTAATGAAAGAAATAATGACATAATGAATATTAATGAAGTAAAGGAGTAAAGTATTTACTCTTCAAATTTGGAACAAACACGGTTAACGAGGAATTCTGTTTGTAGGAATAGCAATATGTGTCTCAATCGGTAATCTATTAGCACTACTGAAACCCCCTCCACAAACATTCACACACACGCGCACACGCACACGCACACGCATTATAAAAACAAGTGTTGCCATTATAGGCGTAATGCCTTTGGCGCCAGCTATATTTCGGCCAATTAGTATCGTTTGCTTTCAGTTTTAAAGTGGACTTGCCTGCAAGTTTTTCTAAAACATAATTCGAGTATAAAAAAAAAACTCCACTCCTGATATTACTCGGCATTTTATCTAATTCTAAACATTTTTGCGCACTTAATCACACATTTGCTCATTTCTGCAAACCCTGTGAGTCACTTTTCGGTCACTTGGGCTTTCAATACTACATGTATATTAGCCACATGAAGCATTGGTGACAACACCGACTTTGTGATAGTGCTTTTTCTGAAGTCTATCGTTGTAACAGGTGTGGACGTCAATGAAAACGAGTCCATTGGAAATGTCAACGTGCGAGTGGGTGTTCATTACAAATGTTGATTTCTCTGAAAAATGTTGCAAATTCTTCTGAGAGTTCTAGGGTGGATATGTCCCGTTTTACATGTTTTTCAAAAATGCCTATCAATATGAAGATAATAATACAGTTGGCATGTGTTTCCAACTTCTAGGGCTCAAATTATGTTGCTGCAAAATAACTAACTTAAGATACACTGCAAATAAGTGTCATCATACATCTGCCTTTTTTAAAACAACTTTATAGGGTTCCCCGAAAAATGTCATCAATTTAGTTGCGGATGGACACATTTTGCAGGCGATAAAACGGGGCTGTGAAAGAGATAAGACCACTGTCTGCTACAGTCTATCAATCAGCACATGGTGTATGTAACCGTATCTGCAGTACACTTTCCTAAACAGATGTTAACTCAAACTCATTAACCAGCAAAGAGTGAAAGAAACCTACAGGACGCAAAAGAAATTATGGATAAGAGTAACAGTACCAGTATACGAGTATGACAGTTTTTGTTCATCCCACTTTCATGGTTGGACATGAATTAATAGTATACAGATAGTGAATACATGTCTAGAAATAAGCAACCTTTTGCGTAGTAACCCTTTACACATTTGGAAGCAGAGGTGACTAAGATCAGACAATCACCGTCCTGTCCTGTCGGAGCTGTATGATCAGTATCTTCATTGTTATAGATCTACATTTCCTATACAACGTCAAACAACTAATGCGCTCATGTGCCAGTATTAAAAGCTGATTCTAATTCATAAAGTACGTATTTCTTACATGCATATAACATAAGGGTACTGGTGTGTTACCGATACAGTGTAAACATATTCCTGGTCAGATTTGCAGGCGTGATCAGGGATCTCATTATTAAAAGTTAAATATTTCAGTCTGTCAGCCGATCAGTCTTTAACCATAGGGTCCACTCAAAATTTTAAGGGCGTAATGCAATATGCTGTGAGTCGCTCTATGGTGACAGTTGTTTGCGCATTGCATTGCAAATACAATAAAACCCCGCTATATATTCTCTAGGAGCTCTCTATAAATTCTCGCAGATTTTACCCTTTCATGCTGTATGGACTCTACCAATAAACAATGATGGAATAGTCCACTCTGTTAATTTAGATTTAATAGTTAAAGGTTCGTAATATTTCTTAGCCCTTACTGTGCGGGACACGACTTACTAATTTCCTTTGCAAACAGTACAAACCCAGATGAGAGGGTGTCAGGAGGGGCCCTCTCATCAGGGTCTGCACTGTTTGTCACGTTACACTTTTCTTAAAGAAAATCCCAAAATATTCACCATAAGCTTGACCTGTTTGAATTTTGAAAAAAATCCGGTTAAAATTTTGAAGTAAGGGTTAATTTGCAGATACATGTAGATACACGCATGGTTTTGGTAGCAGCATTACACTGCAATTTTCTCTTTACTCTTGTATCATGTTTGTATGAATTTAAGACTGTCGGCGTGAATGTTTATTCATGAGAGAATCTTATGTATTAGTGGCAGATGGTTATACAGCTGATAGAGTAGAACGTTTGTTAAACACGATCAACATATACAGATTGCTGGCTCTCATATAAAATTATTCACGCCAGATGCTACGGGTGACAAACGGTGTATATCAAAATCTCTGATGCAACACTTGAGCTGGCTCTACAATGTTTGTTCTCAAGATACCGGTATAACTGCTCGCTACATGCGCATGACTCGATATATAGACATGTTATGTACACATGACACTAGTGACTGGGCAACTAGCATCTTCCAGACATTCGTCATTTCATGAATATTCATTATTTTTAACCCCTTTCCTCCTACTACTTACGCATTTTACGCCTCTGTAAAAGTCATGTTTTGAAACCATTGTGATAAATAGAGCATTTGCTCCATGGAGCAAATGCTCTATTTATCACAGCTGTTTCATAACTACACATTCTATTTTCTTCCTTTTCCCTGGTAAATGTTCCTATTCGGTAGATATATTCAAAGAGGCTGAGTCTAAACAAAGTCTAGGAGGGAATGGCGTAGTGTAAGATTTACAATAGCATTTATTACTTTGACAAAAATTGTAGGATAATATTTAGGTCTAATCTGGGTCTACTCAGATTGCAAAGGCGTGAATATGCATTTATATGAGGGAAAGGGTTAATACAATGTAAGCTGAATCATTATGTATAACGCAAGTTACGTAACATTATAAGTTGACGTGTAGATATATAGCAAATAGATGTGTCAATAGATATTATATTCGATTTCTACATTTTCTAATACCTGGTTTGAAAGTCGATATATCCATTTCAAACATTCCAAAGTTTGTCCATTTTCTCTTTGCTGGACACGGCGTGGTCAGTTTAACAGTGATGCTTGATCTGGTGGACACATAAGACACGGTAGGTAAGATCGAGCCACATATACCTCCAGGACCTGCACGTCACATACGTGTAATCATAAACATGTAAAAGCAACATGCAAACACAAGCAACGTGCCAATCAAACATGTAAACATAAACGTTTTAATTAGGATGCCAAAAATGTAAACAAATATATACATGCATAACAAATATATAACCCTCGACCGCAAAACTGTACCAACAAAACGAAACTCAATCCTGTTGGTAGAAATATACAACGAAAGCCGCAGCCACCCCTTGAAAGAAATTCAAAATGACAATGATTTACTGCGATACTAGTTGTTAGATTTACACTCCAGAACAATTACAACTGCAATGGTTTTCACTGTGCTCATTTAGCCTCACTAATACCTAAGAACTCTTTGATCTTTGATGTGTTGCTGATATTATGCATGTCATTTGCAGGTCATCTGCTGTCCAGCATAATGTACTCCAGATACCTTCTGCACTCTGAGCAATTAATGTCTGCAAATATTGTCTGCTGCAATTCTAAAAATACTTTTTTTTCATATATTGTAATAATGTACATCCAATTTGTGTACTCGCACACCTCAATAATTACCTGAAATGAGTGAGTTTCCCGTTGTTTTGTTTCCATTATATATATCAAGCCTAGCATCAGAGCATGTTCCATCTGATCCAGTATTTAACCCAAGGCTGTAGAATGTGGCCAAAAGTTGATGGTTCTCAGCTTCTGTTACCAAGGTTACAGGACAGTCAGTGCAAGGCGTGATTGGTGTCCAAGAAAACTGAGTCGGTGCAAGCGAAATGGTAGCAGTAGATTTGGAGATGGTATACACTTTGTTGCAAAATTGTTTCATTACCACTGTAAAATAATACAAAACAAAGTTGGGTACGCTTCATGTTTATGTTGAATGAAGTCTTCTATTGCCCAATGGAAAATCTGTAAATACTTAAGCAACCAGTTTAGATCAAAATGAGACGCCGCTTAACTCGGTGACTCAGCGGGATCCGACTTGGTTGATATTATGGTTTTTAAAAGAAAAAGGAATACAATATAAAACAAAGAAAGTTAGTTAGCCTTCTAACTCATGAATATTCATATAAAAACTAACGACATCATTAATATTAAATTGATTTTTTTATCATTGTATCTAAATACGTGAATGCTTTATCATGACAAAAACTGGAAAATCAAATCTATATAATTCCGAAAGCAAACTGAGCAACCTTATCTGGGTCTGCTCTGTTATTATAATGTATTGAGGTGTGATGTGGTACAGTATAGTTATATTGCAATGAAGTCATTATAATATGTTGAGGTGTGGTTTGGTGATTATGATGGAGTCTCCCGTCGATTGGACGGATGAGTGTGCAAACATGTAGTTAGCTGGTATGCTTCCTCATGTTGGAGTGGAGTCCTATCAGTGATGAACACCGTCTCCCGCATATGCTGCATGTGAAAGCACCACCCAGTGTGGTGCCATTCTAACGATGCTCTCTTTTTGCCTATATGTTTTGTGTGGTGTGGTACAGTGTAGTTATATTGTATTGAAGTCATTATAATGTATTATTGAAGTGTTGTGTGGAATAGTAAGGTTATATTGAACTGAAGCCATTGTAATGTAATGAGGTGTGGTATAGTATAGTTATATTGCACTGAAATCATTAAAAGTGTATTGAGGTGTGGTGTGATATAGTGTAATTATATTACACTGAATCCATTATAATGTATTGATGTGTAGTGTAGTACAGTGTAGTTTTATTGCATTGAAGTCATTATAATGTATTATTGAAGTGTTGTGTGGAATAGTAAGGTTATATTGAACTGAAGTCATTGTAATGTAATGAGGTGTGGTATAGTATAGTTATATTGCACTGAAATCATTAAAAGTGTATTGAGGTGTGGTGTGATATAGTGTAATTATATTACACTGAATCCATTATAATGTATTGATGTGTAGTGTAGTACAGTGTAGTTATATTGCATTGAAGTCATTATCATATATTATTGAAATGTGGTGTGGTATAGTAAGGTTATATAGCATTGAAATCATCCATCCAGTAATCACCGTTGTTCAGTTTTCAGCCGTGTATTCCGTGCCAGAATAGGACTGGTCAGCCATCTTCGTACGCGCAATAATCCAAATACAAGACATGCCACTACTAGGAGATGAGGATGGTCTTCTTCGAGATCGAAGGACGAACAACTGACATTGCATTGAAGTCATTATAATATGGGATAGTATAATATTTTAGTTATACTGTATTTAGGTCAATATAATGCATTGAAAAGTGACGTGATATAGTGTAGTTATATATGAAGTCGTTATAACGCATTTCAGTGTTGTGTGGTACAGTGTAGTTATGTTTCACATTGAAGTCATTATAATGTATTGCAATGCAGTATGGTATAGTATAATCATATGTATTGAAGTCATCATCATGTATTGAAGTGTGGTCTGGTGTAGTATAACTATATGTATTGAAGTCATCATAATGTATTGAAGTGTAGTGTGGTATAGTATAATTATATGTATTGAGGTCATCATCATGTATTGAAGTGTAGTGTGGTATAGTATAATTATATGTATTGAAGTCATCATCATGTATTGAAGTGTAGTGTGGTATAGTATAATTATATGTATTGAAGTCATCATCATGTATTGAAGTGTAGTGTGGTATAGTATAATTATATGTATTGAGGCCATTATCATGTATTGAAGTGTAGTGTGGTATAGTATAATTATATGTATTGAAGTCATCTTCATGTATTGAAGTGTAGTGTGATGTAGTATAGTTATATTACTCTGACGTTGGTATAATATAATGAAGTGTGGTGTGGCGTAGTGTAACTAAATGCATTAAAGTCATTATAACGTAGTGAAGTGAGATGTGGTTTACTGTACGTACTTATATTGCATTCGATGTATTATAATAAGTTTTCAAAATGTCTTATTGTATAGCATAATTCCAATGCACTGGATTCATCATACGGAATTTAAGAGTGGTAGATTACAATGCAGTATGATGAACTGTATAAATGTATTGTGTTTATATTACATCATATTATATTGTATTATTTATTATATTATAATACTATATTATATTTTACTTGTATAATGTTTTATGTTTATATTATATAATATTGTATTATATAGTATATTATAATACTATATCATACTTTAAAGTGTATATGTATTGCATTAATCTAGAGTATTATAATGCAATTTGGTGTAGAATTTTGCAATTGATAGACCTGTTTTCTCATCTGTTTATGTATACAATGCATATTTTCATTATAGTGTATTTTAGTGAGTTATTTGAATAGTGGGTTTATTGCTTGACGATGGGTTGCTTTGTAGCTTATCAGACATACCACAATTGTTGAGAACGACAACATCAAATTATTTGGAAATTAAATATTTATACTACATTTAACTTCATAGCATAAACAACAACTGTCAACAATTCATGTATATACGGAAGAATGAATTAAGAATATCAAATAGTTGATTCATAAGAGTCTATAAAGATTGTAAAAATATTTAGTTACTTGTATCAAATGATAAATTAATTCCATTTCTTATACCTTTCGGAAGTGTTCCTTTCGGCGGACAGTTTTTGCCACGGCAGTCGTCATCTTCGTCCTTTTTAGTGTATCCAACCCTCAAACAATATGCAAACACTACAATCCATAGCACAGATGGAAACAATTTGTTCATTATTTCAATCAACTAATAACGCGCTTGTTTGTATGACTGGTACTTCTTTGTATATGTTTACAAGCTATGTAACAACAACACTGTATACTCAATACTGATTTGTAGTCAGTGAAACCCTATTAAAGGTACTTGCACATATATATACGGCCTTTGGCTGAACACTTTCTCTGTCACACGTTGCAATAATTGGCGTCTGCTTCAGTTCCCACCTTTATGTTTTCTTCCTTTCTGTACATAATCAGAGTGGCAAACAGTTTTGATCCTGATGAGACGCTGATCTACTCAATGGCGATGGAACACCTAATATAAGACTCGACCCTTTCCTTCATATAAACGCCTTTTTACGCATTTGCAAACAGAGTAGACTCATATTTGATCTGCACTCTCTGTCACAATAAAAATCCATTTTTACAATGCTTTAAAACGGCTTGGCTCATTGGTATTCATTGCTATATGATTTCATTCAGGAATATTAAAGAGGGAATGGGTTAATATTAACGGGTGACGTTGAAAAATCCCTATGAAAAGAACACAAACTTGTATCATTATATTATTCTTTATTTATTTTCAAAACTACGATTAGGTTAACAAAATATAGCTCGACCTGTCATCTAGATGTGACATGGTGTAACAACTTCTAAATGTAGCTCGACCTGTAATCTAGATGTGACATGGTGTAACAACTTCTAAATGTAGCTCGATTTCTAATCTAGATGTGACATGGTGTAACAACTTCTAAATGTAGCTCGACCTCTAATCTAGATGTGACATGGTGTAACAACTTCTAAATGTTCTAAAAGTAACGTCCCACCATCTGCCACCGATACACATCCAGAAATACTTGGGAAAAGTATTAGTTGTTACCTTAATTAGGAAAGATATGGTAAAGTGGGTAGTGTTTAAGGCCAGCTGCTGTCAGACTCAAGCAAAAAGTGTATAACTTCGATGCCTGACTCCGATGTTATAAAATGTTTTGCTTGCGTCTCAGTTCATTTTCAAGCATGTGATTGGTCAGATTTTGACCAAGCTAAAAATTGTACCAGTCAGGTACTTGAGGATGTACTCAAACTCATAAGTTCATAGGTCATGCCAGTCTAGTTGTCGCGTCGCACCATAATCTAACCTGTTTGTCACGCCAGTCTAGTTGTCGCGTCGCACCAGAATCTAACCTGTTTGATCTTTCACTGCAATTGCCAATAAAACTATATAATAACTGGTTTTTAGAATTTCAGCCGACGACAGTCTTTGAAGACGACAATTGTTTAGATTACAAAGTCTTGAGCATGGTTTGAATTCTATCACATAATATAAGGTTAGAGACTCCTGGCTTACCCTATCCCATTTTATTGGTTGCCAGCTTATGTAATGAACGAGGATGGTAGAGACTGGATTTTCTTTCAAACGTGCTCCAGAATACTGGAGTATTCATGAATATTGTTCCAAAACACATACTGATGGACACAAACCATTGTCTATTAAAGCCAATCTAACTTTCATCTGTGTATCAATTATACAGTTGTTTAATCAAGCCTTCTGATAGCATACGGCATTTAATTTTGAATGAAACAAGTACCTTTAATTACAGTGAAGTACAGCTAAAGCGACCACATGGGTTAATGACAAAGGAACGTGTAAAAGAATGTGGTTGCTTAATGCAGGGCAAAAGTGTTACAAAAAGCTCCTTTAGGAGCTTTCTGTATCACTTTTTTCTTGCATTAAGTTACCACCCGTTTTAAAAAATCAAGAGTTATATTTCTTTTGAGTAGTCGTATTGGCGAGACTTTGCTGTTGTAATAAAACATATAAGAGTGGGATTCCTAATCGTGCATTGGGATACATTAGAGTGAGCTTGGTGTAATATTTCTCTCCATTGAACTGATAGTTTGATGAAGAAATAAACCATTTCATAATGATCAACATGTTCAATTAGAAAACATGAGAGTTTCTGTAAACAGTGAAAAAAGTTCAGCATGAGACATTTTTCAAAAAGTGAAGAGTACTTAAGAGGCGGAAAAACATCTTCATCAAAAGTCACAGTCACGCGGTGCTTGTCCCGTGTTTTATAATGACCCCTGGTCGTGTGAGAATGACTATTAACCATTTCCTCCATAAATGCGCATTTCCACTCATTTTCAAACAAAGTAGACCGAGATCAGATGGCTCCTATAGGGACAGTCTGATTAGAGTCTGCTCTGTTTACTTACCAAATTATAATAGGTCTGACATTACAGTTTCTACCAATACCAAACGTATATGTGTACATATGTCATTATACGTACAAATCAACTAATACATATTCACGATGTCATTATTTCTAACATGAATATTTAACAGGGAAATGGTTAAAACTTTTACCGTCATGTGCTTAGCCGGGATCATTAACATAAACATGCAACTTGGTAAGACACCGAGTTACACAATCAATGTATCTAATCAGGATCCAAACCGTTGGACGATCTGCCTGATTTTTAAGAGAAAAAAAAACTTTTAAGTTTAGATGTGTAGCAGGCGACAAATTTGCAGACGGAAGTTATATTGCATGCCAGTGTTTAGCTGACCACGAGACAATGTGGTGTTCCGTATTATTGACCTCTGGCATGTACAATAAACACTTCATGAAATATGCGATTCGTCCATAACTGATTATTCAAAACTATTAAGTTAGTTGTTGCCCGAAACACCTGTGAGGTATTATATAGTTTCCACGTTTCGTGAATAATGTCAAACAGTAACTCTACATCATATCTGAATCACGGATTTGGACATAATAACTATAATGACATATGATTCAAAATGGAACACACCCTGTAGCCATTTTAGAAAGTAAAGGAACAGATCTTTCAAATTCCATTAGCAATATCTATAGGAACCGCCTGATCTCGGTCTACTTTGTTTGCAAATGCGTGAACATACGTTCATATGAAGGAAATGGTTAAGATGCTTATACACACAAGACCAGATGGAATTATACATTAGCACACACATCCACTGTCTCACTAGGTAGTATATAAACACGTTTATTGAACATAGAATTCTTTGAAAATAGATGGTACCTTAGTGTCCCTGGGAAGTAATGCAGAAAGCTCCTGCAGGGCTTTTCTGCATTACCTTTGACCTACATTAAGCCTTCTACGCCTCTGTAATAACCACTTCTTGAAACCATTGTGATAAATAGAGCATTTGCTCCAATAGGAGCAAATGCTCTATTTATCACAATGGTTTCAAACTACAAAATTCTAAAAGTTTACTTTTCTCTAGTAAATGCTCCTTTTGGGTAGATTCAACCAAAGAGGTTGGGTCTAAAAGTAGCCTATGGAGGAAAGGGTTAAGACAGGTTCTTATATAGTATACACGCACAACATTATTTCCTTTGAAACATTAATTTTAAGTTGCTGTGTTTTCAGAGTGGAATAGCCTATCAGTGATTAACTATAGAGTCCACTCATCTTAAACGTGCTGTTATTTAGAACGACATATAGTGCAGACCCTGGTCAGAGGGCTCCTCTAGAAGCTCTCTGATCTGGGTCTACACTATTTGAAAATGCTCGTGCATGCATGTCCCGTATTCAAAGGTTTCCCTTTAAGTAAATATCCGCTGCAAACTTAGTCTGCTGTAAATTTCTGCTACAAGATCTACACTGCTGGTCACTATCTACAGTGTAGTGTTTTATTATCTACTTGACAGTATATATACAGTGTTTTATTATCTACTTGACAGTATATATACACTACAGCCTCCCTTAACCCTTTCCCTGTTCTACATTTATTTGAAATGTCAATACCTACCGACTAGTCATGGACAATATAGTTATACAGTAAAACCCTCTCTATAACGGCCTATAAATTACATCTAGTATTTAGTGTTAAAGGCATGTGGTTGCTAAAAGCAAGGTGGAAGTAAAACAGAACGCTCCTATAGGAGCGTTCTGTTTTACGTTCACCTTGCTTTAAGCAGCCACCTGCCCTAAATACCAACTAATTAACACGATAGAGTGGACGTTATAGAGAGGTTCTACTGTAATGAACTATGGAAGGCGGAACATTGTAGCCATTTTAAAAACTAAAGAAGCAGATAAATCAAATTACATCAGAAAACAGAGCAGACCCTGATCTGGGTCTACTCTGTTTGAAAATGCGTGGAAAGGCGTATATAATAAGGAAAGGGTGAAGCGGTCATCAATGAGAGGTCTAATTATGCGTATGTAGGGCGGGCAATATCTTACTACAGGTCAAAAGTAATGCAGGAAGCTCCTATAGGAGTTTTCTGTATTACTTGTGTCCTGCATTAAGCAACCACCTACTTTTATTGCTCCCGTGTTCAATAAATGAATGGTCGCTTAGAACAGGTATTGTTCTGATGAATCATTATGACGAACGCTTTTTTATCTAGATCACGATATAACACTACAAATGTTTATTGATTGTGGTAACATAACACTTCCAGAGTGATGGGATTGGCGACTTTACTGTTTTTCGCGATAAATAATTGTTGTTTGCATATTTATATGTAGTTGATTATGAAATCTTACTTTTGTAATCAAATTTAAAGTCGTTATAGTAATATTTTAGCATCATTATGCCTTTAGTGAATATAGTTTATTAAGCAAATGTTCAGTATCGACGTGCGCCTTTAATGTAATACCTGGGTTAATTGTTATTTAGGGTACGTCACCTGTTCCACAATAGATATTTATGTAAGAAAAAATAAGGTCATGAATATTAATGATATTAATTTGTTATGACAACACATTGACACAGGAAGTTTTGACCATGTCAGAAACTGTAGAATTATATATACATGTATATCAGATCATTAACAAACAGAGCAGACCCTGATCAGACGGCTCCTATAGGATCCGTCTGATCTGAATCTGCTCTGTTTGCAAAGACGTAAAAGGATGTATTTATGGAGTAAAGGGATAGACACATTCTGTGTCATTATGCAGTGAGTGCAGTTTCGTATGTCTAACAAAGTACTATATTGAGGTATTATGTGTATTAACCAGATATTTATGCAACATCTTGCGTATGAATATAATAACCATTTGCCTAACACCCCGCCTGCTAATAGCCACCTAGGTGGCATTTGCAAACAGATTGGATCCAGATGAGACGACGATTAACTCGATGTCTCAATAGGATCTAAAGCTGTTTAACACTCTGCCAATAATCTGTTCTCAAAAGCTTTAACGAGAAGGTAAGTAAAATAGTTACATATCATACTTTAAGCTTGTTTATACATGTAGCAAGCACAAGGTTAAGGCAGGCAAGATATAGTCCAAGCCACAATGCAGTAGAACATGTCTTAAGCAGCAATTCATTTATTGAACACGGGAGTGTTAAAAAGCATATACAGTAAAGCCTCTCTATAATGGCCACTAAATGATGTTAATTAGTTGGTATTTAGCGCAGGTGGCTGCTTAAAGCAAGGTGAAAGTAAAACAGAACGCTCCTACAGGAGCGTTCTGTTTTACTTTTATCTTGCTTTAAGCAGCCACCTGCCTTTAACAAAAATACTTGGTGTAATTTAGTGGCCGTTATAGAGAGGTTTTACTGTAGTTATATCTGTCACAAAAGTTAATATCAAGAACGCTACCGAAATGTAGGAATCTAGGTTCTCAATTAACCCTTTCACTGTTGAATATTCACGTAAGAAATAATGACGTCATGAATATTCCTTAGATAATTTTTATAATAACACATGTAAATATGAATATTTGGTAATACATGTACATGTACTGTAGTAGAAAATGTAGAGTCAAATCTATTATAATTTCATAAGTAATCAGACTAAACAATGCGCCGTCTTATCTGGATCTACTTTGTTTGCAAAAGCGTGAGAAACGTTGTTTATATGAATGAAATGGTTAAGTCGGATACCAAAAGTGTAAACCGTTAGATTTCTATTGACTCATCTAAATATGCAACATATAACAAGTGTTACAATTATGGTAAAACTGACCAAGACAACACTACAAATTTAATGCTAGCGTTTGCTACACGCACACAAGCACGCACGCATGCACGCATGCACGCACACACATGCACATACTCACGTGTATGCTTATATGTGTGTTTGTGTGGGTGTTACATGCTTTCTGTCGATGTGTTGGCGGTGGTTGCGTCTTGTATGTGAGGTTCTTCACGATGTGGGTGTTACATGCTTTCTGTCGATGTGTTGGCGGTGGTTGCGTCTTGTGTGTGAGGTTCTTCACGATGTGGTTGTTACATGCTTTCTGTCGATGTGTTGGCGGTGGTTGCGTCTTGTGTGTGAGCTTCTTCACGATGTTATTAACCCTTTCTTTCATAGAAACGCGTTTCCACGTATTGGCAATATAGGAGCCGTCTGGCCAGGGTCTACTCTGTTCAGACTGTTTGCTTGTGAAACTATGATAGATCTGACTCAACAGCTTCTAACAATAATACAAATCCCTATGTACATATGCCATTACAAAACCCAACTAATAAATATTCATGAAGTCTTTATTTTTTTCATGAATATCGAACAGGGAAACAGTTAAACCAAGAAGTTCTATAACAATAGGAATACGATTAATAACTTATCTTGAGGCTAAAATTAATAATTATACTAAAGAACTGCAAACCAATTATTGAACATTGCAATTTTACCATTTTTTTTTTAAAAAAAAGGTGAAATTTGCAAATGAGACCACGTCTTCACAATTAAACATGATGAGCAGTTTTTAGACGATGACAAGTATTTTGAAAAAGTGATGAAATTACAATAATATTTACATTTGCAGTTTTCGATTTTGAGTCTCAAACTCAAAATGTTATTGAATAAAGGTCTAGTGTCTACACTGTTAAACCCACGCCCGTGTCTTCATGGTCTAATTTTCTAACTGGACAAGTACTAGTGTCCATTATGAAGGGTCGTGACCCGGAGGCTGTCCCTGATATTGGCACACACTGTTCGCCAAACACATAAGCACATGCTATAAGCAAATATAAATTTGCGAGTTTTGTCTCTCTCCAGTAATGGCATATATATATATATATAATTACTCTTTCAATTAAATCTTGACTGAAATAATAAGAATATTGTATCATTTGAAATTTATTTTCCATAAATATAAATTAAGATACAAACATGAGAAAGGCATAAATTATATAAAAGAAATGACTATTTGTACAAGCGCCCTTGTACATTAAAGGGAGAAAATACTATACACACTGTATAAAACTACAGTAAACGCTCAGTAAGTTGGACATTTATTAAATAAATACAAAAAGGTGGCTGTTAGACATAGAATGAAAAACATAGATAGAACTCTACATACCTTTCATTCTATATTAAACTTCTACTTGACTTAAGCCTTACTCCAAAATACGCATATAAACAAATTTGCAAAAGTTGTTGACCCAGATCTGATCAGGGTCTGCTAAGTTTGCTTATGACAAGATTCTACAATTTATGCAATGACCAAAAGGTCGTGCTGATTAAAATATTCATGATATAATTATTTGTTACTGGAATATTCGTTGAGTAAATGGTGAACGTCAAGAATAAGGCGTAATTTGAGTGGTCAATGTAGAGAGATTTTACTGCAGGTACAAACTAAAAACAGTAAAATCTCTTGAAACCGGACCTGAAATTTAGTATAAATATCGGTGTTGGGGACAGGTGACAGCTTAATACAGGGTGAAAGCCATGCAGCTTCCTGCATGAATTTCGTCCTGCAATAAGCAGCCGACTGCCTAAAAGTGTCTTCTTCTCTGCTTGAATTTATGTTTAGAGAGGTTTTACTGTACACATAAAGAGGTAATGATCTGCAACGTATAATCTCATACAAATGAACCATGTAAACAGAAAATGCACACATTCGTCACACGATTGATTTACACAATGGCTAGTTAATGGCTAGATGTTCCTCATTTATCTTTAGGAACGTACACCCAGGAGGACTCATCTAAGACCCCAGGGCTAACAATGGAGGCTTAATGTTAACCTGTTGAATCCATTTTCTTTATATACATTTGTGTTTTAACCCTTTCCCTCATATAAACGTGTTTTCACGCATTTGCAAACAGAGTAGACCCAGATCAGACGGCTCCTCTAGGAGCCGTCTGATCAGGGTCTACTCTGTTTGCTTATAGAATTTGAAAGATCTGCTTCTTTACTGTCTAAAATGGCTACAATGTTCCACCTTCCATATTTCATTATAACTTTTTTGTCAATGAATATTCAGTGGGTATTGAGATTTGGAATAAACATAGAACAGGAAAAGGGTTAACCATTAAAGAGCCTTACCTACCTACCATTTTCTTCATAAAGCACAATAAAAGAACAACTGTAATGAGCCAGACGAGATACCGGATAATAAAGAATATTATCTGGTTCAACACGTTTTGCATCGATTACACGTATACCACAGATTCGTCAAGATATTTACAGCAGTTTTTTTTCTTCAGATTTTTAAGTCTTCTGTGTGAACATTGTAAGTTACAGTAAACCCCTCTCATGCGAAAACCTTAAAGAGGTATGTATCTGGGTGGTAGAGGCAGGTCGTAGCTTAATGCAGGACAAAAATAATATGGAGCTTTCTGCTTTACTTTTGTCCTGCATTAAGCAACCACCTGCTTATAACGACGCCCATGTTTAATCATTAAGTGGTCGCATTATAGGGTTTTATTGTAGTTGCTATTCCACATTGTAAATTATAGCCATCTTATCTGTCAGTCCAGAACTTGATAAGAGGAGTATTTAGAAAGTATGAATTTATATTTAATATTTCTCCAACTAAAACTTTGTTGTTGTTACTCATTAGAACTGCCTCAATTCTAATGCATAGTTGCATGATGGTGTTTTGCTGGGGGGGGGGAAGAATGTTATTTACTTAGCCCTTTCCCTTATATAAGCGTGTGTTCACCCATTTGCAAGCAGAGAAGACCTAGATCAGACGGCTCCTATAAGAGCCGTCTGATCAGGGTCTGCTCTGTTTACTGAATTTGAAATATCTGTTTCCTTACTTCCTGAAATGGCTAAAATGTTCCACCTTCCATCCTTAATTATTACAATATTGTCCTATTTAGTAGGTATTGGAATTTGGAATAAATACAAGACAGGGAAAGGGTTAAGTACGCATCTTGTCTACAGTTCTAGCCTTCTTACACAGCTCTTACAGCTGTATATTAACCTTTAGCAACCAACTGAGATCTTCAATAATTTAAGTCCGTCGTTCTAGAGCTAAAAGAAAATACTTCCATTTCTTGACACTGTTACACTTGGTATAAAGGCAAATACATTGCAGACTGTTTGACACTGATTTATGTGATCAAATGGATTCGGATTTCTAATAGACTGAGACACACAAATCCTTTACGACCAACATGAACTTTTGTTTACACGGCTCCAGATGAGATAGCACGGATCAAGTCTATATAATGACTCAAGCAGATGACGGTTGAAGCAAAACTGATATGACGAATAGACCACAACATGTTGTTGCATCAGATCTAAAAGAAAGACACGTGGATTCTAACAATATACAATTAGCAAACCGTCCAGATGAAACGCCATATAACTCGACATCTCATCAAAATGACCATTGCTTTGAATAGTTTGAGACGAGGAAGACAATCTACCTAGATTTACTTCACTTCAGGAACCTATTGTACAATGTCATGCCTAGGGCTGTGAATTCATTGCATTTGACATTCTGAGGCCAGTCACACAGCTTCAGGCGGGCGTTGTACAGAAGACCGGGTGGGCACTGGTAATGGAAGGTTACCCCGTTCACGCACCGGTAGAATGCCTTACACGAGTTCGGGTCTCGATAAAACCCTGTGGAGCCGGGAGAACACGTGAAACCCTCTGAAAGATCGAATATCATTGTTTTCAATTGTAATTCTTTATTGAAGCAGATTGGATTATATTATTGTATCATGAAATACAGTAACAAAACTATAGTTCTTTGAGAAATATGACAGCTTAATCCATGTGGAAAGTTATGCAGAAAGCTCCTCGTGGATCTTTCTGCATGGCATTCAACTGATTTCAGCAACCCTCTTCGTAAAAGGTTCTTAAATATTCTTTAATAAAAGTTCAGATTAGCGATGTTTTACTTCATGGTGATGCTAAATTATCCCTCTACTCCATAAATAGTAATGGAAGAATTAATGACATCATGAATATTGATTAGAATGACTGTCATAATGGCACATGGACGCAGGAGGTTTTGGCCATGACTGAAACCGTAGAACCATAGCTTTTTTATATCAAAGGCAAACAGAGCAGACCTTGATCAGTCTGATCTGAGTCTACTCTGTTTACAAAAGGCGTATCATGGAGTAAAGTGTTGAGTCTTTAGTTGCAAAATAAAATAATCTTCTGGGGTTCGTTCAGTAACCGTACCATTTTATGCAACGGTTCGTCATTTAAGACCGAAATCTTGTCATTACAGCGGTCATCTTAAAATTTGCGAACAGTTGCAGAAAACTGTAACGGTCACTGTTAAATTAAAGGTGGGGATTTTTTTTATTTCATTTAACCATTTCCCTGTTGTATATTCATGAAAGAAATGATGACGTCATGAATTTTAATACGATTATTTTATAATGGCATATGAACACAGGGCATTTTGGCTCAGGCGGAAGCTGTATAATCAGATCTATATTACACCATAAGCAAACAGAGCGAACCCTGATTAGACGGCTCCTATAGGAGCCGTCAGATCTGGGTCTACTCTGTTTACAGATGCGTGAAAATGCTCTTACATAAGGGAAAGGGTTAAAAGCAGATCGGTGTATCAAAAGGTTTTGATCCTGATTAGGAGTCGGCTCTTCATCTGGACCCAATTGTCTGTATTGGTTACCATGGATTCGAGGCGAATTATTTAAATGTGACTCAATCAGTATGTATGTGTTATGGTTTTAATAACATAAATATGAAGAAAGAAAACGCTATGTATGAAATACAAGTATAAATGGTTGGGTGGAGAAATAAAAGGTCATACAGAGCAGTACTCTATATACTTTACTGAACCATTTACTCGTGACTATTCATGTCAGAAATAATGATATTATGAATATTAAATTTGATTAATTACACGAACACATGCATTTCTGGCTGTGGCAGATACTGTAGAATTATATCTATATTCTATACATGTAATAAGCAAACATTCAGAGCAGACCTTGATCAGATTGGTCCTACAGGAGCCTTTTGATCTGGGTCTACACTGTTTTCTAAGGTGTGGAAAATCATGTTTAATGTCGTAAAGGTTTAGCTGATATACCTACTTTTATTTATATCTTCCCTCTATGTTCTTTACTTTAAACAATAGACTTACTATTCACGTCAATATACCTACCTGTAAATAGTGAAGACCAAGATGAGACAGCTCCTGCAGGAGCTGTCTCATCAGGGTCTGCACTATTTACAAGTTGATTGTGCAACCAGTGCACTCCACAGCAGTGATTGCACAGTGAAATACTTGTACAGTGGAGATATATGTAATTATACAACGGGACATGGGTAAAGAAGGAGAAATGTGTTTTAAATTCAGCAAGCGAAGGGTTTTAAACAATAGACTTACTTTTATTCGTTGTAGTGTTAATCGTAGTGGTAGTTGTCGCAGCTGTGTTTGACGTCGTCGTTTTTGATGTCATGGTGGTGGTGGGTGCAGTCGTGGTTTCGCCGCTCGGCTTTGTGGTGTATGAGCCGGTGCCAAGAACGTCATTTATTTTGCTCAGGAGCGGGTACTTGCGACGTGAGGATGAACAGCTTCCCTGGAAGTCGTCGGAATCAAGGGACCACACCATGGCTCCACCGAAACCTTCATTCTTCACCCATTTTGCCTGTATATTTAAAGATGTAAAACTATGAGATAATGAGGTTACAATTTATCTTGTTGCATATGTGCCCTCTGTATACATGGTAATATTTACATACGGCGTTTAGTGTATATTTAGATCAGAGCTGTGCTTTGAATGCAAATATTTTGCAATCTCTAATGGCTGCGTATCACACAGCATTTCTTGAAGATATACTGTATACACTGTATGTATACAATATGAAATGATCGAAAGTTTCCATTTCTTTCAAAGCCTCGTTTGTTAAGGCAAGCTTATTTTTATGCGTTTACCCTTTAACTTGTAGAAACACATTTATACGCCAGGAGCGTAGCTAGCGATACGCACTCACGCACATTTGACCGTACTGTTGAATTTCGATATCTCGAACTTCAAGGGACTATACAAAATAGTTCGAGAAAACAGAAGTTCGAGTTATCCTATTTCTAATCTGGAAAATTTCTCTCAAGTTCACAGCTTAATGCAGGTCTACAGTAGATCTGCAGTAAGATGTGAAATATGTTTCTAGATATGCGTAGTGATACATGTTAGAGCGACTTATCCAAAAGTTCGAGTTATCCGAGTTCGAGATATCGAAGTTCAGCTGTATTTGCAAACAGAATAAACCAATATTAGACTTGTATTAGCTGTCTGAATTGGATGTACACTTTTGCTTATTTAATCATATTGGATGATTAAATTCTCTCTTGTTACTAACGTCATTATGAAAATGCAGCTAATTAATATTCATATATTCTTTCTTAACCCTTTCGCTGCCAAACTCTGTCGTCTGCTAACTTTGTCGTCTGCTACAAATTTTCATTCTTTTGATTTTATTCATTTTTGTTTCAAAAACATAGTAACAGTAACAAACAGTATGGATCCTGTTGAGACGCCGAGTTACTCTGCGTCTCATCTGGATCCAAACCGTTTGCATAGGTAATCACAGATCCGGCATTGGCAGCGAAAGGGTTAAACCATCAACAGGTAAATGGCTAAGCGGTGGTACTAAGAGAGAGACATTGGAACATTTCAATGTAAAACATCGATAAAAGTTTCCTTCGCTAGATATGTTAATGGTCACATCGCATAAGTACAAATGTTCAGCCGTTTGTGACGTCGCTTACTTAATTTGTTTTTGTTGGTTAATTTGTCTGTACTTCTGTTGAAAATCATAGAATGTAGCCGAACGTACCAACTAACTATTTTATATAACTTGCTTAACGATACGTTTTGCGAAAACAAAGTTTCGAAAATATGTTCGCGATTATGTGTACAAACCACTTATTATCACTGATTGGTTATTACATTTTTATGACAGTAAAGGGCACTAGCAGGTATTCATTCATGATATGTTAAGTATATGGCTTGCAAGAACAGATTCCAGTAACTACTTACTAAATACACCACTTACTAGATACTTTCGTAAAGCAGTAATTCGAACTTTTTCTTGAACTCTAAGTGGTTAAGTGATGACAGAAACTTGTCCCCATATCGCTTACATTATCAAAACAGAAGCAGCAACAAAAGCAGCAACAACAACAGCAACAACAACAACAGTACCTTTTCAAAAATGCTTTGTTCGTCGTCATAACCGACCCACTGGTCCCCGTTCACATAGTATGGTACGTGCTGTTCCTGGTCCCAGTGTTTATTCCCAATCTTTTTGTCTTGCATTTGGCAAATCTGTAGGATAAAACAAATAATCAGATTTATAATTTTCTCTCCTAATCTTAGACATCTAAAGCTGGTCTATTTTGGAAACATTCATATGCATACGTAATTGCTTTTGTAGATGTGTGTAACCTGAGTATCTGAGAATGTGCGATGATCATTACAAGAAGCTATGAATATATAACGACACCGCCTTTTATTTTTCTTATTAATTAATCTGGTTACAAATGCCAACATCAAAGGGAGCTAGGCAGTTAGGTTTAGAAGTTGTTGTGAAGACAGAGTTATCTTTCTTGTAGCCAACAACGCGAAATAACCTAAGCACCAGTAGCAAGTTAACACATTCCCTTGTATTGACGACATTTGACGACTCTGTAAAAGTCATTTTGTGAATCCATTGTGATAAATAGAGCATTTGCTGCTATGGGAGCAAATGCTCTATTTATCACAATGGTTTCAAGCTACAAAAATCTAAATAAAATCCTTTTCTCTAGTTAATGCTCCTTTTCGGTAGATTTATTCAAAGAGGTTGTGTCTAAAAATAGCACATGATGTAATGGGTTAAGCTACAAACTACGTCCCTCTTTTAAAATGGTAAGTTAAAAAATGTTAGTTTTGAAAATTGAATACCGCTTAAGACGGTGCTAGGAAGCGCGAGTAGTGTTACACTTTTAACCACTGCTCATGAACAGACTCAATAAAACCAAGTCTGCAGTTGTCTCTTTTCACTTTTGCCTACGGAGGATCTCTTACTTTCAGAATCTATTTACCATTTTACCAAATACATGTAATCAAATTTTGTCTGCATAATTAGATCGATCAGTTGTACAATTGTACATTAAGTACTGACTGTCTTAAGCAGCAATCAAAAAGAGGTGGTAGTTAATGCATGACAAGAATAATGGAAAAAAACTCATAATAAATGACTGACCGCGTAGGACAGGTTCTACTGTATACAAAATAAAATAATTCACATTAATTCTGTACAATTCTTTGTTCACATGCCAACTATTATAAAGGTAACATGAAACACTTGATGGAGGTTTCTCGGACAAAAGAACGGCTAGAAAGAGGAACGACGGGCCGACTGACGGCAGAATGATTCATGGAATGAAAACCTTTCTACTTTCATTTTATAAGACGAAATTGAAAAATGAAAAATATAGAAACAATGAACACTTTTCTAGGCACGCTGCATAAACCTTATTACTCAATAACCTGGACCTTTTATACCGTTGTAAACAGGATAGACCTAGATTAGACTTGCATTTGGTCTAATTTTCAAATGTTTTCAATAGCATTTTATCATCTGATTTTAAAAATAAACTAGAACTGTAAGCCAAAGGCTAACGAATACCCCCCCCCCACCTGACTGTTTGTCAGAACACCTATCATCAATCTGAACATATGTACATACAGAAACATGAAGAGATTTAAAAGCAATACATGCCCCAACCTAATTTATGTAATAAAAATGAAGAATAATTCAGAGTAACAAGACCCTTTCATGAGGTTTTTGTCAAATCCAAAGTTCTAAAGCTAGGTACCTTTTCAGAAAAACATTAAGTTCAAGGACAATAACTCTGACAAAAGTTATTCAACCAGACCCATATTTGAACTTAAGCTGTACCTCATCTAGATTTAGCTCTATGTCAAATATGAAGTTAATATCTCTTACCACTTCCAAAGAAAGACCGGAAAATTGAAAATTTGACAAAAAATTAAAGTTCAAGGGCCATAACTCTGTCAAAAATTATTCAACCAGACTGAGATTGGGAATTAAGCTGTAATTCATCTAGAGTTAGCTTTATGCCAAATATAAAGTTAATATCTGCAACCACTTCCAAAAAAAGTCTGGAAAATCCCAAATTTGAAGAAAAAAATTAAAGTTCAAGGGCAATAACTCTGGAAATAATTATTCAACCTGACTGAGATTGTAACATAAGCTGTAACTTATCTAGATTTAGCTTTGTACTATATATAGAGTTGATATCTCGAGTCACTTCCATAAAAAGTCCAGAAAACCGGAAAACATTGGTAGGGGACTAAAAAGGGGAGATAACTCCTGAAGTAGTGGTCCGATCATAATGGAAATATGCGGTGCACAGGTTTATATGGTCATATGGCTATACATGAACTTTCAACAAAATTGAAGCAAAACTGTAGAAGAAGAAGGCCGGACAAAATTGTGTCCACGGCCGGACAGACGGACAGACGTACATACTAACGGATTGAGTGTATGTAGCTATTCTTTTGTTCAAAATAGCCACACAAACTGAAAATAAGCCACATAAAACCACGAAGTATTTACTTCGTGATAAAACCGACGAGAACAAAAGATCCTTTGTTCTCATGTAATTATTTAGTCACATAAACAGGAATTGTTAGCGCGGACAGACGGACGGACAACCTGATTCCAGTATACCCCCCCCCCCCCAAAACTTCGTTGTGGGGGTATAACAACATATTACTAGACAATAATTGATTATTATTTATAGCGGGCGGGTTCTTGCATGAATGTATGCCTATAAAGGCTTAACATCTAGAGATAAATATGTCGGAGACATCCGTGAACTGTAAGTAAGTTGCAAACTCGGCTAATTAAATTATCGTATCATTTGTAAACATATTTCAAGTCAGTAGAAAATAAAGTCTCCATTGATGAACTCACACCAATGAGTGACTTATTGATTGTCGTAAATGTACTGAAACAATATCAGCAATACATGTACACCTAGAGCTACGTAAATCACATCGGAAATAATACGGAAGCTGTTATAATGGCGGACTACTCTCAACATAACGCCACATAATCTTTCCCTCATATAAACGTGGTTTCACGCATTTGCAAACAGAGTAGACCCAGATCATACGGCTCCTAGAGGAGCCGTCTGATCAGGGTCTGCTCTGTTTGCTAACAGAATTTGATAGATCTGGTTCTTTAGTTTCCAAAATGGCTACACTATCCATCCTTCATTATATCATTATAACTATTTTGTCCATGAATATTCAGTAGGTATTGAAATTTTGAATAAGCATAGAACAGGAAGAGGGTTAAATGAACATTCGAGAAACTAGTGAGTGTCCCTGAATACGGTCTGTGATATCATATGCAAACAGTTTGGATCCAGATAAGACGCTGAATAACGTCTCATCAGGTTCCAAACTGTTTAACCCTTCTCTTGCTGATTTTTAAAATACATTTCTCCTTATTTACCCATGCCTTGTTGTATAATTACATAATTATATCTTCACTGTGCACAAGTATATCGCTGTGCAATCTCTGCTGTGGAGTGCATTAGTTGCACAATCAACTTGTAAATAGTGCAGACCCTGATGATACAGCTCCTGCAGGAGCTGTCTCATCTGGGTCTTCATTATTTACAGGTAGGTATATTGACGTGAATAGCAAGCGAAGGGTTAACACTCGTTTTATTCTTAAATAAAGAAACTGAACAAGGGCCCACACTAAAGCTTGAAGCAGACGAAAATGCGTCCAGCAGACGACAATGCTGTCACTGAAAGGGTAAAGATATTGAAACATGTGGCTAATTGCAATGTAGTTCATGTTATCAGTAGAGTACTATGCGCATGCCTTTGTCGCTAGCATGCAATACCCCTCCCAATATAAATGTAAAATTATCATGTTTCTCAGTTTATCCTTCTTTGGTTCCGTGGGGTGTTATTTCACTGTTTACATCGTACTCTCCGTTATTGGACACTGTATAATCTAGTATTAGGCAGTTTTGATCCTGATTAGTCACCAATGTACTCTAACCTGGGTCCATGCTTATAAAACTTTTTGTTGAGTCTGAGTTCGTTCTCAAGTTTTTGATTGGCCTTTGGCTCAAATCTGACCAATCAAAAGCTTGAAAACTCAAATCTGACCAATCAAAAGCTTGAGAACTCAAATCTGACCAAACAAAAGCTTGAGAACGAACTCAGGCTCAACTAAAAAGCTTTATAAGCATGGACCCTGGTCATTCACTATGCAATTATTAATAAGAGAATATCTTTAACCCTTTCCCTCATATATACTATAGTTGCTCTTTTGCAAGCACAGTGTACCTAGATCAGATCAGAGCTGTCTGATCAGGGTCTGCATTGTGTGCTTATGGAATAGTATATATCAGATTCTGAAATTTCTGTCAAAAGCAAATATTTACATTTGTTGTGTAATTATCAAATTATTATTTCCACACAGTAATAACTATTTATTGTATTTAGATTGATATTCATGGAGGAAATGGTTAACGGAAACTATTCATTGCAAACGATCTCATGGACACTGTAACTGGTTCGAACGATCAGAAATTGACGTTGATACTCTAAATGAGGGACTTTAGTGGACTGGCATTTGCAGTATAGATCCTGATTAGAGGGTGATAGAGATACCCCGTGCTTGCAAATGTACTATTTGGCATGCATATGGCTCAAAGCATTCTAAGGGATATTACTTACAACACCAATTTACTTCCGTCAATAACGAATCCGCCCAGTCGGTTTTAAAAGTGCGTTTGAATTTTACTGTTAGTAGTCCATCCGTGTTCCTAAATCTTTTCAACGTTAACTTTTGAAAGTGGAATAGCCCAGTAATGTTTAACTATAGAGTTGGCATTTGCAGTATAGATCCTGATCAGAGGGTGATAGAGAAGTCCCGCGCTTGCAAATGTACTATTTGGCATACATATGGCTCAAAGCATTCAAAGGGTTAATACTTACAACACTAAGCAACTTCCGGCAATAACGAATCCGCCCAGTCGGTTTTAAAAGGGCGTTTTAATTTTAATGTTAGTAGTCTATCCATGTTCCTTAATCTTTTCAACGTTAACTTTTGAAAGTAGAATAGCCCAGTAATGTTTAACTATAGAGTTCACTCAGTATTTAAGGCGTACACTTGCTGGAGTATAACGAATTGCAAACAGTGCAGACACATATCAGAAGGCTCCTCTGATCTATACACTGTTTGCAAATATCTTCGCATGCTCTTCTCGCATACAAAAGATTGGCGTACACACAAGCGTACATGACATCCCAAACGTTCCTAACAAACAAATAATACAGTAGAACCTGTCATAAAGCCCCATTCATTTATTTAACATGGTGGTTGCTTAATGCAGGTCAAAAGTAATGCAGAACGCTCCTATATGAACTTTCTGCATTACTTTTGATCTGCATTAAGCTACCATCTACCTTATAGACCAATAATTAGACACATTTGTGATAGCCGCTTAAGACAGATTATACTGTATAATAAGCTGTAAAATACTTGTAATTTCAGATTTCTAGACGTGGAGTTTAATGCTAATTTAGACAGTTTCATAAAACATAATTATATTGTTTACCTCATAGTAAGCCAGGAAACCCCGCTCCCTCGTATACCGTCCGGCGGAACCAGCTCCTCTAGCCGGAGCGCCAATGGCAAAATTGTTCTTGTTGACCAGCGTGAAAGTCCGCCCGTACGTGGCCATGCCAATGATGATTTTCTTTTTCGGTGCACCTTTTCCGACCCAGTAGTTCGCTGCCCATATCTGTTGAGATGCACGAAAATATCAGTGAACAACAGGGACTCGTTTTATATAAATCTCCTATGACGGCCTTAGTCGTGAGTTTAAAATGAAATTTAATCTTTAAGCTTATTACAAACAGGGTAAAGCCACATCGGCCGCATGTTTAACCATTTACTCCATGAATATTCATATAAAATAACTTGCAATATTTATCAGCTGTTAATAGCGTATGAACACACAAATATTTAAACAAGGCAGAACGTGTAGAGTCAGATCTTTATTGTGTCATAATCAAACAGAGCTGACCCTGATCAGACGGCTATTACAGGAGTCATCTGATCTGGGTCTACTCTGTTTGAAAATGCATAAAATGCGTATTTATGGAGTAAAGGGTTAAACAGCACTGGTGAACTGGTTCTACACTAGTTGTCCCGCAAATCATTTATAGAAACAGGATAGGCTCTGATATGTGGCAAACAGTCTGGAATCTGATCAAACGTTGCATTTTAACCCATTCCTCACATTGACGACTTTTGATGACTCTGTAAAAGTCACTTTCTGAAACCATTGTGATAAATAGAGCATTCGTTCCTATAGGATCAAATGCTCTATTTATCACATTGGTTTCACTTACAAAATTCTAATTTTTTCCTTTTCTCTTGTTAATGCTCCCATTCGGTAGGTTTATTTAAAGCGGTAGGATCTAAAAATAGCCTATGAGGTAATGGGTTAAAGCGACTTCTGATCTAGTTCTACACTGATTACAAAACCATTACCTTTTCAGAACTTGAAACGAGCAACTAATGCCCCAGATGAGAGGGCTCATTCGACGTCGTGTCTTTGATTTAGGATCTACACTGTCTGCAATCTTCGAGTCCAGATTTTACTATGATGCCGTTAACATGCTTGTGTGATGTCCTTACCATGTTCAGCTGTCGCGCGGTCCCCAGTTCTGACGACCTTGGGAACAGTGGAGAGTTCTCCCCGGTCGTTTTCTCCCAAGCTCCATGAAGGTCGTATGTCATTAGGTTAATAAAATCAAGGTTCCTGAAATAAATGACTATCGTTAGTAAATATTCAAAACATGATACATATTGTGTATAGGACAATACGTTATATATAGAGAAATACTTAAGACAAAATGCCTTATCAAGTAGTTTTCATTCTTACACCAGTCTAAACACTTTAAACGCTAAATTTCCAAATGGACTTTTCCAACATTCAAACAGGTTAAGCATACCGTGAATATTAGGGATTTTGTTTAAACACGTATAACATATCAAACACTGCAGGCCCTGATTAGATGACTCCTCTATGACCATTCATCGGGGTCTACAGTGTTTGCAAATGACAATAGTGGCTCGTGTCTAGCACTGAAGCGGCTGAAGCCGAATATAACATGGACCTATAAAATGATACTTAGAGTGGAGCCGTTTTAACTTCATAACATGCCAAAATGTGATATATGATCACTCGAGACACTGTCAAACTTTCATACATGTTTTATACGTGGCAAAATTTCCAAAGTCTGCAACAAATTCGGCACAATGCAAATAGTCTTCAGTTTTCACAACTTAATGACCAATGTTTTGTTCAAATTGATTAGATTTCTTACTGTTTTCCATCCCAAGTTAGTGCTATTTTGTGAAATTCTAGACGTTTTACCTTTCATCATACTAAGTTAGACAAACGATGGTAGAACATGAAATGTGTTTGAATCGATATAAGACGGTCAGTGGTTGTGGGACAGTAGAACTGGGACTGTCTAATGGTAGGGTTGTATTTATGAAGAGAACTACAACACATTGCTCGGTTTTCAATAAAGGAGAAATAGTATGCGCCTTAACGCACTCCCTCATATTGACGCCTTTTGACGTCTCTGTAAAAGTCACCTTTTGAAACTATTGTGATGAATACAATAAAACAACCTTTTGTTTCCTTTTCTCTAGTTAATATTCATTTTCGGTAACATTTATTCAAAGAGGTTGGGTCTAAAAATAGCCAATGGGGTAATTGGTTAAGCATTCGAATGTGGGAAACGAGTGATCAAGCATTTGTAAACAATGGTTTGTTTAATCAGAGTCTGCACTATTTGTCATTCAAATTCCTCTAGCAAGTTTTAGGCTTTCATTCTGAATAAAATCTATAGTTAACCCTTTACTCCATGAGTACCTATGTAATAAATAATGACGTCATGAATATTAATTCGATTACTTTTTAGAACAGCACATGAACACATGAATATCTGGCCTTGGCATAAACTTTAGAATCATACCTATGTTGTATCATAGGGAAATAGAACATACCCTGATCAGACAGCTCCTATATATAGGAACCGTCTGGTCTGGATATACTTTGTTTGCAAAGGCGTAGAAAGGCGTAGTTATGAAATAAATGGATAAACAATTACGGGCCATTCATTTTGCATATTGTGCATTCGAAGGGTCCTATTATATTTTGGGTACTCACCGGGCTATCGAGTTGATATTATACCCGGCATCGATGTTGCTCTTTCCTGCTGGAACTGCTGCGGTCAGCAGGAACTGACCCTGGCCTAAGCCCCTGCTTGCTTGGTCAAACGCCTCTCTTAGTTCCTAAAAAATAAAAATTACAGCTATCTATCATTTCCGAAAATTTTAAATTTGGTACTTACGAAAAACGTGTTTTAACCTAATTGGATTAATTCATTCACTTTGTAAGAAAAGTAGAGCAGATCAGACATTACAATAAAAAAAAACCTTTAAACCGGAATTATAGTAGCGATGAACTTAGGTTTTCAGGCAGGTGGTCGCTCAATGCAGGGTGGAAGTCACGCATAAAGTTCCTCTAGGAGTTTTCTGCATGACTTTCATCCTACATTCAGCTGCCACCTGTCTCCAAGACCGATATTTACACTTAATTGAACACCAGGTTTAGAGGAATGTTACTGTATGTCTATGATAAGTTTTACACTGTATACACATTTCTACATACAGATGCCGGTGAATGTTAAACAATGTAGACCCTGGTCTAATAGACAAATAGAATACAAATATACCATTGTTCCAAGACAGCGTTCCTGTTAGTTATTCTGGTCGCCTTTCCGTTGGTATGGGTATTTTACACATTCATCACATGAACGAAAATCAAAATACAACTTAAAAGGACATTGTTGATGGTATTTCTATGGCAGCCGAAATTAAAACAATCTACAGACAGAGTCACACTATATTATAAAGCATTTGTACCTTGACGAGCAGTTCATAGTTCACTTTGTCCAGTGGATTTCCTCCCCGCAAAGTGGGATACTCCCAGTCCAGGTCAAGTCCGTCAAAGTTGTATTTGCGGAGAAACTCGAGCACGGATTCGATGAACGTGCGTCTGTTGGCCGACGTTCTAACCATGACCGTGAACTGAGCACTTGCGGCGTTCCAGCCCCCAACTCCGATCAGAGTCTTCAGACCTGGGTTAGTTTTCTTCAGGTCGTTCACTCTTTTGTACCTGACGGGAAAAACAAAAAAGAATGATAGTAGGGGCCTATATGTTTTTGGTTTGACTGTGGTAAAAAAATAATATATTTGATGTTTGAACCACATGTAGTGATTTTATTAATGTTTTAGTCCTTTAACAGTTAGCGTCCATGTTCGTTGTCCCCAATGTCTGATTAGTGAAAAGTACATCTATCAACCCTTTCCTTCATATAAACGCATTTTCACGCATTTGCAAACAGAGTAGACTCAGATCAGACGACTCCTATAGGAGCCGTTTGATCAGGGTCTGCTCTGTCTGCTTTTGATATGATAAAGATTTGATTTCACAGTTAAAACAATTCCACAGTTAAAGCAAACAATTCCCTTGAAAAGTTGATATTAGGAAAATTAAGCTGATAAATATCCATGATGTCATTATTTCTTACATGAATACTGAACAGGCAGATTGTTAATGACGTGTCGAAAATGGTGTCTTCCTATGATGGTCGTTTATGTTGTCGTCGTTCTGTTGTTGTTACTACAGTCATTAGTTTTTATTTCACATATTTTTTTTTGTTTCTTTCAGACTGAGCAGCCTATATTATATTTTAAGTACATAATTGCATACGTCATGCTGTGTTGCTTCATAAACACAATTAATTTAACTGTTGTCCTCCCCGTTTGATAGTAATTTATTAATGACAATAAGCACATGCCACGTGGATTGCGTAATAAATTGTAGTGGCTGGCCTGCATCCCTGTTAATGAGCGGTTTTGATTGGGTAATTTTGAGAGGTTACAGCCAATAAATTCAGCCGTTTCATTAACGAACGGCAGCGTTATACTGACGTTTTACAAAATCTCCAACATGCTCACTGAACACAAAAACTGTTAAATGTTGCATGTTAAACCAGGGTTAAACTAATTGAACTACAAACATTAAAACACGCGCGTGTGGGTCCAAGGAGACAGACATGATTTACAATGTGAATAATATTAATCCTTTACTCCATGAATATTCATGTAAGAAATAATGACTTCATGAATATAAATTAGTTATGTTTATAATCACACATGAACTATGGAACATTTAGACATGATAGAAGCTGTAGAATCATACCTATATTATTTCGTAAGCAATGAGATAGGATCCTGATCAGACGGCTCCTATATAAGAGCTGTCTGATGTGGATATATAGTGTTTGCAAGGGCGTAGAAAGGCGTATTTATGGAGTAAAGGATTAAATAATACTACCGAAGTCAGTCTAAATCTAGCTGGAGAAACATTTCCATGTCAGTTTGCCTCTTGACTTAAAATATTAAATAATTCAGTAACTCTTAGCGTATTAAAACGTTTTATGAATTCGCCATGTATATATTGTTATACATGAACTATTAGCGGTTATTAGTTATAGGCTTTGTAAACGGAAGCATTACGCTTCAATTTTAGCTAGAAAACATGCAGTCAAGTTTCACTCTAGAAGTGATGGAAATACATGGGTCTCTTTACATGCTTAACCCATTCACGCATATTGACGCCTTTTGACGCTTCTGTAAAAATCACTTTGCGAAACCATTGTGATAAATAGAGCATTTGCTCCTACAGGAGCAAATGCTCTATTTATCACAGTGGTTTCAAACTACAAAAAATTAAAATTTTCCTTTCCTATAGTTTATGCTCCTTTTCGGTAGATTTATTCAAAGAGGATGGGTCTAAAAATAGCCTATGAGGTAATGGGTTATAGGTGTTCGGTTGTCATATTACACAGTACAACCAATCTAATGCGACCGACAAAAAGAGGTCTATTTCTGGGCCTTACGGGCAGCTGAAGGGTAATGCCACGGTCGAAATTGTCCTACATTACGCAATCACCTGCATTTAAAAGCCATCTACGTATGACACTTCATTAAGTGGTCATTTTAAAGGGGTTTACTTATCTAAATTGATTCTGTAACTGTACGTTGAATGCAAGTTTTCTTAACGGCAAAATACAAACAGATTCGTTTCGACAATGTAAAATTTAGAAAATGCTCACGCTTGCAGAGGATTGCAAAAATGATTGACAACTATCTGGTTTAGAAAGTGAAGAAACCCTGGTCATTTATTATTCCATCATACAAGTGTGTTCAAATCACTGACAGAGACTGGCGAGTGATTACTATGCATGATTTTAAGGTGATAGTCATGAAGACTTAACCACATAGTTGTACTGTGGTTGAGTGATAAATCCCGGTCTGTCTGTCATGTAGACACAGTTATGATATTAGTAATCATGTTTCTGTCATAATAAAAGTCCAAGGTGCGTCAGGTGAGCTTAACCACTTTTCTAATCATTAGTCCTTTTCTCGCTATTAGCGGCATGTATAAAATTGTAAACGCCTAATACATGTATCTAGACGACAAATCAGGATCCAATCTGTTTTGACACTTGGTCAATAGTTTCTCAAAAGCTAGTTCGAATCAGGAGTAGTCAAAACTGCACCATATCCAAATCTAAGTAGATATCATTTTTTTCACAGCAATATAAGAGTTAATTACACAATAAATAAGGGACCCAGTGACCCAACACTAACATCTCAGTATCAAACCTTTGGACGATGAAATTCCATTGTGAAATGGGCCATCGTCCTTTAACGATATACTATTTCTAATGAATGACTCAAATTTACTGATAAAAATAAATAACAAACAATATAGACCATGGTCAAGATCCCTCTGATTTGTACTGTATTATTTCTATATACCACTGCACAGGTTTCCCCGCATTCACGTGAATACTGTTAGCTTATGCAACATCAAGCCTTTACTCCATAAATACGCCTTTCTACACCTTTGCAAAAAAGGTAAAATCCAATGGCCTGTAGGACACATTGCAGTCTAACCCATTACCTCACAGGCTATTTTATTTTAGATACAACCTCTTTGAATTAATCTACCGAAAAGGAGCATAAATTAGAGAAAAGGATTTTTTTTAGAATTTTGTAGGTTGAAACCATTGTGATAAATAGAGCATTTGCTCCTATAGGAGCAAATGCTCTATTTATCACAATGGTTTCAAAGAGTGACTTTTACACAGTCGTCAATATGAGGGAAAGGGTTAATGCGGGACGATATATATGGAGAACGTAGAGGGCTTTCTACTAAAATTTACCTTCATTCTGGATTAACACTTTACGTCATGGAAACTCATTTTGACACCTTTGCAAACAGTGTAGACCCAGTCTGATCTGAGTCGCCGCTCTGTTCGTTTGTAGAATGTCTGATCTATACTATTTGGCATAAGGGGTTACTTTTAAAGACTAAAGACGAAACGTGTAATAATTTCAAACTCACAACGATTTACTGGTCAATCTTTGTCACAAATTTAGACTCTGACTGCTAGTGAAATATTGACCCTGGACTAATGGAGATAAATAAGGAAGTGATGGTAAACTAACATTGAACTCTGTCTCTGTCGCGTATTGCCGTCTTTAAATTTTATCGCCTGCTTAATGTTTCATTTTTTAATGTTCTCCATTTTCGTTAAAAATCACATAACCATAACCACGGTGTCAAGCAGTTTGGACACTATTAATTGACCCATAACATCATAAGCTATTTTAGATACAACCGCTTTGAATAAATCTACCGAAAAGGAGCATTAACTAGAGAAAAGGAAAACTTTAGAATTTTGTTGTTTGAAACCATTGTGATAAATAGAGCATTTGCTCCTATAGGAGCAAATGCTCTATTTATCACAATGGTTTCACAAAGTGACTTTTACAGAGTCGCCAAAAGTCGTCAATATGAGGGAAAGGGACAAGATGCCGGGTTTACCGTTGTCTCAACTGGATCCGAACTGTTTGCATCCGTAATCACAGATTCGCCATTGGCAGCGAAAGGGTGCGTTTTATGGTCGAAAAAATCGAATTAATGAAACTTAATGAAATATATCAATCAAGTGAAAACTTATTTCTAATATTTTGACTATTCGCATTTTGATGCCGCCATGTTTTGACCTTCGCTGAGTACACCTATTGTTTTTATCGTTCAGAGAATTTATCAGAGTAACATTTGAATTCAATTAATTTGACAAAACATCTGCATATGAACCAGAGTATGTCTTAAATATGACAGACATGTCAGCCTAACAGACTTGAGGGAATCTAAGGGGTAAGAATGCACCTCAGCACTTTGCGAAAATCTAACCCTTTTCTCCACATGTACGCCTTTTCGCATGTTGGCGCCGCCAGTTTAGGCCCTTGCTGAGTACACTATATCAAGCATGTCCAATAGGAGCCATCTAATCATCGTCTGTCCTGACTCCTATGTATTCCATTCACCTGTTTATATAACTTGTTTTATATAAAATGACTATTTAAATAATGTTCATATGGGTTGTTCAAAGTCTGTCATGGTTTATCATGGAGTAAAATGCTAAGCAGCCATCTGCCTTTTTAAAGGCACCAATGTGTGTTCATTTAATAGTTGTTTAGAGAGGTTCTGTTGTATTAGTAATGTTATACAATTGATTCGGTTCTGGCACTTCGTCATTATCAACTAGAGTTATCGCCCTTGTCAAACTCCTATAACAAACGACAATAGAGAAAGAACCGGCACGACAACTCTGGGATGAGGATGGCAAATCAGATTGGCACATACATTAAAACCTCGCTTATCTGAACAATGAAATGAGAATCAATTCAGAACGATAGATAAAGGTGCGCGCTCAAATTCTAAAACCGTCATTTCTCAACCAAACCCTATGTTGTGACTACTCTTTAGAATTGTCTCTTAGAGACGATTCTAAAGAGTGGTCACAACATATGGTTTGGTGGAGAAATGACGATTCAGTACTTCAGTACGCACGCTTATCTGTAACTCTGGATTCTAAAGAGTTGTCACAACATATGGTTTGGTGGAGAAATATCTTGAACATGTTTTAATTTACGCATCTTATCCGGACATCTGATAATCATTTTATGTCTATAAGACAAATGACAGCTTGCTGCAGGAAGTCATGCAAAAAGCACATCGTTGACTTTCACCTTGCATTTAGCAGCCATCTACCTACATTCAATCGACATATTTGGATCAGTTTGAAAGAAACAAATGGCTGAATAAGTGAAAACTTACATTTGTTCGTCGTTCCATTCCAATGTATGGATCTGGTTCGAGCTGGTGAGCTTAGCAAACGCGTAGATGATGTGTGTGCATAATTTTGGGTCGATCTTGTCTGGGGTGAATCTCCCGACCCCAGGCCGGTATTGGGACCAATTTGTGTAGTAGCACACACGCTTGTAGTCTTGGGCTACAATTAAAAAAACGTGCATATATTTTAATATAAAATTTGCTCATCTTTATACCCTCTGTTCTGCTACTATTCATATATACTCAAACATCTAAAATGTCTGCTCAAGGGATTGTCTGCTCCAGTGTTGTAAGTTTGAAATTCTTACAAACTGTGTCTTTACTCTATGAATATTCATGTAAGAAATTATGACATCATAACAATTAATTTGATTATTTTTATAATAGCATGTGAGCACGGGACATTTAGTACTAGATCTATATTATACCATAAGCAAATATAGCAGACCCTAATATGTGTCTACTTTGTTTGCAAAGGCGTAGAAAGGCATATCTATGGAGTAAGGTGTTAAGAATAGCCTATCCGCTATGCTTTTTGTGAAGACTTAGCATGGAAGCTAGACTCTGATCAGACAAAAATCACACCAACGACTATGCATGCAATATGTACCGAGCCTTAAATTTAACGAAAACGTTTTCTTATTAACATTGAAACTTATTGAATTTCAGTGTGAAAACCTTTCACTAGTTTACTCTTCTGAATTGAAGATATGTTTATACTTGTGATATAAATACATATATCCAATTGAGAGTAACGACAGTAAGACCTGTCTAAAGCGGCCATAAAAAGAGGTCTAATTATGGGTCTGTAAGGCATGTGGCATCTCTGTACAGGTTAAAAGTAATACAAAAAGCTCCTGTATGAACTTTTTTGCAATACTTTTGCCCTGCATTAAGCAACCGCCTGCCTTTAAACACTCATATGAAATGACCGCTTAAAACAAGTTCTACTATACATAGTGTTATTCACAAAAATGTATTTTCTGTATTTAACCCTTTACCTGATGTACAGTAAAACCTCTCTATAACGACCACTAAATTACATTAAGTATTTTGTGTTAAAGGCAGGTGGATGTTTAAGGCAAGGTGAAAGTAAAACAGAACGCTCCTTTACTTTCACATTGCTTTAAGCAACCACCTGCCCAAAATACCAATTAATTAACACAATTTAGTAGTCGTTATAGAGATATTTTACTGTATACTCATGTAAAACATAATCACATTATGAATATCATCTAGCAGTGCTTTTATCATGGTGTGTGATTCTTTACATATTCAGAAACTGCAAAAAGCCGAATAGTTATCACATCGTAAACATAGCAGGTCCTGGTCAGACTAGGAGCTATCTGATCTTGGTCTACTCCGCTTACAAATGCGTCACAAGGTATATTGATGATGTAAAGTGTTAACCCTGGTTCCCTGTTCTGTGTTCATTCCAAATTTAAATACCTACTGAATATTCATAGATAAAATGATTATAACGAAATATGGAAGATGGAAACCTGTAGCCATTTTAGAAAGTAATGACAGAGATCTTTGAAATTCTATTAGCAAACAGAGTAGACTCTGATCAGACGGCTCCTCTAGGAGCCGTCTGATCTGGGTCTACTCTGTTTGCAAATGCGTGAAAACACGTTTATACGGGGGAAAGGGTTAAAACATATCTAGCAGGTAGGAATGGATGTGTGCCCACAACGTTAATACAAAAAACAACAATTGAGTAGAATAGATGTTGTTGCAATTTAAATTGTTCTAAAACGTTTGGTTTATTTGCAATTAAAATAATTCAAATTCAAATTTCAAAACTAGATTAATAAATCATGTGATAAAACAATAGCCTACCTGAAACATGGTTTAAGCCGTTGATCGCCAATATCCCCAGAGCGAGAAAGACAGTGAGTGGTGATGATGACATCTTAATCGAAGTGTTGCGCTTCAAGTCTACCTATACGTCAATCTTGACTGATAAGTTGACAGTCGTAAAAGCCTAATTACTGTCGCTGTCTCTTTGCTCGCGTATTTATACATAACAGTTGACCCACCACCAACCGGGTGATTCACCAGCTTCCGATGATCAGTCATAACAACCGCCATGGAAACAAGGACATTTCTATTGTACCTATCGTTATCTCGTCACCGCCAACACAACATCCGTAAGGCTTGTTCTAAATTAGGTCATAATATTAATTATTATGTTATAGGAGGGCAGATGCGCGCCGGGTTTACTGAGTTCAGAACAGCGCTTGAACGTGTCAAAAATCTCGCATTGCAACCTGCCGATGGCCAGTTTCAAAGACCAATGAACTTCTAAAACTAGCCCGGAAACTAATTAACTCGTTTGGCGTAAACTACTTTTATTCTGTAAACAATATCGTCTGATTTAAGTTTCATATAAGATTTTCCTTCATTTTCTTTTTTTTAAAAAAATAAAAATAAATAAAATGGAGTTCAAAACAGTTTCAAAACGGTGTATATGTTTTCCTATTACACGTATTTTACTCTAGTTCTCAAGGAGCACCTAACGAATATGTAATAATGTAACTTTCATATTTCATAGATATGAACTAGATGCAAAAATTGAGCTATTCAGAAGTACATATTCAATGCCCCAAGGTTATTTTTTTTTTACTTGAGTCTGAGTTCATTCTTAACATTTAAGTGGTCAACTTTTCTGAGATAGATGGTTAGTATGAGAGGAAGAACAAAATTGTAAAGAACAAAATCGAGACTGTAAAACTGTAAAAGTGCATTCATTAAACTAGTACCCAAACAAGGGCTACCGGAACATAAAAAGCACGATATGAGACCAGTACATAGAGGATCTTACACGAGTGTTCATTACAAATTCTTTTTATGAAACGAGTTTACTATAATGATATGACACGAGCTTTAGCGATTCTTTTTATCACATAAGCCTTAAAAATGCCATAGAAAATGAAACAGGCTATAGCTGACGGCTGTTTCGGCCATTGCTTACAAACATCGTAGTAATACAATGGACGACGCACATGAAGCGCTACGATTGGCTAACGATTGCTAATTTGCATAAAAAATACATTAGTGCATTTCCGCAATATACAGCACTCTGTTACGGCACTCCCACAAGGCAGATTATGGGATAAAGATTGATAGCGTTCGTTGTGTTCTTCGATGAAAGAATTCTTCGACGTCAACATATGAGGCGGCTGCAATATCGCTTTTCTGGGGAACTGTGCTTTATATAACTTTAGTTAATGTAAAATGTGTCAATATATTATTAGAGTAAGAGTCGTCTCTGTGACATGTACTCCAAGAGTGGAGGTCTGACCACTTTGTTCTACCGTGACCAATGAGATGAAGACCTATATGATGTACGTGGTATATGTTAACACTGTTTCTACAATTTGGCATTATTCTTACATTTTGGCACTATTCTTACATTTTGGCACTATTCGTACATTTGGCTGTGTTTGTCCATTTTGGCTCTGTTCGTACAATTTGATACAATTCGCACAAGTTGGCACTATTCTTACATGTTGGCGCTATTCTTACATTTTCGCCCTATTCTTATATTTTGGCTCTATACATACATTTTGGGTATTTCGTACATATTCACATTATTCGTCTATGCGAGATACGAATCTTAATGTATGTCTAGGGCACAGACGAACAGAAGAACGCACAGACGGACGGGCGATCTGGAAGAGGACCAATAATACAAATGTATCCGTTTTAGATTCTTAAATGCAAAACAATCGACAGAAGGCAACGTACGTGGAATTTATACGATGCAATGACATAGAGAACTTTGAACTCTGTTAAGCTTAATGTTGACAATTAATTAGTCTGCATACAACATGAAAGAAGTGATACCGCCGTATACATCTTTTATCTTAAGGTCATGTGACCTCTCGTTGGGTTTTGGGTACTCTTACCTATCGACTACGCACCCAGATGAACCAAAACAACGAAGATAATGCATGATTCATGAATCATATTTGACAATCTTATCACTACTACCCCAGATTCACAAGTTCCGTTTGCATCAAATATCCTAAGCTAAATGTATGTCTAACTGATGTTTATGTGTGTGGCGGTATTGTTAACCCTTCTCTTGCTGATTTTTAAAATACATTTCTCCTTCTTTACCCATGACCTGTTGTATATTTACATATATCTTCACTGTGTACACGTATTTCGCTGTGAAATCACTGCTGTGAAGTGCACTGGTTGCACAACCAACTTGTAAATAGTGCAGACCCTGATGAGACAGATCCTGCAGGAGCTGTCTCATCTGGGTCTTCACTATTTACAGGTAGGTATATTGACGTGAATAGCAAGCGAAGGGTTAAAGTATCTCTAAAACGAACACTCAAAAGATGTCTAATACTGGCATTTTGAAACAGCTGGTAGCTTAATGCGGGATAAAAATAATGCAAGAGTTTTCTGCCTAAATGTTGTCTTGCATTTAAGCAACCTCCTGCTTTGGAATACTCCTATGTTAAAAGTTATGCAGTGCTCCCTCTCTACAACGACACCCTTTGGGATACGAATATTGTATGTGTTGTTCAGAGGGAGTTGTTATAGGGAGGGAAAATCAAACATAATTAGCTTGTTTGCAGATCTCCAGATATGGTGTATTTCGAGAACTAAAACAGTTATTCCTCAATCAAACCCTATGTTGTGACCACTCTTTAGAATCGTCACAAAGTGACGATTCTAAAGAGTGGTCACAACATAGGGTTTGATGGAGGCATAAAGAAAATACGATAGAAAAAGGTTGTTTCTGGAGCCTTGTTGTTTCGGAAACAGTGACATGCGTTGTTGTATGGAGGGAATCGTTATTGAGAGGGCCGTTGTAGGGAGGGAGCACTGTATAGTCGCTTTAGCTATACTCTATGGCATCACTACATAAAGTGTATTGCATCACTATATTACATGTAAGTGTATTACACACAATTTAATTGGTTATGGGTATTTCATACTCAATCGGTATATTAGCCCTTACTGTGCGGGACACGAGTCACAAATGTCCTTTATAAACAGTCTAGACCCAGATGAGAGAGCTAGCGGAGCCCTCTCATCAGGGTCTGCACTGTGTGTCATGTTACACTTTTCGTTAGAAAAATCCCCAAATATTCACCATAAGTTTGACCTGTTTGAATTTCGGAATAGTCCATTTGAAAATTCAGCGTTGTAAGGGTTAAGACATCCCAAATTATTTACCATAAGCTTGACTTGTTTGAATTTTGGAATAGTCTATTTGAAAAGGCAGCGTTGTAAGGGTTAACCATTCGCTAAGCGCGATCGGAATGTCATTTGTAAACAGCTTGGATCCAGATGAGACACCGAGCTAATCAGAATCCAAGCTGGTTGAAACTCATTCTCATAAATGAAACTTGCAACAACTTAGAGTTTAATGGGTATTTTTCCGAACTGGTTAAGGATTGAAGGCTTTATGTTGTTGTTGGATGTTGAGGAATTTGGAGCAAACGATGGAACGGACAATGGTACGACTAGACTAGAGCTTTTCATTTATCATCTCCATTTGCACTAGGTCAGTCACACAAATGGAATGCTTCATATCCTGGTACGAGGTATGTTTTAATTCTACCGACAACCAAAACTAGGACGAATATGCAGTTTTAACGGAAGGTAGCCAGACTGCTGAAAGTATCACAAGTTTCCCAGGACGTCTCCGTTATAGTGCGCATGTTTTCATTGCTCGTCATCTTTATGAGGGTCGCTAATTTGCGCATTATCTTTAGCTGCCAAGTATTACCGTCTGCAATATATGACGTCTGTTTCAATTTTATCCCTTTTTACGAAAAATATAATCACAGTATCAAACCGTTTGGGTGCTGATGAAACGCCGAGTTACTCGGCCCGAGTCACTCGGCGTTTCATTTGGATTCAAACTGTTTGGCATAGACAATCACAGAATCTTCATCGACAGCGAAGGAATTATCTATTTACTCCACGTACATGTATGTATATTCATGCAAGATATAATGATATCATAATATTAATTAACTCCAGTTTTATAATTACACTGTCAACAAACGAATGTTTTATCTTGACAGAAACTGTTGAATTATATCAGTATTATATCATAAGCAAACAGAACAGGCCCTGATCAGACGGTTCCTACTGGAACCGTCTGACCTTGGTCTACTCTGTTAGCAAATGCCTAAAAAGGCGTATTTATGAAGTTAACATTTACACGAGGATTCAATACCACAACATATATGTAACTTGTTACTGACAATGTTTATAGAATCGTTCAGTATTTACCGAATATATACAATATATAAACAATATATAAACAATATATAAACAATATATACAATATATAAACAATATACAATATATAAACAATATATACAATATATAAATGTCACAGTGTGTAGGTTTATCATCACTTGTACGGCCTTACTGTACAAGCGCGCTTTGATGGCGACGTGGTAGAGTGCATGACTGCAAACCTGGCGACCCGGGTTCGATCCCGGGTCTGAGCGGGTATGTTTCTTTATAAGAACACCCGGTTACAATATATAAACAATATACAAACAATGTATACAGTAAAACCTCTCTAATCGGACATTAAATTTAGTATAAATATCGGTCTTGGAGACATGATGATGTGGAAGCTTAATGCATTAAGCAGGCACCTGCCTAAGAGTATCTGAATTCTTCTCTACTACTAGAAATCCGGTATAGAGGGGGTTTGCTGTTTTGTTCTAGTTTGCAATCGATGTAAAATATTTGAATACATTAGAACGGGTAGGAGTTTTCTGCATTACTTTTGATCTGCATTAACCCTTCGCTTGCTGAATTTTAAAATACATTTCTCCTTCTTTACCCATGCCTTGTTGTATAATTACATATATCTTCACTGTGTGCACGTATGTCGCTGTGCAATCACTGCTGTGGAGTGCACTGGTTGCACAATCAACTTGTAAATAGTGTAGACCCTGATGAGACAGCTCCTGCAGGAGCTGTCTCATGTGGGTCTTCACTATTTACAGGTAGGTATATTGGCGTGAATAGCAAGCGAAAGGTTAAGGTACCGCATGTCTTACAGACCAATAATTAGACCACTTGCTGGTGGCCGCTTAAGACATGCTCTACTGTATCCGTAGATATGTACGGTAAGCTTAAAGTACTACCTTCTTATAACTCATCTTACCTATAAGTGTACCTGACCTGGATGACTGAGACGTCTAAGTATTTATAGGTAAGTATCAACACTTGAATAATGCAGGGCAAAAGAAATGCAGAAAGCTCCTATAGGAGTACTTTTGACCTGCATAAAGCTACTACCTGCCTAACAGACCCATATAACAGCCTAACAGCTCCTATAGGAGCGTTCTGTTTTACTTTCACCTTGCTTTAAGTAGTTACCTGTCCTAATTTACCAACTAATTAACACAATTTAGTGGCCGTTATAGCGATGTTTTACTGTATTCCTGACTGTAAATTATCTGGACCTAAACTGTTTGCAGGCGTTTTTAGACACTATTTGTAGGCTAGTGGCGAATTGTGATTAACAAAGCAAACGATTTGGACCCATTTGAGACGCCGGCTAATTCGGTGTTTTATCAGGATTGAAACAATCTCACACATTAACCCTTTACTTTATGCATATTCATGGAAGAAATGATGACATCATAAATATTTCATTAGATTTATTTTACAATGGCATATTAACACTTGAAATATTTCTTAAGCAGTAACTGGAGAACCAGGGTCCCTGCTTATAAAGCTTTTAGTTGAGTCTGAGTTCGTTCTCAAGCTTTTGATTGGTCAGATTTGAGTTCTCAAGCTTTGATTGTAGATTTGAGCCAAAGGCTCAAATCTGACCAATCAAAAACTTGAGAACGAACTCAGACTCAACTAAAAGTTTTATAAGCATGGACCAAGATCTATATTATTCCATTAGTAAACATAGCTGATATTCTGATCCGGGTCTACTCTGAAAAAGTGTTTGCAAGGGCGTAGACAAAGCGTATTTATGGAGTAAAGGGTTAACAATAACGCTGAAGAGAATAACACTAACTTTGATCATTGAAGAAGGTGGCATTTTAATTTGCAAATAACGGGGGTTGCAGAGTAAATGTAATAACAGGTAAGCATTCAAGGAGAGTCAGCTTTCACTCCATAATTCTTGGTATACAGAAGATTACGTCATGTGAGGAAGCCTTCCAGATGACTTGCCGTCGGTTGGTGGTTCTATCCGGGGTTTCATATGTGCTCGTTACAATGCAATTTGTTCCGTACTCGGAAAAATCTGTCGCGATATGACTGAAAAAAACCCACACCGTTAACCCGGCGCAAAACTCCGATACAAACAAAACTAAAAATAGCTGTCAAATTTAATTATTCCTTGGACGATCATATATATAAGTAAAATGCCAAGGATTTCATTGACATCATGTAAACGCATTTGCAAACAGAGTAGACCCAGATCAGAAGGAGCCGTCTGATCAGGATTTGCTTTGTTTGCTAATGGAATTTAATAGATCTGTTGCTTTAGTCCACATCCCAAATGTCATTAAAACTATTTTGTCCATAGATACTCAGTAGGTATAGGAATAACCATAGAACAGGTGAAGGGTTAACCCATTCATCCCCGTATTAATACATTCATGGAAACCCCGGCCAGATCTTACCTTGGAACTCATCTACTTTTCATATAGATGATTTTGCTAGTATTAGCCATTGAGATCGATGGGTTCAGCAAACAGTGCAGATCCTGATCTGAGGACTACTGAATGATCCCTGGATCTGGGTCTACACGTTTTGCCTACGCCATTTGTGAGGGCCAATGGGCACTAATGGATTAACGATGTTACATCATGCAAGTCTTCCGTGTATTTCCCCGCTTATTCTTATCAATGATTCAAGATGTTCTCAGTCCCAGTTTCATATGAAAAATACAACCCACAAAAAATGTTTAAACCCCTTCGCTATTCTGGATTCTTTGTAAAAGGTTATCACGGATGGAACGGTGAGTTTAGTGCAGTAAACAAAATATGCGTGATAAATTATGTCAATATGTGTTGTCACAGGAAACTGTGGTTAGATGTGTAAATACGGACACAGCAATAGGAAGTTTGTTCATCGAACTACTCCGCATCTAAAGTGCGATTTACAGTACTGATTGTGTATTGACCAGAATCAAACATAAGAAGGGGATGAGGCAGCAGGAAGAATAGGAAGAAATATTTGGATATTTATAAGACGTCAGTAACTCGGCGGCACATTTATAATCGAGGAGCTTATGAATTCACCCCAAAGGCTTTTGTTACAATTTTTACAATATCCTAATAGTGTAAATGAAGGTCTGTCGTACGAAAGACCGGCGGTGACATTTCCATTTCAAGATTTCACACAAAGCAATTCATGATTTCACGATTTCACAATTTCACAATTTCACAATTTCACGATTTCACGATTTCACTTCAAAATTTCACGATTTCACGATTTCACAATTTCACGATTTCACGATTTCACGATTTCACTTCAAAATTTCATGATTTCACGATTTCATGATTTCACAATTTCACGATTTCACTATTTCACGATTTCACAATTTCACGATTTCACAATTTCACGATTTCACAATTTCACGATTTCACTTCAAAATTTCACAATTTCACGATTTCACAATTTCACGATTTCACAATTTCACAATTTCACGATTTCACAATTTCACGATTTCACGATTTTTCTTCAAAATTTCACAATTTCACGATTTCACAATTTCACAATTTCACGATTTCACGCTTTCTCTTCAAAATTTCACAATTTCACGATTTCACAATTTCACGATTTCACAATTTCACGATTTCACGATTTCACTTCAAAATTACACGATTTCACAATTTCACGATTTCACAATTTCATGATTTCATAATTTCACGATTTCATGATTTCATTTAGTCCACTTGAATTGTTATGACGTCATCAAAACGCACATGTTGAAGTAAAAGCCACGATGAAAGAAACGGCGGAAAACTATGACAATCTTCCCTTCCAGAACTGGAGGGCCTTCATATTTTGCATGTAGCTTGTCCTCAGGTCCACCATCAATATTGTTTAACCCTTTCCTGCATGAATATTCATGCATGAGAATTGCCAATCATGTGTTTATTGTGTTAAATCATTGTCTTATGTTTGTATGACACTGTACTGGAGGAGAATTTAATTAATAATAAACTGTAAGAAATAATGACATCATGGATTTTAAATAAGATTAAATCCTATAGGAGTCGTCTGAGCTGGGTCTAGCCTGTTTGCAAAGGCGTAGAAAGGTGTATTTATGGATTTCAAATTGCCATCCTGATTTCAAGGGCGAGAGCCACTCTGTTGCCTTAATTACGTCAGCGTGCCACGTGGCTAAAAGGTTCTACATGAGGTTGAAATTGCGAAATCGAGAAATTGTGAAGTGAAATCTTGAAATTGTGAAATCGTGAAATCGTGAAATTGTGAAATTTTGAAGTGAAATCGTGAAATCGTGAAATCATGAAATCATGAAATCATGAAATTGTGAAATCGTGAAATCATGAATTCTATTGTGTGAAATCTTGAAGTGGAAATGTCACCGCCGGTCTTTCGTACTGTCGTAACATTAGAGACGCGTGGTTGACTAGGGTTGGCATTGTTTAACACTTATCAACATCTAATTCTATTATGATTTAACCCTTTACTACATAGGCTAGTTTTAGACCAATCCACTTTGAATAAATCTGCCGAAAAGGAGCATTAACTAGAGAAAAGGAAAAAATATAATTTTGTAGTTTGAAACCATTGTGATTAATAGAGCATTTGCTCCTATAGGAGCAAATGCTCTGTTTCTTACAATAGGCTTTTACAGAGGCGTAGAAAGGCGTATTTATGGAGGAAATGGTAAAAACTCAAACTAGCAAACAGAAAAGGCTCACTTTTAACATGCCAGCCACTGTGAAACATACTAGTAACATGGGCGAACAGTGTTTTACAGGCATGATGAGTATAACAGCGTAATTCCTTTGTAAACGTATATAACAATGCACCTTTAGCATTTAGCATACCAGAGTAACAGATCAATGTGTCTACTCAGATACTAAAATATTCATTTCTCCATCAAACCCTATGTTGCGACTAATCTTTAGAATCATCTTTGGTGGAGAAATAAAGGAGTTATTCTTGAAAATGTTTCAACCCTTCGCTTGCTATTCACGTCAATATACTTACCTGCAAATAGTGAAGACCCAGGTGAGACAGCTCCTGCAGGAGCTTTTTCATCAGGGTCTGCACTATTTACAAGTTGATTGTGCAACCAGTGCACTCCACAGCAGTGATTGCACAGCGAAATACTTGTACACAGTGAAGATATATGTAATTATTCAACAGGGCATGGGTAAAGAAGGAGAAATGTATTTTAAAATTCAACAAGCGAAGGGTTGATTTACGCATCTTATCTGGATCTCTTTATACAGAAGCGACAATTACCTTTGCAGACAGGTTTGGTCCAAATGGGACGTTAGGGGACAACCCGGTGTCTTAATATGTGAATCCCTTTACTCCATGAATATTCATGTAAGAAATAATGACATCATGAATATTATTTATATATCAGTTATTATAATGTCTCATAAACACAGGAATTTTAAGCATTGACATTGACAAACAAGAAGACAAGAGTACCGCATACGGTACATAATACGCCCACTTGCAAACTTTCTCTGATTCAACATGCCTTATAAGTGTTGACATTTTCTAATCTGTGCTTCAGAACTTGATTTCCATATTAAGGTGATACTATTTTTAAAACAAAAATGAAGTGAATATCTTATTAAATAAAAAAGTTAAATAAAAAATATCCTCATATTTGCAGATTTTTGAAAAGTGCAACGGCCATAACTCTGTAAAGACAAACTGAATGAACCTCAAAATAAACTCAGCTTCAAATTTTGTTGCTTAAAACATTTCTTTTAAGTTTCATTTATATCATTTTAATAGTTTTCCCAGAAAACAAGAGACAAACTAAAAGCTGACCGTCAAACAAAGCAACGAACACACAAAGTTCAAGGACCATAACTTTAGTATAAAATGACTTACCAAAAACCCTGTAATATATGTGAAAATTCATATTAAGGTTTAACCATATAAAAAAAATTGACGTAAATATCATTTCAAATGAAAAAGTTATGGCCATCCTCATATATATATTTGCATAGATTTGCATTATTTCTTTTAAGTGCAAGGGCCATAACTCCGAAACGGAAAATCAAATGAACCTCAGAATCGACTTAGCTTCAGGTATTGATGCATTAAACATGTGTGTGAAGTTTCATTAATATCTCTCGAATAGTTTTCCCAGAAAACAGCGGACAAACTATATGCATATATTTGCATTATTTTTTAAGTAAAAGGGCCATAACTCTGAAACGAAAAATCAAATGAACCTCAGAATCAACTCAGCTTCAGATCTTGACGCATTAAACATTTGTGTGAAGTTTCATTAATAGCTCTCAAATAGTTTTCCCAGAAAACAGCGGACAAACTATTTACATATATTTACATTATTTTTTAAGTAAAAGGGCCATAACTCCGAAACGACAAATCAAATGAACCTCAGAATCGACTCAGCTTCAGATCTTGATGCATTAAACATTTGTGTGAAGTTTCATTAATATCTCTCATACAGTTTTCCCAGAAAACAGCGGATAAACTATTTGCATTTTTTAAGGACAAGGGCCATAACTCTGAAACGAAAAATCAAATGAACATCAGAATCTACTCAGCTTCAGATCCGAGAAAACTGCGAACAAACAAAATGTTGACGGACGAACGAACGAATGAACGAACAAACGAACGAACGAACGGACGGACGGACAGGGCCACGCCAATATACGACCACCTTTATTAGGTGGGCGTATAAAAACTGTAGAATCAGATTTATATCATGGTATAAGCAAACAGGGCAAACCCTATAGGAGCCGTCAGGTCTGGGTCTACTCTGTTTGCAAACGCGTAGAAAGGCGCATTTATGGAGGAATGGGTCACGTACTGCGGAAATATAATCGGGAACTCAACATTTTATAAATGTATAAAACACAGATTAGGGGTTTATATTAAAGACAGCTGAAATGTATGAAACATGGACACCGATCATAGTTCAGGATCGTCGCATTTTATGATTGTGTAAAACACGGATGGGGGAGATATTTTATGGGGCGTTGAGTGATACAGTATATGTAACCAAAAGATTATCCATGTGATATATGTTCATTATCCTTTCAGCAATAAAGGAATGCCGTTAAATCCATTGAATAAGAAAAACACGTGCACTAGCATTTGCAAACAGTGTTGTCTATATTGTTTGCATTAGATCGGAAAACACTTTAGTTCTATACATAACATATAGAATGTATATAATAGATGTTACAAATAGAACTACAGTAAAACCCCGCTAATGCGACCACTTAAGGAATAAACATGGGTGTATTTATAAGCAGGTGGTTGCTTAATGCAGGACAAAAGTAATGCAGAAAGCTCCTCTAGGAGCTTTCTGCATTACTTTTTTCCTGCATTAAGCTACCACCTGCATCTAGCACCCAGAATTATATCTCTTTTAGGTGGTCGTATTAGCGGGGTTTTACTGTATTCATTTATTAAACAACGGAGTCTAAAAAAGTAGGTGGTTGCTTAATGTAGGGCCAAGGTAATGCAGGAAGTTCCTATGTGAGCTTTATGTATTCCTACTGACCTGTATTAAGCTATCACCTGCCTTACAGACCAATAATTAGAACTCTGTTCGATGACCGATTAAGCCAGATTCTGCTGTACTTGCTTTTCTGTTAAATTAGGTATAATAAATTAGTCGGAATAAATGTGATGTTAGGCTCCCAGTGACTCATGTCACTGACCGTTCCAAGGTACTAAGGTACTTCCATCTTCACCTTAAGTTTTGTTTGTTATGTCTTTGTGCGCCTCGTTTTGTCTTTTGATATGCATGTACATTTGCTATTCTTTTAGTTCACGTTGCTGTCCAGGCGACTGTGTGTTTTGTATGTGGTGTTCCTGGTGAGTAATTTAATATTACTATATAGCTATTTATTTGAATTCATTAAACAAGAACAGAATCGAAATACATTGTTTTATATAAATGCTCCAATAATTTGCAACTGCAAGACTTGAGCTACCCTCGTTAAAAATGTCATTCATTCATTCATTTCATTCATTCATTCATTCATTCATTCATTCATTCATTCATTTATTCATGAATTTCATTTCATTTCATTCATTCATTCATTTCATTCATTCTGGTAATAATTATGGCCGGTAATGACTCGTTTTACAAGTGCCATTCGCGTTGAATTTATTCAGCTGTTTGCATCTTGCCGCACATTTAGGTATGTGGATAGTCTTATATCTCGCCCCAGTTTCACAAATATTCTTAAATAATTATACTAATTATTACTTAAATCAGGCTTAACTAACTAAGGATGTTAAACCTGCATCTAGTGAAATAATGGTATCTAAACAGAATCCTTAGGGACAGAATGATATATTTAAATCTAAATATAATTCTTAGAGACAGTATATTATAATTTCAAATTGAAATGTTTTTGCATGGATAATCCAATTAAACCCAAAATGAATTTGACACAAAGTCCGATACAAATTGTTAGATATTTATTTTCGTTTTTTGATCACTTTCAAGTATTATAAAACACTACGCCTATTTGTATTTGTTCTCTAAATAATAGCTAAATAATAGCTGATCAAACAGCTTATCCTTTATGCCAAAATAAACACTAACTTATGATTAGTTATGGTTTTGCATACTTTTTAAAAAACAACAGACTTAGCTAAGTAATTACTTAGGAATGTTTCTGAAACTAAGGTCTGAAATATGGGGTGCATCTTTTGAATCATTAAGTACCATCTTTTTTATATTAAGTAAATGCTATATATTTTCATATCAACAAGTAAAGCAGACAGCAACTATCACTAGAATTGTAATACAAAGTGTTTTTAACAAAACAAGCATGTCTGCAAATAGGATTGTGCTGTATGAATGTATGTGTAAACGACACTGCTGTCCGCTAAACACCTTATTTGTGAACCGCTGACTTTTGATAATTTGAGCATATTGAGATTGCGTCAGATTATTAAATGAATCTATCTTGTCTACAGTGAAACAAAGGTGATATTTAGTAGTGTTCTCCTTTAGCTCCCGAGAGGTAAGTCGTGCTCATGACATATACTAATTGGAGAGACCCCTCAGTGTCTCTCTACAGTGTTGGAATTGGATGTCGGCGTATTCTGGGATGGTTTACAATTTATCTCAAGGAGTTTTGAATTGGGATAGTAAAAAGAATATCGCCGTCTACCGGACGGGACGAGTTGTGGCTATTCGCATGCGTGAGTTTTGGTTATATGAAAAATACGCAGTCAAACTATCACTAACAAAGGAGTTTGAATATTAAAGTATTTATAGAAAACGTGATTGAATTTGAACAATAGGATCAGTTGAATCCAGATTGTCGATATTTTAATTCAAATGGACATGATTGTTTTATCCCAGAACAAAGTGCAATGATTTTTGCATTCCGTATAAAATTCGAGTAACGGAAGGCTCAGTTTCTATTTTAAGATTGACCTGTAGATGTTTTAGTATGCATTCATTTGTAACCCTAGAGGGCCCATGGTTGGTAAATAAAACCTAATATATATTCTATTCTATTCTAAGAAACCAAAGTTTATCCGCATCCCTTTATTACGTCACTAGAGAAGCTTGCTGACTGGATAAATTCCAATTAAAAATACTTTTTTTCAAAGAACTACATGTACTTGCAACGATTAAAGCATTATATATCTTGATATTCATCGTCTTCGTTCTATTTATAATGCACGTACTACGATATGCTCAATAGTTATTTATACAAACCTATTTACGACCCGGTGCCAAAACCTTGTCAAACGGCCCCTGTCTATAGCAAATGTTCGATAAAAAAAAACCTGCTGCAGGTCTCTCCTTGGCTTCCTTTTAGAAGGAAGCCAACTTGTTACCTCGCTGTTCCGATCTATTTAGCGCTATCTCGTGACTCCCACATATTAAGCACTATCTTGTGACTATGATCTATTAAGCACTATCACGTGACCCCGACTTATTTCTCATGTGTTCGGCATGACTCCGATTGACTCCGAATCGATTTCGGGACACTGCTTGGAATATCAAATAGGTGTTCACAACAACACCTGATACATGTCAGTCAAAAAGTCAACAAATGTTCTTACTTGTACACCGTAATGAATAAAGTTTCAAGATTATGTTGGTTTCATACTGTTTCCTTACTATGTCTATTCGCACTAAGTAAGTTTCAAGTCACACAGATTCAGATATTGAAGTAATTTGCCTTAATAAAAAAGAAGTTTTTCACAGGCTCGTGGTTACATACAGAGCTCCGCTATACGAATTAATGGATTTGTAAACAGCGTATAACTAGATGCGTCTCCTTACAAGTTCAAGACGCAATGCTTCATCAGATTCAGCTATGTATGCAAACCTATTAAGAATGTAGACGTGTGTGACAAACACTGAAGAACATGATTAGATGCCCGATATTTACTCAAGGATGTCCATTGTGTGTCAGAGTGGTTTTAAGAGACGCCGTTGCAAACAGACTAGACCCAGAACAGACGGCTCCTGTATGTCTGGTCTATTTACCAATGAAGTATGAAGTTTCTACCAGTAACATATGATGTCATAATTTCTTACATGAATATTCAACAGAAAAGGGACCACCACACGTAGCTAAGTTTTATCTCGTGAATAGTATGTTACAGATATAGCTTCTAGCTGTTCGTGTGAGAACTAATGACGTTTTGAATATTTATCGGCTGACTATTTATGTTGTTCTTGTTTTGATATGCAACGCCCAAAATCATGTTCAATAAGTTTGGAAACATAAATGAACTCAATCCTGAAGTGTGTTTGTAATTGGGCATTTATTTCCAAAGTCATGTGAAACAAAACATCTGAGTCTATAATAAAATAAATGTAAATATTTATGTCTTCAACAAGTCCAGTCGGAAAACGATCGCCTGAGGAAATAAACCAATGGTTTGAAAAAAACAAAACAGAAATGAATGAGGAGGATGGGAGGATGTGATTAAACTGTATTTGTTTTCTAATCCTTCTCGTCCGAAAATCAAAAGGTAATGATGTAGTTGTGTTCTTTGATGGTCATGGGATTTACACCTTCAAATTAATTGACTAATTCCTACTTGTTAATGAATATTAATAAACCTATTGAATCACGGCAAATCAAACTTAAAAGGATAGTAAAAACAATCCACATAAATTATCTAATTGGCTTAATTTGTGTTATTTTGGTTTAAATATGCAACAAGCATAATACTTTAGTAATATTTAGATGAATACATATATACTATACTGTGGGTAAATTGGTCGTAAACATTAGTTTCGTGATATGCATATGTGCAAAACCGTGACTCTATATGTGTCTTGCCAAAAGAATCAAGGACCTAAAAGGAAATAAGGACAATATTTTCCTTTCTTGTGTTATCCTTGATGTCTAGTGCGCAGTGCATGTTTTTTATATATTGCCTTAATTATGTTTTGCCATGTTATGCACACGATTTACCAAAATATATCTATCTATAACGTCAAAAATTCACTAATCATTGGCAAAAATATAAATGGACTAAATACTGAGTGAGTGAGTGAGTTGGGTATTACGTCCGACCAACAGTATTTCAGTTATTTGCAGACGGCACCCGCATGAGACAAGTTATAGTGCTGCCTCACTGGAATACCCCTGCCGCAGGTACATGGCAAGGGCACCCCGCCCAGTCACATTATCCTGACACCGGGCCGACCAGTCCTAGAACTACACCTTTAATGTCGAGCGTAGACAAGGGAGCTACTAGTACCAACTTTTAACGACTTTTGGTCTGTCGCGGCCGGGGATCGAACCCACGACCTTCCGTACCGCAGGCGGACGCTCTACCACTGAGCCACGGCCGGTTACTAAATACTGAAGTTTGTTTGTAATTACATCATTTATTTCCAAATACCATGCGAAATAAAAACAAACAATTGAGTCTATAATAAAATAAATATGTAAAACATTTATGTTTTTAACTCTTTCGGCGCCAATGTCGCCTGTTGTTGTTGGGGTTTTTTTTTTGTTTTTGTTTTTTTTCAGGTCCTGCTATAATGACGGGACCTCGTTTATTATCCCCGTCATTGGTATGTAAGGGTCGGGGATCCATCCCTCTCCACACCGTACAAATATCAAGCATAATGCTCTTTCTATTTCTATATCATACTATTGTATCTCTATCCTCCATAAATAAGTAAAATTGCGTCTTCGCAAAAAACAGGGCAGACGATGATCAGACGGTTTCTATGTGAGTTTCTTGATCAGGGTCTGCTCCTTTTGCTTATGATAAACTTGTTTGTTAGACATGTTTGTACACTTTCAGTTATTACCAAACTTTCTTTGTTCACTCGCTATTATAAAATCTAATGTAATTAGCATTCATATAGATTACTTCTGACATAAATATTCATGGAGTAGGGAGCTAGATCATATTTTACATTGCAGAACCTTTAAAAATGAGATTAAACATAAAAAGAAAATCTGTGGCCATATTGACATAATGCTTATGTCTACTGATCTGTATTCCTATTTACTGATCAAATGAAAAAAGGAAATTGTTGAATTACAGGGTATATATCAATGATATGACATGTTAACTTTTATATAGTTAACATTTTAAAATCAATTTGATTAACTATATAATCAATTTGATTATTTTTCCCAATTGTTATTGAACTCTTCTTCTCTGTTTTCTGCTAAGGCAACTTGCTTTACAATGTCGTATTTAAATGCAACATAACGTCTAAGACCATCTGAAGTAGGTCTGAAATGTTTGTGTTTGCACTGAAAAATATACAGTTTAATGAAGGTAAGTATACAATTTTTTGCAATGTCACAGGTTGCTATATTGCCAAACAGCATTGTTTTAATATCTAGAGGAACAAAAGGACTATTTGGAAATGTCAGAATATTACTTATTATGGATTGGCTGACTGGACAATACCAAAACAAATGTTCCAATGTTCTGGTTCCATATTACAGAATGTGCATTCTATTTTATCTGTATAATTTATCGTGTATAAGTAGTAATTTGTTCCTAAAATGCGGTGTAAGATTCTCACCTGAAACAACTGCATAAAAGTATCATGTGTAATATTAAATGGTAAACTAAAAAGCTGCTCCCAATCGCTACCAGTAAAATTAGTGCATGAAGGTATTTTTCTACACCAAGTGTCCTTACATGAGGATTGGTCAGACTTCTTGTTCAGGCATTTATACATTAATTTCGACCCCTTTTCGTTTTTATACAGAATTTTAAGATAAGGAGGAATAAAAGGTTTTTGTATATTTCTTATATCGTTTTTGTTTATATTTAAGCTTTTTAATGCACGTCCTACTGCTAGCATCATACCGCGATATACTAAATGATTGGTTTGTAAACCGTATTTTTTCATTAAATTATTTTAAGGTCATAAAAGTATTTTGGGAATCTAAAACATCTCCAATACAGCTTACTCCTGCTTTAACCCATGTTTTTAGAAATTAAGATATGTTGGTTATAAAATAACGGATATTCTTTGATTGCGTTTTTATGGCGTTCGGAACGCCATATACTAGTCGGTCTCTTTACGGCAACGAGTTCACTTGTCTAGTGAACATGCGCCAGACAAAATAGTTTTCTTCAAGTCAGCACTAGTTTGGTTGTAAAATGTTCATGTATTTGTTTACTCTTCATGTATTTAATAATAATTCGCTGTGTGAGATAATTACTACTAATCTACACAAAGATAAACTTTTTAAAAGTCTTGAATTTTAATAAACTCCAAGTACGTCGATGCTCCGGGGTGGGCCCTGTACTTTAATCGGAAGAAGAAGAAGAAGACGCGAACGAATATTTTTACCGTAGTTTTCGCAACACCTTGGCGTTCTAAAGCAGAAGGAATATAGCCGAGGTTTCCGATTGCATTTTTATACACATTCGTAACTGATTAGCATATAGACCTACATCTTCAGCCAATCAAACTGCCTTTTGCATCGTATTCGGTCATTTCCGTTTGACCCGTACTCAAAATTAGAAATAGGAAGTTTCATAAAGGACAAGGTCAAAGAAATCTAAAATAATCAACCAATGAAATTCGGAATTCCCATATACACATTTATCACGCATCGAACAGCGTGTTTTGACTACGGCACCCAACCTCAACACAAGTCTAAGTCTTACAAGAAGTAAAACCGTAAAAACACGGGGTTCTATCGGCTTGTCAAAGTAAGTACTATCCATAGAAGGTTTTCAACACATATTCAATCAAATTCTATTCCAGTGTCAATAACAACTGTGAAAATAAGAGTCTCTTCTATGTATCGTGTAACCGCCGAGTCGTTTGCTCAAGACGTTTGTGTCGTGTAAAAGCGAAAGTAGGTAGCAATTTGTTGAAATGTCTTTCCCAGCTTACAACTCTACTTCTGACTGTAGTTCTGAATTTGAGTTTCATCAGGTTCCAAACAACTACCGTAATTGTATGTACATGTAATTAAAAAATAAAAACAGTCTACCTTCAAATTTGTAAGCAGACTAGATCCACTTTTATTCAAAATAAACGAGTGCTGAACATGGAAAAATAAATGCTATGTGTAAGAATTAGTTGAACAAAAATGTAGGATTATAGGTAGCCTTTGTATCATTTTGATGTTGTGCTTCAGTTTTTGCATCAGCTTTGGACATGAAAGCATTAATTGACCCTTTACTTCATGAATATTCATATAAGAAATAATAACATCATGAATATAATTAAGATATTCTTTTGCCATAGTAGAAACTAGAAGCATGTCTATATATAAACAGCAGATCATGAGATGGCTCCTTTTGTTTCAGTCTGTCATATTTTTATGCCCCCAATCAAGGGGGGGGGGGCTGACTTTGTTGGTTTGTTGGCTTGGCTCAAACTTTAATGTTGGCAATAACTGTGTAGCCATTGCACATACATACTTCAAACCTGGCATGTCTATGCAACTTACAGAGGCGAACATTTTTAAAAAAAATTATTTTATTTTTTATTTTTTTTATTTTTTAAAGGGGGGCTTATTAAAATCAAGGTTATATTACAGTTAAATGTCACATTACGGGTCAAATTTATATTTGTCACAATCAGGGGCATAGTGTTTCACAAAAAATGTGTTGTTATTAATACTGTTATCAATTCCAATACGTTATTGTTATTAACGTGTACATCAATTTCCCCCCTTACACATAACATCCATATCAAACCCGAACGCCATTATGGCCATTCAGGCCTTTGATTCTCAATTTCATGACGGCTAATCAACTCTGAAAAGGCTTTAAAGGTATCTGACCAGAATTTATTACTGCATGTTTGAGAAAGATTTTCACAATAGTGTTTTCCAGAATTTAGTAATTTGTTCAAATCTATCTTGGAATTTATTATTTCTGACCAGCTGCCATTTTTTTATATTAACTTTTTAATCCACGTTGTTTTTAAAGCATTTATAAATGCGTTAAGATTTAACATTCTTAATCCTCCATGTGCATATTCTTGTACTAAAACTGATCTTTTGATTTTGTCATTTCCGTTCAAAACAAATTTGTAAAATATTTTGTTAAGTTTATTTAACATTTGTTCAGAAGGATTTGCAATTAAGATATGTTGGTCAATTTCATGACGGCTAATCAGCTCTGAAAAGGCTTTAAAGGTATCTGACCAGATTTATTACTGCATGTTTGAGAAAGATTTTTACAATAGTGTTTTCCAGAATTTAGTAATTTGTTCAAATCTATCTTGCAACAAGATAGATCTATCAACATACTGCATGTTTGGTTGTCAACCCTTTTACAGTTGGCAATCACGCTGGCCTCTTTGCATGTACGCCGACAAGAAAGGTTTAGTACTCTATGAAGGCGACCTCTTAAATCCAGAAATGGAAGGAGAACGTCGGATATCTGTACTATTTCGTTTTTGTCGTATCCGTTATTACTTTTCTACAGTTACTCTGCTTGCAGCTCAATCAGTGAGTACACTAGCGATAGGTGGATACAGTTTGTTCACTTAAATGTTTTCGTTATACATGCACTTTACCACTGTATTTGCCGTCGCGGTTGTTGTAGATTAGTCGGGGAGGGGATACGTTTATTTACACTGTTTGTCTTTTAGGGTGGGGATGGAATAAGTGTGAGGTTGGGCGCCCATAAACCGGTTTAACCCCCCAGTGACTTTTGTCACTGACCGTTCCAAGGCGGTACTTCCATCTTCCCCCTGTTGTGTATTTGTTTTGTCTTTGCGCGTCTCTTGTTGTTTTTGTAGTTATGTACATTTGCTGTTTCCTTGTGTTGCTGTTCGGGTGACTGTTTGTTCTGTATGCGGTGTTTCCTGCATGACTCATTTTTGTACTTTTTTTGGAATTTATTATTTCTGACCAGCCGCCATTTTTTATATTAACTTTTTAATCCACGTTGTTTTTAAAGCATTTATAAATGCGTTCAGATTTAACATTCTCAATCCTCCATGTGCATATTCTTGTACTAAAACTGATCATTTGATTTTGTCATTTCCGTTCCAAACAAATTTGTAAAATATTTTGTTAAGTTTATTTAACATTTGTTCAGAAGGATTTGGAAGGGCTAGAAACAGATGATTTAGTTTTGCCACGAGAAGACTTTTAATCACAGCAATTTTGCCTATAGGTGAAAGTATTCGTCTGTTCCAATTTTTTATTGTATTTTCAATCTCAGATATCTTTGTATCGAAGTTAATTTCAACCATCTTTTCTAACTCTACATGAATTTTTACACCTAACTTCTGGAATTGTTGTTGGTTCCATATTAATTTCCATTTTGTTTTAATTGTGTCGGAGCTAAATTTGTTCCTGCCAATCCATACTATTTTTGTTTTTATTAAAATTTACGTTAAGTCCAGAAAATTCAGAGAAGATTGAAAGTGTATCAAGGGTTTCATTTAAAGACTCCTTAGATCCATCTAGAATAAAGCTTGTATCGTCAGCAAATTGGGATAGTTTATGTTCTGTTCGGTTGATATTTATACCTATGATTTTTCATTTGATCTTATTTTAATTGATATGATTTCAGCGCACAAAATGAAGATGTAACAAGACAAAGGTTCACCTTGTCTGCAACCACGTTCTATCTTGAAAAAGTCTGAGAGGTATCCGCATTGAGTTACTGCTGATTTTGCATCTTTATAAAACAAGTTTAACCATTTTTGTATTGAACTCCCAAAATTAAAGTACTTCAAAGTGTTATTAACAAAAGTCTATGATAGTGAATCAAAGGCCTTTTCGAAGTCTATTAAAAGTAGCATTCCTGGAAGTTGATTTTCTTCTGTATATTGCATTATATCATATATAAGTCTTGTATTCTCCCCTATGTATCGTCCACGAAGAAATCCTGTTTGGTCTGTGTGTATTAATTTTGTAAGTAAAGGTTTAATTCGATTTACTATGCACCCTGTCCCAATTTTGTACACTGTATTTAGTAAAGTAATAGGTCTCCAATTTTTAAGGTAATGTCTTGATTTTTCTCCCTTGGGAATACATGTTATGAGACCTTGCGTTTGGGTACATGCTAGTTTGTCCGAATGAAAAGCCTCGTTTAAAGATCTAACAACAAAAACAACAATTTTATTCCAAACATTTTTGTAAAAATCAGCACCGAAACCTGAAGTGCCTGGACTTCGATTATTTTTCATGTTTTTAGGACTGCTGTCGCTTCTGTTAAGGTTATATTTCCTTCTATGTTGTTTGTTTCTAAGTCTGTTAGTTTAGGTATACTGATGTTATTAAAGTATTGTTCAAGATCATCATTGGTTGAATTTGTAACCTTTGCTCTGTATAATGACTCGTAAAAATATTTCACTTCACTTAAAATATGTTGTTGTTTTATAATTTCTGAGCCATCTTCTTTAATTATCTTGTGGTTTGTTTTTGTAGCACTATTCATTTTCTCTAATCCACAGAAATATTCAGTAGGTTTCTCTCCGTCAATTGCCCATTTAACCTTTGACCTAATGATAAAAGCTTTTAATTTCTCATTGTTTAAGTTGGTTTGATAAATTATAGTGTTTCTCTGATTTCTCATCGGTTACGTTTTGTTCCATTTCTTTAATTTTGTATTGTTTTTTTCTTGAAGGAGCCATGTGATATAGATTTTCCTCTAATCTCCATAATTAACGTATCAAGGAAAAGTTGATCACTTATAACAAATTGTATTTCATTTTTCGGTATATTTCTAATATTCTCCTTGTCATAAATAGGTAGAGCGTATTGATTTATTATTTCCTCTATTTTCGCGTTAATCTATATAGTCTTTATCCCGTAGAAGAGAGTTGTTATGTTTCCATAAACCTGAACTGTGTTGGAAATCATTAAATTGAAATGTGGTTTGTATTATTGAATGATCTGATTGATAGCTGTGTTCTATTGATGCTTTTGATGTATTAACTGAAAGGGGAGGAGACACAAGAAAAAAGTCCAATCTTGCTTGCTGTACTGGTTTGTGTTTTCTCCATGTATAAAGTTTTTCTCCATGTATAAAGGGTTCTTTTTTTCAGGAAAGTATTCTCGAAATGTATCAATAAGTTGTCTGTTTGATATATGGAGTAGCAAGGTTTCCCGTACTTTTTTATTATTAAGGTTTTTTATAATTGTAATAGTCCATTTTCGGGTCCATAACTAAATTAAAGTCACCACATATAGCGTAAGATGTGTTTCCTATATCATCTATTATATAAAAAATGTTGTTGAAAAAACATGGTCGTTCAGTATTCGGGCCGTAAAGAGATACAAGTGTTAGGCGTTGATCTGTCATTGACAGATCAAGTACCACATAATTGCCTTCAGAATCAGATACTAGTTTGTGTACTTTATATTCAATTCTATGAAACAATATAGCTACTCCCCTACTGTTTGAACTACAACAACTTAGAAATACATCGGAACCCCATTCTGAGTAAATTATTTTGTATATTTCTGGTGTGAAATGTGTATCTTGGGGGCAGTAAATATGGTAATTTAAATCTTTAAGGTGTTTAAAAACATTCAGTCTTTTCTGTTTTCTGCGGATACCTCTGCAGTTCATGGACATAATTTTTAAATCATTCATTTTGTAATACTGAAAGACAAGTATTCAGTAGCATTGTGTGCAAAAAAATCAATAAGTACACAACTTTTAGCAAAATGGCCAACAGATATTACAACAAAGCAAAAATATAACATCAATGAAAAACACATGCAATCAAATATACAGATTACCGTTTAAAAATTCAATCTGTATGACATTCTTGGTAATCATTACTTGTGACTCAAACATCCGTGGTTGCCCAAAGAGACAACCCTAGTCAAACGAGATCCTGTTATTAAAGTATTGTTCAAAATCATCATTGGTTGAATTTGTAACCTTTGCTCTGTATAATGACCCGTAAAAATATTATCAATTAAGTGTCACAATATAGCTCACTGCTGCACAAAAATATCGCCCACGTTTTCATTTACCCTGAGCCATCTGCAGGCGAACCCGTAACTAACCGAAGCACGATAGATTTGAACCAGACGCCAATGTGCTCAGCATTTCATCTGGATAAAACATGTTGTACTATATGATTTCCTACTAGAAATAACTCTAAACAAGTCCAAGATTGACGCAGTTGGCTTTTTCTGTATACATAATAAAATTTGAGCAGCAAGTTAAAGGTTAGTATGTTCTTCACCACGCAACAATCCTTCACTAAATACGCTGCGAGTACAGCAATACCTACCTTTAAGAAATAAAAAATGCATATTCTACAATATCAAACTATCAAGAAAGCAGATTCGAAATTTATCTTCTAAATATCTCGTATATCTTAAAACACTTAAGACCATATATTTTGTCCTAAGTTCTGATCAAGACGAAGCGCCAAGTAAAACGACGTCTCGTGAGGATTCAAATCGCCTGACACCCGTGCTGTGCGTGTGTGCGTGCGCGCGTGCGCCCACGCGCACGCACGTACAACGTACGTACGTACGCACGCACGCGTGCACACACACGTATGCACGTATGTACCTACGTTTGTATGTATGCATGTATGTATGCATGTATACTTATATATTTCACAGGCTGTCTATTCTTATACACTATCCTTTAGTAGACTAATAGAACGTTGTTTACATATTATAATTATTACATATACACAATGTGTATGCTATTTTACTATACAATGTAAATACAAGGAGTTATCAAAACAAAGATTATGAACAGGTTCCGTATATTTTTACTTAACACTGTTAATGACAGTTATACAGAGTCCTGTGTACATGTATGTCGGTCTGTGCCTCTGTCTATCTGTGTGTATGTTTGTCTGTCTATCTTTCATTCTCTGAGTTTTAGAAATCGCGAAAATGATCTTAACCTTCATTAAAGAAACGAAAACCGAAAGTAGTGAAGGTTTTGACCAACAATTTTTAATTCGTAAATGAACTACTGTAACTTTTGTGTTACCGGTATATTCTGAGAGTATCTTGTTTTCACATGCATTCCTGAGCTTCATCGCGCGTTGAATTAAGCAGAGGCCCCGGTAACACAAAATAAACAAACACCATTTCTAGATATACACACACACTTATACATACATATACAAATACACACACATACACACACTTTTCCTTTGCCCGGCTCACAGACATTTCTATTCCGTAAACGAAATTTCACGGATCTAAAAAGGCTTAATTATGTTTTGCCATGTTATGCACACGATTTACCAAAATATATCTATCTATAACGTCAAAAATCATTTTCACTAATCATTGGCAAAAATATAAATGGACTAAATACTGAAGTTTGTTTGTAATTACATCATTTATTTCCAAATACCATGCGAAATAAAAACAAACAATTGAGTCTATAATAATATAAATATGTAAAACATTTATGTTTTTAGCTCTTTCGGCGCCAATGTCGCCTGTTGGCACCATTGAAAACAGTGCAGTCCCAGGTTTAGATGACGCCTTTTCAAGGCCGCATCTGACCTGGGACTACACTGTTTTCTGTATTATTTTAGCCCAAGCATACAGGTGTTTAAACACAAATGTTTTTCTAATATACCTTTATTACTTAGTTTAGAATTATACTTAATATGAAACTATTATTGCAGACGACACTTTTAAATTTGGCGCCAAAAGAGCGGAAACAAGGTTGCCACATGTGAAACGATCGCCATTTATATTGGTATACGAACATGGGGGTATTATCAAATTTTAGTTTTCCATTAGCAAACAGAGCAGACCCTGTTCAAAAGGTTTCTACAAGAGATGTCTGGCCTAGGACTTCTCTCTTTACAGTGTGTTAAACACTGTGCCTCTTAGGTGACGGGTTAATCAAACTAACTCATTCCCACATATTGACACCTATTGACGCATCTGTAAAAGTTAGCTTTTGAAAACATTAGGACAAATGGAGCCTTTGCTCCATATGAACAAAGGCTCTGTTTATCATAATGGTTTAAAAACTACTCAATTATAAAAATGTCATTTTTCTCTAATAAAGACTCATTTTCAGTTTGGAGCCGCCTGATCAGGGTCTGCTCTTGTTTGCTTATGGAATTTGAAATATCTATTTCTTTACTTATTAAAACGGCTATACTGTTCTACCATCCATATTTCATTACGTTGTATATCTATTTCGTCGATAAATTCTCAGTAGGTATTGAAATTTGGAATACACGTAGAACAGGGAAAATGTTAAAATAGCGGGAATAGGTTAAGGGGTTCTGCTGTCATATGATATATACACTATTGATAATATGCTGCCAAGTGCACATTAAATGTGTTCCTTTCTAATCGTATAGTACTTAATATTTTATTAACTGCTTTGCTTTCTTGGACGAAACTGTGACAATCTTTGTAAGCAGTTTGGATCCAGATGAGACGCCGATAAACTCGGAGTCTAAGAAGGATCAACATTGCCTGTCACTCCGATAATGTATTTTAAATAAAAATCGACAAAATCCATTTTTAAGACTTTGTAGCACACGATCAATTTGCAGACGACGAATAGTGGACGAAAAATAGTAAAAACACTAACATGTAAAAGCAATTGTCAAAACTCTAATGCATTTGATTGTTTCATATGAGGAAGCCTTTCAACTGGATTGTAGTATGTCGTGGTTATACGCGGGTGTTCTTCTGTGCATGAAACAATACAATGAGTTCCTTGCACGGAAAACAAACTCTGTGGTCTTCCTTATACTGTAATTATCGTGATATGGCTGAAACATTTTTTTAAAAAAATATCGGCACACACAAACAAAAGTCACATGCCTTATTGGCTGACCTCTTTGATGAACATTCGCATTTATGACTATAATGTTTCTGATTCAATATGCCACATGTTAATCTCAGAATCATGTAACAGTTAATACAGTTTTATAGTTTACATTTTTATTGGTATATCGGCAATAATTACTGCCATTGACCATTGACATATATGTACATGAAATATAACAAAGACAAACATTACATATATGAATCAGATGTAAGTTGAAAACAAAACATATATGTATAGGCCCTTGCAGCAATGTTTACAAAAGCAACTTTCCACGTGTTCCACAGCTTTCTGAATCACTGATGCATTTGCACAAACTACGCCCTATCTACAAAGAAACATTCAAGTGTCTGATTTATGGAACTGAGAACAGACCGGTAGCTTAATGCAGGACGAAAGTTATTCAGAAATCTGCATTACTTTAGTTCTGCATCTGCTCTTACAGACATCATTTATATTCATTAATCGGTAATTATAACTGTCTCCGCAGTATTTATATATGCTCCATCTTCGATATTAAACATTCTCTTGCTGAAATTTAAAATATATTCCTTCTTCTTTACCCATGTCCTGTTGTATATTAATTACATATATCTTCACTGTCTACAATTATTTCTCTGTGCAATCACTGCTGTGGAGTACACTGGTTGCATAATCAACTTGTACATAGTGCAGACCCTGATGAGACAGCTCCTTCAGGAGCTGTCTCATCTGGGTCTTCACTATTTACAGGTAGGTATATTGACGTGAACAGCAAGTGAAGGGTTAACCATAAGACGCTGTATTTAACCCTTTACTACATGAATGTTTTCCTGTTTTCCACTATATAACACCCATCAGGACCTATCCCATGTTTTCCACTATATAACAACCATCAGAACCTATCCCATGTTTTCCACTATATAACAACCATCAGAACCTATCCCATGTTTTCCACTATATAACACCCATCAGTACATATCCAATGTTTCCCACTATATAACACCCATCAGGACCTATCCCATGTTTTCCAATATATAACACCCATCAGAAACTATCCTATGTTTTCTACTAGTTGATACCCATTAGGATCTTTCCCGTCTTTTCCACTAGTTGACACCAGCCAGGACCTATCCCATGTTTCCCACTATATAACACCCATCAGTACATATCCAATGTTTCCCACTATATAACACCCATCAGTACCTATCCAATGTTTCCCACTATATAACACCCATCAGGACCTATCCCATGTTTTCCAATATATAACACCCATCAGTACATATCCAATGTTTCCCACTATATAACACCCATCAGTACATATCCAATGTTTCCCACTATATAACACCCATCAGGACCTATCCCATGTTTTCCACTATATAACACCCATCAGAAACTATCCTATGTTTTCTACTAGTTGACACCCATTAGGACCTTTCCCGTGTTTTCCACTAGTTGACACCAGCCAGGACCTATCCCATGTTTCCCACTATATAACATCCATCAGGACATAATCCCATGTTGTCCACTATATAACACCCATCAGGACCTGTCCCATGTTTTCCAATATATAACACACATCAGGAGCTATCCCATGTTTTCCACTATATAATACCCATCAGAACCTATCCCACGTTTTCTACTAGTTGACATCCATCCCGACCTATCCCATATTTTCCACTATATAACACCCATCAGGACCTATCCCATGTTTTCCACTATATAACACATATCAGGACCTATCCCATGTTTTCTACTACATGTAGTTGACACCCATTAGGACATTTCCCATGTCTTCCACTAGTTGACACCCACCAGGACCGATCCCATGTTTTCCAATATATAACACACATCAGAACCTATCCCATGTTTTCCAATATATAACACACATCAAGACCTATCCTATGTTTTCTATTAAATAATAACCATCAGGTCCTATCCCATGTTTTCAACAAAATAACACCCATCAGGACCTATCCCATGTTTTCCACTATATAACACCCGTCAGGACTTATCCCATGTTTTCCACTATATAACACCCATTAGGGGACATATCCCATGTGTTCCACTATATAATACCCATCTGAACCTGTCCTATGTCTTCCACTATATAACACCCGCCAGGACCTATCCCATTTATTCCACTATATAACACCCATCTGGACCTATCCCATGTTTTCCACTATATAACACCTATCAGGACCTATCCCATGTTTTCCGATAGTTGACACCCACCAGGACCTATCCCATGTTTTCCACTATATAACACCTATCAGGGCCTATCCCATGTTTTCCACTAGTTGACACCCACCAGGACCTAACCCATGTTTTCCACTATATAACACCCATCAGGATATTTCCCATGTATTCCACTATATAAAACCCGTCAGGACCTATCCCATGTTTTCCACTATATAACACCCACCAGGTCCTATTCCATGTTTTCCATTATAAAACACCCATCAGGACCTATCCCATGTTTTCTACTAGTTGACACCCATTAGGACCTTTCCCGTGTTTTCCACTAGTTGACACCAGTCATGACCTATCCCATGTTTTCCACTATATAACATCCATCAGTACATACCCCATGTATTCCACTATATAACACCCATCAGGACCTATCCCATGTTTTCCAATATATAACACACATCAGGAGATATCCCATGTTTTCCACTATATAACACCCATCAGGACCTATCCCATGTTTTCTACTAGTTGACACCCATTAGGACCTTTCCCGTGTTTTCCACTAGTTGACACCCACCAGGACCTAACCCATGTTTTCCACTATATAACACCCATCAGGACAAATCCTATGTGTTCCACTATATAACACCCATCAGGACCTATCCCATGTTTTCCAATATATAACACACATCAGGACCTATCCCATGTTTTCCACTATATAACACATATCAGGACCTATCCTATGTTTTCCACTATATAACGCCCATCAGGACCTATCCCATGTTTTCCACTATATAACACCCATCATGACCTGTCCCATGTTTTCCACTACATAACACCCATCAGGACCTATCCCATGTTTACTAATAGTTGCCACCCACCAGGATCTACCATGTTTTCTACTAGTTGACACCCGCCAGGACCTTTCCCATGTTTTCTACTAGTTAACATCCATCAGGACCTTTCCAATGTTTTCTATATGATACCAGACCCATCAGGACCTATCCCAATGTTGTCAAAAAGTTGTCATCTATCAGGACCTTTCCCGTGTTGTCAACTAATTAACACCCACCAGTACCGACTCCATGCTGTCCGCTGGTTGACACCCATCAGGACCTTGCCCGTACTGTCAAGTGAGTGGCACCCATCAGGAACTTCCCAACACTATCCTACAGTTCACACCCATCAGAATCGATCCCATGTTGTCCACCAGTTCACACCCACCAGGACTGATCATGTGCTATCCAGTAGTTGACACCCATGATCCACAGGTTGACACCCATCATGACCTTCTCCGCGCTTTCCTATTGTTGACACCCATCAGGATCTTTCCTGTGTTGACCACTGGTTGACACCCACCAGGACCTTTCCCGGGTTGATCACTAGTTGACACCCATCAGTATCGAGCTCGTGTTGTCCTCTAGTTGACACCAATCAGGACCGATACAGTGTTGTCCCCTGGTTGACATACGTACATTAGGACCTTTCTCGTGTTGCTTACTTGGTGACACACATCAGGACATTTCTCGGTTGCTAAAGTGTGTGACAGACAGAATAGAACCAGATGCCGCGATGTTAACTGTGAAATACTAATCTGGTTCTGCACTGTTTGTAAAACATAGATATTATGTTTCGTATAGCGAGTCTGAAATACACAATGTATACCGGCGCTTTAGTGAGATAAGATAAATTTCATCCTGGCATTCTGTCCAGGGACATGTGTAATCCAGAATAACCCAGAATATATGTGCAGCACCATGAGAAAACGGTGTTGTTCTGTGACATCGGTAGTATCAAATACCAAGGGACAGCAGATGTCAGATAAATTGACACTGGCAACGTGTGCAGAAATCAAACTCCTTTACAGTTTTGGAGGACATTACAGTTGTTTATTGTACATTTTTGTATTGCACAGTATAGTATTAAATTGTATTGTATTGTTATGTATTGTATTGTACTAATTGTTTAGTATTGTATTGTATCATGCTCTATAAATTTGCATTGTATTGTATTGTATTGTATCGTACTAAATTGTATTGTGTTGTGTTATATCGTATCATATTAAATTTTACCACATAACCTGAGATGTATGAGTTCCGAAACAGAGTGCCATAAACCGCGAAAATACACTAGTTTCAATCGATAATGCATCTGAAAAAGACAATACGCAGAACGAATGCTTGAGGCATTTAATCTTTAGCAAATCGTAGCTGCATTGTATTGTATTATGTTGTATTGTATTGCATCGTATCGTATACAAAATTGTATTGTATTTTGCAATATCAAATAATATTGTTTATATTGAGTTGTATTGTATCATATTACACTGTGTTGCGTTATATCATATCGTATAAAAATTATATCGTATTACATTATATCGTATTGTATTGTATTATATTGTTACATATTGTATTGAATGGTGTTGTATTGATTTGTACTGCATTGTTTATGTTGTATTGTATAGTACTTATACGCTTTCATGTACCGGTATTCAGCTCATTTCTGTCTCACAGACACATGTGTAATTTTTATTGCAAGGAACTAAGATGTGTTCATGATGTTCGAAAACACTAAACAATGATCGACTACCGTGTTACATTTTGTTTTGGAGTTTCTCTTTCCTGCATCATCAAAGTGTGCATCATCCCAAAACGCCCGCAACCCCCGTTCCATTGCTATTGTCTTGAATGTGTCTTCTTCATTAACTGAACATATAGTGTCCGCTCCGTGTCTTGCACATTCATCCAGACAATCGTTCAAATTCATAGGTTTGCTAGGTTGTTGCCAAAAGTAACACTTTCCACCCGACGCAAAACTGTCATATCCATTTGAAGAATACTCTGAAAAGAAGCCATATTTTATAGTAACGAGCAATGCATACATTGAAAACGAATGATGTAAAATAATTATCAAGTACGAGGGCCAAAAGTTCGTGAACAAAGGCTCTAATTTCTTATTCGTCCATACTGTCGCATGTTATTTTAACTGTAGGTACCTTGAAACATATACACTACGCTGAACAATATCTATTAGACTACTCCAAATATTTAAGACGCCATGGTTACTATGGTAACATCACGTAGGACTAACCGCCGCAGGTGCGAAAACAAGATTTTCGTTTCCCCTATTGACCCCAATTACTGACTCAGACGACTTGAAATGGTGGGAACATTTGTGAGAATGACGTAATGGTTTTGCCCCTGGCCGTTCCAATGCGGAACTCTCTTTGTCTCCTTTGCTTTTGTGTTTGTTTGGTGCCTTTATTTATTTGTATGTGTGTGTGAGGGGTATGGGGGGTTGCGTGCGTGCGTGCGTGCATGTGTGCGTTCGTGTTTGTGTGTGGGGTGGGGGTGGGGGTATGGGGGTCTGGATGTGTGTGTTACTTGCTTTATATGTGTGTTTGGTGGTGGTTGCGTTTTGTGTGTGTCTTTTCATGCTTTTTTGACTTCACAAAATTTTCATTTTATCGTATCTGTGTAGGAGTGTTTGTGAACTGCAGCAAACATAATGACACCAGGCGAGGATTTAGAGGGGGCGGAGCCGGCGTACGCCCCCTAAAATTGCCAAAACAATTTGTTTAGTAATATTTAAGATTTATATACAGTAAAACCTCTCTATAACGACAATTAAATTGTGTTAATTAATTGGTATTTAGAGCAGGTGGCTGCTTAAAGCAAGGTGAAAGTAAAACAGAACGCTCCCATAGGAGCGTTCTGTTTTACTTTCACCTTGCTTTAATAAGCAGCCACATGCCTTTAAAAAGCTCTTTTTCAAGATGTATTACAAACACACTATTTATTTATGTCATCAAACATAAAATTCTACGAACCCCCCCCCCCCCCCACACACACACACACACACACACACACCACCTCCAAAAAAAATTCTACGACCCCACCCCTCTAATCTGAAATCCTGGATCCGCACCTGGACAAAGACTGGGCAGCTCCTCTTGGAGAAGTCCGCTCTATTTCCCTTTGAAATTATATAGACCAGAGTCTACAGTTTCTGCCATGGTTAAAAAATCACTAGATGTCATTATAGATATTCAGCTATTTAATCTTCATACAACATTCACTACGTTTTACACCAATATTTATCAGAAAGGGCAGATTAATCCAAAAAATAACTTTTTCTTTGTCGTGGCTGTAATTAAACTGTCTAAACTGAATCCAAGTACTGTGCAATGCATTAGAACATGTCTGAAGTGGTAATTTATTTCTTGAACATAGGAGTCTTATAAAGCAGATGGCTGCTTAATGCAGGGCAAAAGTGATACAGAAAGCTCCTATATGAGCTTACAATATTACCTTTAATATGCATGAAGCTACCTACATGCCTTACAGACCCATAATTAGACCGCCTTTTGATGACCGCTTTTAACCCTTTACCTGATAGAAGCGGCTTTTAGCGTGTTTGATTTATTCCTCCGCTGAAGAAAATAGTTCAAATTCATACAGTCATGAACATATTGCATAATAAATATTTTCTATATCCTAGTAGGTGGTAGCTTAAAGCAGGCTGAAAGTAAAGCAGAATGCGCCTTAAGGCGCATTCTGCTTTACTTTCAACCTGCTTTAAGTGGTCATATGTCTTCAAAACTAGAAACAGGCTATTGGGTAAAGGGTTAAGAGGCAGTTTCTACAATGAACGCGTGTGTGTTTTGATAAGATCATAAAACATAGAAATTTGTTATATTCAGTGATTATTATGAAGATTGTCAGTTTGAACTTATATCGAAAAATGCCCGTATGATACAAAACAAACCGTTTTCATCGATGCGTATAATGTTTGTTCTACAACAATATGTTATCAACCTTGGTAGAAAAGTTAACGAAACTGAAACGCGAGCCGAATAAATACTAATACATTGCCGAAAATATCGGGTCTTCTACATCAAATACGTGAAAGTTTTGTCTTTTTCAGCGTTTATTCGATTGTTTTTTTTGCGATAAACTAATGATTTATATAATTGTTAGGCAAGTAGAGACTACTGCTTTAGAACAGGTTCTATCGTTCAATTCGGTATTACTTTATAACTGTTTGTTTGAATTAATTAACTCTTTCGGTACGAATGTCGCCTGTTGGCACCATTGAAAACAGTGCAGTCCAATGTCAGATGCCTTTATTATTTAGTTTAGAATTATATTTAATATGAAATTATTATTGCAGACGACACTTTTAAATTTGGCGCCAAAAGAGTTAAACAAGAAAAACCAACATACCGTGTCTTATATAAACGTTCCAAGCATTTGCAACAGCCAGACGTGCATTCTGGTCATTTGGCTTGTAACGGCTCGTTTCACAAGTGCCATTCGCGTTGTAGTTAAAGGCCGAACATGTGTCCGTCTGTTTGCATCTTGCCGCACATTCAGATATGTGAAACGCCTTGTATCTGAACATATGGGGACCAACTTTCGCGTGCCATCGGCCTATAAACTACAATCACCCGTGGCTCCGTTTGTTTTGAGGTGGACACGACATCTTCGTTACTGTAAACCATTTGAATAATTATAAATTTACCTCCAATTCGTGCCGTTGTGACATACCTAGTACATGTACTGCACTACTACCCACTGTAGTAATTATGCCTCTGATCTGTTGCAAATTTTATCATCTTCCGACTTTCTGACTGACTGAGTTACAAATAGCTTTGATCCTAATTTGAGTTACTCGTCGTCTCATCTGGATCCAGGACGTTTGCAAATATCAGTCAAGCCGAGTTCAGCAGAAGGATGAGCGGGACGTATCTTTAAGGACGTATCACCGTTGCGTCATGGTTTTTAAAAGTCTGATATTTGCATATTTGTGTCTTAAATATTTGATGAAAACGTTGTTTTAGGACGGATGGTTTTGTTATCCCCTTCCTTTCACACAAGAAGTAAAACCGAGTCCGCAATGTTCTCGTGTTTGTATTGCTGCGTTTGCTTTCGAAGGATCTGCTACTTTCAGAAGTATTGGTAACATTTATAGGCTCATGGTCCATGCTTATAAAGCTTTTAGTTGAGCCTGAGTTTCGTTCTCAAGCTTTTGATTGGTCAGATTTGAGTTCTCAAGCTTTTGATTGGTCAGATTTGAGCCAGAGGCTCAAATCTGACCAATCAATAACTTGAGAACGAACTCAGACTCAACTAAAAGTTTTATAAGCATGGACCCAGATTCATTATAATTTAAAAAGAAACAAAGCAGACCCTGATAAAACGGTCCCTACAAACAGACTTGATCTGTTCTACTCTTTGTGCAAAGGTGTGGAAAGGCGTTTGTATCAGGAAAATATTGTTAACATTAGTTTGATACTCCGACTCTTGGTCCGCCTTTAATCCTTTCCCTCGTATAAACGCATTTTCACGCATTTGCAAACATAGAAGACGCCTTAGAAAAAGGTGTATGATTAACCGCGGTCATGTGTTTCCATAACTGCCGACTTCTACGGATTTTTTTTTTGTTATCTCGTCTTTTCTAAAATTCATGAAAAATATGTTGTTGGTTTTTCAAAAATTATGACGTACCCATTTATTATTATTGTTTAAACTCTGCATGGTGCTTTTGCATTTTAATTTCTTATGAACATGTTCTTCGAAAGCGGTTTTTTAAATGCTAGTGATATAGCTATAATTGAAACACGATTTTAGTATAAAGCACCGTGTCGTAGGGGTAGCGCGTTAGCCTAGAAACCAAGGGTAAGCGGGTTCGATCCTAGGTAGATACAAAAGTATTTTTTTCTTTTCGTACGTCAATTTTGTCTTTTTATTTCTTATTTCGACATTAACGTGCTTTTGTGTTTTAAATCCATTTAATATTAGCACCCTGTCATTAAATATCCACACATCGTCCCGTATGTAGAACCTACTCCACACTTACACGAATGACACCTTAACTCTGATTTGCTGATGAAATGACGTCAACAAGTGAATAACTGATTAACTGTCAGTTGAATTTGGTAACTAGTTGAATACAAACTTTCTTTTTATTTCAAAGTTTCTTTGCATAATAAAAATGCAAACACAACAAAACCTCTCAAACACGACAGGTTAATAAGTGTTAAATACATGTATGTTCTTTCTCTGATTTCCATTCATTTACAAGCCCTCCATTGGTTTTTTCTGCAAGTACACTATATAACCCGCTTCTTATATTTTATTTATTTATTTATTTATTGACATTTAAGGTATTGGTTTACACTGCTGATCTTGCCACCTGATACATGTTAGGCAGCCATTTTACGCTTGCGTAAAACCTCGCTTGTGTTTTTATTAAATGTCTCCGGCTAATTGTAGTGTAACATTAACATTTGATTAACCGTTTCGTAGTAAATTACGAAACTGTTACAACATTTGCAAGCGGTTTGGATTCAGATGAGACGCCGAATAACTCGGAGTCTAATAAGGATCAATATTGTTTGTCACTCTGGTAATGTATGTTAAAAAACAATGGAGAAAATCCACGTAAAGAATTTATAGCACAGAACCAATGTTGCAGAATACAAGTAGTGGTAAAAACACTAACGTGTTAAAGCAACTGACGAAACTCTAACGCATTTTGGATTTTTTAGTTGAATAAACCTTCTAGCTGGCTTGTGGTAGGTCGGTGATTCTGCCCGGGTGTTCTTCTGTGCATGAAAACCTGGTTGTCATTTGCAAACAGCTTAGATCCAGATCTTATCCTCTCAGCAGGGTCCAAGCTGTACGATACTCGACCAATAGTGTGTGTTTTTTAAAAAAAAAAAAAAAAAAAAAAAACTTGAACGAATCAGATTTAAATAAAATATAACCGATCGGATTGTTACCCTTTCCTTCATATGAATGCCCTTTTTATGTATTTGCAAACATGTAAGACTTAGGTCGGACGGTTCATATAGTCATATCTGGTCAGGGTCTAATCTGTCGACCTATGGTATAATACACAGTAAAATCCCTCTAAATCGACCACTTAATGACGAGACATCGGTGTCTTTAAAAGCAGGTGGTTGCTTAATGCATTTAGCTACCATCTGCCTATAAGATATAGAATTACCCCTCATTTTAGTGGTCGCATTAGAGGGGTCTGACTGTACATCTAATTCAACAGTTTCTGCCAGGGTTTAAGTTTTACTTGTTCTTAAGCTATATACTCAGGGAGCCAGTAGTGCCTACCGTGCACACCCCCCCCCCCCCCTTAGACTTTTTTTCATGGGTACCAAAATGTTCAGAAAAGTGTCCTGAATCAGAATCGCGATTGTACTCAAACTTAAATTCTTTTAGGCTATGTGTATTTTAACCGTTTCCATGGCAACCCCCCAGTTTTCGTAATGACGACCCATACCTACAAATTTGCCCATATCACAGCCAGTTTTTGTCCTAAAACTATAAAACTGGTACCAAATGGAAGATAAGACATTTTGCTTTTATTTCTAACTTGTTTTATTAAATTACCTTATTTGCATACTCATGAATATTAATGAGAACATTAAAAATAGTAAAAAAAAGTATAGAAATAACGTAAACCTTTAATTTTTTTATCCTAAAAATATCAGAAAATAACTTCAAATGCAGTTTAACATGATGACGAAACCCCCATTAAACAAAATATCCAATTTGAGGACCATAGCATTAATTTTAAGCACCATTTTCACCGTTTCCATGACAACACCCTAGTTTTCGTAATGATGGTCCGTACCTGCAAAATCGTCCATATCACAACCAGTTTTTGTCCAAAACCTATAAAACTGGTACCAAATTGGAGGTAGGACATTATGCTTTTATTTCCAGTTTGTTTTTTTAAATTACCTTATTTGCATACTCATGAGTATTAATGAGAACATTAAAAATAGTAAAAACAATACAGAAATAACGTAAATAAACCGGGATCCGATGCACCAGTGCTTTGCACTGTAAATCTAAAAGAACGAAAGAAACTAAATCGATAATAAGAGTAGGGTATAGCGCATCGTGTGTACTGTACGCTGGGTTGACCGATAAAGACTTTAAGTGACTCTGAAGTATAATAGTTTTGCTGTCATTTCTTCATGAGAGCTTTGAAAGCATTGGTACCGATGCAAGCCAATCGAAATAGAATAGATGTACTTTCTAACCCGTTCAGCCAGGAATATTTGTATTTTCTAGAACGTACGCCATTGTACAGCCAGTGTACAATCAGAGTGCAGATGTATTTTCCTCTAAAACGTAAAACCAATCTATAGCCAGACCACACCTGTACGTTCTAAAATGTACATCATGTACATTAGAGCACATCTGTAGTTTTCTAAAATGTATAGCCTACATAGAAACAGAATACAGCTGTACTTTCTACACAGTACAACCTCAGTAGGTCCAGATCATAGCTCTACTTTCTAAACGGTACAACCTCAGTAGGTCCAGATTATAGCTCTACTTTCTATACAGTACAACCTCAGTAGGTCCAGATTATAGCTCTACTTTCTACACAGTACAACCTCAGTAGGTCCAGATTATAGCTCTACTTTCTAAACGGTACGACCGCAGTACAGCTGTATTTCATAAATGTACAGCAAACGTACAAACAGATTGCAGTTGTATTTGTAAACAGTACAGCCATATTTCAGCTGTATCTGTAAATAGCAAAGCCAAACGGCAGCTATATTTGTAAACATTACACCCAGACTGCAACTGTGCTGTATTTGTAAACATTACAGCCAGAGTAGAGCTCACAGCCAACTGCACATAAATCTTTCAAAAGGGATTCTGTAAATATATTAAACACTTTGTTCAATATAACGACTTTTAAGCCCCCTTTGACGCCTCTTCACTCAACTAAATGCCCCTTTTACTTTTTTGCAAACATAGGGTCCACTCTGATCAGCTAAGGTACATTATTAGTTATACAGATCATTGGCGGGGTATCTGACTTTTTATTCCCTGCTGAGGAAAATTATGTTGCCCGAGCCGTTAGGCGAGAGCTCCGTTTATTTTACTCAGCAGGGAATAAAAAGTCAGATACCCCGCCAATGATCTGTATAACGATTCTATTATACTGCAAAGTTTAATATTTGTAGCAGTTAATTAGCGTTGTTTATGTAGGCGTCGTTTTGCTTCCCCTTGTGGGTCTCATACTGTGAGGTACGGGCTTATATCACTCTGCGACTCTAGTTCATCGCGTAACAGCTTGCTTATTACATTTGTGGATAGAAAGTGATCTTCCAAGTGCATTAATTTCTCAAAGGATTGAGAGAAACAGACGTTAGTAAAACTTCCAGCAGATCAGAGATTAAGCAGACACTATTTTTCAGCATGAGAACGGTTAAACTTAATTGAGGGATAGGCGCAATTCCGACGTCATTTGGATGGCGTCCAAATGACAGTTTTATAAAAAATAAAAATGGGCGTTTGAAGGAGCGGCTATACTGCAATTTACAGGTACGTGCACTGTGCATGTGCATAAATAAAATCTGAATCGAATTGGGAGTTGATTGTCTTTGTTGAATTAGGAGGTTGGGGCTAATCGGTATGTGCACAAGCACTTTGACAACATTTGCAGCGTCAGAGCGGAATCAGACCTTCGTCGGGTATCGGACAGACGGACAGACGGAATCGAGCAAACCTATAGTCCCCCAACCGGTAATATATTGAGTAATGACACATCACACTTTAAATGAATGCAAAAACAATACTGATGTTTGTTTGTAATTGGGCATTTATTTCCATATGCCATGTGAAACAAATACAAATATCTGAGTCTATAATAAAATACAAATGTAAAACATTTATGTCTTCGATAAATCTGGCCGGAAAAAACGCTAAACGGCCGCCCTCTATATTGGTATAGCAACATGATGGTATAAAAGAGCAAACCCTGTTCAAAAGGTTTCTACAAGACAACCCAGATCTGGGTCTTCTCTCTTTGCAAATGCGTTAATACAGTGAGGTTTTGATGAAGGATTACTCATATGAACTCTTTCTCTCTTATTGACGCCGTTTGATGCCTCTGTAAAAGTCATTTTTGAAAACACTGGAATTAATAGAGGAACAAAAACTCTATTCATTATAATGGTTTTAAAACTACGCAATTCTAAAATGTTATTTTCCCTAGCAAATACTCCTTTTCAGTAGATTTTTTTCAAAGAGGTTGGGTCTTAACGCTTTCCCCGATTCAAACGTGTTTTCACGCATTTGCAAACAGAGTAGACCCAGCTTAGGCGGTTTCTAGAATAGCCGTCTAATCAGGGGTTGGTCTGTTTGCAAATACCTGTTTCTGTTTTTTCTAAAATGACTACAATGGTGTACCTTCTTTATTGCATTGTAACTATTTTGTCCATAAATATTCAGTAGGTATTGAAAATTGGAATAAAATGGTTAAGACAGCATAATGCGGGAATGGGTTAAGGGGTTCTGCTGTCATATGATATATACACTAATGATAATATGACTGTCATGTGCATATCAAATGTGTTCCTTTCTAATCGATTAGTTCTTAATTTTTGACTAAACGTTTCGCTGTCTTGGACGAAATTGTGACAATCTTTGTAAGCAGGGATCCAGATGAGACGCCAATAAACTCGGAGTCTAAAAAGGATCAGCATTGTCTGTCTATCTGATAATTTATGATAAATAAACAATGGAGAACATCAACTTTTAGAATTTGTAGCACACGACCAATTTGCAAACGACAAGTTGTGGAAGCAAAATAATAATAACACACATTGTCAAAACTCTAATGCATCTGAATGTTTAATTTGAGAAAGCCTTCAAGCTGGTTTGCGGTAGGTCGGTGGTTCTACCAGAATGTTCTTCTGTTCGTGAAACAATGCAATATGATCCTTGCAAGGAAAAACCTTTCGGGTCTTCCTCTAAGTATCGTGATATGGCTGCAATAATGTTAAAGAGACGAAAAACGAAAACATATCAATACAAACAAACAAAAGTCACACGCCTAATTGGCTGACCTCTCTAATGAACATTCGCATTTATGATGTTTGTGATTCAATGCATCAAATGTTAATCTCAGAATTATATAACAGTTACTACAGTTTTAGAGTTTACAGTTGTATTGGTATATCGGCAATAAATATTGCATTTGACCATTACCAACTATATACATGAAATACAACAAACACAAAAGTAAATATATGAATTAGATTTCAGATGTAAACAAACCATATGCTCGTATTTGTATAGGCCCTTAACCCTTCGCTTGCTATTCACGTCAATATACCTACCTGTAAATAGTGATGACCCAGATGAGACAGCTCCTGCAAGAGCTGTCTCATCAGGGTCTGCACTATTTACAAGTTGATTGTGCAACCAGTGCACTCCACAGCAGTGATTGCATAGCGAAATACTTGTACACAGTGAAGATATATGTAATTATACAGCAGGGCATGGGTAAAGAAGGAGAGATGTGTTTTAAAATTCAGCAAGCGAAGGGTTAAAATATAGATTTGCAGCAATGTTTACAAAAGAAACTTTCCATGTGTTCCATATATTTCTGAATTACTGATACACATGCACAAACTAAACCCTGTCTACAAAGAAACATGCAAGTGTCTGATTCATGGAATTGCAAACAGGCGGTACCTTAAATCAGAACGAACGTTATACAAAACGCTGTCTTAGGGTATTTCTGTATTTGGTTCTGCATGAAGGTCAAGTAAAAAGGCAATACACTTTTTCGTAAATATTTGACAAATATGGACCTGAGCTGATGGATACAGAAATCCAGGATATTGATACTAACGCATAGTACATGGTGCTGAGCCCTTATAAGTTGTTGTGAAATGGTTACCAACTGCACTTGATATTTGCATTGAACAAGTTACGAGTGCAAATATCTATTCGCTGTAAATGCTTCAAAGCAGCTTTAAAAAGCATAAAAGCCTGTGTTTGCGATGGTATTAATTGTGTCAACCCAACAAATATCCTGTCAATTATAGTGAATTTATTAGTCACTTTAAACATAATTGAAAGTTTTGTTTGGGGGTTAATTTACCCCACCCACTTTACTTTAAGAAGCATTATCATTAGCTTATATGACTGCATACACTTATTTGTTCCAGTAGCATTCTGTCTTACCTTTATTTTGATGTCATTTATATTTGTTAAATAGCAACAATGACGAGGACTTGACATCATGCATTACCGTTACATGTTGATTTTAATGATTTGTTACTGTTTTTGTTTTTGGGTGTTCCCATTAATATTCAAATGATATATTTAACACAAAGTAAGTGCAAATTAAAGGTTAGAGTTTACCCTTCATTGTGGTACCATATTTGTTATCTTACACTTAACATTGATAAAGATATGATGATTTCTCAAATAAAGTATATAAGATATGCACTTTGACCTAATTAAGACAAATAAGGGCAAACTTCCATGGGGCCGTTTCTGAATACTCAGATATCAAATACAGTATAACCTCTCTATAACGACCATTAAATTACACCAAGTATTTTGAGATAAATGCACGTGGATGCTTAAAGCAATGTGAAGTAAAACAAAACGCTCCTATAGGAGGTTTTACTGTATTACATATCCAGTGCATGCCAAATTCTACTTTTTAATGCCATGGCTCAAACTATTTTCCTCAGATGGATGCCCAACGTGTGTTACTCTTTACGCTTTACGCTCGTTTCTTTGAATATCTTATCGAGTTGCATTTCATTTTTGATTTATGATCTTCTTGAGCCTATCACAGTGTAAGTAAAGCTCTAACCTGTTGGTGAGTATGGTCATAAGATGTCTTGTAAACCGTATTCCTGTTTCTTCCGTCTTAACCGTACTTCATATACATAACTGTCGATTTGTCGTTAAATGTTTGGTTACGTTTTCGCCCTACGACGCTTTAGTACCGGAGCAGTTAAAGAACACAATAGTAAATTAAACCGTGACTTTGGTTTAATTGGATATTCATCATTGTTATACGTTACTATTTCATTTCCTTGGTAAATTCGGTCATATAGTGTTATGGTGCAGTTAGAAATAGCTTTTCTACAGGTCTACATATTATAACTCTAGTCATGACAGTTTTACACAGTGCTGTGAATATTGGTGCTATCTTCCGAGACTTGAGACAGTCCTTGTTTCTGTAGTTTTCAGTATTTTACCACATACTCATCATACTGGCTTAACCCATGTGTCGAGGAGGAATAAATTGTTAACTGTGTGCAATTGACATTGTTTACTTAAGTCCAGGCACTTACAGTTTCAACTGGTTTCCACTGGTTTCCGCAGCAAGTAATGTTTGATAAGCACAATTTTCGAAAATATGAGCGGAATATTTATTTCACACTTTCCCACATAAAACGCCTTTTTACTGGCTCGAGATTACATACTGAGTCTCACTATTCGGTGTTTATGATTTGTAAACAGTGTAGAACTAGAGCAGTCGTTTTGTTCAAAACACGACGCTTCACCAGTTTCAGCTGTTTTCAGAACCTATTGAGACTTGATTAGACTCCCGAGATTTAATCAAGGATGCCCATTTTGAGTCAGATTGAACATGATGCCCTTTGGCCTATATCAAAACAGAATAGACCAAGATCAGACCAGTCCTCTAAGACTATTAAACTTTTAGTTGAGTCTGAGTTCGTTCTCAAGTTTTTGATTGGTCAGATTTGAGCCTATGGCTCAAATCTGACCAATCAAATGCTTGAGAACTCAAATCTGACCAATCAAAAGCTTGAGAACGGACTCAGACTCAACTAAAAAGCTTTATAAGCATGGACCCTGATCGGGGTGCTTTGTCAGCTTACAAAATTATAAAAGACCTGACTCTAATTTCTACCAATACCAAACTGCCCTGTGTACATTTGCCATTATAAAGATTCAGGCGATAAATATTTTCATGATGTCATTATTTCTTACATGAATATTCAAAAGGGAAAGGACTAATACGTGTAGTAAAATGTATCTCGTGAATAGTATGTTACACACAACTTCTAGTTTTTCATGTGCGAAACTTGACTATTTATTGACTGACTATTTGTGTTGTTCTTGATTTAATGCACAATATCCGAAATCAGTTTCGCTAAGTTAAGGAAAACATAAATGGAATCGATTATGAATTTAAAGAGGAAGACCCTACAGTGATCGCATATTTTCAATAATGTCATAAAACTTGGTATTTGTTATGCTCTATAATTATTATGAAGGTTCCCAATTTGAACTTATATCGAAAAATGCCCCTGTGATACAAATAAACCGATTTCATCAATACTGATAATTTTTGTTCTACAACACAATATTATCGGCCTTTTCCGTTAAATTCTTCCGCGTTTTGCCGATGATCACCCGATCCCTCCATTGTTCACGTAAAAGCTTTCTCGGAAGTGGCCGGAGAATCGCGAATAGGGCGAACCGTTACGAAACTAAAACTCAACCCGAATAAAACTGAAACATCGGGGAGTAAAACCGGGACCGGCGATATCAAACACATGGATGTTTTGTCATTATAAACGGTAATTGTATGGGGCTTTTTGCGATATACTACTTTTCAGCATATAAACAAATGAGTTTTGTATATTTTAAGTGTTTATGAAACGCGTCAAATGTAGGGACATCTGCTTTAATACTGAAGTTTTATTTACAATTTTGGCATTTTAATCCAAATGCCATGTGAACCAAAGGCAATTTCCGTGTCTAGGATAAAATAAATGTAAAGCATTTATATCTTGAACAAATCTGTGCGGAACAGAAATCGTCTGAGAAAAGTAGCCAATTGTTGAAAAATAAAAGAAATGAATGAGGAGAAGCATAGCAGGAGGTGGTTCAACCGACTGTTTTCTCCTCATTCTCCTCTGAAAATAAAAAAGGTAATGACGCAGTAGCGTTCTTTGATGTTCATGTGACTTACACCTTCAAACTTAATAAACTACTTCCTACTTGCTAATGAATATTAATAAACAAATTGAGTAATGGCTTTTCAAACTTAAAAGGGATAGGGAAAACAAATAAATATTTTTGCGGTCTCATAAAAATGATTTATGTTGTTCTTGTTTTAATATGCAACACTAAAATTCATTTTCACAAAGTTTAGGGAAAATATAAAAGACTCAATACTGCAGTTTGTAATATATTTAGGGCATTTATTTCCAAATACCGTGTGAAACAAGAACATACGACGGAGTTTATAATAAAATAAAAAATGTAAAACCTCTATGACTTCAACAAATCTGGGTGGAAAAAAGATCGCCATAAATGAAAAGACCGCCATTTATATAGGTATACTGGGTTTTAATCAAATGTTATACTTCCATTAGCGAACAGAGCAGGGTCCATGCTTATAAAGCTTTTAGTTGAGTCTGAGTTTTGTTCTCAAGCTTTTGATTGGTCAGATTTGAGTTCTCAAGCTTTTGATTGCCTTTGGCTCAAATCTGACCAATCAAAAACTTGAGAACGATCTCAGACTCAACTAAAAGTTTTATAAGCATGGACCCAGACCCTGTTCAATAGGCTTCTACAAGAGATTCTGATCTGGGTCTTCTCTCTTTACAAATGCGTTACATACTGCACCAACATGACTCTTGGGTGACAGATTAATCAAATTAGCTCATTCCCTCATATTGACGCATCTTGATGCCCCTGTAATCATTAAGTACATTAGCGATAGGTGAATACAGTTTGTTTTATTTAGATATGGTTTCGTTTTACATGCAATTTACCACTGTATTTGCCATCGCGATTGTTGTAGATTAGTCGGAGAGGAGAGGGGGTCCGTCCAAGGCGGTACTTCCATCCTCCCCTATTGTGTGTTTTGTCTTTGTGTATTTCTAACAGTTATCTACATTTGCTGTTTTCTTGTTGTGGTGCTGTTCAAGCGACTGTGTTTTCTGTATGTTGTGTTTCCTGCATGACTCATATTTGTTCTTTCGACAACATTGGGATAAATTGAGCCTTTGCTCCATAGGAGCAAATCTTTATTTCTTATAATGGTCTAAAATCTACGCAAGTAAATGCTCATTTTCAGTAGATTTATTCAAAGAGAGCAAGTCTTACAAATGTATTGAGGTAATGGGTTAAAAGGTTCTGCTATCATACCATATATACACTATTCATAACATGGCTGTAAAGTGCATATTAAATGTGTCTCCTGCTAATGGTATAGTATTTAACATTGATTGACAGTTTGACCGCCATAGACGAAACTACGACAGCCTGAATAAGCTTGGAGTCTAGGAAGGATAAAACAGTGTCTGTCACTCTGATAATATCTATTAAATAAACAATGAAGACATTCCACTTTAAGAGTTTGTAGCACACGAACAATTTGCAGACGTCAAGTTGTGACAGGAATTTAATGAAAACACTAGCGTGTAAATGCCAAAACTATAATGCATTTAAATGTTCCATATGAGAAAGCCTTCCAGCTGGCCAGTTGTTCTACCCGGGTGTTCTTCTGTGCATGAAACAGTTCAGTGTAATAATTGTAGGTAAACACATCTCGGGTTTTGCCCAAACTGCAGTTATCGTGATATGGCTGAAATACCGTTAAAGCGATGGAAAAACCTCGATACAAACAAACGTCACGTGCCTAACTGGTTGACCCCTCTAATGTACATTCGCGTTTATGACTATAATGTTTGTGATTGTTAACCCTTCGCTTGCTGAATTTTAAAATACATTTCTCCTTCTTTACCCATGACCTGTTGTATACTTGTAACTTACATATATCTTCACTGTGTTTATGTATTTCGCTGTGCACTCACTGCTGTGGAGTGCACTGGTTGCACAATTAACTTGTAAATAGTGCAGGCTCTGATGAGACAGCTCCTGCAGGAGTTGTCTCATCTGGGTCTTCACTATTTACAGGTACGTGTATTGACGTGAATAGCAAGCGAAGGGTAAATATCAGAATTAGTTAAAGATTATATAGTTTTATAGTTTACATGTCTTATCTTCACTGTGTACATGTATTTCGCTGTGCACTCACTGCTGTGGAGTGCACTGGTTGCATAATTAACTTGTAAATAGTGCAGGCTCTGATGAGACAGCTCCTGCATGAGTTGTCTCATCTAGGTCTTCACTACTTACAGGTACTTATATTGACGTGAATAGCAAGCGAAGGGTAAATATCAGAATTAGTTAAAGATTATATAGTTTTATAGTTTACAGGTCTTATTGGTATATCGGCAGTAAATATTGCCTTTGACCTTTAACAAATATGTATATGAAATATACGTGGACACCCTTTATACAAAGGACATTCAAGTGTGTGATTTACGAAATTGTACGCTGACGGTAGCTTAATGCAGGATGAAAGTTACACAGAAAGATGTCTTAGGGTCTTCCTGCATTACTTTCCTCAGTATTTATGTATACTCCACCTTCGTCAGTTAACATATGGCCTGTTTAGTACACTGCAACTCGCTAGGTCGGCCTGCTTCGTATCTAACCATTTACTCAATGAATATATAGTTTTCAAGTTTTCAAGTTTCAAGTTTATTTCAATTTCTTCCAAAAGGTCATAGACCCATGAGGAATAATCAAACATATATGCAAAATATGGCGACACATCATATATGATATAAAATACATAATTACATACAGTTACAGTACATATACAAAGTAGCATTTATATATATATATATTTGCTCTAGCTCTACGCGCCTATTAATATTTATTGAAAACAAATTTCGATCATATATGTATAGAATTTGCTTGCCACGTAGTATATTCATGTTTATGTAGATAACCATCAAGATCCACTGTGTACCGAGAAAAGAGAACAGTAGTTTTATATGAATTTCTAACGTTAAATAACAGCAAACATACAACTATATTAATGCGAAACCACGCCACAAGTTTATGTAGAAAGTGTCCAATTTTCGCCTGACCTTGTTCGAAATCGAAATAATATAACAAAGTCAGACTGCAGACATGTGAGTATTTCACCAAAAACTATGTTTTTACTGAATATGTTTATTGAAAGTGTTTCAACACTTGATATTCCCTTTATATTAGATCTTATTATATTATAAGACCTACAAAAGGGGACAATGAGTGTTTATCGCACGACTAGCGTCTCTAAAGTTCAACCAATACGACTCGTGTGAAAACAAAAACAAAAGAAAATAAATATATACATACTTATGTTCTAATATGCTATATATAATATAGCAAATATTTATATATGTACCTATGAACTAATTTTGAAACATCTTAAGTATAGTTTGATATATATTTGATATAGTTATTTAACCTTGTATATTTCAAATGTTACATATCGTTGTACAAAATGTTGCTCCTAAGTGCAAATGCCTTATTAACAAAAGTTGCCAAGTTTTTAATAATGCATTTATTTTCGCTATCAAACAATTGTATAAGTTTCTGCATACTTGGGCGTTTCCAATAGTACGTTGGTATATATGATTTTCTTAACGTATAAAACATATTACATTCTAATATAAAATGGTATTCATCTTCTAAAATATTACAAACACTGCATTTTCTATCGATCAAAAGTGTGCTTACTGGTTTGCACCATCTACCAGTTTCAATAGATAGCCTATGAGATGATACTCTTAACCTCGTTAAACTAGTACGGAATTTTCTTATATTCAATTTATTTAAATATGGCTGGAATGTAAAACTCGATATATACTTGTAGAATGTAGCTCTACTAGAGTTATTTAATCTGCCAGACCAGTTCTGTATGAATTGGTCTTTAATCCTTTGTTTAACACTACATAAGAATAGCTTAGCATCCCCAACATCCTGAAAAAAACAAGCATCATAGAATCCAAGTGTACATAACAATTTTTTTAATAATGAACACCAGTTTTTCTTATTTGGATTTAGTTCAAAATCATCCTTCAGCATGAGGTAAACTTTTCTTGTGTATTTATTTTCATTGGTTTGTAATAATTTTACCCAAAATCTAATGATGTTAAAAAATCTCTGTGTCTGAAAAGGCAGTCTGCCAAGCTCTCCATAGATAAAATCATTTTGAGTGGTCTTCTTTACTCCCAATAAGCGCTTGCAGAATTGTAAATGAACAACTTCTATTTTGCTACCCTTGTCAAACCCCCAGACTTCACTACTATAATTAAGAATGGGTGCTATAAGTTTGTCAAATAACTCAAGTCTATGTTTAACAGATATATCTGTGAATTTATATGAATATTTGTTCATTTTGAATATAGCTTTTAAGGCCTGACCACCAAGCGTATTCTGTGCCTCCGAAAACGAGCCACCAGTGGTGAACACAATGCCAAGATATACAAACTTATTAACTATCTCTACTTTATCATTATTATAATAAAAACACAAATTTGTAGGCAAACGACCACCCTTTCTGAAGACCATAATCTTAGTTTTCAGCGTATTAACAGATAACTTCCATCTATTACAATATTTCGCTAATATATCCAGGCTATCTTGGAGCTCTTCACTACTGTTTGCGAATATAACTATATCATCAGCGTATAAAACTAAAAATAATTTGAACATGTGTACATCTATACCAGTAAGTTCATTGCGTATAAAAGTATCTTCTATATCATTCAAAAACATAGAAAATAGGAAAGGTGATAAACATTCACCCTGTCTGACTCCGATCATGCATCCGTATGAGTTACTTAATTCATTGCAATATTTCACTTTTGATTTGACTGCTGAATAGATAGATCTAACAATGTTAAACATTTTCCCTCTTACCCCAAGTTTTATCAGTTTTGTCCATAAATTGTCTCTAACTATATAGTCAAAAGCTTTGCTAAAGTCAATAAAGGCACAGTATAAATGTCTGTTGCTATTAAGCATATGATTAATAAGTCCATGTAAAACAAAGATACTATCGGTTGTGCCCATATTCGGTCTAAACCCAAATTGAGCCTCAATATATATTGAATACTTTTCAGCCCATTCTGTTAAACGATTGTTTAAAATGCGTGTAAAAAGTTTTCCTAATGTGCTTAATAATGTTATGCCCCTGTAATTGTTTTCATCGTTTATGCTTCCTTTCTTATGTAAGGGTACAACAAATCATTCAGACCAACTCTCCGGAAAATATCCTAATTCAAATATTCTATTAAAAAGAGACAATAAAAAGGGCGTTAAAACATGTTTGCCATGGATGAAAAACTCATTTAAATACATATCTGGTCCGCCACTTTTATTGGATTTAAGTTGACTTATAGCTTTTAAGAGAGTTTCTTCACTTATCGGAATATTCAATTCTTCAAACATTATGCTGAACTCATTACGCTCATATCGCTCAATAAAATGCAGGATGTCATCGTCAGGTGTGTAGAAGTGATCACTCGGATTATTTACAGATTTAAAATATTGCTCAAATACATCAATAGAAATGTTTGACTGTCTAATTCCAGCAGATTGTTTAAGCATATTCCAGTATAATCTTGCGTTTTTGTGTCTAGTTTCTGTTAATTTTTGAGTTTCTTTTTTATCATGATCAGTTTTACACTTTCGGATGCAATCTTTATACTGTGTTCTAGCATTCACCATACTTACTCTATTACATTCTGATTTGTCTAGTCTATATACATTTAGCAGTCTATACAATATACGCCTTTTATCATAGCATTCATCTGTATACCAAGTTTGGTTGTAGTTGGCCGTGTCATGATTACCTGGTATAGATTTACTAATATTACGTTTAAATAAAGGGGACACAACTCCATCAAAAATAGACGCTAATTCATCTATACAAGAGTCAATGTCATTCGGAAAAGTGGATTTGAGTACATTATTATTAAAAGCACCAAGTTTCATGATAGTATCCGTAGAAGACAAACTTTCAACATATTCAACTTTCCTTTCACTATTCCAAACGTATTTACTTGTAACAGATTCTCTCTTCTCGCGCGATGTTTCATTACTGGTTTCGTTTTTATTAAAAGAAAGCGTAAAATCAATAAGACAATGGTCCGATAATATATTCGGATCATTTAAATTAAACATATCAACATATTGGAGTAAATTATAAGTTCCAATAACATAGTCAATAACACTTGAGCCACTGTGTCCTACAAAAGTATAACGGCCAATATGCTTGTCATTACCAACCCTACCGTTTAGAATACGAAGACCTGTCTGCTTGCATAATTCTAGTAGCATTTTGCCATTACTATTTAATCGACTATTATCTTGTGAGCATCGTTTCATTTCTGCATCGATTATATAATCTTGTGGTAAAAAATCTATATGCACAGTGTTATCATCTAATACAAAATCAGGGCAATTTGAAGTATGTGCGTTCATGTCCCCACACAGCAACATGTTAAAACCATTTTCATTTTTAACATTTAATTCTAGAATATGTTCTAGCAGTCTATCAAACGTATGCGAGTCTATCATTGATTGTCGGCTACTATTTTCAGGCACTACATAGCATAAACATACAAATAAATCATTTTGTAGTGATAACATTGACCCTTTAATTTTAATGCATATGATATCATCCTCACTTTGGAAAACTAATGTATCTGTACAAACAAAGTCATTTCTTATGTACACAATAATGCCACCTGAAGCTCGTTTCGATGTAGATTTATTTTGTGTTCTATTTAAAACAAAACATTCGAAATTTTCTACTTGTAACTCGCACAATTCGTGTGCCCATGTCTCTGTAAATAAAACAATGTCATGATTGTCAAATATATTTTTCACCTCAGGTGATGTTAGCTTATTTTGTCGCCTGGTAACAAGACCTTGAATATTCAATAGAGCACACCGAATCGAGACCTCATCTCTGATCTAATGACCCGGGGTTTCGCCTACTGTAGGGGAAAACCCATCACCTGTCATTTGACTGTGTTCTTGTGCAGTTCTATTTATAGATACTGGTAAAACCCTATCTTTACTGTTGTCTTTGTTACGCACGCTGCTCACGCTCTGTCTTCTATACGGATTTGCCGAGCTTGAACGCTTTTCAGAACGGGACACAGCACGTGAGGCACGTGAACGTCCACGCACAGGCGAAGTGCATGTATTAGTATTGGCAGGTTGTGTATTATCTTTGTTTACACAGACTGATGTCACTGTCTCACTGACACATTCCACAGTTTTAGGAGCTGTATTTTCATGATTGGAGCTACCCTCTGTATATATGCTTGCTATATTAACATTTGTGACTAAATGATCAGGATCTACTGTCAGTTGTGGTATTGCTATAGACGCAGCACAAACGGGTGGAAACAGTTCTGTTAACTGTACGGTTGGATCAGTGTACGGGAGATTATCAGCGGTGCTGTAACTAGCTGCCGGTGGGAGGGGCAGAATAACTTCAATAAAGTGCCCCTGACTGTTGCGCTCCTCCTGTGCTACTGAGGGTTCCCGGTTTGAGCCTGTTATGCTCGGTGTGTTCATTGGTTCCGTGGAGTAAACCTGGTTGGCTATGTGAGTCTGAGAAGAAGGCATATATTCCATGGGGGCCTGTTGTGAAGCACTACGAGAGTTCGTATGACAATTCTCGATTCCAATAGGACAAGGACCCTGGGACATGTTTATCTGTACAGGATTTGATGGTTCTATATATGATTGTGATGGGTCTGTAACAACTGGGCCATGTGATGACATAAGTGTCACATTTGGGATTGGGATATTGTTCCTTGGGTCTCTATCAAAAGACGATGACTGCACCATGTTTCCTGTCATCGCGATAGACTGAGGTATGTTATGATCATATGTATTTAACTGTGTGCTTGTTGGTTGAGTGACATTCTGGATGTATGTTGGTTGAATGACAGTCTGGATGTATGTCGGTGGTTGCTGGGGCCGTTGTCCCTGGTGTCCACATCCATGACCGACCTGGTTTACTGGAGGCAACCTGCTCGTCCTTGTATACTTGCTCCACTCAGGAAGTTCATCGCGCACAAGTATCCCGTCTTGAATAAGTTTTGCAGGGTATACTATTTGTACCTTTGATTGTGGTGAATGACCCTTGAGTTGCTTATAATGCGGCCACAATCTGATTCGAGCCTCCTGTATTTCGCGCGGGTGGTCAAGGTCAACAGAAAATGGCGTATTTCTCAGCATTGTGACTCTACTCATTATTTTCTCAGTATCACAGAAGTCTCTAAAATTAACAATTATAGGCCTTTTTCTTTGAGTTCGCTGATTTCGTTGACCTGGCTGTCCTAACCTATGTGCCCGAGCTACATATATCTGAGCTGGGTCAATGTCAAGGTGATTCTCTAAAAAGTCTCTTATCAGCACGAAACAGTTCTCACCAACATTCTCTGTAAACCCTCTAAATATAAGATTATTCCTCCTTGATCTTGCCTCTACATCTATCGATTTATATGCCAGAAATTTCATGAATTCAGTTTGCTGATTTTGAATGTTTGCCACTTGAGATATTCTGGCATTCATGTTGCCCATTGTCTTTTGAAATTGCACTATGCTACGACTGCAGCTGACCTGTTCATTTCTGATGAATCTTAGCTCATCAAACATGAGAATCGTTTTGTTGTCTAATGAACTTTGCACAAAATCTTGTCGAGAAATGTCTATAGATTCCATTGTTTTCAACTCACCGTTTTCCCGCTCTTCCAAGATTCCAAATCTATTCCCATTTACAAGTCCAAATTCATTATTTCTCGCCATTTTCACTTTTAGATAAGCCCACACACTTTAAATGTTAGTTTTGAACCATTTTACTTCATAAATAACTTTTGCATTGCATTTAAACACTTTGTTTTGATCTATTTGTATCACTATGCGAAAAAACACGTCTAACCTGGTCGCCATATTTAATTACTTCGTCATATATATTGATTAGATTCATTCTTATAGTTTTGGCCATGTCATATCTATATTATTGCATAAGCAAACAGAGTAGACATAATCAGACGGCTCCTACAGAAGCCATCTGATCTGGGTCTACCCTGTTTGCAAAGGCATAGAAAAGCGTATTTATGGAGTAAAGCGCTAAAACATAAACATTTGCTTAGAAATCATGACACGCGGCCTAATGTATTTTTTGAAGGCACTGCTATACAATTTGTTAATTCTCATAAACACTTGGGTGTCACCCTAACTTCAAATGGTCAGTGGAATGATCACATTGATAGCATACTTAAATCTGCTTCCAAAACAATTGGAATAATGAAAAACATTAAATTTACCTTAAACAGAAGGGCCTTAAATCAAATTTACATTTCTTACGTACGGCCAATACTAGAGTATGCTTCTATTGTTTGGGATGGTTGTTCCGAAACTGGTGCAGATACATTAGAAAAACTACAGAACGAAGCAGCCCGTATCGTAACTGGCTTAACCAGATCGGTATCGCTAGATAATCTATATCAGGAATGTGGATGGGAATCACTAGCCAGTCGACGAAAGTTACAAAAACTCTGTTTCGTTTATAAGGCCTCTAATAACATGGTTCCATCATATATTAGTGATTTGATGCCACCCTACGTAAGGGAGCTAACCCACTATCCATTAAGAAATAGAAATGATATCGAAGTGCCTTTCTCACGTACGTCAGTCTCCAAGAAATCATGCATTCCGTCTTCAATAGCACTATGGAACAACATTAGTCCAGATAGCAGAAATTTAAATACATTAAGCTCATTTAAAAACTCATTGCGGAACAATTTTAGCAATTATAAAGTTCCATCTTACTACTGTTTTGGAGATAGGTATTTGTCAGTTATACACGCCAGAATTAGGAACAACTGTAGCAATCTGAATGGAGATCTTTTTAAAAACCACCTTAATCAAAATCCTTTATGCGAATGTTCACATGAAATTGAAAATGCCGAACATTACTTTTTTCAATGTAGTCTTTTTCAAAATCAGAGACTTAACCTATTTCGTACAACACAAAGGTACCATCCTCTAAATACCGAAATGCTTCTGTTTGGCAAACAAAATCTAAATGATGAAGACAATAAAATCATATTTGCTGCCGTGCATTGTTATATAAAGCAATCACGGAGGTTTTAGTCTCACGTATTGTGCAACTATCGATGTACTAACTCTTAGTTTAATATTATACTTCTTCTATGATTATGCAAATATGTCTTACTTATAACGGTATGTTCTTATGCTAAGATGTCTAAGTGTCCTCTGATCGTACTACTATAGTTAGGATATATGTCGCCACATGGCTCCTTCTCTCTCTCTCTCTCTCTCTCTCTCTCTCTCTCTCTCTCTCTCTCTCTCTCTCTCTCTCTCTCTCTCTCTCTCTCTCTCTCTCTCTCTCTCTCTCTCTCTCTCATCCAATATCTCTCTTACTCTATATCTTTTACAAACATTGTATTAAGTTTCATATTTTGTTTGCCATTACATGTATATATGAATGCTTTGTATGGGGAGGGTCAAATCTAATGTTGTAAGAACTTGTGACCCGACCCAATTTCCTCTAATATGGAAATAAAATATGTTTAAACTAAACATAAACATGTACAGATACAGTAAAACTTCTCTATAACAGCCACTAGATTGTGTTAATCAGTTGGTATTAAGGGCAGGTGGCTGCTTAAAGCAAGGTGAAATTAAAACAGAACATTCCTATAGTTCTACACCTGCATTTAACACAATATAATTAATGTTATTCAGTGGCCGTTATTGAGAGGTTTTACTGTATGTTCCAATCATACAACTTATTTACATACTTTATTTTACAATTATATGATATATGTACATAAATGGTACATATTGCCGTATTTGTATTGTATATTATCTATCTTTATTGTTAAAGTCAACGCTGTAAGCAATATACATTGATTTTTACAAAATAAATATAACTTTATAGAACACGTACAGTAAAACCTCTCTATAACGACCACTAAATTACATCAATTATTTTGTGTTAAAGGCAGGTGAATGCTTAAAGCAAGGTGAAAGTAAAACAGAACGCTCCTATGGGAGCGTTCTGTTTTACTTTCACCTTGCTTTAAGTAGCCACCTGCTCTAAATACCAACTAGTTAACAAAATTTAGTGGTCGTTATAGAGAGGTTTGACTGCATGTGCAATTTTATCATATAAGTTTACAGGTATGATATTTTGCAACGTCTGGCACGCAATAACAACTAGCATGTTCCATCACTACTTGTCCATGCTGACACGACGGAAATAAGGAAAACAAAATATATTAACATACAAATGCACAAAATACATGAATCTACATTCTTATATCTAAAAATTAAAATCGAGAAAGTCCCGTAATAAACAAAACAAGCTTTGGTATTTACATACATTATAGAATCAAAACAGCAACCGCAGTTTCATTCATTTGCAACCATTTGCAAACATAGTAGACCAAGATCTTAGACAGAGCTACAGATAACGGTGCGTACTCAAATACTAAAATCGCCATTTCTCCACCAAACCCTGTGCTGTGACCACTCTTTAGAATCGTCTCTTTGAGACGATTCTAAAGAGTGGACACAGCATAGATTTTGGTGGAGAAATAAAGAAGTTATACTAGATCATATTTTAAATTACGCATCTTATCTGCAGCTCTGACTGATCAGATGGCTCAAAAAGGGGTTTTCTGATCAGGGTCGCTTTATTTTCGTTAGAAATTTCATAATGGATGCGATTCTTCTATAATGTCTCGACCAGTATGTACCTATTCCATTACAACTAATGAATATTCATGATTTCATTATTTCTTACGTACATATTGAACATAGAATGGGTTAATCCTTTGCTTTATAAATACGTCTCTAGATATGCCTTTTCAAACAGGGTAGACCCAGATCAGACGGCTTCACTGGGAGCCATCTGATAAGAGTCTGCTCTGTTTTCTGATAATATATATGACCCTACAGATCCTACAAAACCAAAACCCTTTGTACATATGCTAATATAAAAGTTCAGCTAATGAATATTCATAATGTCTTTATTTCTTATATGAATATTCAACATGGAAAAGGTTAACTGGTACGTATTCTCTTGATGATTCAACATAGAAGTCTTAAAGGCATGCGGTTGCTTAACCACTTCCTTCATATATACGCTTTTTTCATGTATTTGCAAACAGAATAGACCCACCAAATAATCTGACAATGTCTGTTCTGCTTGCTAATGGTATTTTATAGATATGTTTCTAAAATGACTACAATATTCCTTCTTCCCTGTTCATGACAACTATTTTGCAATGGATATTCAGTAGATATTTAACGTTTGAATAAACATAGAACATGTAAAATGGTAATGCACGACAAGGTAACACAAAGAATTCCAATGTTGGAGCTTTCTGCTCTACTTTTGATCTGCATGAAGTTAGCACTACCTTATCCCTTTTTACACCTTTGCATACAGACTGGACCCCTATAGGAATCGTCCGATCTGAGTCTTATAAATATGTTTTTTATGAAATGACATAGGTTCGACTTCTATAGTTTCTCCAATCATGCGTTGGTAAAATTTCAGCTAATTAATAATCATACAGTCTGGTATGAGTATTCTTGGATAAAGACAGAGAGTTAGCCATCTTTCTAAGAGTTGCTTTTTTCAGTTAGGAACTCTGCGATGCATAGAATTAGGCAACGTGTCAATAACCATATAGTAAAAAACTTTATCACATAATTTGCCTTGTGTTAGTGCCGTTACAGAGTGACGTAAATCTCGAAAGTGCTCTTGTGCATTTTTATGTAAATCAGCAATCGTTAACCAATCATAGCGCTTATTTAAGCGTTAGCCAATCGTAGCACTCCATGTGCGTCGTCCCGTTGTATTACTATGCTGTTCGTAAGCAATGGCCGAAACAGCCATGTCCATATAGCCTGTTTCATTTTCTATGACATTTTAAAGGCGTATGTTATAAAAAAAGACTCTTTCATTCGTGTTCAGTACAAAACGTTTTCATGAAAATCGTTTACTATAATGGATATGACTCTCGCTAATGCTTGTGTTATAGTAAAGTCCTTTCATGAAAACAATTTGTAATGAACACTCATGTAAGATCCTCTATTCATTAATAGCAATGGTTGGAATATAAAACGTACCAATCTTCAGGTAAATAACCATACACTTTTTCAGTCGGTTGGAGTGTATTTGATTGAAATAGGCAATGGTGTCATTCTGAATCACATATCGGCTGCATTATCAATTTTACGCAATTCACAGATTCACGCATTAATCTAGTTAGCGAATTCAGGGTTGTGGCGCTCAGGTTTTTTGCAATGACCTATGGGTTGGCGTTGTAGTCGTTGGCTGTTTGTCAACGGGAGACGTTATAGTTTGTTTGAAGGGCAGTTTAGCCTGACGTCTGTATCCCAGGGTCAGATCGATTTACACACTGTACAAACCGTGTTACTAGTTGAAATTAAACTTGAATTTGGACTGTAAATGTACCACAAATGAATGTTTGTTGCATTTGCATTGTGAACTGATTCTGGACTCAATGGAGGTTGATTGAATTGAGAATTGAATTTGTGACTTGAGTGCACCTCAGTTGGAGGTGTATTGAAATGTGATTTGTCTGTGTGACTTGATTGTATCTTAGTTGGAGGTCGATTGAATTGTTGTTTCACTGTACCTCTGCTGGAGGTTTGGGTCCTGTCATTGCCGTGTCTGTCGGCGCTCCTAATATTACCGGTATAATGTTCAATAAGTAAAATCAGCAGCCATATTTTCGCCACACATATGAATACATATAAATTACACTTTTTGTGTATTGCATCCGCAGTGATATGGAGGTGATTCTATATTTTGTATTAAGTCAAACGTTTCCATGTGCAATTATAAATAATTAAACTAATTAATATTGATATAGTCATTATTTCGTACTTGCATTTTCAACAGATAAAGGGGGCTTCTTATCAGCTTCTCTACTAGTTGACACCCACCAGGACCTAGCCCATATTTTGTACTTATTGACACCCACCATGACCTATCCCATGTTTTCTACTAGTTGACACCACCAGGACATTCCCCGTGTGTTCCACTATATAACACCCATTAAGACCTTTCCCGTGTGCTCCCATAGTCGACCCCGTTATAAACGGTCCCATGTTCCCTATAGTTGACATCCATCGGGATCTTTGCATTATGCTCCACTTGTTGACACCCATCAGGACCTTTGCCGTGCTGTCTAGAAGTTGACACCATCAGAGCCTTTCCCGTGGTGTCCACTAGTTGACACTAATCAGGACATTTCCCTTGTTCTCCACTAGTTAACACCCACTATGACTTTTCCCGCTTTGTCTACTGTTTGAAATCCACCAGTCACTGGTTGACACCCAACAGGACGAATTAGATGTTGTCAACAATCCGAAACGACCCCATGTTGTCCACTGGATGACACTCATCTGGGCCTTTCCAGTACTGTCCACTGATTGGCACCCATCAGGGACATCTCGTATTGTTCTCTAGATGACACAACCACAAGCAAAAATATGATATTTTGTCCAGTCCTAATCACTGCCCTATTTAGAGTACTCAGTCCTAAATTAAAGCACTATATCACTGTTGCATGATTCATAAGTGCTAATATAATTGTCTCTATATAACTTCCAATGGATATAGTCTGGCTATCGGCCTCGTCGTCTCGCCGTGCTAGGTCTTCAGTTTGACAGCGTCGTTCCCGGTTATCAGCTGCTGAATGACGGCCATCTTCCAAGTGGAACGTGGTCGATCATCGTAAATCTGGACCAAGTCGCCCTCCTTGATTGTCTGCCGGTTGTGCCCCGCCTTCTGGTGATATTCCCTCAGTGCGGTAAAATACCACAGACGTCCACTGCTCCCGGAAGTGGCTGATAATGTCCCTCTGGCGTCGGGCCGTCTGGTAGTGGTGGAACTGCTCCTTGGAACAGAGGCGACTGTGTTATTGTCTATTGGATCTTCTGTGTATGGTAACGGTGTGAGACGCCGACCATGAAGAAGGTGTGCTGGTGCCAGCGGTTCTGCATCCATGTAAGTGGAAGATGTGTAGGTAAAAGGACGGTCGTTAAAAGCTGACTCGATTTCTGTAATGACCATTTAGAGTTCTTCATAACTTATGTACGAACGTCCAATAATAATTCTTTGTTAATCCTATGACTCTTTCCCAGAATCCACCTTACCATGGAGCTCGTGCAGGTATGTACAGCCACTGCCCCCCCCCCCCCCCCCCCCCCCCCCCTTGTGGCTTAACCCTTCGTTTGCTATTCACGTCAATATACCTACCTGTAAATAGTGAAGATCAAGATGAGACAGCGCTATTTACAAGTTGATTGTGCAACCAGTGCACTCCTCAGCAGTGATTTCACAGCGAAATACTTGTACACAGTGGTGAAGATATATGTAATTATACAACAGAGCATGGGTAAAGAAGGAGAAATGTATTTTAAGATTCAGCAAGAGAAGGGTTAAGTCGTCTTGTATCTCAGTAGATCTGTAAAGGTGTTGTGCACTGTTTGTAGCGGCTTTGAATGTAGTTGCATTGTCCGATATCATTACACTCGGAACGGATCTACGGCTGCAAAATCTTCTGTATGCCTGCGTGACTGTTTCCTCAGAAAGATCTGGCACTAGTTCCAAATGAATGAAAACACCCGTGTTTTCCACTAGTTGACACCCATCAGGACCTTCCCGTGCTGCCTAGGGACATGTGTAACCCAGAATACATGAGCAGCACCATGAACAAACGGTGTCGTTCTGTGAATTCGATAGTATCAAGTACCAAGGACAGCAGAGGTCAGATAAATTGACTATACACTGGTAACGTGTGCAAATATGCAGGGCATAACAGTTTTATTGTACTATTTTGTATTGTATAATAGCGTATTAATCTATTGTATATTGTGTTGTATTGTATTGTACTAATTGTGTTGTATTGTATCATGCCGTATAAAATTGTATGGTATTGTATTGTATCGTACTAAAGTTTTATTTAATTGTGTTATATCGTAAAGGTTCAAATTCTATCACATAAACTACGGTGTAGGAGTGTCGAAAAGAGTGTGCCATAAATCGCGGAAATGAACTAGTGCAATTTAGTCATATTAGCAGTTTCAATCTGACCGATAATGGATCTTAAAAAGAGAATAACGCGGAATAAATGCATGACTAATATAATCGTTAGCCAATCGTAGCGCTGCATTGTATTGTATTAGGTTGTATTGCATGGCATCGTATCGTATAAAAATTGTATTGTATTGCATTGCATTGTGCCATATTGAATAGTATTGTGTTGTATCTTATCGTATTAAATGTTGCTGTGTTATCTCTTTTCGGATACTAAATTCAGTAAATTGTAGGCCTATTGTGTTTTTAATCATAACGTATTGTATTGTATCAGATTTTAACATATTGTATCATTTTGAATTGTATTGTGTTGTGTTGCATTGTATTATATTGTATTGATACCATTTTGTGTACTGGATTTTAGTTTATTTCTCTCTCACAGACACATTCCCTATTTTTATCGCAAGGAAAATAGTTCGATACGTTGAAAATCGTCGAAAAGGCTATACAATTTTGGAATACCGGTTTACATATTTCATATCTCTTGGTAACTTTATCAAAAAATAATACATCATTCCAAAACGCCGGCAACCTCCGTTCTGCTGCCATTGTCCTGAATGGGTCTTCATTACTAGCTGTACATATAATGTCCGCTCCGTGGCTTGTACATTCATCCAGACAACTGGCCTTATTCATAGGCCTGCTAGGTTGTTGCCAAAAGTAACACTTTCCACCCGACACAACACTGTCATATCCATTTTGAAAACATTCTAAAAAGAAGACAATTGTTGTAGTGAATGTAAAGGGCAAAATCTGCATTTAAAAAGAATGATGCAAAATATACTTATCAAGTAAAACTGCCATGATTTAAACTCGCATAATTGTGTACAGTATTTTTCTGGCATAAAATTCTGAAGTAAAGTGATTCCACGAAAACAAAAATTGCAACACAAAAAGAAAAATTGCAGACTCGGTTTTACCGAGTCTGTTCATGAACAGTAATTGAAAGAACAACGCTGCTCATGTCCCCTAGCACTGGCGTAGGCAGTATGGTATTCCATTTTCTGAACAAAAAGTAGTGAAATTCATGATGTTGAAGGTTCAGAAGGTATAACAACACTGAGAATGAAGTACGGGGCGAAGTGCCACTATAGTGTCAAACAATGTCGACCCAGATAAGATTGCTGGAGAATCCTCTCATCGCGGTCTGCACTGTTGACCATATTACCTTTTAAAAGCAAAACCAGACTATTAACGGCCAACTTGACCTTTCTATGCCCTTGCAAACAGAGACGATCCAGATCGGACAGTCGCTGTAGACGCCATCTGATCATGCCCTGATTGTTAACCCTTTCGCTGCCAATGTCGGATCTGTGATAACTTATGCAAACAGTTTGGATCCAGATGAGACGCCGAGTAACTCGGCGTCTCATCAGGATCCAAACTGTTTGTTACTGTTACTATGTTTTTGAAACCAAAATGAAGAAAATCAAAAGAATGAAAATTTGTAGCAGACGACAAAGTTAGCAGACGACAGAGTTTGGCAGCGAAAGGGTTTAACGTCACCCCCTCAGCAGTCACTCATGTTGTATATCGTTATGATAGATCTTGCAGCGGTCACTATTGTTGTATATCATTGTGATAGACTATGCAACAGTCACTTATGTTGTACATCGTTATGACAGATATTGCAGCATGCCCTACATTTTTAAGTGTATCTCAAACATTTTGTGAAATGCAGCCTGATAGGGGCGCACTCTTAGGGATTTGCAAACATATCAAGTAGCTCTTCTAGGAGAAATCCGCTCTATTTCCTATTTGGAATGATACAAACCTGAATCTAAAGTTTCTAGCATAATTAACCCTTCTCTTGCTGAATTTTAAAATACATTTCTCCTTCTTTACCCATGCACTGTTGTATAATTACATATATCTTCACTGTGTACACGTATTTCGCTGTGCTATCACTGCTGTGGAGTGCACTGGTTGCACAAACAACTTGTAAATAGTGCAGACCCTGATGAGACAGCTCCTGCAGGAGCTGTCTCATCTAGGTCTTCACTATTTACAGGTAGGTATATTGACGTGAACAGCAAGCGAAGGGTTAATTTGAATGAAACTACCTACTGCCTTACAGACCTCGTAAGACAGGGTCTACCGTACTTGCTTTTCTGTTAAATTCGATATTGCTATATATCTGTTTATTTGAATTTATTAAACAAGAACACTTTCGACATACCTTTTCTTATATAAATGTTCCAAGCATTTGCATCTACCAGATTTGCATTCTGGTCAGTTGGCCTGTAATGGCTGATTTCACAGGTGCCATTCACGTTGTAATTAAATGACATGCATTTATCCGTCAGGTCGCACCTTGCCGCACATTCAGATATGTGAACCATCTTATATCTGAACATATGGGGGCCAACTTTTGAATTGTTATGTACAGACTTCTGATATTTAGCAAATGTTATTTCCATATCTGCAACAGGAAAGTACAGAGCAACCAATACCAGGATTATAACACACAGGAGTTTCACAAAAACAAACATGACTGCTCATAGGATTGTGGTTTATGAATATGTGTGTATATGGCACCGCAGTCCGTTGAACACTGATTCGTAAAAATGACTTGATCGTTTGAGGAAATTAAGGCTGTGTCATATTATGCTAATGAATCTGGCTTGTCTACAGTGACATGTGACATGCAGTAATAGTTTCATTTAGCTAATTACCACAATAATTCATTTATGTCTGTGAAATATACCTATAACCCGTTGTCCTTGCCTCTGAAGCACAATCTTGTGTCCCAACTTATTCAGCACTATCTCGTGGTTACGACCTATTGAGCACTATCACGTGGTCTGAAGCTACTAAACACTACCGCCTGACCCGACCTATTAAGCACTACATCTCGTGACCCAACATATTAAGCACTACATCTCGTGACCCGACCTATTAAGCACTATATATCGAGGCCTGTCCCATTAATCACATCAAAGTACATGTACCGTATTACTATATCGAGTGTCGCCTCGTCTCACATGGCTCTTCCCCGCTGTAGTAATTATGTCGATTTAAACTCTGCTCTGTTACAGCCTCTTCCGACTTTATGAAGGTTTTAACCCTTCTCTTGCTGAATTTTAGAATACATTTCTTTTTCTTTACCCATGCCCTGTTGTATAATTACATATATATTCACAAGTATTTCGTTGTGCAATTACTGCTGCGGAGGGCACTGGTTGCACAATCAACTTGTAAATAGTGCAGACCCTGATGAGACAGCTCCTGCAGGAGCTGTCTCATCTGGGTCTTCACTATTTACAGGTAGGTATACTGACGTGAATATCAAGCGAAGGGTTAAAAAAGCTATTGACTGAGTTACAACTTGCTTAGATTCTAACATGACGCCGAGTTACTCGTCATCTCATATGGACTCTAGCCGTCTAATAACCAATCAAACCGGCTATAGCAGTTGGGGGATTATTTTCTGAGCGGTGTGTATCTTATGGACGTATCACCATTGCCTCGTGCTTTTTAAAAGTCTGATATTTTCATTTTTTCTTATATATTTGATGTCAACGTTGGTTTAGATAGCATGGTTTGAATGGAAAGATCAAATCTTTCCCTGTGTAATATTCATGTAAGAAATAAAACCGAGTCTGCAAGTTTCTCTTTCACTTTGCTACTTTTGCATTTGCTCCTACTTTCAGAATTGGTTATTGGAGTTATTATATATCATTCATACGGAAAAAGTAGATCCTGATCAGACGGTCCATACAATAAGCAGACCTACATTTGTCTACATGTGGTGTAAAGGCGTGCAAATGCGTTTGTATCAGGCACAAGGTTGTAAACATTAGTTTGTTAGTAATCGTTTAACCCTTTCCCTCGTATAAACACATTTTCACGCGTTTGCAGATAGAGTATACCCAAATCAGACGGCCCCTGTACATTATTTATGTAATTTTAGACATTTTAAAAACGCATTACAAGTAGCGAATATAGATTTACTGTCATATGATACTGTCATATAATGTATACACTATTCATAATATGACTGTCAAGTAATCGTCAAATGTCTCCTGCTAATCATGTAATACTTAATATTTTATTAACATTTACCTTGACATGTATGAAACTGTGATAACATTTGCAAACAGTTTGCATCTAGACGAGACACCTATTAAGTCAGGGTCTAATCAGGATCAACATTGTTCGTCACTCTGATAAACAATGGAGACAATCATATATTATGGAGAATTAGTGGAAACGATCATTTCTGCAGGAGACAAGTTGTGGTAAAAACACCAACGTGTTAAAACAACAGATGAAACTCAAATGCATTTGAATTTTTCATGCGATGAAAGCTTCCATTATGCTTGCGGTAGGTCGGTGATTCTGCCCGGGTGTTCTTCTGTGCATGAAAATCTGGTTTGCATTTGCAAACAGCTTAGATCCAGATCTTATCGTTTCACCAGGATGTGAATCAACAGGGTTTTTAAAAAGTGTGAATTAAAATGTTAAAATCGGAGTTTTACCCTTCCCTTGATATAAACCCATTTTCACGCATTTGCAAACAGAGTAGACCAAGATAAGACGGTTCTTACAGGATCCTTCTGACCAGGGTCTACTCTGTTTGCTTATGGTATAATATACATCTAATTGTACAGTTTCTGTCAGGGTCAAAGCTTTTCTTGTTCTTATGCTATAATTAATATTAAGCTAATACATCTCCATACATACATTGATTATTTCATAAATATTCATCGAGTAAAGGCTTAACCCTTACAATGCGGGACATGAGTCATTAATGTCCTTTGCAAACAGTGTATATCCTGATGAGAGGGCTCCAAGAGGGTATGCACTGTTCGTCATGTTACACTTTCTTTAGAAAAATCTCTAAATATTCACCCGTAGGCTTAACCTGCTTGAATTTTGGAATAGTCTATTTGAAAATTCAGCTTCGTAAGGTTTAGCTTTTAGCATGAGAGTGGTTAATATTTGTATGTTTTAATGATCATTTCTTAATATTTCGCTGTTAAACATTGTAGTTAGCGCGCTCGACTACATTACCAACGGTCCTGAGCTCGAGCCCCCACTGGACCAAGTCCTTCGAATGAGACTTTATAAACCGATGTCCAATGTATCAATGATTTACATTTGGGATCTAACAGAACCAGAGAAACTCTGTCGATAATAAGAGTAGGGCATGGCGTGTTCTGTACTCAGAATTGACCAATAAAGTGTTCAATATCCCTGAAGTTTAACGGTGATGTTGTCCCATCATTCCTATTATCATTTCTTCAGGAATGGTTTGAAAGCATTGGTACATATGCAAGCCAATGAAGTATCGCCGTATTTTCTAAAATGCACTGCCAGATTACAGGTGTAATTTCTAAAAGCCAGTGTATAGCTTGACCACACCTGCACATTCTAAAATATACAGCCAATGTATAGCTTGACCACACCTGCACATTCTAAAATGTACAGCCAGTGTACAGTCAGTGTACAGCTGTATTTTCTAAAAGGTACAGCCTAAATAGAACTGCAGCTCTTCCTGAAAGGAACAACCACGGTACACCCAGAGTATATCTATACATTTTTACAAAGTACAACTACAGTAGAGATGTATTTTCTAAAACGTACAGCCAGACGGCAACTGTATATTTGTATTTGTAAGCAGTACAGTCAGAGTAGAGCTCACAATCAGCTTCACACAAATCAGTACAGCCAGAGTCGAGCTCACAGTCAGCTTCACACAAAGCAGTACAGCCAGAGTAGAGCTCACAGTCAGCTTCACACAAAGCAGTACAGCCAGAGTCGAGCTCACAGTCAGCTTCACACAAATCAATACAGCCAGAGTAAAGCTCACAGTCCAGCTTCACACAAATCAGTACAGCCAGAGTAGAGCTCACAGTCCAGCTTCACACAAATCAGTACAGCCAGAGTCGAGCTCACAGTCAGCTTCACACAAAGCAGTACAGCCAGAGTAGAGCTCACAGTCAGCTTCACACAAAGCAGTATAGCCAGGGTAGAGCTCACAGTCAGCTTCACACAAATCAGTACAGCCAGAGTGGAGCTCACAGTCAGCTTCACACAAAGCAGTACAGCCAGAGTCGAGCTCACAGTCAGATTCACACAAAGCAGAACAGCCAGAGTATAGCTCACAGTCAGCTTCACACAAAGCAGTACAGCCAGAGTAGAGCTCAGAGTCAGCTTCACACAAAGCAGTATAGCTAGGGTAGAGCTCACAGTCAGCTTCACACAAAGCAGAACAGCCAGAGTATAACTCACAGTCAGCTTCACACAAATCAGTATATCCAGAGTAGAGCTCACAGTCAGCTTCACACAAAGCAGTACAGCCAGAGTAGAGCTCACAGTCAGCTTCACACAAAGCAGTACAGCCAGAGTATAACTCACAGTCAGCTTCACACAAATCAGTACAGCCAGAGTAGAGCTCAGAGTCAGCTTCACACAAAGCAGTATAGCCAGAGTAGAGCTCACAGTCAGCTTCACACAAAGCAGTACAGCCAGAGTAGAGCTCAGAGTCAGCTTCACACAAAGCAGTACAGCCAGAGTAGAGCTCACAGTCAGCTTCACACAAAGCAGTACAGCCAGAGTGGAGCTCACAGTCAGCTTCACACAAAGCAGTACAGCCAGAGTAGAGCTCACAGTCAGCTTCACACAAAGCAGTACAGCCAGAGTGGAGCTCACAGTCAGCTTCACACAAAGCAGTATAGCCAGAGTAGAGCTCACAGTCAGCTTCACACAAAGCAGTACAGCCAGAGTCGAGCTCACAGTCAGCTTCACACAGATATTTCAAAAGGGATTCTGCAAAAATGTCAAACATTTTGTTCAATTTAAAGACCTATGAGCTTGCCACTTGCCTCTTTATTCATCTAAATGCCTTTTTACACACTTTTAAACATAAACAGATCAGGGTCTACTCTGATCAGCGTATCTAACCTAATATATCTGAATATGCAGTTTTTAAAGCGTGAAGAATTATCTTTTTCACAACCCATTTATTGATTCTGCCAATGAATATTAATGGGGTAATGGAAAATGAATGTTGCACAGGTTAATGGTTAAGTGGAATAATTTCTTTTGAAAAGGGATGGTCGTGTATTCATCTGTAACGAATTCTTGATATTAAAACATTACACTAACCCATTAACAATTATACAGGACTCTCTATCCACTGCGAAAACTCGTATAAACATAGTGTATATATTTTTAGTATGCCATGTTTAGCAAAGTAGTGCATGCATGCATGCAAAACTGGTTTGAGTCATTGGTACTCTGCGTGGTCGAGTTAAAACGAAACTTTCTGATGGCCAGTACGAGCAACTCTGAATAGAAACCGAGCCCACTCCTCCCTCTCGTTTTCTTATCAATTACTCTGGCCAGCAACAGTTACCGCCAGCATCAGAAAAGGGAGCCAGATAGTTAGTTTGAGAGATGGGGTGTGAAAACAGAGTTATCTTTCTTGTAACCAACATCTTAGGGGGAAAAAACTAATTACAAATTCGTTTCACTACAAATGAGCGTTGTATCCATTTTGTCCCTCTTTCAAAATGCCAAATTATATGTTATTGGTATAGCTTCTCTTTAACATATTGCTGACACATTCTCTTTTTTTTTTTTTTTTTTTTTTTGGGGGGGGGGGGTTGAAGTTTTTCAACTTCTTTTATTATATATTTTCAATTTTTAAAACATATATGGTCAGTATAAAAGGGTGTACCATTTCATAATCTGAGTAGACCTAAATACTTATTGAATTTAATCAAGAATATAGAACGTATATTTTTCTTCATCAAATAGGAATACATGACTTTGAATTCGTTAACAAATAGTGCGTCTGTATTATATATATTCGTTCTCTTATCGCTTATGTAATAGCCCTTATAGATACAAAAGCCTATTAGGCTGAGAACGATGTTCACATCATTAAAACGAGTGTCATTTATTTTATATCCTAATATGAGTGTTTTTTAAAAAGAATATATGTTATTTTCGAATCCACATGATTTAAAAAATTAAGTCGCCTTTCCCATAGATGAGAGACGACATTACATTTTAGAAAAAAATGTTCATAATCTTCTTCAATATTACACATATTGCAGTATGGATCTTTTTCAATTTTCCATTTAAACAAGTTTGATTTTGTGGCTAATATGTTGTGTATTAATTTGAATTTAAACTGTTCCACGCGATTGTCGATACAAGATTGTTCTAATGATAAATAGAAGCTTTTCCAGTTTATATCTTCTTCTTTTAAAATTCTATTCCACATATTGTGGATGTATGGTTTTATAAAAGAATCGTTTCGCATTGTATTATAGCATTCTTTGTTAGACATTTTTGATATACTACATCCATCGAAAACAAGTTTCAGTGTTGTCTTAACCATTGTTGACCGCGACTCTTTTAATTTAAGGGTTGTTTTCCATATTTTTGGAAAAGCTGATTTTATAACGCTGATCTGGCTGATCCAATTAGATTTATTTTTAAGTTTCCCTAATATCCTATTTTCATCGATACTACCTGTTTGACCGATAATATCATTTACAAATAAGATGTCTGAGGCAATCCAGGTTTTAAAAATGAGAGTTTTTCCTTTAAAGCGGATGTGTCTGTTGCCCCATAATAATTGCTGCCTGATATCATAAAACTTGAGCGGGAATTTATCATAATCTGACTGCATTGATTGAACTCAAAAAAGGTTTTTAAAATATCTGTGTAGAATGGTGTCAGTTTTATATTAGGTTCTGGCAATGCATCTAGAGATGTAATGTTCGTGTAGAATATAAGAAAGTTTTTTTTCAAACTGTTCTAATAATTTCCTGGGAATAATTTTCCAGTTGAATTATCTTTGTGTAGTAAGGCTTTTATCCATTTTAATTTGATTGACCTAATAAAACTTTCAACATCGATCATGTTAAGACCTCCATATATGTTTGCATCAGTGTTTTCCTTTTGATTTTTTCTCTTTTTTCCATTCCATAGAAACCCAAATATTAATTTATTTATCTCTTTTATTGTTTCTTTTGACACTGGTAATGAGTGGAATAAGTAAACTAGTTTTGGTATCAATATTGTTTTAATTATAGTGATTCTGCCGTACATTGCGAGACTGCGTCGCTCCCATGTTTGAATAGTCTTTTTGCAATCGCCTAGTAATTTCTCCCAGTTACAAACATTACATGAATCTTTATCATAACCAAACGTAATTCCAAGAGCTTTTACTTTATTAGAACATTTTATATTACCAATATTTTCAACTGAGTGTTTTGATCTGCCTATCCAGAGACATTCTGTTTTTTCCTATTTAGCGAGAGACCTGAATATAAACCGAACGTTTCGACAATGTTTAGAGCAATATTGACATCGTGTGAGTTTTCAACAAATAATGAGGTACATGTATCATCAGCGAGTTGAGTAAGCTTTAAGCAGTTAATTTGTTCATTATTGGTTTCTATTTTTTTAGACCTTTAAACTCTTCTGATTCCTTTAACTTAATCGATACAATTTCTGCCACAAGTAGATAGACTAGCGCGCTTAACGAGCATCCTTGTTTTAAGCCTCATGTCTGATATACGAGATCTGACCTCCAGCCATTATTATAGAAACATGTGATGATGTCGCCATAAAGCGTTTCCAACCAGTTAATAAAGGAATGTCCGAACCCAAATTTCCTAATAACTTTAAACATAAATGAGTGTTCGACTGTATCTTAAAATCCAGAAATAATATGGCACCACTTATGTAATAAATCTGCATAGTCTATGGCATCCTGAATCTGACGTATGTTATAACCGATGTATCTACCCTTTATATATCCCTGTTGGTCAAGACTTATTATATCCGGTAGAACTTTCTGTAATCTCTTAGCAAGACATTTAGTACATATTTTATTGTCTATGTTTAGAAGCGAAATAGGACGCCAGTTTTCGAGGTTTTCCGGATCATCTTTTTTGTAAATTAAAGATAAAACACTGTGCTTTTGGGAAGTAGAGGTGCTTTTTTGCCATACCCACAATTTAGAGACCTAACGAGTATGCTTCCTAACTTTGACCAAAATTTCAGAGAAAATTCTACCGTTAATCCATCGCTACCCGGTGATTTATTAAGCTTCATTTCTATAAGTGAAGAATAACACTCATTAACAGATAGGTAACCCTCACATAGACGTGAGGACTGCTCATTCAAAACAGAGATTTCAATGGTTTTAAGATATTCATCAACGTCATGTACTGTAGCATTCCCAGATGTGTATAACTGTCTATAGAAATCGGCCTCAGCTTTTAGAATTTCATATTTATCTGTTAAGAGTTTACCGTTTATTTTTAACGAATGTATAGATTTCCTAGACTGTCTTGATTTCTCCAATCCAAAGAAATACTTTGTGCATTTTTCTCCTTCGTCAATTAATTGAACCCTAGATCTTATCATCGCACCTCTAGCTTTAAGAGAATATATATTTTCTATTTCCGTTTCTAAAAAAAGATATTCTTTCACTTATTTCTATTTTCGTATATTTATGGTCGTCCTTTTGTAAATCATTTAACTCCTTTTCTAATTTGCCTAAATAACTCTTTCTAGCCTTAGCATTATGTTTTGAGTAAGTAATTACAAATCCCTTTATCTCGAGTTTAAATATCTCCCACATTGTCTGAGGGTCTGTATATATCGACTGCAGATTTATTTTACATGTGTCTATAAAAGTGTTCACTTTCTTAATAAATAGATCAATTTCTAGCAAGGAGTTGTTAAATTTCCACGTCCCTTGACCTCTATTTGTTTTAAAACATATCTTGAGCGATATACCCTTATGGTCTGTATATTCTATCAATGCAGGTCTGATATCGCAGGAATGTATTAATGGTATGATATCTTCGTTTATAAGCCACTAATCAATTCTAACTACGTTCGACACTATTCTTTCGTTTCCAAGTAAACTGTGTAGTAGCGGTGTTTTTTATTCGCCAAAATGTCCTTGAGATTAAATTCTGATATATTTTTTAACAATGATTTGGAGGATTTACATCTCTTTGGCCGAGGAAATCTATCAACTATGTTTAAAGCTTCATTGAAATCTGCACAAATTATAGTGATACCCAGTGTCTTTTCTTTAATTATCGGGGGCAAACTCTGAAAAAATGTATCGCGGAGTTTTTCATCATTATTAGCATATACGCTTATCATAGTAATATCGTTTGCGTCTATGATTACATTAAGAAATCGGTATTTACCTTTATCATCTTGTGTTATATTACTAACTGTTGCATTTAAACTATTATGTATAAGTATAGAAATCCCTCTATTTTTACTTTTTTTTAGTCGTTCCGAAACTGTGGAAACATTGCCAGTCTGAAAACTCTGTATTGATTTTAACTTTCAGTTCTTCATTAAAGTGCGTTTCTTGCAGGTGCTGACACATTCTCAAACTTTACCAACAGATTTGCCAAGTAAAGCATTTTGTCTGCATATTCAAATCGATCACTTGCTTATACAAAATTCCCATACTGTTTTCTGTGCATTTGGCAAGTTACTTCAAGAGTTAACGTCGGGTGGAGATTTCTCGGACATAAGGGCGGATAGAGAAAGGAACGACAGACGAACTGACGGTAGAGTGATGTATGGATGGTAAACCATCGCCATTCGGTGTTTGTACTTTCATTTTAATCCTATGAATGCCGGATATGCATGCACTGATATTTGCAAACCATGTTTGAGGAACCCTCTGATAAGGGTCGGCAATGTTTGTTATTTAAAATCCTCTAGCAAGTTTGTGCCCTTCAGACCACATGGGTAAGACACGTCCGAGTGGATTCTTACAGTTAAACACACATGGGGCTACCCCAATCTGTCACGTAATATTTATGGTGGTGGTTTTGTTTTTAAACGGGGGTGTTGTAGGGGGGGGGGGGTATTTGCAATTTGATTTGGATTTTAATATGTAATAAATGGGTGATGAGGAGTGTTATTGGTACGAGATGTGATGCAGTGATATGGAGTTAATGTGACTGGTGGGCAATATGCGAAATTCGCAAAAACATATTGGAGACTGAAAAACTGAGAATTGGTAGCCGAAACAATTTTGGAAATTTTAAAAAGAGAAATAGTACTAATGTAATAATGCACACGGAACATTAGAAGATTTTTAGAGTATTTCACCAATATAGGGAATGGTGTATTTAACTGTACCATTGATGAAGCAAAGGCTTTTTGTAGAAATGATTTTAGCAATGAAAAACATTATTTTCCGGAATTATATCAACCATTTACAGTAAATGAACTTGTATCTGGTGTTAAACAATGTAAATCTACAGGTAACGAGAACTTGTATCTGGTGTTAAACAATGTAAATCTACAGGTAACGAGAACTTGTAGCTGGTGTTAAACAATGTAAATCTACAGGTAACGAGAACTTGTAGCTGGTGTTAAACAATGTAAATCTACAGGTAACGAGAACTTGTATCTGGTGTTAAACAATGTAAATCTACAGGTAACGAGAACTTGTATCTGGCGTTAAACAATGTAAATGTACAGGTAACGAATGTTTGTTGATGAATATTTCATTGAAAGTATAGACATTATTGGTGCACACATATGTGACTTGTTCAATGCTAGGTTAAACACTGGATTTTGTCCCGATCACTGGTCGTCAGGAATAAGTGTACATCAGGTGCGGATCCAGGATTTCAGATTTTTATAGTTGATGACATAAATAAATAGTGTGCTTGTAATACATGTTGAAAATACATGACCAAAATAATTTTATTGATTTACATCAAGTATTTTGTGTTAAAGGTAGGTGGCTGCTTAAAGCAAGGTGAAAATGAAACAGAACGCTCCTATGGGAGCGTTCTGTTTTACTTTCACCTTGCTTTAAGCAGCCACCTGCTCTAAATACCAACTAATTTACACAATTTAGTGGTCGTTATAGAGAGGTTTTACTGTATATATATCTAAAATATTACTAAAAGAATTGTTTCGGAAATTTTAGGATGGGCGTACGCCAGCTCCACCCCCTCTAAATCCGCGCCTGTACATCCTCATAAAGTTACAGTTGATGACGTAAATTACTCTGGTTATTTGTTTTCTGAGTTATTTACTATCCTGTTTGATAAGCGTATAGAAGCTTTCTGTAAAACATTGAAATATTTATAACTCGGATAAATGCGACTTGAATCTAACACGTTTATCATTATGTCAATTATTCAATGCCTTTGTCAGATCAATTTTAGGATTTTATGGGGGTATACAATTTCAACGGCAAATGAGATTGAGAGAATACATTTAAAATATTGCAAGATACTGCTTAATCCAACTAAGCTATTTATAGATCCAATCTCAAATCTACCGAAAATGAGCATTAACTAGGGGAAAGGAAAATTTGTAGTTCTGAAACCATTGTGATAAATAGAGCATTTGCTCCTGAGGAGCAAATGCTCTATTTATCACACAATGGTTTCAAAAAGTGACTTTTACACAGGCGTAGAAAGGCGTATTTATGGAGGAAATTGTTAATTTTAGAACTACTATATGTAATGCTGGAGTATATGATGAATAGAGACGTGATCCACTGTACATTTGACGTTTAGTAAGCCTCATTAGATATTGACTTAAAGTTAAAAACTGTGATAATATTATTTTAAAAACAGTTTATGAACAAAGTTTGCTTGACTGCATAAAAGGGCTTATACTTGAGTAACTGGTTTAAAAAAAAAGCTTCTCAATGATATGGGCTATGTGTATATTTTTTATGTTGATTATATTGATAACCCTAATTATTTTTTTCATCAGTAAAAATAGATTGATTGATGTACATTAGAGCTTGTCCTAAGCGGCCATTTATTTATTGAACATAGGAGTCTTAAAATGCAGGTGGTTGTTTTATGCAGGGCAAAGGTAATGCAGAACGCTTTTAGGAGCTTTTTGCATTACTTTTGACATTCATTAAACTAGCATCTGCCATACGCGCCCATAATTAGACCATCTCGTTAATGACCGCTTAAGACAAGTAAAACTGTATATAAACGGTAATGTTTTAGCACTGTTGCCTTTCTTTCATATTCTTTCACGCATTTGCAAACACAGATCCAGATCAGACGGCTCCTAGAGGAACCGTCTGGCCTGGCCTGGGTCTGCTCTGTTTGCTAATGGAATTTGATAGATCTGTTCCTTTACTTTCTAAAATGGCTACAATGTTCCATCTTTCATTATAACTATTTTGTCCATGAATATTAAGTACGTGTTGAAAATTGAAATAAACATGGAACAGGGAAAGGGTTAGAGAATGGCCATGGTAAATATTATATGGACAATGCCCGTGATAGCAACAAAGTAGATTGACTGGCAAGACAACAAAATCATTAATCTTTGTGATTTTTTATTTATCTATTTTTCAATTACATATGTACTATTTCCATCGTAAATAATGACATTATTTTGTAATGTTTTCTAACAGAAGTATGTGTGTTTTACCATGTTAACTACATGTATTATGCATCACTATAATAACCAACTGCTGCAAGTCGACAAATGATGTTTATTCATTTGTTAACCCTTTACTCCACAAATACGCCTTTCCACGCTTTTGCAAACAGAGAATACCCAGATCAGATACTGATATAAGAGCCGTCTGATCTGAGCTCTGTTTGCTTATCGAATAATATAAACATAATGCTACAGTTTCTTCCATGGTGAATGTTTTTCTTGTTCTTTATGGTATAATAAATATTAACCCAATTAATATTCATACATACGTTAATTATATCATACATATTCATTGAGTTAATGGTTAAAGTATATACAGTTGAACTTCGATAACTCGAACTTCAAGGGACCATACAAATTAGTTCGAGATAACAGAAGTTCGAGTTATCGCATTTCTAATCTGAACAATTTCTCGAGTTCACAGCTTAATACAGGTCTAAAGTAATGCTGAAAGCTCCTGTAGGAGCTTTCAGCATTACTTTAGACCTGTATTAAGCTGCAACATGTGTTTTTAGATATCTCTAGCGATAAAGTTTAGTGCAAACTCTATATTGTAAGTATTTTTGGAAGGGGTAAACTTTTTGTTCGAGTTAACTCACAGTTCGAGTTATCCGAGTTCGATATATCAAAGTTCAACTGTATGTATAAAGTATCAATATACAAACTACTGGCTACTTTTGTACAAACTGAATGGTGTCTCTAAATAACATGCATGGACCAATAAGGCACAATACTACGTAACAGTTATAGATGATATACGAGCGTATTTATAGTGATATACATGAATGTTGGTATGGAAAGGGGTGGAAACAAAACTTTAGAAAGTTGTGTCCAATCCCCATTGCTGTAATGTGAATGATACAGATAGTTTACGTCAATGAATTATGGACACTTTACATGATAATAATAATAATAATATAATAATAATAAAAACAATAATAATAATATAATAAAATAATAATAATAATATAACAATATAACAATAATAATGTAAATTAATTATAACAACAATAATCATAATAATTTATCATAAAGGTAAAAATGATAATGATAAATAGTATATAGTACCAGCAAAATAGAGGTGATCTGAGAAATGAGACCTTTCTCATAGAAACTCGCCTTTGCATACAGAATAGACCCAGATCAGGGTCTGATCTGTTTGCCTATGGAGTTCTATAGGTCTGTTTCTGCAGTTTCTATCATGACCAATTGTAGTATGTTGATACAGTAAAACCTCTCTATAACGGCCATTGCATTGCATTAATTATTTGGTATTTAGGACAGGTGGTTGCTTAAAGCAACGTGAAAGTAAAACAGAACGCTCCTATAGGAGCGTTCTGTTTCACTTTCACCTTGCTTTAAGCAGCCACCTGCCTTTAACACAAAATACTTGATGTAAATTATTTGTCGTTATAGACAGGTTTTACTGTATATACTTATAAAAATAAATGTAATCGTGATAAGTAATGACACCATAGATATATGTTAGCTAACTTTTTATATGGCAAATTGAAACAAACAGAAATTGTCGGATAAGATCTATATTATTTTATAAGCAAACAGAACAGACAACAGCGGCGATCTGGTCTTGGTCTACTCTATTTGCAAAGGCATAAAGAAGCGTTTGTATGAAGGAAAAGGTTAAGTCAACTTGGAAGACCTTGCCTCGAGATTATAAAACGTTTTGCTCGAGTCTGAGATCATTCTCAAGCATCTGACTGGTCAGACTCTGAGCTTGCTCAAAATCTCAACAATCAGATACTTGAGAATTATTTCAGACTCAGCTCAAAATCTTATCAATCAGAAACCTGAGAATGGACACAGACTGAGACTCAAACGTTTTATAACCTCGGACCCTGGCCATGCTTAAACTGCAAACTTGGCTGAGCAATTGATTGACCACTGACATAATCTACTGTTTAGTTCGAGTATAAAATCACTCATCCATTTGTTCTTGTCCACAATAATTATTCACTAATACCATCTCACTATCAACGGTTATCAGTTTCATATCACAATTATCTATATCTGCCTCTGTATCTGATATGTCACTATTATCTGGATCAACTTCAGCCTCCGAAATCGCCTGACTTTTACACCTTAAAAAATTTGATAGCTGCGTTTTCAAGCTTTCCTGTATAGTCAGACTCGCCTGCCTTTTCAAACTTGCTTGTTTTGTCAGACTTGCTTGTTTTGTCAGATTTGCTTGATTTGGAAGACTTGCATGTTTTGTTAAAGTTACTTGTTTTGACAGACTTGCATGTTTCGTTAAACTTGCTTGTTTTATAGTTAGACTAGTTTGTTTGGTAAGACTTGCTTGTTTTGTCAGACTTTCTCGGGTAGTGAGACTTAGTTCTGCAGATAAAGGTTCACTCGTTGGATTTTCTTCTGGAGAGGACATTGCATTCATGAGCGTGACATCACATCCAGTTTGAACTTCGTCCTTTCTACAATGGCCGATAGGACTATACGGCATGTCCCTTTGGCCTTCAACATTGCTGAAAAACTGCGCATCATAGTACTTTCCCCCAGCCTCCTCGCCCCTCATGTAGTGACCAACCATATCCCTGAAATCATCATCAGGATTTTCAAAGCCCGAAATTTCGTCATTGAGAACACTATCAAAGTTTGGATTATTAAGTAAAAACAGAAGTCCCAGAACAATTGACTCCAGTCCGAACTTGGGGTTCCAGATATCCGAATCCAGTAGATTTATACAGACGTTGTTTGAGTCATCCAAGTCACAGGGGTATATATTGGGGTGCGGAATGTCTGTTAAACATTGAACTGTTGGTGGGGTCGTGCTTGGGTAATTTTCTCCAAAAGCGATCTGGAAAAAATGGGAAATACATACTCATTTATAGCAGCAATGAGAATTAGACAAATGCAACAGGGTCGATTTTCAAGTTTGATTCGTACGTATTAATGAGTTATAGACCAATAGCTCTTTACTCCATGATCATTTATGTAAGAAATAATGACGTCATGAATATCAATTAGAGTGTAGTTTATAATGGCATATGAACATAGAACATTTTTGTCATGGCAGACAGTGAGGGGGTCAGATATTCAGATAATTGTAATTCCAGAAGCAATCAGAGAAAACCCTGATCAGACGGCTCCTATAGGAGCCGTCTGATCTGGGTCTGCTGTGTTTGCAAAGGCATAGAATGGTGTGTTTAAGGAGTAAAATGTTTAGGTTCTTAATCTTTATCATACTAAGTGTGGCCTGACTGGCATTTGTAAACAGTATGGATCCAGATTAAACCTTTCCCTGTTCTATGTTTATTCCAACTTTCAATACCCACCGAATATATAAATATGGACAATATAGTTATAATTAAATACGGACGGTGGAAAATTGTAGCCATTTTAGAAAGTAAAGAAACAGATCTTTCAAATTCCTATAGGAGCCGTCTGATCTTGGTCTACTTTGTTTACAAAGACGTGAAAACACGTTTATAAATATGAAGGAAAGTACAGAGCTTTTCTCACCATTTTGGGAAGAAGACCCATACCCCTGAAATTGGTTATTATGTCTAATTTGGGGACTTTTTAGCTATAAGGAAAGTTTTAAAAATCCTCTATGCAAATGTCCATTGCAAACACAATAAACCCAGTCAGGCCAAAACCTCTAAATTTCATAAACAAAGAGCAGACCTAGATCAGACAGCTCATGTAGGAGCTGTCTGATCTGGGTCTGCCGTTTGATTATAATTTTTTGAGGTTTTGGTCTGACTGAATTGTCTGGCTAAACACTCAAATTACCTCTGAATTGGGATTTTTTCAATCAAAATTGGAAACACACACACTTTTTACCATTGAGAACATAGCCCAATACCGGCTATAAAAATCATTTGAAAAATAGCCCCGATTAGTTGATTCGAACAAAACTCGGCGTCTCATCAGGATCCAAACTATTGGACACACTGATTGAATTTAGAAAGTAATGGAAGGACACGTTGCTTTCAGAATAAACGAAGAGGACAGTTTTATAAATGGTTGCAGATATAAAAAATGTAGGCCAGTAGGTTAGGCCGTTGATTTAACCCTTTACGCTATGAATATTCATGTAGGAAGTAATGACATAATGATTATAAATTATATTATTTTTACTATGACACATGAACACTGGCCAATGCAGAAACTGTAGAGTCATACGTATATTTGTTCATCAGCAAACAGAGCAGACCCTGATAGGAGCCGCTTGATCTTGGTCCACTCTGCAAAGGCATAGATATATAGAGTACATGTTTACATGTCTAGTTTTACTTACCCGAAATTCAAATGCTCCACCTTTAAATAATCCAGAATTCGGTCGAAGCGTGAATTTAAAAGACTCAAGCTGACCATCTTCCCAATCTACTCCGTCTACGCTCGCTTGTCCGCCCGTCTGTGTGTCTATATTTCTCATTAATTTGTGCAAATGTTTAGCTGATGACATTTTTGTTGTTTAGTGATAACGTACACCTAACGTACACCTATCGAGTATATGACGAATGCTTGGGCATTGCGCTTATATATACCACATCACCCCGTCGTCTGCTTGTGCAAGTTCTTACTTGCGAAAGGTGCTCGCGCATCGTCTATTTTAAGAATTTCGTCATTTCCAATATCTAAACATAGCATATACTGGTTTCCGAAAATCATTTGACAACCAGCTAGCTGTTATCGTAACTACTCGTCTTATTCCGTCAATGTTCGGAATATAGTCTATTTCGTAGAAATAGCTGTGGTGTTCCGAGCGGCTATATATACCGTATCGGATGCAGAGTAGACCAGTCATACATATACATACGTCTCTGAATAAACCCAGAACAGAAGACTTGTAGAGTCCGCCTCCTGACAGGGCGTGGCTAGCGATGCGCACATAAGCACGTGCGTAACATCAATGTAAAAGGTGAAAACACTATTATGTCCAAAATAGAACAAAACAAATCGAAGGCTAAGGCAAAGACTTATGATAACATGTAAGCATATGTCTTTGGCTAAGGGAATACTTATCATGCAGTCTTTAAACCATTCCCTTATATCGAAGCCTTTTGATGCCTTTGTAAAAGTTATCTTTTGAAACCATTGTGATAAATAGAGCATTTACGGCTATTAGAGCAAAATTAATGCTCTATTTATCACACCAGTTTTAACCCCCCCCCCTCTGGATCCCTATAACCACGGTGCGTATATTATACATACATATGGATTCAGATTCAGCTACGCTGCCTGGTCACCATTTGCTCAGTTAGTTTACCCCGTACCCTCATATAAACGCCTTTTCACGCCATTGCAGACAGAGTAGACCCAACTCAGACGGCTCATATAGGAGGCGTCTGATCAAGATCTTTTCTGTTTGCTTACAATATAACATAGATCCTATCCTGCAGTTTCTGTCTAAGCCAAAACATTCTGTGCCCATATGCCACCATAACAAGCTAATTAATGTTAACCATGTCCTTCAAATAAAAACCTTTTCACGCCTTTCCAAACAGAATGAACCGAGATAAGACAGTTCAGTCTGATCAGGATTTGCTCTGTTTGATCATGACATTCTAATAGATCGGATTCTACGGTTCCATTGTAAAACAAATCAGGTAATAAAATTTAATATTCATGGTGTCATTATTTCTTAAAAAAAAATTAAACAGGGAAATATTTAATGAAGTCATTATTTCTAACATGAATATTCAACAGGTAAAGGGTTTTACTGTGTTACATGTCTGACTGTACAGTTTGTGACATAGTCAAAACTTCCCTTACTATTAATGCCATTGTAAAAGTCAGATAATTAACACTTTCCCTGTTCTATGTTTATTTCAAAGTTCAATACCTACTGAATATTTAGGGACAAAATAGTTATGAGATATGGTAGGTGAAACATTGTAGCAATTTTAGAAACTAAATATCTATCAAATTCAATTAGCAAACAGAGCAGACTCTGATGTGACGGCTCCTCTAGGATCTGAGTCTGGGTCTACTGGGTCTACTCTGTTTTCAAAGGCATGGAAACACATTTATATGAAGGAAAGGGTTTTTATCGGGTTTTACGTCATTTGAACAGTATATCGGTCATATCACGACGTCCAGCTAATTACAGGTGGAAGAAAACCCCTGAGGTTTTTCTGTGCACGGAACAAATTGCATGGTTTCGTGTACAGAAGAACGGCCATGTAGAACCACCGACCTACCACAAGCCAGCTGGAAGGCTTCCTCACATGAAACATTCGGGATTCGAACCAACAGCTGTAAGGGGCTTAGCGATTGTAAGTAGAATACCCAAACCACCCGGCCGGTGAGGCCCCTTTTGCTCCTCTGTAGCAAATGCTCTATTTATCACGCTTCCAAACAGTAACTTTTACAGAGGCGTCAATATGAGGGAATGGGTTATTGACCAGTCTGCACGGTTTGCCAAATTTTATCTACCTGCATGATTAGGGTAGTTACAGTTCCTAGCAAATGTATTCTCCTTAACAGTTCAAATGCTGAGAGTCCTTCATTGTTAAACAATCATTCAGAGAGTATTGCTTTTGCAATAAAATGTCCCTTACCCGCTTGGAAAAGTGAATAATCTGGAGATTTACAGCAGCTGACAATTAATGATATTTGTTTGAAATAAGATATAATAAAGCCACATACCACATATCAATATAATATCTGCCGGGCTTTAGAAGAAAAGTCCGGAGAACTGAGCGTCACTGAGATACAAGCTGACGGACGGATTTACGGACGACAGACGGACGGAGTGCAAACGTATAGTCATAGTCCTTTTCGGCGTTGCCAGTAGGGGACTAATAACAGAGTCCGCTCAGCATAAAAGGGTACACTTTGTGAGAGAACGTCGAATGACTAACAGTGCAGACCCTGATAAGAGGGCTCCTCTCTAAGAGCCACATTCAAGATTGAAAAATGTAAATTCATTGCTTGAAACATTTAACAGATATGTGGACACAGGCTAGAGCAAATCAAAGTCAACTTATGAGTCTGTATGCCAGGTGGTGGCTTAATGCAGGCCAAAAGTAATGCAGAAAGCTCATACAGAAGCTTTCTGCATTACTTTTGGCCTGCATTAAGCAACCACCTGTTTTAACACTCCTATGCTCAATAAGTGAAAGGCGGTTCAGGACAGGCTCTACTGTACTGACAATACTAACCAATCTCGTGCTATTCACATCTAGACTGGCATTTGAAAACAGCTTGGATCCACATGAGACACTGAGTAACTCGGGTCTCCAAGCCGTTTGTTATTCAGACTTGAGTTTCTCCAATACCCTAGCCAAATGTGTGGAGTTTTTTCAGGAACGCACTCTGACAGATGATACTTGAGCTGACAGCATTTATCACAGCATAAGGATAATCATGGGTTTAACCCATTAAATTCGGGACATGCGTGAAATGGCATTTGCAAACAGTGTAGACCCAGATCAGAGGGCGCCTAGAGGATCTACACTGTTTCACTATAAAAAAAATACACTATTTCACTATAAAAATCGTCTAGAAAGTATAAGCCTTTCATACTAAGTGAAAATCTATATTTAACCCATTACCTCATAGGCTATTTTTAGATACAACCCCTTTGATTAAATATACCGAAAAGGTGCATTAACTAGAGAAAATGAAAAGTTTAGAATTTTGTAGTTTGAAACCATTGTGATAAATAGAGCATTTGCTCCTATAGGAGCAAATGCTCTATTTATCACAATGGTTTCACAAAGTGACTTTTACAAAGTCGTCAATATGAGGGAATGGGTTAAAACATGGATGGGCTATTCCACTCTGAAAAATCAGCATTGAGAGGTTCAACTGTTCAAAAACATTTTATGGGTAGTAAATCCAAGACTATAAAGACCATAAATCTGTATTTTACTGATATACTCATCACTTCACTATAAACATTTGTAATAATTCAAATCATTCAACAATTTGTTCAATAACTCAGTTTTCATCAAACGACTACATGTACAATACTGCCAATTAAATACAAAACGTCATAGTGGTTTGATAATTATTACACACAACCTTGTACATGTCTATGAGCTGCTTAAAGGGGGAAATAGAGCATCTCTACACTGGTGAACAGTGTAGGCCCAGATCCATCACAGCAATGGACAAAAAATAGGTCTTAACCCTTTCCCTCATATAAACGTGTTTTCACGTATTTGCAAACAGAGTAGACCCAGATCAGACAGCTCCTAGAGGAGCTGTCTGATCAGGGTCTGCTCTATTTGCTAATGGAATTTGATAGATCGGCTTCTATACTTTCTAAAATGCGGAAAATGTTCCATCAACCATATTTCATTATAGCTATTTTGTTCATGAATATTCAGTAGGTATTAAAATCTGGAATAAACATAGAACAGGGAAAGGGTTAAATCAAACTCTACAGTAGTTTTACCACTACCATTGCGATCAGTACAGAGCATGGACGTATACATGTAGATTGGTACAGGTTTGCACTATTAGCAATCTACCATTTACTTCATAAATATTAATGTAAGAAATAATGATAAGTAAGTTGTTGGCCATAGTAGAAACTGTGGAGTCATATCTATATTATTTCATAAACAAACAGAGCAGACCCTGTTCAGATGGCTACTCTAGGAGCCGTTTGATCTGGGTCATCTCTGTTTGCAAATGTGAATTTATGGATTCAAGTACATTTCATTCAGTATGAAAGGGTATAATCTGAGCGCTCTGACCTGGCTCTACACTGTTTGCAAATGATAGCCACCTCACTTCCTGCATTCAAAGGGTTAAAGAAAAACATGAGTAGCTGCTAAAAGTATAAAATAAAACAACCGCAGCTCCATATTACAAAAAAACAACAACAAACAAGAGGGCCAAGATGGCCCTTAATCGCTCACCTGATTACCATAGATTTAAGATTTTTGCAGGGTAGCCCATGGGTAGGGTCAATATTGAACTTAGGGACAATATATGAACAATGTTGATAGTGGATCATGAGCAGTGGATCATGAGCAGTGGTTCTGCATAACAAGATTTTCAAAGATTTAGTATATTGATTTTATCAAGACAATGATTCTGACCAATGAAGATTGCGCTAAAATGTGCTCTCTAAAGTATTTTTCTAAGATTTGACCTAGTGACCTACTTTCTATTCCCACCCAACCCATGATCACACTCAACCTTGATATCACCAAGACAAACACTCTGTGCAAGTTTGAGGAAGACTGGGCTAAAAATGTGGCCACTGTAGTGTAAACTAGATTTCTCTAAGATATGACCCAGTGACCTACTTTTTGACCTCACATAACCCACTTTCAAACTTGTCCAAGATTTTATTAGGACAATCATTCTGACCAATTTTCATGAAGATTTGGCTATAAATGTGACATCTAGGGTGTTCATAAGGTTTTCGTACTACATGTATTTGACCTAGTGACCTAGTTTTTAACCCAACATAACCCACTTTCAAACTCATTTGAGATTTTATCAAGACAATCATTATGACTAAGTTTTATGAAGATTGGACTAAAATTGTGACCACTAGAGTGTTCACAAGGTTTTTCTACTGTTTGACCTAGTGACCTAGTTTTTTACTCCACTTGACCTACTTTCGAACTAGTCCGAGATTTTATGAAGACATTTATTCTGACCAAGTTTCATGAAAATTGGACTAAAATTGTGACCACTAGAGTGTTCACAAGGTTTTTCTACTGTTTGACCTAGTGACCTAGTTTTTAACTCCACTTGACCCACTTTCGAACTCGTCCGAGATTTTATTAAGACATTCATTCTGACCTAGTTTCATGAAGATTGGACTAAAATTGTGACTACTAGAGTGTTCACAAGGTTTTTCTACCGTTTGACCTAGTGACCTAGTTTTTTACCCCACATAACCCATTTTTCAAACTCCTCCGAGATTTTATCAAGACAATAATTCTGACCAAGTTTCATGAAAATTGGGCTAAAAATGTGACCTGTAGAGGGTTCACAAGGTTTTCCTACTATTTGACCTAGTGACCTAGTTTTTAACCCAACTTGACCCACTTTCGAACTCGTCCGAGATTTTATCAAGACATTCATTCTGACCAAGTTTCATGAAGATTAGACTACAATTGTGACCACTAGAGTGTTCACAAGCAAATTGTTGACGACACACGACGCACGCCGGACGACGGACATTCAAGTCTCCCAAAAGCTCACCCTGAGCTTTGCTCAGGTGAGCTAAAAACCAAAAACCACACAATGTGTGCAGTAATTTTCAAATGACCATTTCCTCATAAATATGCATGATAAGGCGATGGACTTTCAGTCATTTGGTAACGGTATAATGAAACTGTATGAGATTAAATTTGGCTATGGTTAAAGATTAATCAAAATAATGCCAAATAATATTACCAAGGCTATGAAAACAGTTTTCACCATGTCACCAGTGAATATCACTTATGCCTATTCTTGAGATATAACTCATCAAATACAATGTTTCAGATACTGTCTGCAAGACCTTAAGGTTGGTTTTCATACAGTGGGACTCACATACTCTTAGAAAACTTGAAAAACTCTTTACATTCAAGCACCATGACACTTTTAACAAAAGCACTGCATGTCATTCCATGCCAATGCTCGTCTGTTCGATTGTAGCCCTTGTGAGGGTGAACAAGTGTTTGAAGTTTCATAAGATTTACATGAATAGTAAAGAATAGCCAGCATTAAAATTTCTGGCCAACAACAACAATGCAACAACAACGTGGACGGCAGAATTACAACATTAGCTCATAATTTTTTCTTCCAAAAACTGACGAGTTAATAAACCTGGTTTGGGGATATATTGACAATTTTAAACCTTTCTTCCACAGTGTGCTAAATTGTGGAAATATTTGCAAACAAGATCAAGATCAAGATGAATCAATGAGTAAACCTTACAGTTAATCAAGATCAACAGATTGATATTGTGTGTTTCAAACAAAAGCACTGTAAGTGGATGCTAATGCCAGGTCTAGATGAGATGCGTAAATTAAAACATAACTTATTTCTCCACCAAACCCTTTGCTGTGACCACTCTTTAGAATCGTCTCTTCGAGAGGATTATAAAGAATGGTCACAACATAGGGTTTGGTGGAGAAATGATGATTTTAGTATTTGTGTATGCACCTTTATCTGTAGCTCTGCAATGCAGGTTTGTTACTGCAAAAGTCAATATTTTGACCCTTTCCAAGTTTAATATTCATGTAAGAAATAATAACACCATGAATATTTATTAGCTGAATTTTTATAATATTATATGTACATGTATACAGAATATTTTGGTACTGGTAGAAATTGTAGTCAGATCTATTATAATTTCATATAAAGCAAACAGAGCACACCCTGATCAGACGGCTCTTATAGGAGCCATCTGATCTGGGTTAACTCTGTTTTCAAAGGCGAGAAAAGCATTTATATGAGGAAAAGAGTTAACTCATTACTCCATAAATACACCTTTCTAAGCTTTTGCAAACAGAGTAGACCCAGATCAGAATGCTCCTATAGAAGTCTGATCAGGGCCTGCTCCGTTTGCTTATGACAACAGTGATATAGTCCTTAAGCAGATTGCAGTTATAGTGAGGCTGAACTGTATTGATGTTGTATCTGTGGCAAAATGTCCAAAGTTTTTGATAATGATGACAACTCCCATGAAAAAAAGGCTATGGCAATAGCTCCACTGTTTCTCTACGAAGAACATACAAGCTAATGATGAAAGAAAATGTACTAGGAGAAAAGATGTAGATAACACTTTTTGCAGACAAAAAAGGTTCACTCTATCTTCTCTGGCATTGAAACTATTATCAAGTATACCTTGAGCATTGGAAACAAGTTAACTGCCAGTTGTAGATTATGTAGAGAGTTCAAGGAGGAGCCCTCTCAAAGGGTCTTCACTGCTTGTCATTCAAAATTCTTCAGCATAATTACCCTTTAACCTTTTACTCCATGAATATTTACTAAAAACAAGAGCCATGTGCGTGCCAATGCTCGTCTGATTAGGTGCTTATCCACTGCACACACTTCTCCTCAAAGAGATCTACCAACCTAAGAAGTTTCATGTTGATACCTCTTATACTTTTTTATTGATCAGCTACGTTAAACTTTAAACTTTAAACATAAACGCCTACAACAATGCCCACAATCCAGTGATCACAATAGCTCAACGTTTCTTAGAAACAGACAAGCTCATAATAATGACATCAGTCATACTGATTATTTTAATTGTTATACTAGCTCATGGAAAAAGGAATAGTTGGCCATAGCAGAAAACTGTAGAATCTTATCAGTATTATATCACAAGCAAACAGAGCAGACCCTGGTCAGACGGCTTCTTCAGGAGCCATCTGATCTGTGCCTACTGCTTGCAAAGGCATAAAAAGGCATATTTATGGAGTAAAGTACTGAATGCACTCGGAAATATTAGCATTCACGGGATTAAACTTGCATGGCTAAAACTTGCAACCAAACTGTGCAAGTTAAAGGTCACATGGTGGTTTAGGTACAGCCTAGATATTCTCCATGGTTCAGGAGAAGTAATCAGTCACTGACACAATACAGGCAACACATGGTCAAAGCCGGAGCACTGACCATTGACACACTACTGACAACAAAAGGTCAAGGTGAGAAGACTGATCATGGACTCTGAAGAATGTCTTGGAGTTCCTTTGACTTGTATGCTCTGAAATCACAGACAGATAACAAATCCAGGACTTAGTGCAAAATATCAACAATCTAATGCGTAATGTTGTGATGACAGCTTGGATGCTAAGTTTGGGAGTAAAACTTCAAAATGAGATATATAATAAGAAAAGTGGCTTAACTATTTAAGTTATAAGTAATGAATATTCATAAAACATATAATATTCATGACGTCATTATTTCTCACATAACTCATACAGCTAAGCCTGTGCTTTGAAAAAAAAGTCCCAATATTTATACATGTACATCAATATTCAAATTTTGTACCACAGCATATGAATATGCGAATATTTGGCCATATCAGAAACAGTAGAATCTATACATTCCATAAGCAATTACAGCAGGCCCTGATCATACATCTCAAACAGATGTCTGGCTTGGGTCTACTCTGCTAGCAAAGGTGTCAGAGGTTTAAACAGTTTTTACTGTACCTTGCAAACTCCATGCCTCCCTTTTCCCTCATCACAATCTTTGCAGAGTTGTTGTTCCTAGCCAATGTTGTGAACAGCAACAGATAACAGCTCCTCACATCCTCAGTCACTCCACTGGCTGAAAATAGAACAAGCAAGTATTGTCAAGCAATCCATCATCCCAAAAGGAGACTGCTCTTAGCATTTCTAGTCATCACCTTGAGTTGGATGTAGACAAATAGGGAATGTTTATTGATATCACAAGTATATATGAGTGATGCTGTGTAATGTTTTATTAATGGTCCTTAAATATTGTAATCAGATCAGTTCACCCATTTTCAAGGTGGCTGCTTATCTGAGTGGACACATGTTTCAACATATTACTTCCATGTTCGGTGGGCGAGTCAAGACACCAAAGTAGTATTTGACACGCTGCCTTCCTAAGTTGCATCCCACAAGAAACTTGTCAACTGTAACCCAAGTGGTTGAGAAGATATAATTCAGACAAAATTTGCAGACAAACGTTTGTTCAACCCTTTCCTCCATAAATACGCCTTTCTACGCCTCTGTTAAAATCACCTGTTGAAACCATTGTGATAAATAGACATTTGCTCCTATAGGAGCAAATGCTCTATTTATTGCTATGGTTTCAAACCACAAAATTCGAAAAAATTCTTTTTCTCTAGTTAATGCTCTTTTTCGGTAGATTTATTCAAAATTGGTGTATCTAAAATTAGCCTATGAGGTAATGGGTTAAAATTGAGGTCAGGGTAAAAGTCATAGAGAAACATCAGTAGTATGAGACACTCCACCTACTGCAGATGCATCTTCACAAGAAAGTTGGAAACCCTAAGCCAATTGGTTAAGGAGTTATCCTCCAAATTTCTTGAAAAACTTTTAATAAAATTGATGTCAAGGTCAGGGTCAAGGTCATAGCACGAAAGCAGTATGTGACACTGCCTTAACAAAAACCCAAATGTTAGGACAAATTTCAGACAAGTTTTTATTAAAAATGAGGTCACTGTCAAGGTCAAGGTTAAAGAGCCATCAAAGTAGTATGTGACACTTTCCCTTCCCAAGCTGTAACCACACAATAAATTTCGAAATTCTATCCCATGGGTTGAGGATATATCATCCGCACAAATTTCAGATAATTTTTTACTAAAACTATGGTCATGATCAAGGTCAAGGTTACACACATAAAAGTAGTATGCAATACTTTCCCTTCCCAAGATGCATTCCCACAATCAATTTGGAATCCATAACCAAAGGGGTTGAGGATATATCATCAGGTAAAAATTCAAACAATTCTTTACTAAAACTGAGGTAATGCTATGTTTGATAATGGAATTTGATAGGGATCTGTTTTAGTTCTAAAATAAAAAAAAACAAGAGATGTTTGTAAAACATGTATACCCCCCAGACCCCCTGACCTTTGATCTAGTGACCTCAACTACAGAGGTCATCTAGCGGTCATGACTAATCACCACAGCAACTTTGAAGATCCTAAGCCAAACCACTGATCATTTATTGATCTGAAAACATTTCACAAGTTAAGGTCATGGTGACCTTGACCTTTGACCTAGTGACCTCAACAACTATAGGGGTCATCTAGTGGTCACGACCATCTACCACAGCAAGTTTGAAAGTCCCGAACCAAACCATTGAGCAGTTATTATATGGAAACCATTTCATTAGTTAAGGTCATGACCTTGACCTTTGACCTAAAAATAAATAGGGGTCATCTAGTTGTCATGACCACTGACCAATCACCACAGCAAATTTGAAGATCCTAAGCCAAACCCTTGAGCAGTTATTGATCGTAAACCATTTCACCAGTTAAGGTCATGGTGACCTTGACCTTTGACCTAGTGACCTCAAAAACAACAGGGCTCATCTAGTTGTCATGACCAACCACCTAAGCAAATTTGAAGATCCTAAGCCAAACCCTTGAGCAGTTATTGATCAGAAACCATTTTACCAGTTAAGGTCATGGTGACCTTGACCTTTGACCTCAAAACCAATAGGGGTCATCCGGTTGTCATGGCAAACTACCGCAGCAAGTTTGAAGATTCTAAGCCAAACCCTTGAGCAGTTATTGATCAGAAACCATTTTATCAGTTAAGGTCATGGTGACCTTGACCTTTGACCTAGTGACCTCAAAAACAATAGGGGTCATCCAGTGGTCATGGCCAACCATCACAGCAAGTTTGAAGATTCTAAGCCAAACCCTTGAGCAGTTACTGATCAGAAACCATTTTACCAGTTTAGGTCATGGTGACCTTGACCTTTGACCTAGTGACCTCAAAAACAACAGGGCTCATCTAATTGTCATGACCATCAACCTAAGCAAATTTGAAGATCCTAAGCCAAACCCTTGAGCAGTTATTGATCAGAAACCATTTTATCAGTAAAGGTCATGGTGACCTTGACCTTGGACCTAGTGACCTCAAAAACAATAGGGGTCATCCAGTGGTCATGGCCAACTACCATAGCAAGTTTGAAGATTCTAAGCTAAACCCTTGAGCAGTTATTGATCAGAAACCATTTAACCAGTTAAGGTCATGGTGACCTTGACCTTTGACCTAGTGACCTCAAAAACAATAGGGGTCATCCAGTGGTCATGGCCAACTACCACAGCAAGTTTGAAGATTCTAAGCTAAACCCTTGAGCAGTTATTGATCGGAAACCATTTAACCAGTTAAGGTCATGGTGACCTTGACCTTTGACCTAGTGACCTCAAAAACAACAGGGCTCATCTAATTGTCATGACCATCAACCTAAGCAAATTTGAAGATCTTAAGCCAAACCCTTGAGCAGTTATTGATCAGAAACCATTTTATCAGTAAAGGTCATAGTGACCTTGACCTTGGACCTAGTGACCTCAAAAACAATAGGGGTCATCCAGTGGTCATGGCCAACTACCATAGCAAGTTTGAAGATTCTAAGCTAAACCCTTGAGCAGTTATTGATCAGAAACCATTTAACCAGTTAAGGTCATGGTGACCTTGACCTTTGACCTAGTGACCTCAAAAACAATAGGGGTCATCCAGTGGTCATGGCCAACTACCACAGCAAGTTTGAAGATTCTAAGCTAAACCCTTGAGCAGTTATTGATCGGAAACCATTTAACCAGTTAAGGTCATGGTGACCTTGACCTTTGACCTAGTGACCTCAAAAACACTAGGGGTCATCTAGTGGTCATGACCAACCACCACAGCAAGTTTGAAGATCCAAAGCCAAACCCTTGAGCATTTATTGATCGGAAACTATTTCAACATTTTAGGTCATGGTGACCTTGACCTTTGACCTAGTGACCTCAAAAACAATAGGGGTCATCTACTTGTCATGACCAACCACCACAGCAAGTTTGAAGTTTCTATGCCAAGTCGTTTATTAGTTATCATTCGGAAACCATTGATCTACCGACCGACCGACAGACCGACCGACCGACCGACCGACCGACATGTGCAAAGCAATATACCCCCATTTTTTCAAAAGGGGGGTATAAAAATAAACAAGAGGGTCAGAATGGCCCGATATTGCTCACCAGACAACAGAGTAGAAGATTTTCAAGGTTTTCACTATATGTTTCTACAGAAAACTAGCTGGCCCTGGGGCAGGGCCAATTTTGACCCAAGCGGCATAATTTATATAACTTTTGTAGAGGACCTGAACATGATGCTATGTGCCAAATATGAAAGCTGAGAACATTCCAGTTTCAGAGGAGAAGGTTTTAAAAGTGTTCACTATATGGTTCTCTTGAAAACTGGCTACCCCTGAGGCAGGGCCAATTTTGACCCCAGGGGCATAATTTATATAACTTTTGTAGAGGACCTGAACATGATGCTATGTGCCAAATATGAAAGCTGAGAACATTCCAGTTTCAGAGGAGAAGATTTTCAAACTTTTCACTGTATGTTTCTTTTGAAAACTGACCGCCCCTGCGGGGGGGGGGGGGGGCCAATTTTGACCCCAGGGGCATAATTTATATAACTTTTGTAGAAGGTCTGATCATGATGCTATGTGCCAAATATGAAAGCTGAGAACCTTCCAGTTTCAGAGGAGAATATTTTCAAACTTTTTACTATATGTTTCTTTGGAAAACTGACCACCCCTGGGGCGGGGCCAATTTTGACCCCAGGGGCATCATTTACATGTATATAACTTTTGTAGACGGTCTGATCATGATGCTATGCGCCAAATATGAAAGCTAAGAACCTTCAGGTTTCAGAGGAGAAGATTTTCAAAGTTTTCACTATAAGTTTCTATTGAAAACAAGACACCCCTTGGGCGGGGCCAATTTTGACCCCAGGGGCATTATTTATATAACTTTTGTAGAGGACCTGAATATGATGCTATGTGCCAAAGATGAAAGCTGAGAACCTGTAGATTCAGAGGAGAATATTTTTAAAGGTTCAAATTGTTGACGACGAACGATGCACGCCGAACATCAGGCGATCACAATAGCTCACCCGGAGCATTTTGTGCTCTGGTGAGCTAAAAAAAGGACCTAGTTATAGTCTATTTTCAGTCCAAATGACCGCACAGTCGACTGCACATTTACTCCCCTGGTCATTGAGTCATTGGCCTACAATATTGAGCACTGCTAACATATGGCTCAATCATGCAGCCGCAGTACCGGCGAGTGACCCTCACAGGTACCCATTTTAACCCCTGGGTGGAGAGGAGGTGCGGCTGGGAGACACGGAAAAGCGCATCTGAAATTTCAGGGAGGGACCGGAATTTGAAACCCCCGGACCTCCGGACTGATAGTCAAGCGCGTTACCACTCATCACACACCACAAAATGGCTACAATGCTCTTAGAGGAGCTTTCTGCACTATTTTTGACCTGCATTAAGCTACCATCTGCCTTACAGACATATAATTAAGACTTCTTTCTGAGGGTCGCTTAACCCTTTCCTCCATAAATACGTCTTTCTAGGCCTCTGTAAAAGTCACCTATTGAAACCATGTGATAAATAGAGCATTTGCTCCAGATGAGCAAATGCTCTATTTATCACAATGGTTTCAAAACTGCACAATTCTAAAAGTTTCCTTTTCACTATTAAATGCTCCTTTTCAGTAGAATTACTCAAAGAGGTAGAATCCAAAAATAGCCTATGAGGTAATGGGTTAAGACAGGTTCTACTGTACACTATAGTGCTTACCTTTTACATCTAATAGAGTTTTAAGTGCTGCTGGGAGCCATCCAGACTTCAGAATTGTTGCAGGAATGTCAGCTAGGATGGGTATACAGGCAGACAAAGCTAGTAAAAGACAAGTAAAATGACATCATGAATATTAATCAGATGGGTTTCGGTCATGGCAAAAAGTGCAGAAACAGATCTATATCACTTCATAAGCAAACAGAGCTTTTACAGAAAAACAGCTTTATCTCCTCCTTTAATATCAAGGTACATACAAGTATTCTGACTTTTGTTGTGTATAATGCCCACCCATATATAGTATGCACCTGATTTTTCGGGGCAAATTACATGCATAAGGAAAAGGTTAGGTACGACGTATAATACACACCTGCTTTAATGACGAAGTCAGACTTAAATTTAAGGATGGATACTAGTACAGACAGACAGACAATCTGATATCAGTATACCCCACCTCCTAAAATGTCATTGTTGGGGAAACAACAGAGCAGAATATAGTCTAGACTGATCAAACCGACCTTTTACGAGCAGTTTGAAATAGGTCTAATCTATTTGCCTAGGGTTGTCTATCTGGATAATTTTAATTATGGTAATTAGTGTAGATTCCAAGTTTACCTTGCATACTGAGGAACCAGGTCTGGGAGATCTGGTCCCACATGACTTTGTACTCATCTGCAAGCTCTAGTGTCCCGCTTCCCTTCTTCTTGTACTTCACTTTGTAGGCCCCATTAACATACTTTATGCAGGACTCATAAAACTTCACCAGACTCTCCTCCTCCAAAAAGTCAGCTGTAAAAAGTATATAGAAAACATTTCAAGCAAAGAAATGACCCAATTACTCAAGAACACCATGACAAGATTTCTAAACAAGAGCCCCGTGTGTCGTGGCATTATACACCCGAAGTATGTGCTGTCATAACATGCAAAATATTAATTTGAGTTGAGGGTCGCCCTGACCTTGACCGACCTCAAAATCAATAGGGGTCATGTACTGGCCATGACCAACCTTCCTCCTAAGTATGAAGACAGCACACCTAATACTTATGAAGTTATTGAGCGGACAAGATTGGTGAAGGTCACTGTGACATTGACCTTTGACTGACTGACCTCAAAATCAATAGATGTCATCTACTAGCCATGACCAACCTTCCTCCTAAGTATGAAGACAGCACACCTAATACTTCTCAAGCTATTGAGCAGACAATAATTCTTAGTTCAAGGTCACTGTGACCTTAACCTTTGACTGACTGGCCTCAAAATGAATAGATGTCATCTACTAGCCATGACCAACCTTCATACTAAGTATGAAGACAGCAGACCTATTACTCATCAAGCTCTTGAGCAGACAAGAATTTTTAGTTGAAGGTCATTATGACCTTGACCTTTGACAGACTGACCTCAAAATCAATAGGGGTCATCTACTAGCCATGACCAACCTTCCTCTAAGTATGAAGACAGCACAAATAATACTTAACAAGTTATTGAGCAGACAAGAATTTTGAGTTGAAGGTCACTGTGACCTTGACCTTTTACCGACTGACCTCAACATCAATAGGGGTCATCTTCTAGCCATGAACAACCTTCTTACTAAGTATGAAGACAGCAGACCCAATAGTTGTCAAGTTATTGAGCAGACAAAGAAGTGGATAACAGACAGATGAGCGCCATACCATAATACGACCGAAGTTTTCTTCGGACGTATAAAAATTGAGGAAATATCATTTGCAAGTGTTGAATACTCATGTAAGAAATAATGACATTATGAATATTCATTAGCTAAATTTTATAATGGCACATGTACGTATGGTTATTTGGAATTGGTAGAAATTGTCGTGTCAGAGCTATTATGATTTCATAAGCAAACGGAGATGTCTGTCTGGTCCAGACCTATTCTGTTTGCAAAGGCATGAAAAAGCAATTATATGCGAGAAAGACTTAATATTAATAATTTTCACCTTTGCAAATGAACTGATAACCTTCCTTATTACAATTTTCGTCCAAATATTCATTCCAATAGTTGTATTAACCCATTCCCTCATATTGATGCCTTTTGATGCATGTATAATAGTCATTTTCTAAAACCATTGTGATAAATAGGGCATTTGCTCCTATGGAGCAAATGCTTAATTTATCACAACGGTTTCACTTGACAATCACTACAGTTCTAAGAATTGTCTTTCCTTTAGTAAATGCTCATTTTCGGTAGATTTATTCAGAGGTAGGATCTAAAAATAGCCTATGAGGGAATGGGTTAAGATATAAACAAAGATGTAGACAGGATTTTCCTAGATTCTTCAGTAATTGTTAAAGTTTATTTTTCTTCCATATTTCCCTAAATTGCAGTCAGTGTGTCAATCAGTTTGAATCCTAAGGCACTATTAACCCTTTCCCTCATATAACCCTGTTTTCACGCATTGGCAAACAGAGTAGACCCAGATCAGACGGCTTCTAGAGGAGCCATCTTATCAGGGTCTGCTCTGTTTGCTAATAAAATTTGATAGATCTGTTTCTTTACTTTCTAAAATGTCTACAATGTTCCACCTTCCATATTTCTTTATATCTATTTTGTTAATGAACATTCAGTAGGTATTGAAATTTGGCCTAAATACAGAACAGGGAAAGGGTTAAAGTTACTTGGTTCTTATCTGCATCCAAATTGAAGGCATAAGCTGCCAGTATGCAAAGTGTAAACTAGAACATTTTACCCATAGAACATGAATACCCAACTGGCGATATTGTCTCTAAATTAAGAACTTTTATCTATCTGTTATATGGTGAATAAACTTTCAATGTCCAATAACTACTAAATATGTTCAGAGTAAACAGTCCCTTCTTTTAATACATCTTCACATCAACATCTGTGAAAAATTGAAGTACAATGTAGATCCTTCCATTGGTGTATAAGGACTTGAACACACAAGATCTTTTAACTACATGTATATGTTATACACTAAAGAAAATTTCAAAGTTCCATAACTCAGATAAAATAGAGCAAAAATTCCCTTCTTTATGTATATCTTCACATCAACATTGATTATTTCACTATACCTTATAAAGAGAAGAAAAATTAAAAGTCCCATAACTCTAATAAAAATTGTCGGAACTAAACATTCCCATATTTACCTACTTCTTCACATCAACATTGTTCATCTGTGAAAGTTTGATTGGTGTATGAGGAGTTGGACACACAAGATTTACGGGACATATGCACAGACATATGAATGGATGGACAACAGCAAGGCTATAGGCCTCCCATCTTGTGGGGGTATAACCCTTTCCCTCATAGAAACGTGTTTTCACGCATTTGCAAACAGAGTAGACCAAGATCAGACGGCTCCTAGAGGAGCCGTCTGATCAGGGTCTGCTCTGTTTGCTTATGGAATTTGATAGATCTGTGTCTTTACTTTCTAAAATAGCTACAATGTACCACCTTCCAGATTTGATTATAAGTGTTTTGTTCATGAATATTCAATGGGTATCAAAATTTGGACTAAAAATAGAACAGGGAAAGGGATAAGTCCCAAAAAATTAATTTTGCAATTTAGAACACCTGCTGACCTGTTTTCTGGTACAGCTGCCTCAGCAACATAAGTCCCAGTGTGACTAGATGAGACCAGAGACCTATTTGATCCTCATTCAGTTCTGAAACAGACAAATACAAGTACAGTCTTGTGTAGAACCAATATGACTAAATAAGACCACAAACTATATGCGTCATACTCAGTTCTGTAACAAGTACATTAATTTTACAGTCCTGTGTAGAACCAGTATGACTAAACGAGACCACATAACTATATGCTCCACATTCAGTCCTGCAACAGACAAATACATGAAAATTTCTGTGTAGACCAAGTGTGACTAGATGAGACCACATAAATCTATGCTCCTCAGTCAGTTCTGTAACAGACAAGTACATGTACATGTACAGCCCATAGTCACAGAAAATTACAACATTTAAAATTCTAATACAAGAGCCATGTGCGGCCCCAACGCTCGTCTAATTTGGTGCTTGTCTGGAGCTAAATCAAACAAAACATAATGCCCCCTGACTATCGTCAACGGGGACATAAAAACATCTGAAAACAATAAAGGGCCATAACTCCAAAATTGTGAAATCAAGAGTTATGGTTCTTATATAGGGACCTTCCCCTCAAGGAGATCTAGTAACCTATGAAGTTTCATGTTGCTACCTCTTATACTTTTTGAGTAATGAGCTACATTAATTAAAGTTTTTGCACGCAGAGGACAACGACGCCTATTACCCAATGATCCCAATAGCTCGACTTTTCTTCTAAACAGACGAGCTAAAAAAGCAGGTGGTTGCTTAAAGCAGGGAAAAAATCACTTCTGACTTATGGAATTAGATATCTTTCTAATATAGAGTTAACGGTCGCAAATTATTTTAATGGTGACGCCGAAGGCGGAGCCGTCAAAATAATTTAAGACCGTTAAAAACCTCATATACCGTCGCAAATTTCAAATTACAGTAGGATTAACTCTATTCTAACGCAATCTTAACACGAAAAATGCCATATTGTTGTTATATCCTATGCGCACAGGTGATTGAATGAGTGATGAGGCGAGAAATAGTGCCCAGTTTCTCTCAGATTTCTTAAAATAACTTGATTTTTTTCACCCTGGTTTACACAAAGTGACAACACCGGCCAGTTGTAAGTTCACTATTACATTTGTCATGAATCATTATGCGACAGCTATTTTACATTTCAATACACTTTCAATACACATGTCAGGAAAAGTAACGTTATCTTAGTCTTTGGCGCCGTACGCAAAAACATCGTCTGTTACAATGACGTCACGTTATAACGTTATGTTTGAATAGTATGATAAATAAGGTTGAATCCGAATCACAACGCTTTGAGTATATCAATAATTCTCCACATGACATATGAAAGACCGGTCAAGTCATGACAAAGAATGGAAATTAATAACTTTCAAAATACCAGACTGAACTTGAATATATGTCAGTGTATGCATACGAATTTATCAGTAGATCTAAGTGTTAGATAAACAAAGCGCATTAATATATTTACAGGCTAATGCTGTTATTCGGCCGTTTTCGATTGGTTGAATTTGCGACATATAAAACACTTTTTATATGCCGCAAATTTGGTCACATGAGCCAATCAGATTGCAGAAAATTGACAGATTGTGTTAGAATGGCCAATTAACCCTTTCCCTGTTCTATGTTTATTACAAATTTCAATACCTACTGAATATTCATGCACAAAAAGGTTATTATGAAATATGGAATGTGGAGCATTGTAGCCATTTTAGAAAGTAAAGACACAGGTCTTTGAAATTCTGTTAGCAAACAGAGTAAACCCTGATCAGACGGCTCCTCTAGGAGCCGTCTGATCTGGGTCTACTCTATTTGCAGATGCATGAAAACATGTTTATATGATGGAAAGGGTTAAGACAGGTTCTACATCATTTTACCATCAAACTCTATATTGTGACCACTCTTAAGAACCGTCTCAACAAGATGTGTTTGTGAAACACTATGCCCCCAATACGACCTTTGACCTTGATTGATGACCTTGAATTTAGTAAGTCACCCCTAAAAATGTTTGCCTCCATAAGTTGCACATGTATGCCAAATTTGAAGTATGTATGTGTAATGGCAACAAAATTATCACCAAGGTTAAAGTTTGGGACTAACCATCCGACCAACCAACCAACAGACAGACACAGCAAAATCTATATGCCCCCAGGGGAGCATAAAAAGTAAAATCTGAAGAGTAACAAAAGGGCTATCCTAAGAAAAAATGTTAAATTTACACATATTAGCTATGCTTCTGACTTACCCATGGCGTAAACTCCTTTCACAGCTAGGAGCAGGATGTGAGAGAACTCGGGATACTTTGTTATACTGGCAGGGTCCACAATGGAGAAGTTGAGGAAAATGTTACACAGTATCAGCAGGCTTGACTGAAACATTAACCATTTGCAATTAATTTGATGCTACATATACAGTTAACTCTCGTTACATCAAACTCACTTGACAAGAATTTCTCGTTGACAAGAAGTTTTTGTAAAGTCCCAACTTTTCTTTCTGTAAATTCTATATAAATTTAGGTTTTTAAGACGAGTTCGAACTGACCACTTTTTCGTTAAGTCAAAGCCATTTTCTGTCCTCCAAAGTGTCTGTTTGCATGTAATTATCGGTGTTTGTATCGAAGTCACACCTCTCAGTCCGATTGAGTTCGAGGTGTGATTTGGACCTTTTGATCTGACCCTGGCAAATGTATGCCAGGTGATCGTGACAAAGGTAATTACAGTGTTTTGTGGGTAACAATCACTGATGTCAGATAATTATTAAAACTGTGGAACAATGCCAAATTGAGTGAACGTTTTTTAATAAAACTAGAACTATCACTAAAGGTGATTAATACCCACACAAACCACACAAATGTGACTGTCACATGAAAAAGCTTTGCACAATTCGAAGGGGCGTAACTCTGTAAGGAAAAAGATAAACTGGAAAACTATAATTGGATGTGCATGTCCTCTTTATGATAAAGCATCATGTTAAGTTTCATTGGATTTCAGTCAGCGTTTTCTTAGAAACAGCGTGGAATAAGAGTCAACAGAAGGACCAGCACAAAACTTTTAAACAAAGGGGCATAACTATGTAAGAAAATCAATCACCTGGAAAACCTGGATGTGCCTGTCCCCTTTATGACAAAGCATCATGTCAAGTTCCATTGGAATCCAGTATGCAGTTGCTAAGAAATGGCGAGAAATAAAGTCCACAGACTGACCAACAGACCAAAATTCAAAGGGGCATAACTATGTAAGGAAACAGATAAACTGTAAAACTATTATTGGATGGGCATCTCCTCTTCATGATTAAGTATCATGTCAAGTTTCATATGATTCAAGTCAACAGTCACTGAGAAACCGTATGGAATAAAAGTCAACAGACAGATCAACACAAAAATTTTAAACAAAGGGGCATAACTCTGTAAGGAAATCAATGAACTGGAAAATTACAATTGGACGAACATGTCCTCTTCGTGATTAAGCATCATGTCAAGTGTCTTTGAATTCTAGTAAGCAGTTACTGAAAAATTGCGTTGAAACAAAAGTCAACAGACCAACACAAAAAATTTAAATAAAGGGGCATAACTCTGTAAGAAAATCACCGAGCTGGAAATAATAATTGGATGCACATCTCCTCTTTATGATAAAGCAGCATGTCAAGTTTCATTGAATTCTAGTCAGCAGTTACTGAGAAACTGCGCGGAATCAAAAGTCAACAGACCAACACAAAATTTTTGAACAAAGGGGCATAACTCTGTAAGGAAATCAATGAGCCGAAAAATAATAGTTGGATGCACATCTCCTCTTTATGGTAAAGCATCATGCCAAGTTTCATTGAATTCTAGTAAGTGGTTACTGAGAAACCGTGCGGCAACAAAAGTCAACAGACCTACCAACCAACAAGGTGACTCCTATATACTATATAACCCCCCCCCCCCCCACAAAAAAACAAACTTTGTATGAACTGTAGTATGAAAGATAACTCTCAAGCTTCCTCGCTTCCGAACGATTTTGTAGAGATTGGATAAAAAGTAAGGCCTGTTCCTCATTTTATTACCAAATTACCAATACATGCAGTTTAACATTGAATTTAAATTGTTACTTGAGTAATGTCGAAACAGCTCACGGTGAAACATGTAAAGACATATACATTTTGATACATCTGGTTTCCCGAATAAGGCTGTCCTCTAACATGTACCGGAAGTACGCGAATCGGCAACCAGCTAGTTCATATGTGATTGCATATTTCCCGTTCCCGTTGAAAATGGATTTCCCCATACAAATGGTGTAAACAAATGACGCACTTTAAAAATTCACCAAACTAACCAGGGTTTTCCCTTGACCCCTCCTAAAAGTCCAATTTGAGGGTCCTCTTGACCCCCTCACTATAAAGTAAAGAACAGACCCTCTTAATTTTGAGGGTCATTTGTAAAATGTAAGGGACATTAACGCCGATTAATTCAATTCAATGATAGAGGCAAAAGGGATCTGAAAATTGGAAGGGCCTTGTAAATTAGGAGATGGTGTCATTAATGGAGGGTAGGACAGACAGCAGTTTGTACTTGCAGTGATCGATCTGCATGCACATGTACAATTTTTATATACACAGAGTGCGATTCCTATACACACTGCGAAGACTAAATTATACAAACACAAGTATGACTAGTATATGGCAGCTTGTTTAAGGTGAACATAATGAAAGAAACTGGATTTTTAGAAAATGGCATTTGTTTTTTTGAGTCGAACTCTCGATGAGTCAAAGTTTTTAACGGGTCCCAATGAACTCGACATAACGACTTATGACAGAGGTTCAGATAAAATGCATAAATTAAATATAACACTAACTTCTTTAATTATCTACCCAACCCTATGTTGCAACCACTCTTTAAAATTGTCTCTTCAAGATGATTCTAAAGAGTGGTCACATTATAGGGATTGGTGGAGAAATGACAATTTAATATTTGAGTATGCATGTTTATCTGTTGCTCTGATATGAACCAAAGAAATTTTAGCCATGGCATAATCTACATAACTCCATCAAAAAACAGAGCAGAATCTGATCAGACAGTTCCTGCAGAAGCTGTCTTGTAGAAACTGTCTGATCTGGGACTACATCAAAAGGTATCTCTTAATATCAGGTAAAGGGTTACAAAACTGTGATGAAAACCATGAGATAGGTAGTACGTCATATAATTTCATAAAGAAATTTCTTATCTCTGTTATCATCGGGAAAAATAGTGTAAACATAATTACTTCATTGATATTTTAGGCTTATACCATTTAGCTATTGTGACAGTACTTGGTGAAAAAAATTGAAATGTATAATTGTTTTATCAATTTTTGTAATTTAAAAAAAAATAATTGGTTTTAGTTATAGAGTCCGTAACCACCTTAATTTTGAGAATATGCATGGTTTAATCTATGTTTTAAATGAATTGTCACATTATATTTACTTGTTCATGGTAAACTAAATAGTTATTTGCAACATAATTCATAAAGCTTTTGCCATAGTGCAACAAACGGTCTGATTTGGATCTATTCTGCAAAGGCGTGAAAAGTGCTTGTATGAAGGAAAGGGTTAATTCAGGATGAAAGTAATGCAAAATGCCCCTAGAGAGGCTATCTGCATAACATTCTTCTTGCATTCTACACCTTTGCAAACAGAGTAGACCAAGATCAGACGGCTCAGATAGGACCTCTGTTATGTTTGCTAATTGAACTTGATCTGTTTCTTTACTTTTTAAAATGGATACAACATTCCACTTTCCTTATTTCATCACAACTATTTTGTCCATGAATATTCAGTAGGTATTGAAATTTGGAATTAATATAGAACAGGGAAAGGGTGACAACACTAGAATTAGACTTATATTGAGTAACCACTGTAGACAGGTATTACTGTAGATCTGTCATTACCTGAGTCTCTCTGCTGTTGGGAACAGTGATGAATTTTTCCCATTGTTTCCACATGTAGAGATCTAGCACACTCAGTGCGCCACTGTCCAGAAGAAGCTGTCTGGGCACATCCTCTGCTGTGAAATGACACAAGGCCGGCAAGAGATAGTGAAAGACATCGGCTTTAATATGTAATTCACTCAATTCCTTGTCACTGAGTACCTCTTTATCTGGTGCTACACTTTCTAACGTTGATACATCTATAATTTTTGTTAACCTACTATTCACTTTTGTCTCACTTTGGACTACTTTGTCCGTTTGTTCCGAGCATTCCAAACCGTCCCTTTGTTCATCACTAAAAGTCACTTGTTTTGGTGGTTTTGAGTTTAGTGTTGTTTTAGTGTTTTTGTATGACTCTGCACCAGATTCACAACCTTCAGTGTCAACTATCATGGCCTCCTTCTCACTATCACAGTTTTCTAGCTTGCCATTTTCTTTTGTTTCATTACTAGCACTTTCTGTAAGTTTCAGGTCATTTATATCCATGATGTCCAATTGCACTCCTGTATCTTTGTTCTCTGTCATTTGATCAACACTTTTTCTATCTGCTTCTACTGATGAATCATCAGTTTCCATAGAAACACTCTTGTTATGTTCAGCACTTTCTGTGGTATCGTGTTCCATGGTGTTGGCCGAGTCATTTTCACTCTCTGTAATGTCAGATGTTTGTTTTGGTGTTGAGCATGTATGTTCTGAGGGGATCTCTTGTTCAGGTGGAATGCAAAGTTTACTGAAAAACACAATGTACAAATATTAATGCAAGTAACTTTCCTCTGGAGTATAAAATGTCAACTGTGTCAAACAGGAACAATGTGAGCACAAATCTAGTGCAGGAGTATCATAGCACTGTCAATTGTCTGCTTCTGAATGAATGAAAAAAGGTTAAACCCTTTCCCTGTTCTATGTTTATTTCAAATTTCAGTATCTGCTGAATATTCATTAACAAAATTGTTATAAAGACATATGGAAGGTAGAACATTGTAGACTTTTTAGACAGCAAATAAACAGATCTATCAAATTCTATTAGCAAACAGAGAAGACCCTGATCAGACGGCTCCTCTAGGAGCCGTCTGATCTGGGTCTACCCTGTTTGCAAATGCTTGAAAAACATTTATATGAGGGAAAGGGTAAAGAAGGTATGCTATTAACCCTTTACTCCATAAATACACCTTTTAACGCCTTTGCAAACTGAGTAGACCTAGGGTCTGCTCTATTTGCTTATGGAATAATATAAATCTGATTCCACAGTTTAATAATAAAAGGAGTGCCAAAATGACATAAAATACACCTGTCTGGTGCAATTTGACAGAGATGTTATAGCCATACACAATTTCATGAAGGTTGTTGAAGATTGGACTAAACCTGGTTAGCTACCAAAGTGTCAAACAGTTTGAATCCTATCACATTCCCAGTTACCAGTGTCTCATCGGCATCCAAGCTATTTACTTTATAAATTATATGACACCACTTGATCCCTAGCTATAAGACAGTTAACCCAATTATTGCCATATTATTTACCCCTTTCCTTCATATAAATGCTTTTTCACACATTTGCAAACAGAGTAGACCCAGATCAGACGGCTCCTATAGGAGCCGTCTGATCAGGGTCCGCTCTGTTTGCAAATGGAATTTCATAGTTCTGTTTCTTTACTTTCTAAAATGGTTACTATGTTCCACCTGCCATATTTCATTATGAGTATCAGTAGGCATTGAAATTTGGCATAAACATAGAACAGGGTTAAGGAAAATCCATCCCAATCTTATCCTGGAACCCATCCATTTTTCATATTGTGGGGGCACAGCAAATAAAATATTTGGAGCTCTCTGATCTGGGTCTACACTGTTTGCCTATGTCCTCTTTCAGGGATACTGGCACAAATGGGTTAAGGAGACACATTTGTCATAATTTGACTCCACATACCTAATCTGTATCAGGAATGGAATTAGCTCATACACTTCTTCCTTTAATGCTGATGTTTCCTCCGACAGCCAGGCTGCTAACACTCGTACTGTGGCTAAAATTATGCCATTCCACTACAAGAAGAAACAACTGCAGTGAGCAGGACTTGCTGTGGTTGTCAGCCTCTACCAGCTTCGTTCTATTTGTATTTGTGTCATTATTTTAACCAATGTATGTAATAAATCACTCACCCAATACATGTATATGCCTCGTATATGTCAGGTTATATATTCAGCATTTCATACGGCCTAACCATTTACTCATAATGCCTTTGCAAACAAAGAAGACCAGGATCAGATGACTCCTGTAGGAGCTGTGTGATCAGGGTCTGCTGTTTGCTTATAGAATAATATAGATCTGATTCTACAGTTTCTGCAACTGCCAAAATGTCCTATATTCACAAATCAGTTTAACTCTTCGCTTGCTATTCACTCAATATACCTACCTGTAAATAGTGAAGACTCAGATGAGACAGCTCCTGCAGGAGCTGTCTCATCAGGGTCTGCACTATTTACAAGTTGATTGTGCAACCAGTGCACCCCACAGCAGTGATTGCACAGCGAAATGTATTTTAAAATTCAGCAAGAGAAGAAACTCATTTAATTCATATTCATGCTCCTTCTGACCAAGTTCTGCTCTATGGTATGATATAGATCCGTTTCTAAAGTATCTGCCTGCCATATACAAACATTTCTGTGTTCATAATGCATTACAGAAATCCATTTGATCAATATTCATGATGCCATTATTTCTTACATGAATGATGATGATGTTGGTCTTTCGCATGCGAAGATGACCACGACTTCTTATCATGGGGGTTGCGGAGGGTGGAGATGGCTGATATCTTACATGAATATCCATTGAGTACAGAGTTAAGAGGTTATAATCTTATGTCCCATTTTATACTGAAAAACATCATTACTGTTGATGCTACAAAAGCCTGGTTGGGTTACTACCACATACGGGACATTTTCTGCAATAATTCACTGAAAACAAGAGGGCCAGAATGGCCCTGAAGCGCTCACCAGACAATCAGAGGAGAAGATTTTCAAAGTTTTCACTATATGCTTTTATAGAAAACTAGCCGGCCCTGGGGCGGGCCAATTTTGACCCCAGGGACATAATTTATATAACTTTTGTAGAGAACTTGAACATGATGCTATGAGCCAAATATGATATCTGAGAACCTTTCAGTTTCAGAGGAGAAGATTTTCGAATTTTCTCTATATGTTTCTACTGAAAACTACCCACCCCTGGGGCGGGGCCAATTTTGACCCCAGGGCCATAATTTATATAACTTTTGTAGAGGACCTGAACATGATGCTCTGTGCCAAATATGAAAGCTGAGCGCCTTCCAGTTTCAGAGGAGAAGATTTTCAAAGATTTCACTATCTGTTTCTATTGAAAACTTCCCACCCCTGGGGCGGGGCCAATTTGAACCCCAGGGCCATAATTTATATCACTTTTGTAGAGGACCTAAACATGATGCTATGTGCCAAATATGCAAGCTGAGAGCCTTCCAGTTTCAGAGGACAAGATTTTCAAAGATTTCACTATTTGTTTCCATTGAAAACAGCCCACCCCTGGGGCGGGGCCAATTTTGACCCCAGGGCTATAATTTATATAACTCTTGTAGAGGACTTGAACATGATGCTCTGTGCCAAATATGAAAGATGAGAGCCTTCCAGTTTCAGAGGAGAAGATTTTAAAGATTTCACTATTTGTTTCTATTCCGAAAACTACCCACCCCTGGGGCGGGGCCAATTTTGACCCCAGGGTCAAAATTAATATAACTTTTGTAGAGGACCTGATCATGATGCTATGTGCCAAATATGAAAGCTGAGCGCCTTCTTGTTTCAGAGGAGAAGATTTTCAAAGATTTCACTATATATTTCTATTGAAAAATGCCCACCCCTGGGGCGGGGCCAATTTTGACCCCAGGGCCATAATTTATATAACTTTTGTAGAGGACCTGAACATGATGATCTGTGCCAAATATGCAAGCTTAGAGCCTTCCAGTTTCAGAGGAGAAGATTTTCAAAGATTTCACTATTTGTTTCTATTGAAAACTGCCCACCCCTGGGGCGGGGCCAATTTTGACCCCAGGGCCATAATTTATATAACTTTTGTAGAGGACCTGAACATGATGATCTGTGCCAAATATGCAAGCTGAGAGCCTTCCAGTTTCAGAGGAGAAGATTTTCAAAGATTTCACTATTTGTTTCCACTGAAAACTGCCCACCCCTGGGGCGGGGCCAATTTTGACCCCAGGGCCATAATTTATATAACTTTTGTAGAGGACCTGAACATGATGCTCTGTGCCAAATATGAAAGATGAGAGCCTTCCAGTTTCAGAGGAGAAGATTTTCAAAGATTTCACTATTTGTTTCTATTGAAAACTTCCCACCCCTGGGGCGGGGCCAATTTTGACCCCAGGGTCATAATTTATATAACTTTTGTAGAGGACCTGAACATGATGCTATGTGCCAAATATGAAAGCTGAGAACCTTCTGGTTTCAGAGGAGAAGATTTTCAAAGGTTTACTATATGTTTCTATTGAAAACTTTCAACCCCTGGGGCGGGGCCAATTTTGACCCCAGGGGCATAATTTATATAACTTTTGTAGAGGACCTATAGGTGATGCTATGTACCAAAGATGAAAGCTGAGAACCCTGTAGATTCAGAGGAGAAGATTTTTAAAGGTTCAAATTGTTGACGCGGGACGACGGACGACGGACGACGGACAACGGACGACGACGGACGACGGACATCAGGCGATCACAAAAGCTCACCCTGAGCACTTTGTGCTCTGGTGAGCTAAAAACCAATACATTATTAAATGAACTGGATAAAACATATACCTGAATAGATGAATCAGTAGAGACTTTGGTCAAGAAATGTATGACAGCACTGAATGCTCCAACCATGGCTGAGTGTAGCTGTAACACTTGGCGGTCATCAAGGCTAAGTGTTGGGCCACCCGTCATGTAGTTAATCACACTCTCCAGAAAACTGTAGCAGGCCGATAACAATTTCACATTTTCTGCTGTCTGAAACTGAGAACGAAAACTCAGACATGACTACACATTCAAGTCACTGATCAAATGATCCAGCAGATCAGGGTCCATGCTTATAAAACTTTTAGTTGAGTCTGAGTTCATTCTCAAGATTTTGATTGGTCAGATTTGAGCCTTTGGCTCAAATCTGACCAATCAAAAGCTTGAGAACTCAAATCTGACCAATCGAAAGCTTGAGAACGAACTCAGACTCAACTAAAAAGCTTTATAAGCATGGACCCTGGAATCCACTTGAAAAGATTATGAAACACTCTACACCTTTACTCCATGAATATTCATGTAAGAAACAATGACATCATGAATATTATTTAACCCTTTCCCTGTTCTATATTAAGATCAAATTTAAAAACCTAGTTATAATGAAACATGGAAGGTGGAACATTGTAGCCATTTTAGAAAGAAAAGAAACAGATATGTCAAATTCCACTAGCAGAGTGGACCCTAATTAGACGGCTCCTCTAGGAGCCATCTGATCTGGGTCTACTCTGTTTGCAAATGCGTGAAAACACATTTATATGAAGGAAAGTGTTAATTAAATTAATTTTCATAATGGCACATGGGCAAAGGAATTTTTGGTCATAGTACAAATTGTAGCATCAAAATTTATATTTTTTTCATAAGCAAAAAGAGCAGACCCTGATCAAATAGCTCCTACAGGAGCTATCCCCTCAGGGTCTACTCTGTTTTCAAAGGCATAGAAGGGTGTATTTATGGAGTAAAGCGTCAAACACTGAATATTCAATGAGAACTCTTTCTATTATCACATACGGATGAGCCAACCTACACAAACATTTCAAAGACTCACAACACTTTCAACATGCAAATCGTTGCCAATGTGACAGTAAAAAACTGTAGAAAGATATATAACTGTAATGATGTCGAGACTGTGACACAATATTGAAGTTTTTAAACAACAGCATAGCAATAGCTATACCTCTACACATGTTTAAAACAAACAAACATTAAAACAACATCAAACATAACACCCCCCCCCCCCCACACACACACACACACACAAAAAAAAACCCCACAACAACACGGGCAAGCTAAAATGAAATGGTGAACAGTACAAATCCTGACCCAAGCCACTAGCTTGGGTAAAACGACATTAAATCTTTACTCCATGAATATTCATGCAAGAAATATTGCCATCATAAATATTAATTAGATTAATTTTTATTATGGCACATGAGCACACAAGATGTCTGACCATGGCATAAACTGTTGAATCATAATTATATTATTTCATAAGCATACAGAGCAGACCCTGAATTATGGCTCCTACAGGAGCTGCCTGATCGAGGCCTACTCTGTTTGCAAGGGCATAGAAAGGCATATTTATTGAGTACATACAAACAAACATTTATTCTGTCAAACTAATAGGAAAATTGTGATAACAATAACTCTTTATTCTAAGAAAATTCATACAAGTCTCCACCCATTATGAATATCAATTCAATTGTAAAAATGTAAAATAAGCACATTGATAACCCATTACCTCATAGGCTATTTTTAGATCCAACCACTTTGAATAATTCTACCGAAAAGAAGCATTAAGTTGAGAAAGGGATTTTTTTTTAGAATTTTGTAGTTCGAAACCATTGTGATAAATAGAGCATTTGCTCCTATAGGAGCAAATGCTCTATTTATGACTATGGTTTCAACAGGTGTCTTTTGCAGAGGCGTCAAAAGGTGTCAATATGAGGCAATGGGATAAACAGCCAAGATTCAGATCTAAACAAATATGCAAAAAAAACAGACAGACATTGATTTGATACCTCCTACAGAAGCTGTCTGATCTGGTTTGTGCTGTTTGCAAAGGCCTAAAAAATCACAATTTATCAGATAAATTCTTAGTCCTCTGGAAGCAGATATGATGTCTTGATACTCTTTATTTTACACTCTCATTAGGTCTTAAAGGAACACAGTGAAAAAACTGCTAATCATATTGAAGCAACTGACACTATTTTGGTCATTGTTCAATAGATTGATAACCTCTGGTTATTAGCACACCTGTTCAACCTCACTGTCCTCCAATACCATTCTGACCTCTACACAGCACAGATGGGTAGTCAGCAGAAACAACTTGTTGTCTGGCATCTCCGGTGGTAACATACAGTACATTCCACAAACTTGAACCAACATGGATGCAAGGCGAAGGGCAGGTTCTCTCTGGCTTCTGCCTGCAAAAAAAAGAGATGCCAATGCCAAGATGGAAACATTAACTGTTAACTCTTTCCCTCATATAAATGCTTTTCATGCCTTTTCAAACAGAGTAGACCCAACTCAGACAGCTCCTATAGGAGCCATCTGATCAGGGTCTGCTCTGTTTGTTAACAAAATTATACTAGATCTGACTCTACAGTTTTCATCGATACCAAAAACTCCTGTGTACATTTACCATTATAAAAATTCAGCTAAAACTATCCATGATGTCATTTTCCTTACATGAATATTCAACAGGGAAAGGGTCAATGCTTGTACCATTTGCATGTGGGAAATATGTTTACTGATATTTGCAAACAGAGTAGACCCAGATCAGAGGACTCCTCTGAGGTTCCATGTCAATCAAAATTACTTAGCAATGTTTTCCTTTTCATACTGATGGAATCTACTATTAAACACTGATGATTCAATTTAACCCTTTCCCTGTTCTATACTTAGACCAAATTTCAATACCTACTGAATATTTATTAACAGAATAGTTATAAAGAAATATGGAAGGTGAAACATTGTAGATATTTTAGAAAGCAAAGAAACAGTTCTATCAAATTCTATTAGCAAACAGAGTAGACCCTGATCAGACGGCTCCTCTAGGAGCCGTCTGATCTGGGTCTACTCTGTTTGCAAATGCGTGAAAACACGTTTGTATGAGGGAAAGGGTAAATGGGCCAAGAACAATTTATGACAATTCCTGAATGAAAAGACTCGGTTTTCAATTGCATGTGTTAAAACACCAACATCTTGCTAATATGACCATTCAAAAGACGAAGAATTCTGGATTTTTAACCCATTACTCCACAGATACGCCTTTTAACACCTTTGCAAACAGAAAAGACCTAGCTGTTTAATGTAAAACAAATTTCAAAAAGAGCTGCTCCTTTGAAAGCTTCCTGTATAACTTTCGTCCTGCATAAAGCCACCATCTGTCAAATATACCTATTGTTTGTTTGTATTTGATTTTACATCGCTTGAATAGTATTTCAGTCATATTGCCATGTCCAGCTAATTACAGGTGGAGGACGACCCCATACCCATAACCCATAAGCTGGTAATCTAGGCTTTTTACCAGTTTGCAAACAAGAGTAGACCCAGATCAGACATCTCTTAACCGTTTCCCTCATATACACATGTTTTCACGCATTTGCAAACAGAGTAGACCCAGATCAGACGGCTCCTAAAGGAGCCGTCTGATCAGGGTCTGCTCTGTTTGCTGATAGAATTTCATAGATCTTTTTCTTTATTTTCTAAAATGACTACAATGCTCCACCTTCCATATGTCATTATAACTATTTTATCTATGCATATCCAGTAGGTATTGAAATTTGAAATAAACATGGAACAGGGAAAGGGTTAAAGTAAGCCCAATAAGGGTTTGCTCTCTCTGTCTATGCATTATATGTTATAGACTCTTTACTTTTTGCCACGGCAATAGACTTGCTTTATATTGACTATTTTTAATTACAGAATTAAATTTCAACAATGGGTGGAGTCTAGCATGAATATAAAGGAATAATTAATCCTTTACTCTTTATTCCATAAATACGCCCTCCTACGCCTTTGCGAAGAGAGTAGACTCGGCTTCTGTGGGAACCATCTGATTGGGGTCTGCTCTGTTGCTTATGACACAATATAGATATGAATCTACAGTTTCTGCCAAGGCCATAAATTCCTGTGTCCTCTTTAATATTAAAACAATTAATCTAATGAATAATGATATCATTATTTCTTACATGAATATCCATGGAGTAAAGGGTTATATGTATAGTGATTTATAGTGATTCCTACTGAGAGATTTTATGGCAAACATTGACTGGTTACATTTCTTAACCCTTCTCTTGCTGAATTTTAAAATACATTTCTCCTTCTTAACCCATGCCCTGTTGTATAATTACATATATCTTCACTGTGTACAAGTATTTCGCTGTGCAATTACTGCTGTGGAGTGCACTGGTTGCACAATCAACTTGTAAATAGTGCAGACCATGATGAGACAGGTCCTACAGGAGCTGTCTCATCTGGGTCTTCACTATTTACAGGTAGGTATATTGACGTGAATAGCAAGTGAAGGGTTTTTAGCAACTGAACACTGCTCACCAACTTTACTCCTGAGTATACTGTCAAGGCCGCCTACAATATTCCTGATCCATGGAGGCTCTCCCTCTATATCCTGTGTGCATATAAAATAACATGCACATAGCTAAGCACATAGAACTATGTAAATAACTTATAACAATGTGTGTCAAGTGAATAAATGGATATTCCAAATAATTTATTTTCTAGCAATAGTGACCTTGAATTGTTTCCAAAAGCCATAATAGAATCCCTAGCTTTCTCCCCCTTCCAATAGGAGCTGTCTGATTAAAGTCTATTTGCCCACGAAATAATATAATGATTCTACAGTTTCTGTCACGATAAAAAATATTTGCTTGTTCATAGGACCATTATAAAGATTCAGCTTATTAATATGCATGATGTCACTATTTCTTATATAATATTCAAGGAGAAAATGGTTAACTTTAACCATGATACTTCATTAACCATCTTGCCAATATTGGTTGTAAGTTTTTACATAAACCTTAACCTTTTACTCAATTAACACATTACCTTGTAGGCTATTATTACCTCATTAACCCTTTCCCTCATATAAACGTGTTTTCACGCATTTGCAAACAGAGTAGACCCAGATCAGACGGCTCCTAGAGGAGCCGTCTGATCAGGGTCTGCTCTGTTTGCTAATAGAATTTTATAGATATGTTTCTTTACTTTCTAAAATGTCTACAATGTTCCACATTCCATATTTCTTTATACCTGTTTTGTTAATGAATATTCAGTAGGTATTGAAATTTTGCCTAAATACAGATATGGGAAAGGGTTAAATAAATCTACCGAAAAGGAGCATTTACTAGAGAAAAGGAAAATTTTAGATTTGTGTAGTTTTAGAGCAAATGCTCCATATATCACAATGGTTTCAAAAAGCTAATTTAATGAGGCGTCAATATGAGGGAATGATGCTCTGTTTGCTTATAAATGTAATAATTTATATCTGGTTCTAGTTTCTGCCATGGCAAACTTTCCAGTTAAACTGACATTTTAAACGTTTATCTAATTAATGTTCATGATGTCATTATTTCTTACATGAATATTTATGGAGTAAAGGCTTAACCCTTTCCCTGTTCTATGTTTATTTCAAATTTTAATACCTACTGAATATTCATGGAAAAATAGTTATAATGAAATATGGAGGGTAGAACATTGTAGTCATTTTAGAAAGTAAAGAAACAGATCTACCAAAGTCCATAAGCAAACAGAGCAGACCCTGATCAGATGGCTCCTCTAGGAGCCATCTGATCTGGGTCTACTCTGTTTGCAAATGCGTGAAAACACGTTTCTATAAGGGAAAGGGTTAACTAATGCAATTCACTGATATAATAATTTATATCAGTGAATTGCATTTATAAGTTAAGCCTTTACTCCAGAAATATTTCAATGAAAATAAGCCTTTCAATGCTGAATTTCAAAGTGGAATGGCCCATCATGGTTTTACACTACAATCCATTCAGCATGAAAGTGTACCATTTGAGAGAGGATTGTGAATGACATACTGTGCAGACCCTGACTACAGGGCTCCACCTTTGATTTGGGTCTAAACTGTTTGAAAATGTCGGTGCACTTGTTTCCCACATTTAAATGTTAAGCAGTAGCTTTTTAACTTCTAACGTATATTTTCAGAGCTGCTTGCATAGAAACAGGCCCAAAAGTAGCAAGTCCACCCCTGAAGCAGCTTCAAAAGAAGCAAGTCTAGCCCCGGAGCTGCTTCAAAAGAAGCAAGTATATTACCAGAGCTGCTTTGATAGAATCCAGATCAACCCTAAAGCTACTTCAAACACAAGTCCAGGGCCCAAGGTTATAAAACTTTTTGAGTATGAGATCATTCTCAAATATCTGATTGGTCAGGTGCCTGAGAATGATTTCAGACTCAAACGAAAAGTTTCATAACCTCAGGGCTAACTCCAGAGCTGCTTCTATAAAGATACTGGTGCGCGATCATTGATATGGGAACAATGACTAAATTCTGTCATCACAAACGAATTGTGGTCATACATAAACAAAATGTGTGTACACATAGGTCAAAACAACACACGGAAATTACCAAAAGGTATAAATTGAGCCTCTAAACCTTGACTGGCCCATTACGTCCTGAGAAGTCCAATCAAAGACAAAACAAAACAAAATTGGAAATTGTCTAGCTTTCCAACATGCAGATTTTTTAAAGTTTGTATAATCAATGAAGTAGATCTAGAACATATTACAAATCTAAAAGAAATATACAGTAGAACAAGTAACGTCTTCATTAACGGTTTTTAACACAGGTGGAACCTTAAAGCAGAGTAAAAGTCAGAAGGCTGCTTAATGCAGGGTGAAAGTCAAGCAGAAAGCTCCTCTAGGACCTTTCTGCATGTTTTTCACCATGCATTAAGCAGTCATTTGTCTAAAAAGTTCTCACTTTTTCATTACTAAAATTCAAACTATTGAGTTTTGCTGTACCATAAAATTTGTTATTGTAATGAACTATGCTGTCATGATCAGGACCCTTGCAAAACATTTGAAACTTCTGAATTTAACCCTTTACCTGTTAAATATTCATGTAAGCAATGAACATCGTGAATGTAAATTAACCCTTTCCCTCATATAAACGTGTTTTCATGCATTTGCAAACAGAGCAGACCCAGATCAGACGGCTCCTAGAGGAGTCGTCTGATCAGGGTCAACTCTGTTTGCTAATAGAATTTGACAGATCTGTTTCTTTGCTTTCTAAAATGTCTACAATGTTCCACTTTGCAGATTTCTTTATAACCATTTTGTTAATGAATATTCATTAGGTATTGAAATTTAAAAAAATAAACAGAACAGGGAAAGGGTTAAATGGATTTTACAATGACTTGTGTGCTCAGGAGGTTTTTGGTATTGATAGAAACTGGTAAGTCAGAACATTATAATATCATAAGCATACAGAGCAGACCCTGGGTCTACTCTGCTTGCAAAGGCATGAAAAGACGTTTATATGAAGGAAAGGTGTAAGTCCATGCATACTAACTTCTGAGAAAGCATCGTCAGCTGAAGCTGAGGAATGAAAGAGGAATGCTGCCATTCAATACGAACTTAGTTCAATCTTTATCTAAATGCAGACAAAGGACTTGTGTTGCAAACCTTTAACCCTTGCCATATTCTATGTTTATTCCGAATTTCAATAACTACTGAATATTCATGGACAAAATAGTTTAGAAAGTTAAGGAACAGGATCTTTCAAATTCCATAAGCAAACAGTAGACTCCTATAGGAGCCATCTGATCTAGGTCTACTCTGTTTGCAACTGCGTGAACATGTGTTTATATGAACAAAGGGTTAAGCTACAGATAATTTGAATTTCTGGTACAAACACAACTTACTATATTTTGTGCTACAATCTTACAAAAGTAACCAAACTTACCATATTTGGTACTGCTGTCAGAAGAAACACCAATGTTTTACACAGTTCAAACTTCCGTAAACTCTGAAATGAAACAATTCAATAAAGCTACAGCTACAGATATTGTATGACAAACTTTTAATCCTTTTCATCCCTTTGCTAAACACAATAGATACACATAAGACAGCTCCTGCAGGAACCATCTGATCAGGGTCAGCTTTGTATGCTTATGAAATAATATAGATCTTATTCTGCAGTTTCTGTTATGGCCAAATCTTCCTGTGTTATACACTAGAAAATTGTTAGGCCTAAAAATTGTGTCCATAGGACACAGATGAATCCCCCTTCCCCACACCCCACCCCAGAGATATAAATGAGGTAAAGGGCTTTAGATGAAAATTCATTAACTGCTAAAAGGGAACATGTAATGCTTTCCCTGTTCTATGTTTATTCCAAATGTCAATATATACTGTCAGAATACTCATGGACAAAATCGATATACAGTAAAACCTCTCTATAATGGCCACTAAATTACACCAAGTATTTTGTGTTAAAGACAGGTGGTTGCTTAAAGCAAGGTGAAAGTAAAACAGAATGCTCCTAAAGGAGCGTTCTGTTTAACTTCCACCTTGCTTTAAGCAGCAACCTGCCCTAAATACCAACTAATTAACACAATTTAGTGGTCGTTATAGAGAGGTTTTACTGTAATGAAATATAGAAGATGGAATATTATAGAAAGTAAAGAAACCTATCTATCACATTCATTTAACAAAACAGAGCAGATCCTGATCAGACGGCTCTTATAGGAGCCATCTGATCTGGGTCTACTCTGTTTGCAAATAGGTGAAAAGTCATTACATGAAGGAAAGGGTTAAATCATGGTAACACAAGATGTGTTTGTGACTCACTATGCCCCGGACATGACCTATAACCTTGATGTATGACCTTGACCTTAATAAGTCACCCCTAAAAATGTTTGCCACCATAAATTGCACATGAATGCCAAGTTTGAAGTATGTATGTGCAATGGCTACAAAATTATTGCCAATGTTAAAGTTGAAAAACAACCAACCAACCAACAAACCAACCAACCAACAGACTAACCAAATACATATTGGTATTAAACCAACTCAAAAGAACATTATTTCAACAGTCTGTCTTTGACACCACAGAAGATATTTAAATCCTTGCATGACTTGTAGATAGATTGTTCTAATATCCAACCAGAGAAACAGATAAATGCGCATACTCAAATACTGAAATCCTCATTTCTCCACCTAACGCTATGTTGTGACCATTCTTTAGAACCGTCTCAGAGAAATTTTTTTTAACCAATTCCCTGTTTATTCATGTTTATTCCAAATTTCAAAACCTACTGAATATTCATGGACAAAATAGTTACATGAAATATGGAAGGCGGATCATTGTAGCAATTTAATCCTTTCCCTCATATAAACGTGTTTTCACACATTTGCAAACAAAGTAGACCCAGATCAGACGGCTCCTAGAGGATCAGGGTCTGCTCTGTTTGCTGATATAATTTGATAGATCTGTTTCTTTACTTTTTAAAATGTCTACAATGTTTCACCTTCCATATTTCATTATATCTGTTTTTAATGAATATTCAGTATATATTGCAATTTGGCCTAAATACAGAACAGGGAAAGGGTTAAGATAGTAAAGAAACAGATATTATTACTTCCATTAGCTAACAGAGCAGATGGCTCCAATAGGAGCCGTCTGATCTGGGTCTACTCTATTTGCAAATGCGTGAAAAAACGTTCATATGAGGGAACGGGTAAAGAGTAGTCACAATATAGGGTTGGGTGGAGAGATAAAGGAGTTATTCTTGAAAATGTTTTAATTTATGCATCTTATCTGGACCTCTGTGTCCAACTAAATCCTACCTGATCTTCTAAGAACTGTTGGCTGAAATGAGACACTACAGAGTGGAATCCATCCTCACAGCCCTCCCATACACTACCACCAAGCTGGGACGCCAGACACAGCAACACATCCAAAGCCTTTTCCTGACCTGGAAGATAAAGTACATACTATGTAGTAAGTGCATATGCAGTTGCTCTCAGATGTATATGCATGTCCTTATGTTCAGCTTCATTCAATAAAACATTGCTGTGTTTTCACTCCTACAATTGGTAAAACATGAAATCTTAATTCCCTATAACCCATTCCCTCATATTGACACCTTTTGACTCCTCTGCAAAAGTCACCTGCTGAAACCATTGTGATCAATAGAGTTGTGATAAATAGAGCATTTGCTCCTATAGGAGCAAAAGCTCTATTTCTCACAATGGTTTCAAACTACAAAATTCTAAAAGTTTCCTTTTCTCTAGTTAATGCTCCTTTTTGGTAGATTTATTCAAAGAGGTTGGATCTAAAAATAGTCTATGAGGTAATGGGATAATCACGCAAAATAATCATGCATGAAAAGATTTTTGGTAAATTCTATTAACCCTTCACATGTTCAATATTCATGCAAGAAAAATTACATCATGAATATTTAATAGCTGATTTTTTATAATAACAATAGTATGTACACAGGTAGAAACTGCAGAGTCAAATCTATGATAATTTCATAAGCAAACAGAGCAGACCCTGATTAGATGGTTTTCACAGGAGTCGTCTGATTTGGGTCTACTGTTTGCAATGGAGTTGGAGTAAAAATGTGTTTATATGAAGGAAAGGGTTAACAAGGGTTAACTTTTTACTCCGTGAATATTTGTGTTAGAAATAATGACATCATGAATTTTAATGAGATCATTTTTATGCTCCCCACAAAGCGGGAAACATATAGCCTTGCTCTTGTTTGTTTATACATACGTACAATCATATATAAATACATACAGACATCAGCAAGGCTATTACTTTGTAAAATAGACAAAGAAATATAGTGTACCTAGATTTCCTAATTACTCCCCTCATTTCAGGCTTTTTTTTTGTATGGGAAATTTTGGACAGAATGGATTTTAATAATTGGGAATACTTTTGTATGTAAAAGTAAATGATTTGGAAAGAAGTTTTGGTCTCATTTTAACTTAGTTTGCATTTTTTAGCATTTAGATCAAAATTTGGGTTCTATTGGGATTTTTTCCCCATATTAAGAAAAGTGTTTCCTAATTTGCATTTGGAAGGGGCCCTTTTAAATGACCCTTGTAGACACCAGAAAAAGGCCTGCATTTACAGCTGTGGCTATTTTGTTAGTATATATAGATCTTTGCCATGAAACACTGCCTGATTAACCGATTACCTACCATAGGCCTGTGCAGTGATTGCCTTACACAGAGATGACACTGAGCTTGCCTTCTTCATGCTCTGTTGGCCATCAGGAGTCTGACACAGACTATTCAAACACTCATATGTGTCATCCACCAGTTGTCTTCCATCAATATCAGCTTCACTGGAATACAGAAAAACTGACAAATTTTCAGATAGTAGAAACAACTTTTCAAGGTAAAATATCCACTTACAACTGTCAAAAGAACTACATGTGAATACAAGTGCTTGTCAGATTATGTATAATTTTGAATAATCAAGGCATAACTCTCTAAAATCATCCAAGCATAATATTGTAGCAATATGAGTGAGTGAGTGAGTTGGGTTTTACGTCCAACCAACAGTATTTCAGTTATTTGCAGATGGCACCCGCTAGAGACAAGTTATAGTGCTGCCTCACTGGAATGTCCCTGTCGTGAGCACGTGGCAAGGGCACCCCATCCAGTCACATTATCCAGACACCGGGCCGACCAGTCCTAGAACTACCCTTTTAATGTCGAGCGTAGACAAGGGAGCTACTAGTACCAACTTTTAACGACTTTTGGTCTGTCGTGGCCGGGGATCAAACACACGACCTTCCGTACCGCAGGCGGACGCTCTACCACTGAGCCACGCGGCCTGTGTGTAGCAATATGAAGCTTCTCATAAAGTTTCATTGAAGTCATATAAATCATGTAAATAGTTGCTGAGAAATACAGCAGACAAAAATAAACTTACAGACCGACTGATAGTGCTGTTCCGATCATCAGTAATAACCGATGATTAATCAAAAAGATGTTTTTTTTATCTATCTATAGTATTTTTGCCATAATTGATTATTGAATGTATAATTTGTACATTTAGCATTAATTATTTTCATAGACATTTTAAAGGGAATTTAAAGGTCTAAAGTCTTGCTTGTTGACAAAAGGACCAAAACCTGTATAATCATGATAATGTCACTAAGCCTCTACCCAGAGCTCCAGATAAGATGCATAAATTTAAACATTTTCAACAAAAGCTCCTTTATTTCTCCACCAAACCCTATACTGTGACCACTCTTTAGAATCGTCTCGAAGAGACGATTCTAAAGAGTGGTCACAGTATAGGGTTTGATGGAGAAATGACGATTTTAGTATCTGAGTACGCATCGTTATTTGTAGCTCTGCTCTACCAATATGTATGTTGTGACTATTCATTCATTAGAACTGTCTCTGAGAATTATATCTGTGAAGCATGAATATTAATAAGCTTAATATTTATAATGATACATAAACAGGGAAAAGTTTTGACATTTGTGAAAACTGTTGAACATGATCTATATAATTCTGTTAGCAAACAGAGTAGACTCTGATCGGACAGTTCCCACAGGAACCATCTGATCTGGGTCTACCCTATTTGGAAAAGTGTTATAATGTGTATCTACAAAGTGTTAAAATACAACATATTCTGTGTTAACCCTTTCCCATATATAAATTGTCTTATCGCCTTTTGCAAACATAGTAGCCCCAGATCAGACAGCTCCTGTAGGAGCCGTCTGATAAGGGTCTACTCTGATTGATTATGGTTTGATATGGATCTGATTTTTCATTTTTTGTCAATGCCAAAAATTCCCTTGAAAATTTTACATTATAAAAATCTAACTAATAAATATTCATGATGTCATTATTTCTGACATGAATATTGAACAGGTCAAAGGTTAAAAAGATACATAAACCATTTCACACTGATAGGCATAGACTGACAGAGGTAATATTCTTGCCATTATGTTTTCTAATTCTAAAGCATGATATGCTACATAGCATGTATAACATAAACAGTAAAATCCCTCTAAACAAGAATTTTAATAAAGAACAACTTAAGATTTTCTATGCAGGTGGCTGCTTAACCCTTTCCCTGTTCTGTATTTATACCAGATAACAATACCTACTGATTGTTCACTAGTAACTAGTTATACAGAAACATGGAAGGTGGAACATTGTAGACATTTTAGAAGGCAAAGAAACAGATCTATGAAATTCTTTTAGCAAACAGAGCAGGCCCTGATCAGATGGCTCCTATAGGAACCGTCTGATCTGGGCCTACTCTGTTTGCAAATGCGTGAAAACACGTTTTTATGAGGGAAAGGGTCAATACAGGGTTAAACTTAAAGCCATACAGAAACCTCCATTATGAGCTTTCAGCCTGCATGAAGCTGCCACCTGTCTGAAAGACTGACTCTGAAACTAATTTTAATGTCCAGTTAGAGAAGTTTTACTGTAAACAAACATTCACTGAAAATGACACATTGACCATATATTGTTTATCAGTACATCATCTTTGGAATTTCAAATGTACAGACTTACTCTGGGTCGGTCAGTAATATGCTGTTAAAATTGCTGACATTCTCTGTTAAAGTTGGACTGCATGCCTGAAAAAAAACACAGCCACAAAACAAGTGAGACCATTTGCAGAGAAATACAAGAGGGACAGAATGGCCCTAAAGCGCTCACCAGACAATCAGAGTAGAAGATTTTCAAAGTTTTCACTATATGTTCCATTGAAAACTGCCCATCCCTGGGGCAGGGCCAATTTTGACCCAAGGCCCATAATTTATAAAAAAAAATTGTAGAGGACCTGAACATGATGGTCTGTGCCAAATATGAAAGCTGTGAACCTTCCAGTTTCAGAGGAGAAGATTTTCAAAGATTTCACTATTTGTTTCTATTCAAAACTACCCACCCCTGGGGCGGGGCAAATTTTGACCCCAGGGACATAATTTATATAACATTTGTAGAGGACCTGAACATGAAGCTCTGTGCCAAATATGAAAGCTGAGAACCTTCCAGTTTCAGAGAAGAAGATTTTCAAAGTTTTCACTATTTGTTTCTATTGAAAACTGCCAACCCCTGGGGCGGGCCAATTTTGACCCCAGGGCCATTATTTATATAACTTTTGTAGAGGACCTGAACATGATGTTATGTGCCAAATATGAAAGCTGAGAGCCTTCCAGTTTCAGAGGAGAAGAATTTCAAAGATTTCACTATATGTTTCTATTGAAAACTGCCCAACCCTGGGGCGGGGCCAATTTTGACCCTAGGGCCATAATTTATATAACTTTAGTAGAGGACCTGAACATAATGCTCTGTGCCAAATATGAAAGCTATGAGCCTTCCAGTTTCAGAGGAGACGATTTTCAAAGATTTCACTATTGGTTTCTATTGAAAACTGCCCACCCCTGGGGCGGGGCCAATTTTGACCCAGAGCCATAATTTATATAACTTTTGTAAAGGACCAAAACATGATGCTCTGTGCCAAATATGAAAGCTGAGAGCCTTCCAGTTTCAGAGGAGAAGATTTTCAAAGATTTCACTATTTGTTTCTACTGAAAACTGCCCACCCCTGGGGCGGGGCAAATTTTAACCCAAGGGTATAATTTATATAACTTTTGTAGAGGACCTGAACATGATGCTATGTCCCAAATATGAAAGCTGAGAGCGTTCCAGTTTCAGAGGAGAAGATTTTCAAAGTATTACTATATGTTTCTATTGAAAACTTCCCACCCCTGGGGCGGGGCCAATTTTGACCACAGGGGCATAATTTATATAACTTTTGTAGAGGACCTAAGGGTGAAGCTATGTGCCAAAGATGAAAGCTGAGAACCCTGTAGATTCAGAGGAGAAGATTTTTAAAGGTTCAAATTGTTGACGACGAACGACGCATGACGCACGCCGACGGACGACGGACATCAGGCGATCACAAAAGCTCACCCTGAGCACTTTGTGCTCTGGTGAGCTAAAAAGCATACAAGCAAAAGCATAGCTTCTGTCAAAACATAAAATGAAATAGTAGTTTGATTCTGATATTCAATGAGTAAATGTGTTCATTGACAGAATACAATGATAAACTTGATCTTCTATCAAATTTGATGATGTGCACAGCCTATTTGTTCTGAGTAAGTACATTATTAAATTCTAAATACTAAATTCTGCTTACAGCAGGTTGGACTGTACAATCTAAGTACTAGACCTTACTTAACCTGGTATACAAATGCCTTTTCACATGTTTACAGAGTAGACCCAGATCAGACAGTCCTATTAAAGGAGCTGTCTGATCAGGGTCTGCTTTGTTTGCTTATGAAATTATAAAAGATATACCTCTACAGTTTCTACCAGTACCAACACATCCTTTGTACTTATGCTATCATAAAATTTCAGCTAATAAAATAAAATAAAATATTCATGTCATTATTTCTTACATGAATTTTCAACAGGGAGTAGGTTAATCCTTTACTCCATAAATACCCCCTTTCTACTCCTTTGTGCCTTTCCATAGGAGCAAAATTTAATGCTTTATTTATCACAATGGTTTAACCCTTCGCTTGCTGAATTTTAAAATACATTTATCCTTCTTTACCCATGCCCTGTTGTATAATTACATATATCTTCACTGTGCACAAGTAGTTCGCTGTGCAATCACTGCTGTAGAGTGCACTGGTTGCACAATCAACTTGTAAATAGTGCAGACCCTGATGAGACAGCTCCTGCAGGAGCTGTCTCATCTGGGTCTTCACTATTTACAGGTAGGTATATTGACGTGAATAGCAAGCGAAGGGTTAAAGACTACACAATTCTAAACTTTTCCTTTTCTTTAGTAAATGCTCCTTTTCAGTATATTTACTCAATGAGGCTGGATCCAAACATAGTCTATAAGGGAATGGGTTAAACACTACTAAGTACAATGCTACAAGGAACTTAACCTGCAGGATGTATGCCAGGACAATGTCAAGTTCATGTAGCAGTTGAGTTACTCACCACATCCGGGTCCTTACACAGGGCTGACAGCACCGACATAGCCACAGACTTGTACACAGTGGATGGACAATCTTCTGGCACACTCTCTATGCAAAACAACAGCAACTGTTAATTTGCGTTTCTTTTCAAATACTAATAAAACATAAGCCCCTGATTCAATAAATCTGACTCTACATTTTTTTCCAATACCAACAATTATGTACATATGCCATTTTAAAGATTCTGACAATATATATTCATGACGTCATTATTTCTGACATACATGTATATATATTAGAGGGAAATAGTTAAATTAAACAAGAGGGCCAGAATGGCCCTGACATCGCTCACCAGACAATCAGAAGAGAAGATTTTCAAAGTTTTCACTATACTTTTCTATTGAAACTGGCTACCCCTGGGGTGGGGGAAATATCGACCCCAGGGTCATAATTTATCCAACTTTTATAGAGGACCTGAACATGAAGTTATGTGCCAAATATGAAAGCTGAGAACCTTCCAGTTTCAGAGGAGAAGATTTTCAAAGTTTCACTATATGTTTCTATAGAAAACAAGGCACCCCTGGGGCGGGCCAATTTTGACCCCAGGGGCATAATTTATATAAAATTTGTTGAGGACCTGATTAGGATTCTATTAGCTAAATCTGAAAAGCTGAGAACCTTCCAGTTTCAGGAGAAGATTTTCAAAGTTTTCACTATATGTTTCTATTGAAAAATGGCCACCCCTGGGGCGGGGCCAATTTTGACCCCAGGGACATAATTTATATCACTTTTGTAGAGGACCTGAACATGATGTTATGTGCCAAATATGAAAGCTGAGAACCTTCCAGTTTCAGAGGAGGAGGTTTTCAATGGTTTCTCTATTTGTTTCTATTGAAAATTAGCCACCCCTGGGGCAGGGCCAATTTTGACCCTTGGGGCATAATTTATATAACTTTTGTAGAGGACCTGAACATGATGCTGTGTGCCAAATATGAAAGCTGAGAACCTTCCAATTTCAGAGGAGAAGATTTTCAAAGTTTTCTCTATTTGTTTCTATTGAAAATTAGCCACCCCTGGGACGGGGCAAATTTTGACCCCAGGGACATAATTTATATAACTTTTGTAGAGGACCAGAACATGATGCTATGTGCCAAATATGAAAGCTGAGAACCTTCCAGTTTCAGAGGAGAAGATTTTCAAAGTTTTACTTTATGTTTCTATTGAAAACAAGGCACCCCTGGGGCGGGGCCAATTTTGACCCCAGGGACATAATTTATATAACTTTTGTAGAGGACCTGAATATGATGCCATGTGCCAAAGATGAAAGCTGAGAACTCTGTAGATTCAGAGGAGAAGATTTTTAAAGGTTCAAATTGTTGACGACAGACGACGAACGACAAACGACGTACGACGAACGCCGACGGACAGCAGGCGATCACAAAAGCTCACCCTGAGCACTTTGTGCTCTGGTGAGCTAAAAAGAATTAATTTATTCAGACTTACAAAACAGTGGAGAAGACATACTGTATTTAGTGTAGATACAGTACATGTATATATATATATATTTATATTAACCTTTAGCCTGCTGAGGCAGCCGAGTAAATAATTTTTACACAAGTTTTCACAATACATTTTCAAAATTCAAGCTATAATCAGGTCTACCAAAATGCAATCAGAGTGTCAAACAGATTGGATCCTGATGAGATGCTGAGTTACTCAGGGTCTCATCTGGATCCAGATTGTTTGCATTTGTAATCACTCATCCAACCGCAGCAGGCTAAAAGTTAAGATCCTCAGTAAATGCCTTTTTTCATTCATGCTTCATTGACAACTTGCTCTAGTAATAAATACCATCAAGCTCCAAATACAACATTCATAAGGCTTGACCCATTACCTCATAGGTTATTTACAGATCCTACCTCTTTGAATAAATCTACCGAAAAGGAGCATTTGCTAGGAGAGATTTTTTTTTGGGAACGGTGTAGTGTAGAAACCATTGTGATAAATAGAGCATTATGCTCTATTTATCACAATGGTTTCAGAAAGTGACTTTTACAGAGTCGCCAAAAGGCGCCAATATGAGGTAATGGGTTTAAATCACACAATCTGATGTGCAATAATTACAACTTTTGTGATTTTTTTTAAAAATTAGCAATGCAAACAGAGGACAATCGTAACTCCAGTTTGAAAATCTAATCTTCTGAAAAATTTGGAGTACAATGATTTCATCTTTTAATCCATACCCACTTAGGCTATTTTTAGCCCTAACCTCTTGGAAAAAGTCTACCCAAAAGGAGCATTTACTAGAGAAAAGAAAATATTTAGAATTGTATAGTATTGAAACCATTCTGATAAATAGTGGATTTACTTCTATGGAGCAAATGCTCTATTTATCACAATGGTTTCACAAAGTGACTTTTACAGAGGCGTCAAATGGCGTCAATATGCGGGAATCGGTTAATGGTTAAAAATGCCTTGGATCATCTGATAATACTTTACATCAGTATTATTCTAGTAATAAATGTTATACTGAATCTTTGAAGCTTCCCACTTATTCATCATGCTAGATTGCAATTGTTGATTTACTTGTTTTAAGGAGCCTCGAGAAGAACTTCCCACCAACTGTGTCTAAGATCTGTCTCTTGACTGCTACAGAGCATGTGTCTTCCTTTGACACCTTTGCAACCTACAAATACATATAATACATTACTATTTAACCCATTACCTCATAGGTTATTTTTAGATACAACCTCTTTGAACAAATCTACCGAAAAGGAGTAGAGAAAAGGATTTTTTTTTAGAATTTTGTAGTTTGAAACCATTGTGATAAATAGAGCATTTGCTCCTATAGGAGCAAATGCTCTATTTATCACAATGGTTTCATAAAGTGACTTTTATAGAGTCGTCAATATCAGGGAATGGGTTAAACAAGAGCCGCATACAGCGCCAACGCTCGCCTGATTTGGTACTTGTCCAGCTAAATTAAAATAATTTGAAAATGACAAAGGGCCATAACTCCAAAATTTTGAAATCAAAAGTTATGGTTCTTACATAGGGGCCTTTCCCTCAATGAGATCTACTAACCTATGAAGTTTCATGTTGATACCTCTTATACTTTTCGAGTAATGAGATACATTAAAGTTGTTTGCATGCCGACGACTACGACGACGACTACAACCCAGTGATCACCATAGCTCAACTTTTCTTTGAAACAGACGAGCTACAGATGCATAATTATATTGTACTAAGGAGCACAATAAAATCTTTAAATTGGTAGCCTATAATTGGTGTCAAATTTTGTTATAAAACGTTTACTGGTATAACCCGTTACTCCAAAAATACACCTTTCTACGCCTTTGCAAACAGATTAGACCTAATCTGTTTGCAAAGGCGTAGAAAGGTGTATTATAAGCAAACAGAGCAGACCCATGTGTCTGCTGTCATTATAAAAAATTAAATTATTATTTTATTAGGTCATTATTTCTTACATGAATTTTCAAAGGGTAAAGTGAATCGTATAACCTTTCGAGAAAACAGGAACACTTACAAGTTGCAAATGAGGACAAGGCCAGTATGATATAATAAAATGCTTGAACTGGTACATTGTTTGTACATCAGAATTCAAAGGTTTTTACCACTGTTGCTTTTTGTCCATCACTTAGTCAAGATGAACATGACTTCAAAATAGCTGTGTTTTGTTTCAGTATGTCTGGAGGTAGATAGTTAAGTTGATTCTGGCAAGGAAATTCCTCCCACACATAAGGCACATGATGATGCCATAGAGGCACCTGCTGTCTTTTTATTGAGGAGGACATATTTCCTGCTGTATTCCAAGCTTCTGATTTGAGCTTCCTTGCAGAATGCCATTAAGGACAAGCAGTTTTTGCACTTTCCTGTGAGTCTGCAGACAACTTCTGTCCCTAAACCTCTTTGGCCTCTATTTATGCAGTTGTGAGTTTTGCATGTGGCAGATATGTCCTGCACAATGAACATGTGACTGAACACACTAAAAGAGATTGAGATGGATAGGATGCCAGCTTTGTCTGTACTTATCTTTCTGGCAACTTATCTTGCCATTTGATCTTCAGAATTGGTCATAGATAGGTCCTTTGAAAGTTATTTCTCAGTTTGACTGCCTGACTGACATATATACAATACAATATGAGTCTCAGCATACAGCAGGGTAGTGATAATTGTCACTCTAGATGGTCAAGCATTGCTGAATGATACACTACTGGGATATATGAACAATGGCTGTCTACAAGGGGTATTTATACGCAGCCGTGAATTCTTCCAGATCTTGCTAGCATAAGACAAGGATATGCGATTTCTTACATCAGTGTTAATGGGATGTTACTGCAGTGTTTTTTCTGTCCAACACAGTTACCTCTGATAAACTGCTAATACACAGCTGTATGACATTACCCCAGAGTGGAATTGGTACATTAATGGACGAAGGAGTAATATACATGTATACTAATATTGTGAACTTTCTATATATGCAAAGTATATTTACTGTCTTATGATTTTCACATTGATCACCTAGGATACAAGAAGTTTGAGTTAAGTTGGATATAGGTAACTGGTGGTCATGCCAGATCTAGTGGCTCGATAGCTCAGTGATTAGAGTGCTGGTAAGCCAGTCTCTGGGTTTGAGTCTCTGAGAGCATGATACTTTCACAAGTTGTCCTGTTAAAGTTTCACCCAATGAAAAATTCAAACCATGTACATGCTCATTGCTGGATTTCGTGTAAATTATGGCAAGTTCCTAAAGGGTGAAGAGTGAGTAGTGTAACTGAGTTATGACAGGTAAAGTACTGGTAACTGTAGAAAATCAAAAAAGTCCTGGATTGTGTGGCTCAGTAGTTTTGAGACAGAGTGCTGGTACAGAAAGCCACAGGCTCTTGGTTCAAGTCTTTGTAAGGCCATGATCTTTTCACCAGCTGTCCGGTTACACAAGAAAAATGCATAAGCTTATAGAGCTATCGATCATCAATTGAAAAAAAATACTCTAATCAAGTGCTGACTTGTGTGGCTAGACTGCACTTTACTGGTACGCATACTTTGCATGTGCATAAACAATAAAGGCTGCCACCATTTTGAATTGAACAGGTCGAGGTTTACACATATTAAGGTTTGGGGGCAGCAGCCCCAGATGTAAAGCAGATTAACACATGAAATTGAAGAAAAAATAATCAAATAAATCCAAGCTCTTAATCTGCCCAGTATAATGCTCTTTGTTATATAAATTAATAAAGGCTCAAGTTGTAGAAGTGCTTGTACCAGTAATGTGCAGTAGTCCCCCTTGTGTTACTACTGTTCATTTCAATAAACTTTGTCACTGAATTTGAATCAAGATTTTCTTTCTTTCTTACCTGATTGAGATAAAATTTAAATCATGCGTGTCATCGTTTTTTCACAAACTCTGTGTCTGAGTTTCCCTTGAATCCATCTTTAAATAAATATTTCAGGTCTAAACACAATGTTTACCCATTGTAAATATATTCATTTCAAATTGCAAATGGTGGACGAATGATGTCAAGTGGAACATTCGATTTTTTCGCCAAGGGTAATTATAGCTCTTAAAAATTAAGAAATTATGTCATTTACATGTATTTTCATATCAGTATGCAATTCATTTAGCAAAGAAACAGCTGATCGAATTAGCATGCAGAAAATGCATTTTCGACATTTTTTTCCTTACTACATGACATTCTTTCTTTCTCTGTATACTGCTATATGCCCACACGGGCATCACTAAGCAGTTCCGAGCCAGCACCAATGTTTAATTGAAAAAGTATATATTCATTAAAAGTAAAAACAGACTAGTAAGTAAAGATATGAAAAAGATATTAACAGTGATTTTTTTACAAATTTTCTTGCACGAGTCCTGGGACTCGATAAATAGCAAATATGAGAGTCCCCAAACTGAAAGAATGAGTCCAAATATTCTATAAAAATACATTTAAGCACCCAGTCAAAGGTATTTGTAAAACTGGCCTTTTCATACTAATAGCTGATGAAATGCTGGGTATTGGTTATAATTAAGATATTAATAAAACTTCAAAATTAAATTTTGTTAGAAATTTCAATGCATTATTGGGACTCGCATAATTTGAAACTTTGGGTTTACGGACATTTCGCTACACAGCGTTTCGCTACCCTGACCATTTCGCTACAGTCATTTCGCACCCTTACGGGAAGTCATTTCACTACCCTGCACTAACCCTATCACCCAATTAAATATAATTATTCACACATTTCATTGATTTGGACAATATAATAGTTTAACAGATTTAAAAATATACGTTAACCAATTTTAACTACTGTAGCAGCATAGCAAACAGTTATTTATCGAGAGTGCAAACACCTCGATCTATAGCAGGCAAAGTGTTAACCGACCTTAACCTTTTCCCTGGTCTGTGTTAACCGACCTTAACCTTTTCCCTGGTCTATGTTTATTTCAACTTTCAATAATACCTACTTAATTAATATTTTGGGACAAAACTGATATAATGAAATATGGAAGGTGGAACATTGTAGCTATTTTTGAAAGTAAAGAATCAGAAATTATATTAGCAAACAGAGCAGACGCTGATCAGACGGCTGGCCGCTCCTATATAGGAGCCGTCTAATCAGCGTCTGCTCTGTTTGCAAATGAGTGAAAACACATTTATAAATATGAAGGAAAGGGTTAAAATAAAAGTAAATTTTGATCGTTATGCATGTGTCATATTTTCTATCAAAGGAAAAAGAGCAAAAATGCATATAGCAACAAGAGGGCCAGAATGGCCCTGAAGTGCTCACCAGACAATCAGAGTAGAAGATTTTCAAAGTTTTCACTATATATTTCTATAGAAAACTAGCCAGTACTGGGGCGGGCCAATTTTGACCCCAGGGACATAATTTAGAAAACTTTTGTAGAGGACCTGAACATGATGCTCTGTGCCAAATATGGAAGCTGTGAGCCTTCCAGTTTCAGAGGAAAAGATTTTCAAAGATTTCACTATTTGTTTCTCTTCAAAACTGCCCACCCCTGGGGCAGGGCCAATTTTGACCCCACGGCCATTATTTATATAACTTTTGCAGAGGACCTGAACATGATGCTATGTACCAAATATGAAAGCTGAGAACCTTCCAGTTTCAGAGAAGAAGATTTTCAAAGTTTTCACTATTTGTTTCTATTGAAAACTGCCCACCCCTGGGGCGGGGCCAATTTTGACCCCAGGGACATAATTTATATCACTTTTGTAGAGGACCTGAATATGCTGCTCTGTGCCAAATATGAAAGATGAGAGCCTTCCAGTTTCAGAGGAGAAGATTTTCAAAGATTTCATTATTTGTTTCTATTGAAAACTGCCCACCCCTGGGGCGGGGCCAATTTTGACCCCAGGGTCATAATTTATATAACTTTTGTAGAGGACCTGAACATGATGCTATGTGCCAAATATGAAAGCTGAGAGCCTTCTGGTTTCAGAGAAGAAGATTTTCAAAGTTTTACTATATGTTTCTATTGAAAACTTCCCTCCCCTGGGGCGGGGCCAATTTTGACCCCAGGGGCATAATTTATATAACTTTTGTAGAGGACCTGAATATGCTGCTCTGTGCCAAATATGAAAGATGAGAGCCTTTCAGTTTCAGAGGAGAAGATTTTCAAAGATTTCATTATTTGTTTCTATTGAAAACTGCCCATCCCTGGGGCGGGGCCAATTTTGACCCCAGGATCATAATTTATATAACTTAAGTAGAGCACCTGAACATGATGCTATGTGCCAAATATGAAAGCTGAGAGCCTTCTGGTTTCAGAGGAGAAGATTTTCAAAGTTTTACTATATGTTTCTATTGAAAACTTCCCACCCCTGGGGCGGGGCCAATTTTGACCCCAGGGATATAATTTATATAACTTTTGTAGAGGACCTGAATATGCTGCTCTGTGCCAAATATGAAAGATGAGAGCCTTTCAGTTTCAGAGGAGAAGATTTTCAAAGATTTCATTATTTGTCTCTTTTGAAAACTGCCCACCCCTGGGGCGGGGCCAATTTTGACCCCAGGGCCATAATTTATATAACTTTTGTAGAGGACCTGAACATGATGCTATGTGCCAAATATGAAAGCTGAGAGCCTTCTTGTTTCAGAGGAGAAGATTTTCAAAGTTTTACTATATGTTTCTATTGAAAACTTCCCACCCCTGGGGCGGGGCCAATTTTGACCCCAGGGGCATAATTTATATCACTTTTGTAGAGGACCTGAATATGCTGCTCTGTGCCAAATATGAAAGATGAGAGCCTTTCAGTTTCAGAGGAGAAGATTTTCAAAGATTTCATTATTTGTTTCTTTTGAAAACTGCCCACCCCTGGGGCGGGGCCAATTTTGACCCCAGGGCCATAATTTATATAACTTTTGTAGAGGACCTGAACATGATGCTATGTGCCAAATATGAAAGCTGAGAGCCTTCTTGTTTCAGAGGAGAAGATTTTCAAAGTTTTACTATATGTTTCTATTGAAAACTTCCCACCCCTGGGGCGGGGCCAATTTTGACCCCAGGGGCATAATTTATATAACTTTTGTAGAGGACCTATAGGTGATGCTATGTACCAAAGATGAAAGCTGAGAACCCTGTAGATTCAGAGGAGAAGATTTTTAAAGGTTCAAATTTTTGACGCCGGACGACGGACGACGCACGACGCCGGACGACGGACATCTGGCGATCACAAAAGCTCACCCTGAGCACTTTGTGCTCTGGTGAGCTAAAAATGCATGTAGCACGTGTCCATGTTAATTTAATCAGTGTCACATACCGATACACTAATCTAATCGGCTTACCGGCGGTACTTGTGATCTCGGAGAGGACAACATTGACACATGGAAATACGTAAGCAGTGGGTGCCTTAAATCAATTAGCATTATATCTCAAAGGGACACCGATAATGATACACGTTTTAATTTTAAAATATAGTTGGGTTTTTTTTTAAGTTTTATAAGTGTTTACTTTTACAGTTATTACAGTATTATAAATTCCCATACATGTGTTCAATATTTCTATAACTCTTTTTTGGTATCTGAATATAAATATCCATTATATGTTAATAAAGTTGACTCTCAAATCACTAGCCACCGCTGCAACAATATTATTTTCTTATTATTATCGATAGGTAGCCAAACGTACAGGTAGCAAAATGGTCAGCGTAGCGAAATGACTTCCCGGTGGGTAGCGAAATGACTGTAGCGAAAAGGTATGGGTAGCGAAACGTCCGTCAGCCGAAACTTTGCATCCCCAGAGATTTTTGTGAGTACTGGACTCGGGACTCGCAGGTAAAAGAATCACTGTATTAAAAGCAAGGGATATTTGGCAAGGTAGATTGTGAAAAGTGAATAAGATTTAAGTTTAGTCTGACTCGAAAATCTTGATCCAAATTCATCAAAAAGCTAGGGCTTGATTCTACTTTAGCAGACCCCGAAAGTTTTTGTTTTAAAAGTACCGTTCAGCGCATGCGTTTAAGATCGACTTACGAGGTCGATCTCGGTCAAAATAAAACCATCTAGTTTCGAATTGGCGGAATTACCAGGAATGTTTATTTCTGGGGTCTGCTAAATTAGAAATTTCCTGTTACAAGTATACTGAAATGGACAGCAGTGAGAGATTTCTTCACCTGTAGCTTTGTGTCAAGAATAAAATAAAATCCATTATTGTATTCCAATTATAAAAAAATCTTGGCATTTCGTGACCAATTCTATATAGCAGTACATGGCACTCTGAAGTTGTCCTAAAACTAAACAGTAAAATTAAGGATTTTTTTAGAAGTGTTTGCTTGACCTTTGCCAAGGAATGGAGACGCGAAAACACATGATAATTCACATAGACAACGGGTTGTCACCATATTCTCTGAACATCAATAAGCGTTACCATAAGCAGTGCAGCAAATCTTTCATTATCTGATGTTGCCTGCTTCAGTGCAGTCAAATACTTTGTGACAGCTTCGTTCTCTTTCGTTTCCATGCTTGTCTCGCAGGAAACGGTTTTCGATCGATAACGGAAAGTCTAGAAGTATCCCGTATGTCCAAGAAAGTGCGAAAGGGCAGTGAAAAGACAGAGGAAAATCATGGCAGGTTTGGAACTGCTGTCTGACCAAGGGTTTCGTATTGATGGTCGAAAATCAACAGAACTGCGCAGAATTCAATGTCGCCTGGGAGTGTTCACACAGGCCGACGGATCAGCTTATATTGAGCAAGGAAACACGAAAGTCCTTGCTGCCGTTTACGGCCCACACGAGGTGACCAAATTAGATCTACTTTGTAATTACTGATGATTGTAATTTCGGGATTTCTCAAGAGGACGTGACTATCATAGTTACGTTCCCGGGTCTGAATCGGTAGGGAACATTTAGATTTCCCTATGTCCGTCCTTGTCCTCAAGTCAAATGTTTGTCAAAGCGTCCCCAAGTCTAATCGTCCTCTGGTCGAAACGTCCCAATTGTTTGGACTAAGCGTCCCCATTCCAGATAATACCGTCCCGATTTAATATGAAATTCAGATCTTAAAAAGCTTTTTTATTTTAATGGTTTTTTTAGCGTACAGGACGTTGACTGCATGCAGTTAAATTTATTGCCTAAAGTGTGATTTTTTTCTTCTCCATAATCTTTTCAGATCCGGGGTAGCAGATCCAAAGCTTTACATGACAAAGTGCTTGTAAATTGCCAGTACAGTATGGCAACCTTTAGCACAGGGGAGAGGAAGCGACGACCACGAGGGGACAGGAAGTCAAAGGAAATGACAATGCATCTGCAACAGACATTTGATGCTGCTATAATGACAAACCTGTATCCCCGCTCACAGATTGACATTTTTGTTGAGGTTAGTAAAGTTCATATTTCACTGTTCAAGTAGCACTTTAGTTCAATGATATAAATAATGATACTTTTTTGAGGAATGAGTAACAGCAGATCATATTACATATATTTATCACATAATCTTCGGTATGGGAGTGCCGAAACAGAGTGCTGTAAACCGCGGAAATGCACTAGTTCATTTTTTTTATTCAAATGAGTTGTTTGAATTGGGGCGATAAAGACCACCGGGAACCAATGCATGATGTCATTTAATCATTATTAACCAATCATAAAATTGCATTTGTGTTGACACTGTAAATAATGGTGTCAGCTATAGCCTGTTTCATTTTATCTGTGATCTGGTATACTTTGTTTGCAAATTTGAGAAAAGGGGTTTACTCTGGTCTTACAGCAGACATTTCTTCCATTTCTACACCATTCTTATCAATAGCAAACAAAGACGACCATGGTCAGATGGCGCCTGTAGTACTAAGTAGCCATCTGATCTAGTTCCACTCTGTTTGCAAATGTGTGAAAAAGCATTTCTGTGAGTGAAGGGGTTAAGACAGGTCGTACTGTAGATGTGTCTTTCATTTTTTTTAAAACAACAATCAGGTTGTCAAACAATTTTTATCACTGAATTGCTTGCAGCTTCTGCATATGTTTCTATCATGAACTTGTCCCCGGAATGTACATTTGTAATTAACTCCACAAATATGCCTTTTAGCATCTTTGCAGAGTAAACCCAGGAGCTGCCTGATCGAGGTCTGCTCTGTTTGCTTGTGGTATAGTGTAGGTATGACTTCAGTTTCTGCCATTGCCAAAATTTCCTGTATTCATATGGCATTATAAACATTTATCTTTTTGTCTTATTTCTCATGAATATTTATGGAGTAAATACATATATAGTTCTTCTATGAACCTTTGATTGACCCTTTTATTTCAGGTGCTGCAGTCAGATGGTGGGAACTACTGTGCCAGTGTGAATGCAGCCACTCTGGCGCTGATCGATGCTGGCATCCCTCTCAGAGACTATGTTTGTGCTTGCTCAGCTAGTTTTATCAATGACACACCCATCATTGACATAAGTTACCTGGAGGAGTCTTCAGGAGGGGCAGAACTAATTGTAGCCACACTACCAAAGTCGGAGCAGATAGTGTTTCTGGAAATGAACTCCAGGCTTCATGAGGACAATCTCAGCAGTGTAATGGACATGGCTATCAAAGGATGCAAAGATATCCATGATGTGTTAGATCAGGCTGTCAGAGACCATGTGACAGAAGTAGTAGCCATCTCTGGGCTAGAATAGTCTTATAGTAGTTAACCCTTTACCTGTTGAATATTCTTGTAAGAATTGCATTTAATGACATTGTGAATGATTATCAGCCGAATTCTTATAATGTTTAATTTTCAAACAGAATCAGATCTACATCATGTCATAAGCATTTACGGAGCAAACCCTGATCAGAGGACTCTTATGGGAGCAATCTGATCTGGGTCAACTCGGTTTGCAAAGGCGTAAAAAAGGGTTTATAACTTTACATGAAGGAAAGGGTTAATTCGTTTTCTACTCGGAACAAGAATTTATTACTGACATACTGTATGAATATTCATGGGATTAGTTATTTTAATTACATATTAACAATGTAATTTTTGCCTGTTACAGAAACTTCAGAATAAGATCAATATTATTCCATAAGCAAACAGAGCAGACCCCGATCAGACAGCTTCTGTTAGAGCTGTCTGGTCTGGGTCTACTTTGTTTGCCAAAAGTCGTCTACATGAGGGGAAGGGTTAACGCTGCCTGGAGTTGGATTTTAATTGAATGTAACAAATCATAAAAATGGTTTCTGCTCAATAATTCAAGTACAATGTATAGAGAAGTAGTACCTGTATTAAGCGGTCATTCATTTGTTTAAGACATTATTATTAGAAAAGCAGGTGGTTGCTTAATGCAGGGGAAAAGTATTGCAGAAAGCTACTGCATTACTTTTGACCTGCATTAAGCTACCACCTGCCTTACAGACCCATAATTAGTCCTTTTTGATGGTCGCTTAAGACAGGGTCTGCTGTACCAGTGTATTTCATCGGAACATGGGGAATAATTTTCTATTAACCCTGGAAAACAAGTGAACTGAAATTTGCAATCAGTGTAGACAGAGATCAGAGGGTTCTTAGAGGAGTGCTCTTATCAGGGTCAGCACTGTTTATCACTCAATCTACTGTAGCAAAGCCTTCAAACCTTGCATATCAAGTAGACTCTATTGTTAAACACTGACAGGCCATCCTGCCTTGAATATTATATTCAGCATTCAAAGAGTTAATAGTAGCACGGTCAGCTTTAGTTACCATAACTATGTTTGTTCCCACCAAAAGTGTAGTTGTATTGAAAATGTTGTTGTAATGAACCTTAAGTTATAGTATACAGGAACACCCCTCTAAACTTGATGTTCAAATTACCATCAATACTGGTCTGTGAAACAGGTGGCAGTTTAATGCAGGGTGAAAGTCATGCAGAAAGCTCCTAGAGGAGCTTTCTGCTTGACTTTCCCACTGCATTAAACAGACACCTGCTTAAAAAGATTAAAAAATTTCTGTACTAAAATTTTGGTTCAGACGGGTTTAACTATGTTTCCAATATTCTTGTTAGTATAATGAATATTCCATTATATCAGATGTCATTATAACAAGTGTTCACTGTAGTAGGTTCGACTACTATGTTAGGTATAGACATTGGTTTCTATTTCAGCAGTGTCTCTTTTTGCTAAAATCCTTAACCCTTTCCTCCATAAATATGCCTTCTACACCTCTGTAAAAATCACTTTGTACAGCGAAATACAATGGTTTCAAAACTACACAATTCTAAACTTTTCCTTTTCGCTAGTAAATGCTCCTTTTCGGTAGATTTATTTAAAGAGGTTGGGTCTAAAAATAGCCTATAAAGGAAAGGCTTATTTTTTATCCTACTAACCATGGCTTGACTCACATTTAAAAAGAGCTTAGATCCAGATAAGATCAAGTCAAGTAATATTTATTTAAATTTTAAAGTTGGAGGTGTACAATAACAGTAATAAGTTGTATATGTACATGTACCGGCAATAAAAGCATGTGCACAGTACAGTTCCATAAGCGCCATGTTTGATGCTATCACAGAGACTAGTGATGCCGTTTCAGCGGCTGTGTATATACAAAGTACAGTAAAACCCATTTAAATGAGACGTTCAATTTAGTATCAATATCGGTCTATAAGGCAGCTTAACCCATTACCTCATAGGCTATATTTAGATACAACCGCAAGTACTAATAACACAAGTTCTGCAGAGCTTTTAACCTGACTCTGTATTTCTTCAGGACCCAAGCTATTTGACATTTCATCAATAGATTCTTTAATAGTTGTTAAAATAGGAAGTAGATAAAATTGTACAAGATCCAAATTTTAAAAGGGAGCAAGAGTTAAGACATACTTCTTTGAATGATGCTTAACACTTCTCTTGCTGAATTTTAAAAAATCATTTCTTCTTCTTTACCCACACCCAGTTACATATATCTTCACTGTGTACACATATTTCGCTGTGCAATCACTGCTGTGGAGTGCATTGGTTGCATAATCAACTTGTAAATAGTGCAGACCCTGATGAGACAGCTCCTGCAGGAGCCGTCTCATCTGGGTCTTCACTATTTACAGGTAGGTATATTGACATGAATAGCAAGCTAACGGTTAAAATTTATTCCATGAATATTGATGTAAAAAATAATGGCATCATGAATATTTATAAGATTATCATTTATAATGGTACATGGCACATGAATATTTGGCCATGGCAGAAGCTGTAGAATCTTTTCTGTATTATTTTATAAGCAGAGCAGATCCTGGTCAGATGGTTCCAAGATGAGCCATTTGATCTGGGTCTACTCTATTTGCAAAGGCACAGAAATGGAGTAACGGGTTAATTATAGTGGTGATCATGAAAACTAAAAACAAACAATCTAATTTCTTTTTTCTTTTATTTCAAATTCATATCAGTTTGCATGTCGTAATATCAGTGAACATTGCGATCAAACTGGTAAAGAAAATATTTAGGATTTGTAACTTGTTTTGACATGTATTTTTTTAAAAGTATGTCAAATGTAAAGCTGTTTATGAAAATAAGTAAATGTAACAGATATGTATTGGAAGGGATCCTATGTTGCTTGTTACAAGTTACAGTAAAATCTGTCCATTGCAATCACTAAATAAACAGCCATAATGGCCTTTAAAAGACTGGTTGCTTAATGAAGGATGAAAGTTATGCAAAAATCTCCCATAGGAGTTTTTTGCATACCTTTTGTTCTGCATTGAGCTACCACTTGGAGTAAAACCTCTTTTGAGTGGTTGCTATGAAGATGTTTTACTGTGTATTATAGAAACAGTTAAAAATGTTGCACAATAAATATAAAAACACACAAAAGTTATCACAGTCAAAAATTCACAGCTGAAAAAACTTTTACACATCACTTTTATGCAGAAATTTGAAAAATATATTTAACTTGAAAAAAGGTCTGTGAATAGTTTATGTAAAACACAACACTACTAGACCTTTTATACCTAGAATTCTGTTAACCCTCTACCATAAACAAACTGAACAGACCTTGGTCATATGGCTCCTGAAGGAGTTGTATGGTGTTGGGCTGCACTGCTTGCAAAGGCATCAAAAGTCATAGGGTTAATGAATACAAACAACCTACTGTAAACCTAGATCAGAAAATTCATAGAGGAGCCATCTGCAGGGGTTTTTCACCTTCTATAACAGAGGCCTGTAAAAGGCCCCTTCCCAATTGAAAATTTCTTTAAAATCATGCAGTTTTCCCAAAAATCCAAACTTACACCAGCTTTTTTGTTTCCCAAATCAGCAATTTTAGCGATAATTCTTCCCAAAATCAGCAAGCTAAGGCCCCTTCCCAATTAAGAGAGAAAAAGCCCTGATCTGAGCTGGGTCTAAACAATTCGCTGTGTCAGCTTGTATCTTTAAAGGATATTAACCCATTCTCTCATATTGACATCCCTGCAAAAGTGACTTTTTGAAACCATTGTGATAAATAAAGCATTTGCTCCATATGAGCAGATGCTGTTTAATCGCAATGGTTTCAAAACTACTCAATTTAAAGAAAAAAAATCCCCTATTCAAGTAAATGCTCCTTTTCAACAGATTTGTTCAAACAGGTTGAGTCTAAAAATAGCTTATGACGAAGAACAGATTTGTTCCCAAGTTCAACCTGGACGGATTATTTGAAAATTGATGGCATAAATTGTTTATGTCAGCAGCACTCATGATTACCATCACACACAGGAAATAGTTACAGTAAATGCAACAATTAAAACAACAAACAGTAACAAAATACATATCATATATAAATATTCTACTAATAAAATGTTATTTCACCATAGCTTTGTCTGCTATTTATACCCTAACCCATCCCCTCAAATTGATGCCTCTGTAAAAATCACTTTTTGAAACCACTGTGATAAATAGAGCATTTGCTCCACAGGAGCAAATGCTCTATATATCACAAAGATTTCAAAACTATGCAATTCTTTTCCTTTTCTCTACTAAATGCTCCTTTCAGCAGGCTTATTGACAGAGGTTTCATCTTAAAATAGGCTATCAGGGAATGGGTTTATGTTTTGCTTAATTCATTCAAATGTACAAGTGGTGTTCTTATACCCCATGTTTATGTTCATTAACAAAAAACTAAAACAACAGTTTGGTCACTCATTTACAATTTCAAACATAAAGTATGTACACAGATGTTGTATGTTAACCTCTGTATCATAAATACACATACACCAGTTTCATGTAATTCAGTTTTCCATTGAGTAATGTTATAATGCTTCAAAATTCTACATTGTACATGTACATATTGTAAATAAATCATTAACTCTTCTCTGTTGTATGTGATGCCATTTTCCTGATATTTCTGTAACTACAGTTTCCTGCCTGCCCGGGCGACATTGCCGTTCTGAAGTCTTTCTACCACCTTAGACTGTTCCAAGGGCTCTGCATCGTTGTAGTTATCCATGCGGAATACCCACTTGATATATTTGTCCATTTTCACATTATCTATTTCAATGTCTGCTTGTAAGATCGATCTCTTTAAGTCGTTAACTTCCACAGGACTGAAAAACATTAATTTCAAATTCAGAAAGTTGAAGAAAACTGATCCTGAGAATAAACACATTTTGCAAACAGAGAAGACCCAGATCAGATGGCTCCTAGAGGCCTGCTTTGTTTGCTTCTGACAGGGTATAAAATCCTGTGTCCATATACCAGTATAAGAAATCAGCTAATAATTATTCATGATGTTATAATCTCTTACATGAATATTGATCAGGTAAAGAGTTCATTAGGTTCAATTCGTAATTGGATAATGGTCATGGTAATGCAAACAAAATGTTTATGGATGAAACTGATATAGCAAAGGTACTTCCATTATGTATTAATAAATCTGCCATGAATATTCATATAAGACATAATTATATCATGAATATTAACTAGACTGTTTTAATAACACATGGATATCAGAATTCTTGTCCATAGCAGACCTGTAGAATCACATCTACATTATAAGCAAACAGAGCAGACCCTGATCAGACCGCTCTTACTGGAGTCTTCTAATCTGGGTCTACTTTGTTTGCAAAGTCGTAGAAAGACGTATTTATGGAGTAAAGGGTTAATGACTGGAGTGATTGATATAAAGTACAATTTCTATTTTATTTAACCCTTTACCTAATGAATATTCATGCCAAAAATAATGACATCATGAATATGTGAATATAAGAAAATGACATGAATATGTTTTAGATACTTTTCATAATGGTACATTGTATTTGAGCCCAGGATATTTTTACTGTGGAAAAAACTGTCAAATAAGATATATAAAATTTCATTAGCCAAGAGAGTAGACCCTGATTGAATGCCTACTACAGTAGCTATCTGATCTTGGGTCTTCTCTGTTTGCAATGGCATGAAAAGTCATCTCAAACGGGTAACAAGGTAAAGAATTCAATTCAGACTCTTTTAGAACAGGTTGTAATTCGTTTCTCAAGCTTAAGCATTTACTTTAAAGATATACTTTTTGATGCCTTTGCAGAGTAGACATCTGATTAAGGTCTACTCTATTTGCTTATGAAATATTATATAGATCTAATGCTACAGTTTCCGTCATGATAAGAAATTCTCCTGTTAATAATGCCGTGAAAACTTTCAGTGAATTGATCTTCATGATGTCATTTAATTCTTTACATAAATGTTCATGGAGTAAAGGATTTACTCCATGTACTTAACTAGAAATCAGAAACACTGTCACTTACTTCGTATCTTGGAGCTGGAACTTGATGTCATCAACGTATTTGAATCTCTCCTGTTTATCCCATTTTCTGACCTCATCCAGGAAAGGACCAGTTCTGCCCTCGTCATCCTGTTAAATGCAGAGCAGGCCATATAACACAAGGATTTTTGTTAAAAATATACACCGGAAGCATTCATTTGTTAAATCTTAAGTTAAGCTGTTTGCATGAATATTCATGGAGGAAAGGGTTAACCCTTTCCCTGTTCAATGTTTTGTCCAAATTTTAATATCCATTGAATATTCATGATCAAAACACTTATAATCAAATTTGAAAGGTGGTTCATTGTAGCTGTTTTAGATAGTAAAGACACAGATCTATCAAATTCCATATGCAAACAGAGCAGACCCTGATCAGACGGCTCCTCTAGGAGCCGTCTGATCTGGGTCTACTCTGTTTGCAGATGCGTGAAAACAAGTTTATATGAGAGAAAGGGTTAAATGCTTTTTCCACTTTGTGCATTTTTCAAGAGAACCATAAACATGTTCATATGATACTTAATGACCATACTTTAGATCATATTCTTAACCATTTACTCCATAAAAACACATTACTATGTCTTTGCAAACAAAGAAGGCCAAGATCAGATGGCTCCTGTTGAAGCTGTCTGATCAGGGTCTGCTCTGTTTGCCTATGATATAATACAGATATGATTCTACACTTTCTGATATGGCTAAATATTTCTGTATCTATGTGGTATATTAACAATAAATCTAATCAGTATTCATGATATTCTTATTTTTACGTGACTATTCATGGAGCGAAGGGTTAAATATTTCAATATCAAATCTTAGAAAATGTAAAAAGATTTTGGTTAAATGAGAACATCTGTGAATTATTATATGCAGGTCTATTGTTACATTCCTGATTAACAGAAGAAAAACTGACACTTTGAATTGTAGCAGATAGTAATTTAACCTCAAAGCATGAAAAAGACTTTTAATATAAAGACATGGTCTTAGTAAACATAACTGTCAGTCAGAGGCAATCACCACTTAGCCAAGGAGACTATAACTCAGTCTTACCTCCATGAAGAGATTTTTATATTCAAACTCATCAGACTCCTTGTTGTCCATTTCCGATTCTGCTGCTCTCATCATGGCATTCAGTGTGTCTGCATCTATACCAACCAGGAAACTACTCACACCCTCCCTGTAAAAGGCAACATAGTAGATATTCACTTAACCCTTTACTCCATAAATACACCTGTCTACATCTTTGCAAACAGAGTAGACCCAGCTCAGATGACTCCTATAGAAGCCATCTGATCAGGGTCTACTCTGTATGCTTATGATATAATATAGATCAGATTCTACAGTTTCTGCCATGACCAACACATTTCTGTGTCCATGTGCTAGTATAACAATTAATCTAATTAATATTCATAACATCATTATTTCTTACATGAATACTCATGGCGGAAAGGGTTAAAATAATTAGAGGTAAATCTGAACAAGAGCTGCCTGAAGACTGCACTCACTAGCATACAGGTAAGTTCATACACACATACAGGTAAGTACATAAACACATACAGGTAAATACATACATACAGGTAAGTACATAAACACATACAGGTAAATACATACATACAGGTAAGTACATACACACATACAGGGAAGTACATAAACACATACAGGTAAGTACATATACACATACAGGTAAGTACATACACACATACAGGTAAATACATACATACAGGTAAATACATACACACATACAGGTAAGTACATACACACATACAGGTAAGTACATACAGGTAAGTACATAAACACATACAGGTAAATACATACATACAGGTAAGTACATACACACATACAGGTAAATACATACAGGTAAGTACACACACACATACAGGTAAGTACATACAGGGACCCAAAAAGGTATGAAAAGTTGAAAAGCAATTCATGTGGTTTCAGAGATAAAACACTATAAAATGAAAACATTTAATCACAGAAACAAGGTGAAGTTGTATAATTCTTTAAAAATTTAACCAGAGTTATTGAACAAGTAATGCTAGGTAGCCTGGTGACACATAACAAATGTAAATGTGTAAAGTTGCATAGCAAAAGTTCTCATAGTTTCTGAGAAAAGCCTCTTCATGAAAATCTTTAACATAAAAAGCAACGCTGATACCCAGGTGAGTAGAATAACTAGCCTTAGTCTTTGAAGAAAACTATGAACTAATGCAACCCTTAATGCAGAACAAAGATTTCTCAGCATTACAACAACATACAAATGGCAATTATCACTTTTTTGAAGACAGCTGGCAGTTTATGCAGGGTGAAAATCGTCCAGAGAGTTCCTCTAGGCGCTTCTGCACTACTCCCACTCTAAATTTAGCAGCCATCTGCATCAAAAGATCTTAAATCTGCATTAAAAATTTGAATGTAGTTTATGTGTATTGTGTATTGTTAAATGTTTATGAGATCCAAGCTGTAAACAGTAGGAGTGACATACCAAAACTGTCATTTCTTCTCCATCAAACCATAAGCTGTGAACACTCCTCAGAATTATCTTGAAGAGACCATTGTATAGGGTGGTCACAACAAAGGGTTTAATCCATTACTCCATAAAAATGCCTTTGCAAATAGAGTAGACCAAGATAAGATGGCTCCTGTAGGAGCCATCTGATCAAGGTCTGCTCTGTTTGTTTATGATATAATATACAGTAAAACCCCGCTAATGCGACCACCAAAAAGGGGCATAATTCTGGGTGGCAGAGGCAGGTGGTAGCTTAATGCAGGAAGAAAGTTATGCAGAAAGTTCTGCATAACTTTCGTCCTGCATTAAGCAACCACCTGCTTTAGACGAATCAGTGGCTGTTTATTAAGTGGTCGCATTAGCGGGGTTTCACTGTACATGTAGATACGATTCTACAGTATCTGCAACGGCCAACACTTCGTGTGTTCATGTGCTATTATAGGAAAATAATCTAATTAATATTCAATATGTTATTATTTCTTCCATGGATATTCATGGAGGAAAGGGTTAATAGAGAAATAAAGTAGATATTTTTTATCTAAAAATGTTTAGTTTATGAATCTTATGTATGGATCTACAATAGCATTGGTTAATGCTTTACTCCATAAATACACCTTTCTATGTATTTGCAAACAGAGTAGATCCAAATCTGATGGCTCCTACAGGAGTCATCTGGTCAGGGTCTGCTCTGTTTGCTTATGAAATGACTCTACAGTTTCTGCCATGGTCAACATTTCATGTGTTCATGTGCTATTATAAGAAACTAATCTAATTAATATTCATGGTGTTATTATTTCTTCCATGAATATTCATGGAGGAAAGGGTTAATAGAGAAATAAAATAATTAATAACAAAGTAACAATCAATATTCCTAATGTTGTTATTCTTTACATAAATCTATTCATGGAGTAAAGGATAAAGAATTTGAATTGTTGCTGCCGTGGTAATGTGTGCTCACCTGAAGTCGGCTTTGGAGAGTTTGCCTAGATTGCCCTTGTCCATGTCCATTGTGGTCAGGTGGTTCATTAGCCGCTGTATCAGTTGTAGCTGGTTGTGATAGATCTCCTCATCAATCTGCAATCATACAGCACATGTGTCATAAGTAAAGTCAAATGAAACTCGGTATTGTAGATATTACCTTGGTCAATATATGTACAGTACAACCCCTCTAAACCAGAATTTACATAAAGAGATTACAGTGCTCCCTCTCTACAACGACACCCTTATGGATAAGAATATTGTATGTGTTGTTCAGAGGGAGTTGTTATAGGGAGGAAAAATCAAACACAATTAGCTTGTTTGCAGATCCCCAGATAAGGTGTATTTTGAGAACTAAAACCGTTATGCTTCAAGGAAACCCTATGTTGTGACCACTCTTTAGAATCGTCACAAATGATGGAGGAATAAAGAAAATACGATGGAAAAAGGTTGTTTCTGGAGCCTTGTAGTTTCGGAAACAGTTACATGAATTGTTGTAAGGAGGGAATTGTTATTGAGAGGGCCATTGTAGGGAGGGAGCACTGTATATCTATTTGGCAGGTTGCACCTGTCTTACAAACAGACATCCATAAGCTAATTCGAATAATCAGTTTTTCATTCATTACTGCAGTCACAGCAATTACAGTAAAACCCCGCTAATGCAACCACCAAAAAGGGGCATAATTCTGGGCGACAGAGGCAGGTGGTAGCTTAATGCAGGACGAAAATTATGCAGAAAACTCCTATAGGAGCTTTCTGCATTACTTTCGTCTTGCATTAAGCAACCACCTGCTTTAAACGGCGCCAGTGGCTGTTTATTAAGTGGTCGCATTAGCGGGGTTTTACTGTACTTTGAGGAATAAAAATAGTTTCTACACTCTGCTCAATTTTGCTGCTCAGGTTGGACCCAATATAAGAGAGAATAATAGCAGTTTTAATTGCATGTTTGTTGTTTTAGTTATAATGTACCAATATTACTTCAACATTTATAGGCACACACTGGTATCCCACTTCCCATGCCACCTGAATTACTTCAGTAAGTTCTTAAATTGGTTTTATAGTCAATGTAAAACAGATAATTCAGAGGTTTAAAAACAATCAGCCTTGTGTTAAACCTCAGCCAGGACCCAGAATGTGACTACTTAACAAAAATGGCTCTTAACCAAGGTTTAAGCTCAATTAATTATTTCTGCAAAACTTGTTGTCTACTTCACTCAGTTATTCTAAAAGTACATTACTCTTCCATGACTTTTCATAAATAGTGTCAGAAATTCAGAATATCAAACATTTGATTTCTGGTGAGTTATTTGGCACTTCATCTGGATCCCAAATGCATGCATATGTCACCAAAAAAGTCCATGGTCTATGCTTATAAAACGTTTAGTTGAGTCTGAGTTCATTCTCAAGTTTTCGATTGGTCAGATTTGAGCCTTTGGCTCAAATCTGACCAATCAAAAGCTTGAGAACTCAAATCTGACCAATCAAAAGCTTGAGAACGAAACTCAGACTCAACTAAAAGCTTTGTAAGCATGGACCCATATTGTTGAAACCGGATAACTATAATGAGAACCACTTCATACATTAATTCTCAAAGAATGTAAGAAATAATGATATCATGAATATTCATTAACCGATTTTCTTTTGTAATGACATATCAACACACGATTTGTTTACCTTGGCAGCACCTGTAGAATCAGATGCTCCTGTAGGAGCCTTCTGATCTGGGTCTGCTCTGTTTGCAAAGTAATGACTTTATATGAAGAGAAGGGATAAAACAGCACATTCAATGCAAGGATACTGATCAAAGCCTTTTGAAAATCTCACAAGTATGTTCACATCAAGCTACAATACGGCTGTGACCACTAATGTGAGCTTGACTCATGGATCTATTACCCACCTCTTCAGTAAGAACTCCTGAAATCAGGCCTATGTGCTCATCATGGGCGTACCGCTGGCAGGCGTCATGAAGATTGTAGCCCCACTCAATTATCATCTGCTCCAAGCCAAATCTGCGTTGGAGGTATATGTATAGGAAATCTGCCATCTTCTCACGCACACCATCAGTTTTCTGTAAAGAATTGTACTTTTTATCCAAATTACAACTTCATACTAGCAAGCACTGATAAGCACTAGGCGAATAAAGCAATGTCAACTGCTGTGATGTTGTTGTTACGGTATTTCAGGGTCATTCAATTGAAAGACATTCTCACAGCAGTATCAAAGGATCTAGAAATCTTACTATCAGGGACATCAAGTTTATATGTACAGATTTCTTATTCTATATAAACAATATAATTATATATAGAGAAAATATTGATTCATTTAAATCATTCATATAATCGAAAATGGGTATGAAAAGCAGAGTATATGTCAAAATCTAACCGTTTCCCTGTTTAACATTTAATAATGAAATGGAACATGGAAAATGGATTTTTTTTCACCATGGTAGAAGAACTGACAAATCAGATCTATAAGATTCCATAAGCAAACAAAGCAGACTAATCAGACGGCTCCTACAGGAACTGTCTGATCTGGGTCTACATTATTTGCAAAGGGGTGAAAAAGCATTTATATGAAGGAAAGGGTTAAGTTTGGATTAAGTCCTTGCATGCTGAGTAATACAATGCTGCAAAACTGTAGTTTGTTACAATTTCCTCAGTTATGATTTCTCTTTATTCTCCTCAAAAATGTAGTCAGAGTGTCCATCATCTCGGTGAGATGCAGAGTTTCTCTGTGTCTTTTCTGGATCATACCTGCCTGCATATCTAATTACAAATGCTCTGCTAGCATGAAAAGAATTGAAAAGAAATAAACATACAAGAAAGATGGATAAAAGAATGGCTGTAATCAATAAAAAAAATCTTACTGCAGCATCATGGGCACCTTTCTCCCGCCAGATGTCCTTGATGAGGAGAGAAGCATCCCGCTTGCCCAGTCGTCTGTTCCTGACTGGGCCCTCATGTTGTAGGTACTTGGGTATACTTGGACCTGTGCCCTGAAATACAAAATACACTTGTTACATTTCAAAATGATCCAAGAAAATTGTGAAAACCTCTGTAAATAATTTTTTATACCTCAGCAAACGAAGTTTGAGAGGGGTTACTGTATAAAGGAGTCAATGTGTTGGTCAGTGGGTTGGTCTATCTATCTGTCTGTCTGTCTGTCTGTCCGTGGTATAACTTTTTTGTCCTGGTCTAACTACTGTTCTACAGATACCATTGAATTTAGACTTCACATATGGAATAGGCCTGGTGAAAGGAAATGTCATGATAAAGGTCCATAACTATAACATCAGTAGTTTTTGTGTTATTCCCCTTTTTCATCATAATGGGGTCGGGTCAAAACAAAAGGAACCTATGTCCTCAAAAGGACATTAGTCACTTAGGTATAGTAAAAAAAATGAGTTCTAATTTTTTCTGCTATAGATTGATTGCATTTCAATCAGTTTGAATCCAGATCAATCTCTATTTCTTTCAAAACTGTTGACTTTTTGTATAGAAATATGCATTTGAAAGCTGTAGGGACTGAACCAGAGATTATTTTGGCCTTGGAAATATTTTGGTTCCACATACCCTGGGGCACTTTGGGCGGGACAAAAACATAGAAAAGCACATAATCCCCATTTCCTAAAAAAAGTAGACTGTTCGTATAGGCATGTATATCAAAAATTTATAGGGACTGGAGCAAAGATTGTAATTTGTTGGTTCCCACCCCCGGGCACTATGGGCAGGGCCAAAACCGTAGGAAAACAATATAATGTCTATTAGTTTTTGTATAGATATATAATATGCATTTAAGAATTTTGGGGACTGAATGAAAAATTATTTTTGACTTGGAAATTTTTTGGTCCCTATACCACGGGGCACTATGGGTAGGACCAAACTAAAGAAAGGCAATATAATCCCTATTTCATTAACCCTTTCCCTCATATAAACGTGTTTTCATACATTTGTAAACAGAGTAGACCTAGATCAGACAGCTCCTAAAGGAGCGGTCTGATCAGGGTCTGCTCTGTTTGCTAATAGAATTTGATAGATCTGTTCCTTTATTTTCTAAAATGGCTACAATGTTCCACCTTTGATATTTCATTATAACTATTTTGTCCATGAATATTCAGTAGGTATTGAAATTTGGCCTAAATACAGAACAGGGAAAGGGTTAAAAACCCTTGACTTCTTGTATACGCAGATGTGTCTGAAAATTGTTGGGACTGAGACAAAGATTGTTTTGGAATTGGAAATTTTCCCCCACCTCCATAGCACTATGGGTGGGGCCTAAACTGGTTTTTTTTGGTCATTTTGGCATGAAACATGGGGAGTTAGTGTCACAAACTCCTCATTCATTTTTAAAGTTATTCAATCTATATTTGGTATACATAATAATACTTGAATGGTAGATGTGCAAGACGCAATTTACATGTGTTTACTGCTGAGACTTGCAGAATTATCACCTCTTGAACTTTGAATATTTTTTGTCTTTTTTGCACGAAACATGAGGAGTTGGTGTTGTGAACTCCTCCTTCAATTTGAAAGTTATTGAATTGATACTTGCCATACATAATAACCATGAATAGCAGATGTGCATGACGCAATTTCATATGTTTACAGAATTATCTCTTCTTTAACTTTCAGTATTTTTGTGTTTTAGTCCTGTTACATGGGTAGTTGGTGTCACAAACTTGGATTCTCAATCAAAGCTGCTGTGCAGGGGTATTCATCACCTTTACTGATTGTTCAAGTTTTATCCTGATGAGATGCTGAGATTAATGCATTTTATTTTGGATATAAACTCTTTGGCAAATTTATCAGCTTTTCCAAGAAGAAATGGCTGAAATTTCTCAACTCTTGCAGTCTCAATAAACTTTGTATTAAGAAGAATTTTTTTTTGGGCCCTATGTAACCATGGATATTACTACATGAGATGTCCTCAAAACTACAAGTATGTCATCAGGACATATGCATATGTAACAGATCAACTAACTCTCAGCACTGGGTAGTCAGCTTTTTATATAAGTGCTGAAAGATGTTGTGAGGTTAAACAATGGACTGTGTTGATATTGTTGGATGGGTGACCGGCAGGTTTTATGGAAGGTGTACACTACAGGAGTACAATTAGAGGCAGAGTTGGAATGAAAACAATTGAGCAGACTGGAATTACCTCCCCTATGGTTATTTCTCGGGCCAAAACTCGGGTCTAGATTTCTTGAAGGTGAGAGTAATGCAACTGTGAGGCTATTATGAATATCAGCACTATAAACTCTTCTTGCCAGGAGTTAGCTCTTTGGCAACATGGTTTAAGTACTGGAAGATGCTACAAAGTTAAGTAACCTATAGGAGCTATCTGCATTACTTTTGCCCTGGGATAATCCATCATTAACAATAAAGTCCACTCAGAATGAAAGGTTTTAGTTCGAATAAGGGTTTAGACAAACAGAGAAGACTGATCAGAAGGATCCTGTCTGATTAGAATTCATCTAACTCATGCATTATTTGAAACACCTTTATTTTTTCTTACATTTATATTCGCTGAACTTTTTTTAACCCTTTAGAGAAGCCTTTTCAAGCCATTGCAAACAGAGTAGACCCAGATCAGATAGCTTCTATTTGAGCTGACTGGTCAAGGTCTGGTTTGTTTGCTCATGGAATTGTATACATGTAGATATTATTCTCTACAGTTTCAACCAAGGCCAAAAATTCCTATGTTCATATATTGTTATAAAAATTCAGCTTATGAACATGTCATTATTTCTTACAGGAATATTCATGAGGTAAAAAGTTCAATAAAAATAGTTCATGACTGTATTATCTTTATTTAACTCATTCTCTGCTAGAATATATTCAGTCTCAACCTCTTTGAATAAATCTTTCGAAAAGGAGCATTTTTAAAATTGTGTAGTTTGTGGATTTCCTATGGAGCAAATGCTCTATTTATTTTGTTGTTTTTTTTACATATTTTATTTCAATTAATATTGAAAGGGGTTGGGCCACAAGTTCTACCAACATTTCTCTACAATGCTCGATTTATCATAATGGTTTCAAAACATGACTTCTACAGTGGCATAAAAATGTGTCAGTAGGAGGGAATGATTTAATAAGACAAGAATATAAATTTGTAACCTTTCATTTTGTCCAAAACGGTTGTTTATTTGGCACTTACCTGCCCATCAAAGTATTCTGCGCCTCCTGTATCAACAATCTCGCCTGAGGCCATCTCTTGTAACAGGATATCAAGCAGTTCATTGCTGTTTTTGCCAGCAGACAACTCTTTCCACTTAGCCATACCACCATTGACAGAGTCAGCACATTTATCCCAGTCTGGTCTACAAGACAAAAACACACAGAACGGTTTACTGACAACAATGCAAAATTTACTCATGTAGATATAATTAGGGCTATTCCAGGAAAATCTCCCTGGGGGGTAGGAACGAAAGTCTAAATTAGGGGTACAACCAATAGAATTTTAATTACTTTTTACCCCACCACCAAGAGAATAAAAATTCATAATATACCCCCCCCCCCACCTAGATAATTAAATTACCCCCCCCCCCCCCCCCCCTCTAAAAAAAAATAAATATATATATTAACGTTTATGCAATTACTTCTTGTCAAGCCGATTTGCAGACCTAAATGACAGCCCAGTGTATTGCCACATTTGTGCATTAGTCTGACAGTCTTTCATTTCGTCCTGTTGCCGTGGTTCTGTTATTGTTAGTTTTGTCTTCGCCGACCTCGGATTCACTACATGTACCTGTGCTACTGCTAGGACTCTGTGTTTTTTTTTTAAAAATCCTGTCAATGTCTTTTGGTTGTTATTTAGGTCTATTTTTGGTTTATTTATTTTGTTTTGTTCATCCGGGCTTTTACAACGAGAAGCAAGAGCAGTGATTTGCTGAGACATCCGGTGTCTTAGTACTTTTTCACGGTCTAATCTGAATCAATCAGCCGCTCATTATGGAAGTGTGATCAGATAAGCGTCTAGATGATCAGGACTAAAAATTGCATGCGTCCACAGTAATCAGACAACGGAATTTTCGCGGGAGTTCATGTCAGAAAAAGCTTTTCCGTTAATTTTCAATTTTGTCGAAGAAAACGGCTTGCATGAAGCGTTTTAATTGAAAAACCACCCCATCAATTTAATTTCTGATTTTCCTGGAATAGCCCTTAGCATTTTAAATGTTAGGAGTTTTGAATTATAAATGCATAACAAGAGCTGCTTGCAGTACCAATTTGGTGCTTGTCCACTGCATACACTTCTCCACCAACCTATGAAGTTTCATGTTGATACTTCTTATACTTTTTTATTAATCAGCTACATTAAAGTTTTTGCATGCCAACGCTACACCAACGCCTACGACCAAGTGATCACAATAGCTCAACTTTTTCTTTGAAAACAGACAAGCTAAAAATGAATTGCTATCATGTATAAAATAATTAAGTGACCATTAACTAAATAAACAGAGTAGTATTTAAAAAGCTGATGCATGGGAGCTTAATACAGGACAAGAGCTCAATACTATTTTGTTAACTTTAAATAAAACTAATGAAGTAACAAATTTTGCAGTCCCAGATTCATTAGGAACACTTTTATCTGAGTTTGCACTGTGTGTCAAATCATTTAGGAGAATTTCAGTAGTCAAGTGACACCATTTATATCTCAAAATCTACACCTATCAATTACTAAGGTATTTCTGCATGTCTGCATACTATGGCTTACCTTGGAGTGGAACTTCGTCTGAGTGTCTCACACTCAGTATAGAACTCGTCTCTCTGTTTGACTACTTGTTTATGTACCTCTAATAGGGCACTAGAATAAAGAACAAAACATGGTCAAAAGCTTCTTTATATGTGGGGAAATAACTTATTATAGCTGATGTTATTTGTATTAAACCCAACTTAAATTAAAGATTCTTGTATCTTGTATCTTGATAGGGTGTTGCTCAAGACTGTCCTTGTGCTGTATCAGTCCATGGACGTAAACTTTTTTTCCAACATATTTTATTTTGAAGCATATTACAAGTGTTAAATGATACTGGTTTGAAAAGAATTTTTTTTTAAAAATTATATATTCATACATTGAATTAAAAAATTATATATTCATATATTGAATTAATGCTTTAGTGGCAGAAATAAGATTAACAGCTTATATTCTCAATACAATAGGTATATAGATATTTATTAGATTGCTATAATTTCAATTACTTTATACGATTAACATTATAATTTTAAAATCACATTTTTGCTGTAAATCCCTTCTTTCATCATGCAAGCTGGGGAATCAAACAGTTTGGGTCATAAAAAGAAGCAAAGATAAATTGACACCTCATCTGCATCACAATCGCAATGGTTTGCAAACATTCAGTTTAACCCATTCCCTCATAGGCTATTTTTAGACCCTACCTATTTGAATAAATCTACCGAAAAGGAGCATTTACTAGGGAAAAGGAAACATTTGAAATTGTATATTATTGAGACAATTGTGACAAATAGACCATAGGAGAAAATGCTCTATTTATCACAATGTTTTCAAAAAGTGACTTTTACAGAGGCATCAAAAGTCGGCAATATTAGGGAATGGGTTAATATCTGTTAACAAATAGATCTACTTCTACAAAATACACTGTATATCATACTCATGCTCAGTCTTCAGCTTATCAAAGTCACCCTGTATGACCCCAACACTCTCTTCCAAGACCTGAAATTAGACAACAAGAGTGTTCAAAGGAACTCCTGTAATGCCTGCTTGTAGAAGTGTGACTAAAACACAAAAAACATGACAGAGTGAAGGACAGATGGATGGAAAGATAGATGATGGAAAAGTGATCCCTGAGTGTCACTGCTAATTATTTATGATAATTCTCATACCAATTCATAATACATTAACAAAGTATCATGACATCAGTTTAATGCTAAACTCCATTAACCTTTTACTCAATGAATATTCATGTAAGAAATAATGACATCATGAATATAAATTAGCTGTATCTTTATAATAACATATGAAAACAGGAACATTTTTCCAAGAAAGAAAGTGTACACTCAGATCTATATTATGATATCATAAGCAAACAAAGCCGTCTGATCTAGGTCTACTGTTTGCAAAGGCGTAGAAAAACGTATTTATGGAGGAAAGGTTTAATATTCATGTAAACAAGAGCTGTACGTGGACAGTGCGCTCCACTTTAGTGCTGGATAGTGTAGTGGAAGTCTAAGTCGGAAAAGGGAGATAACTATAGCAAAATTAATTTTAGGGTGTCCTGCCCTTGTGAAATGGGTCCCCCTTGTAATAGTTAACATGCATACCAAATTTGAACCAAATATCTTGGACAGTTTCTGAGACATGGACCTTAACATAAAAAATAACCAACAATGAAAATTCTAAGTCGAAAAAGAGGCATAACTATGGCAAAATTAATTTTAGGGTTACCTACCCTTGTGAAATGGGTTCACCTTGTGATAGTAAATATGCATACCAAATGTGAACCAAATATCTTTGATGGTTTCTGAGAAATGGACGTTAACAAAAAGGTTAACCAACGCCGACGCCAACACCGACGCCAACGAGAGGGTCATGACAATACCTCCACTTTTTGAAAAAGTGGAGCTAAAAATGATGACTTTATAAGTATTAATTAATAGACATTTTATGATGGCTTATGAACACACAAAAGTTTGCCCAAGGCAGAAACTGTAGAATCATATCTACATGTATCTTATTCTAAAGCAAACAGAGTAGACCATGATCAAACAGCTCCTCTGTCTGCAAAGGTGTGAAAAAGCTTGTCTTTGGAGTAAAGGGTTGCAGTGTGTGCTTCATTTGATCTACCAAATTCATAATCCTTGTAAACAAATGTGTAAATATGTTTTTACTCCTTCATAGAAAAAAACAATAAAGGATATCTAAATAATGTTATCAGTGAACAATCCTAAAATGAGCACAGAGACAGGTTAACTTTTAACCAAATATTAAAATGAAAAAATATTTTGCTGAAATGTGTTATCTGTCACATGAAATGAAAGAACATACAGACTAATGTCAGCTGATTTTTTTCCTCCATTTTTTCCCTCCAAATAACCCTTTACTCCATAAATATGCATTTCTATGCCTTTGCAAAGGAGTAGAATGAATCACGACAGCTCCTGTAGGAGCCATCTTATCAGGGTCTGCTTTGATTGCTTAATATGATATAATACAGATATCATTCCACAGTTTCTGCCTTGGCCAAAACTTCCTGTGCCCAGCTGCTATTATAACAATTAATCAAGTCAATATTCATGGTGTCACCAGAGCTCCAGATAAGATGTGTAAATTAAAACATTTTCAAGAATAACTCCTTTATTTCTCCACCAAACCCTATACTGTGGCCACTCTTTAGAATCGTCTCTCTGAGACGATTCTAATGAGTGGCCACAGTATAGGGTTTGGTGGAGAAATGACGATTTTAGTATTTGGGTACACACCCTTATCTATAGCTCTGTGTCACTATTTCTTACATAGAGTAAAGGGTTAAGTGCAAGTATTTTTTGTAGTAATTCCGCTATACACTCACAATATGCTTTTTCTCTAGATTCTCGAAATCTCTTCTTGGAATAACATCTCCATAATTGGCAACCATTTCATGTAACCTCTTTGTGGCACTCTTCTCATCCTCTCTGGCTTTCCTGTGGTCCAAGAAAATAATAGGGAATTGTAATAATTTTCCTTGATAATCTTGCCAAAGCCAACAGAGTAAAAAACCACATCAGTTAATTCCTGTAGGAGCTGTCTGATCAGGGTCTATCCTGTTTGCTTATTTGTTACAGATCTGATTCTCTTTTGCCACTGCAATAAATGTCCTTATTTGATATTTTGATACAAGAATAATGGATATTCATTAAATAATTGGTAAACACAACCTCACTGGTGTTCTCTGATCCTTGTCCCACATCATTGTTAGGCACCAGGATGCTGAACATTAATTAAGAATCTTAAATAATTATTACAGTGCTCCCTCCCTACAACGGCCCTCTCTATAACGATTCCCTCCTTACAACAACGCATGTCACTGTTTCCGAAACAACAAGGCTCCGGAACAACGTTTTCCATCGTATATTCTTTATGCCTCTATCAAACCCTATGTTGTGACCACTCTTTAGAATCGTCACTTTGTGACAATTCTAAAGAGTGGTCACAACATAGGGTTTGATTGAGGCATAATGGTTTTAGTTCTCGAAATATACCTGATCTGGGGATCTGTAAACAAGCTAATTGTGTTGATTTTCCCTCCCTATAACAACTCCCTCTGAACAACACATACAATCTTCGTATCCCAAAGGGTGTCGTTGTAGAGAGGGAGCACTGTATATAGTTTGGCTTCCAGGTAAGTCAGATAAAGAGATGGGAGCAATAGGTGCAAGTTAGCAGAAATTCTTTGACTAGTCCTATTCATCAGTCATTCATAATCTGCATCCAGAGATTGTTGTAACTGGGATTTTTTAACCCTTTACTCCATGAATATTAATGAAAGAAGTAATGACTTCATGAACATGAATTAGATTATTAAATTGTTACAATAGCACATGAACACAGATTTGTTTGCTCATGGCAGAAACTGTAGAATCATATCTATATCATATCATAATCAAACAGAGCAGACCCTGATCAGATGACTCCAACAGGAGCTGTCTGGATTTGGTCTACACCATTTGTAAAGGAATAGAAAGGCGTATCTATGGGATAACATGTTAAATAAGCATCATTTGTCTAAATGCAGATCAAAACAACATTAATTTCAGTTCTTTAACAGATAAAACAAAACAAAAAGACAGTACAGTCATTTTCTGAACTTGACCTATACTGTTTGCAAGTCCGTGTAAACTTATATATCTCAACAAAAAATATATTAGTTCTTTTGGATTGCTGTCACTAATGCTATTTTGGCCCTGTTTTCACACAGCTACTGCACTAGTGAATGGTCTTAACCCTTCGCTAGCTGAATTTTAAAATACATTTCTTCTTCTTTACCCATGCCCTGTTGTATAATTACATATATCTTTTCAATGTACAAGTATTTCACTGTGCAATCACTGCTGTGGAGTGCACTGGTTGCACAATCAACTTCTAAATAGTGCAGACCCTGATGAGACAGCTCCTGCAGGAGCTGTCTCATCTGGGTCTTCACTATTTACAGGTAGGTATATTGACGTGAATAGCAAGCGAAGGGTTAACATTAGATTTCAGCTCTATAGTAGAATCCGTCTAAAGCAGTCATGATAAAGAGGTCTAATTATGGGTCTGAAAGGCAGGTGGGAGCTTAATTAAGCAGCCATCTGCTTTTTAACACGTCTATGTTCAATAAATGAATGACCGCTTAGGACAGGTTCTTCAAGGTTTGTAGATATTATTGCCACAGCTATGCAAGCTTAACTGTCATTGAAAAATGATGTTACCATCCAATATTACTAAAAAAAAATTCTAAAATTGATATTACTTTTTTAACTATGTGGTTAAACTATGACCACATTCTGAGCTTGAAATTACATATGTATTCTCAAGTAAGGGTCTGGTTTACCATTAGTCTGTCTTCACTTACTTTAAAGCTATCTTGAGCATGACTGGATCTTCTTCCTCCTCTGCTTCTTGTTTCTGCGACATCTGATAGTCTTCCTGCTGGTAGCGTAGGTCATTGATGTCGGACTGGAGTAGCTTCCTTGCATCCCGCTCATCTCGGTAACGTTTATATTCTGCTGCCAGCTCATCCTGAAGCTTGGCCACCTGTGTTTTCAGATCTCTTTGCTGGTTTCCAAGATCTTCTATCCTCTGGTATAATCGTTTATTTTCTTGTTTTAAGTCTGTCATTTCTGTAAGGAAACAAAAATATGTGTATTATAAGAACCATAACCGTTTACTCCATAAGTATACCTTTCTACTCCTTTGCAAAACGAGAAGACCCAGATCAGATGGCTCCTGTAGGAGCCATCTGATCAGGGTCTGCTGTGTTTGCTTATGATATAATATAGATATGAATCTTCATTTTCTACCATGGCCAAAATTCCTGTGGTCATGTGCAATTATAACAATTAATCTAATTAATGTTCATGATATCATAATTTCTTACATAAATATTCATGGAGTAAAGGATTAATCCAGTTTATGACTGCATGATTGTTAACTGACTGAGTTCAATTATATCACATGAAGCAAGGGAATGTTTGCCATGGCAGACAGTATAGAATTAGATCTACATCATTAGACAAACATAGCAGACACTGATCAGACAGCCCCTATAGGAGCTGTCTGATCTGGGTCTACATTGTTTGCAAAAGCGCAAATATGTGTATACCTGTATATGAATAATAGAGTTGAACATGTTACAGTCAAGTTCATAATTAGTTTTGCAAGCAGTTCGATCCTTATGAGACGTCAAGTGTCAAGTGATCGGATCCTGAGCAAAAGCTGAGCAATTTTTTTGCAAATGCCAGTGGATGTCAAGACAAATTCTTTTTTTACCCATTCCCTGTAGCATATTTAGTCCAAATTTCAATACCTACTGAATATTCATGGTCAAAATAACTAACCCTTCGCTTGCTGAATTTTAAAATACATTTCTCCTTCTTTACCCATGCCCTGTTGTATAATTACATACATCTCCACTGCGTACAAATATTTCGCTGTGCAATCACTGCTGTGGAGTGCACTGGTTGCACAATCAACTTGTAAATAGTGCAGACCCTGATGAGACAGCTCCTGCAGGAGCTGTCTCATCTGGGTCTTCACTATTTACAGGTAGGTATATTGACGTGAACAGCAAGCCAAGGGTTAAAATGAAATATGGAAGGTGGAACATTGTAGCCATTTTAGAAACAAAAGAAACAGATGTATCAAATTCCATTAGCAAACAAAGCAGACCCTGATCAGATGGCTCCTCTAGGAGCCATCTGATCAGGATCTTCTCTGTTTGCAAATGTATGGAAACATTGGAAAGGCATTTTTGAAGGAAAGGGTTGTGTCTACCAACTATACCCACCCTGCTTCTCCTCATCTCTGATGCTCATGATTTTCTGGTCACACTGCTCTGATACCGTCACAAGCATTTGCTGCAATCAAAATTCAGTCACAGTTAAGGCTGCCTTTGTTGTGATTTATTCCGCACAGTTTTGCAAAGAATTCATAAATAAGACACATGCTCAAATAATTCAATGAATAGTTAGGAAAATTGTGTATAACAAAGCATGAAAATCACAACGATCCCATCAAAGAATGTAAAGACTGACATTTAACCCATTCCCTTATAGTGGCACCTTTTGACTCCTCTGTAAAAGTCACTTTTTGAAACCATTGTGATAAACAGAGCATTTGGTCCATAGGAGCAAATGCTCAATCTATCACAATGGTTCAAAACTACACAATTCTAAAATGTTCCCTTTATTATCACTATGGTTCAAAACCATACAACTGTAAAAAATTTCCTTTTTTCTAGAAAATGCTCTTTTTCATTAGATTTATTCAAAGAGAATGGGTTTTAAAAATATGCTATGAGGGAATGGGTTAATAACGGCACATTTCAATTTCAATCAATAAGTTCATCAAATTCCAGAGCTGCGCATAAGATGTGTACAGATATGCCAAAAATCAAACTTTCTTATTTTTCAGCCAAACCTTATCTTGTTGGTACATGTACTCCTTAGAAACACGTTGGCACTCATTAGAATTACCTTGGAGAGATGATTCTAATGAGTACAGTGCTTCCTCCCTACAACGGCCCGCTCAATAACGATTCCCTCCTTACAACAACGCATGTCACTGTTTCCGAAACAACAAGGCTCCAGAAACAACTTTTTTTCCATCGTATTTTCTTTATGCCTCTATCAAACCCTATGTTGTGACCACTCTTTAGAATCGTCACTTTGTGACAATTCTAAAGAGTGGTCACAACATAGGGTTTGATAGAGGCATAATGGTTTTAGTTCTCGAAATACACCTTATCTGGGGATCTGCAAACAAGCTAATTATGTTTGATTTTCCCTCCCTATAACAACTCCCTCTGAACAACACATACAATCTTCGTATCCCAAAGGGTGTCATTGTAGAGAGGGAGCACTGTACCAGCAAGACGGGGCTTGGCAGAGAGATATAAAAATATTTTACCCAGGTTTCCTAAAACACTTTCCTTATCTGGCTCTCTGCCATGTATACATTCTCCGACTTGAGACTCAAGAGCATTCCCAAACATGTTAGTTTAAAGCATGTTCAACCCTTTACCTGATGAATATTCATGTAAGAAATGATGAATGTATGAACAGAGTAGACCCAGATCAGATGGCTCCTATAGGAGCCGTCTGATCAGGGTCTGCTCTGTTTGCTAATGGAACTTGGTAGATCTGTTTCTTTAGTTTCCAAATGGCTACAACGTTCCATCTTCTATATTTCATTATAACTATTTTGTCCATGAATATTCACTAGGTATTGAAATTTGTAATAAAAGTAGAACAGGGAAACTGCCAAACTGTATAGTAAATAGAGTACAGGTAAACCTCTGAAAACCGAACCTCTGAAAACCGAAAATCTCTAAAAACCGAACAAATATTTTGGTCCCGAATTTTTCCTTATATATTCTATATAGAAAATCTCTATGAAAACCGAACTCTCTGAATTCTCTGAATACCGAACACACGTTCCGGAACATGAACCTATATTTGCATTGTAAATCACCTCTGTATACCCAGATCAGATGGCTCCAGTAGGGTCCGTCTGATCAGGGTCTGCTCTGGTTGCTTATGATATAACATAGATCTGATTCTACAATTTCTGCCATGGTAAAAATTCCCCATGTCTTTCTCCCAGTACTTTCTATAGAATTATAGAATGATTCATTCAAATACAGACTTATGATTACGCCTTTGCTTCATATAAGTGCTTCTTCGCAAACAGAGGAGACCTAGATCAAATGGTTCCTATATGAGCTGTTTGATCAGGGTCTGCTCTGTTTGCTTATGCTTTAATATAGACCTGATTCTGCAGTTTGTCTGAGCCAAAATGCCCTGTGTTCAAATGCCATAATAGATAAAAGAAAATGTGTCCATGGGACACGGATGCCCCCGCTGGCAAACAGGAAGTAGATGAACGACAGACCTGAAAAGGGGAGACACGGTACAACTCACTATGATTATGGTTCAGATCAAATATCAAATCATTCCAGCTTACACAAGCCAAGAAATCTTTGACGAAAGATTTTGAGGACGGACGTACGGTACATACAGGATGGACAAGGGTAAAACTTAATGCCCCTGTCGCCTAATGGCGGGGGGCATAAAAATTACTTATGAATATCAATGATGTCATTATTTCCAGCATGAATATTCAACAGGGAAACCTAGCTGTCACAGTGTCAACATTGCACAAAGAATGGATAGACAGTAGTACATTCAGGCTGACTAGTTTGCTCTATGCTGTTGTTACTATGACAATCTGACCAAATGTTAGACTCATTTGTATTTGTGTCCAAACATTTAAGGTACACTGTACAAAATAAATCCAACCAAGCTTGTAATCCAGCTACCGGTACCATTTTAAATCCAGCATCTAGTCAGTTCTACAAAGTTTGTAGCAGTAGCAAACAAAACATGCATTGTACCTGCTAATTAAGAGTGACTGAGTTGCCCTGAGATGCAGTGATTGATCTGGGTTTGCACTGTATGTAACATACAAAACTGTGTTTGCATAGCAGCACTCATTAGACATCCCAATGATCTGTCTCATGGTTGTAGTCATAACACAACTGAAACACTGCATCAGTCATGCATCATCCTGTACACAAAAACATTGAATTACTTTCTTGCCAGTTTACAGTCTTGAAGTAGATACAATATATACAGTATAACCTGTCTTAAGTGACCATCAAAATTAGGTCTATTTATGGGTCTGTAAGGCAGGTGGTAGCTTAATGCAGGTCAAAAGTAATACAGAAAGCTCCTGTAAGAGCTTTCTGAATTACTTTTGCCCTGCATTAAGCAACCACCTGCTTTGTAAGACTCCCATGTTAAATAAATGAATGGTCGCTTAACCCTTTCCCTGTTCTGTGTATATTCCAACTTTCAATACCAACTGAATATTCATTAACAAAATAGGTAAATTGAAATATGCAAGTTGGAATACTGTAGCCATTTTAGAAACGAAAGAAACAGGTCTATCAAATTCTATAAGCACACAGAGCAGACCCTGATCAGACAGCTCCTCTAGGAGCCATCTGATCAGGGTCTACTCTGTTTGCAAATGTGTGAAAACACGTATATATGAGGTTATGGGTTAAGACAGGTTCTACTGTACTTTCTTGCCCGTTTATTACCTTAAGTGGTTCCAGTTCTCTGATCTGCTGTCGTTGGAGGGCAAACATCATCTCATACTCATTTTTGATGGCAGATAGCAGGGGCTTGTATGTCTTGAAATCCTCTATCAGGTACTCAAAAACCTCTCTGTGAGCCTAAACAGAAGAAAGAGGAACATACATATTTCTACCGAACAAATATGACTCATTATACATTCTGGAACAAGAAACCCTTTACTTGATGAATATCCATGCATGACTCCATCCATTTAAATATATTAATTCTTGTATCAGAATAAAAGATAAGTAAATTTATTGCCATTAACCCTTCTCTTGCTGAATTTTAAAATACATTTCTCCTTCTTTACCCATGCCCTGTTGTATAATTACATATATCTTCACTGTGTACAAGTATTTCGCTGTGCATTCACTGCTGTGGAGTGCACTGGTTGCACAATCAACTTGTAAATAGTGCAGACCCTGATGAGACAGCTCCTGCAGGAGCTGTCTCATCTGGGTCTTCACTATTTACAGGTAGGTATATTGATGTGAACAGCAAGTGAAGGGTTAAAAACAGTAGGGAATCGGAGCTACAATACATGTACATGTATTCCATAAGCACTCAGAGCAAATTCTTATAGGAATTGTCTAATCTAGGTCTACTCTTTATTTGCGTAAATATGCATCTCAATTGGTTAACACTGTAAGAGTAGATAAAACAAGAGCTGTCTGAGGACAGCATGTATGACTACACAAGATTTTGTCTGTTAACACTAAACATGGTGAGGTCTGTTCAAACTCTGAACTGATTTATAAACACTAAAAAAGCAACATATATATGCGCTAAATTCATCCAACTGTACACTTGCACTAGATAACCATAACATTAGACATCGGCATATTGATATATCGGTCTCTAATCTAACAGTGGCAGCTCAATGTAACCTAAAATCAAAGATGAAAGGGTGAGCTGGGCAAATTCAAAGGCAAATAATTCTAGACGAAATGAACTGATTATGCCCATATGCAAGACCCTTATGCTATAAAGATTATCTCTAATATCACAAGGATAATTGAAGAAGCATTGGTGCTAGAGTGTAAACATGATATAATATTATTATATATTTATTTATAAAGTATGGACAAAGTACTCCAGATGTATTAGTCTAATTTGCCAATGACTTAACACAGCCAAATCCTTATAGTTGTACACATTAACCCATTCTCTTCTACTGACGCCTTTTTGCACCTCTGTAAATCTCATTTATTGAATCCATTGTGATAAATAGAGCATTTGCTTCATAGGAGCAAATGCTCTATTTATCACAATGCTTTCAAAACTCCACAATTCTAAATTATCCTTTTCTATAATTAATGCTCCTTTTAGTAGATCAATTCAAAGAGGTTGAGTCTAAAAATAGTCTTGGAGGGAATGTGTTAATCCTAAATACCATGAGATTTCATAAGGAAACAAAGAGACTTGACTGTAAACATTGTAGTATATGTCCACTATCCCTTTACTCCATGAATATTTATATAAACAAGAGCTGTCCGCAGACAGTGTGCTCCACTTTCTTTAGTGCTGGATAGTGTAGTGGAAGTCTAAGTCAGAAAGGGCAGATAACTATAGCAAAATTAATTATAGGGTTACCTGCCCTTGTGGAATGGGTCCCCCTTGTAATAGTTAACATGCATACCAAATTTGAACCAAATATCTTGGACAGTTTCTGAGACATGGACCTTAACATAAAACTTAACAAACAATGAAAATTCTAAGTCGAAAAAGAGGCATAACTATGGCAAAATTAATTTTAGGGTTACCTGCCCTTGTGAAATCGGTTCCCCTTGTGATAGTAAATATGAATACTAAATGTGAACCAAATATCTTTGATGGTTTCTGAGAAATGGACCTTAACAAAAAGGTTAACCAACGCCGACGCCGACGCCAACAAGAGGGTCATGAGTCATGACAATACCTCCACTTTTTGAAAAAGTGGAGCTAAAAATGATGACTTTATAAGTATTAATTAATAGACATTTTATGATGGCCTATGAACACAAAAAGGGGCATAACTATGGCAAAATTAATTTTAGGGTTAGCTACCCTTGTGAAATGGGTTGCCCTTGTGCTAGTAAACATACATACCAAATATGAACCAAATATCTTTGATGGTTTCTGAGAAATGGACCATAACAAAAAGGTTAACCAATGCCGACGCCGACGAGAGGGTCATGACAATAGCTCCACTTTTTGTAAAAGTGGAGCTAAAAATAATTACATCATGAATATTAATTAGATTTATTGCTATAAATAGCTCAGGAATTTTTGGCCATCGCAGAAACAGTAGAATCATAATCTATAGTATATCATAAGCAAACAGAGCATACCCTGATCAAACGGCTCCTACAGGAGCCATCTGATCTGGGTCTATTCTGTGTGCAAATGCACAGAAATGCATATTTATGGAGTAACGGGTTATTGAAAAGTCAATGGCAAATAACTCTAGATCTATTAATCAAAGGTTTCCCAAAATCAAACTTTGTCCAATTCCATGGGCATACACATTATTTCTAATATGATAAGGATAAAAAAGAAAGGTGCTAGTGTGTAAACATGGTAAAATATGCCACTTTTGATAAGTTAGGTCACATGACTCTGGAGCTACTAATTGGATTTCACCTATAACTGAACATGAAAAGGATCTTATGGACATGAAGAGTGTAAGACAGTTTCAAGACAGCCTGAGAATTGTGGAGGCTAAGAGTGTAAACATTCAAATATCTCAATATTCAACATCAGCACTTCGTGCTCAGTTGAACTAAACAAGAGGGCCATGATAGCCCTAATATCGCTCACCAGACAATCAGAGGAGAAGATTTTCAAAGTTTTCACTATATGTTTCTATAGAAAACTGGCCACCCCTGGGGTGGGGCCAATTTTGACCCCAGGGGCATAATTTATAAAACTTTTATAGGGGACCTACAGATGATGCTATGTGCCAAAGATGAAAGCTGAGAACCCTATTGATTCAGAGGAGAAGATTTTCAAAGTTTTCACTATATGTTTCTATTGAAAACTCGCCACCCCTGGGGCGCAGCCAATTTTGATCCCAGGGGCATAATTTATATAACTTTTGTAGAGGACCTGAACATGATGCTATGTGCCAAATATGAATGTTGAGAACCTTCCAGTTTTAGAGAAGATTATCAAAGTTTTCACTATACATGAATGTTTCTATTGAAAACTGGCCACCCCTGGGGCTGGGCCAATTTTGACCTAAGGGGAATAATTTATATTATATATGTAGTGGACCTGAAAATGATGCTATATGCCAAATATGAAAGCTGAAAACCTTCCAGTTTCAGAGGAGAAGATTTCCAAAGGTTTCACATAGATATCATGTTTCTATTGAAAACTGCTCAACCCTGGGGCGCAGCCAATTTTGACCCTAGGGGCATAATTTATAAACGTTTTGTAGAGGACCTGAACATGATGATATGTGCCAAATATGAAAGCTGAGAACCATCTAGTTTCAGAGAGAAATGATTTTCAAAGTCTTCACTATATGTTTCCATAGAAAACTGGCCACACCTGGGCAGGGCCATTTTGACCCCAGGGGCATACTTTATATAACTTTTGTAGAGGACCTACATGTGATTTCATCAATGTGAAGCGCTTTTGAACGCACATATCCAGTGTGAAAAGAGGGCTATATAAATGTGGTATAATAATAATAATAATAAGATGATGCTATGTGCCAAAGATGAAAGCTGAGAACCCTGTAGATTCAGAGGAGAAAATTCTTAAAGGTTCAAATTGTTGACGACTGACGACTTAAACAGACATCGCACGACGACGGACATCAGGCAATCACAAAAGCTCACCCTGAGCACTTTGTGCTCTGGTGAGCTAAAAAACTAAATGAGATTTTTTTCTTTTGTGACAGGCTTCATTTCGACACTTACTTGAAGTCTTAGTTCACTCGGCTCCACCTCTGTGACCCCAAGAGCCCTCAGTTCTTTCTTCAGGTAGTTCTCCAGTTGGTCCAGAAAGCGGGGCTTGGGTATCATGTTAGGCTTGCCCATTTGCTCATCACTGACCAGAATCAAACTCTTGTCCTTAGTCATCATCATAGATGTGGATGGAATGGAGTGACCACTGGCATGAGCAGGCCAGGCATCCAGCTCCCCTGACTGGGTGTCCACGTATGGCTAAGAAACAGAAACATTTACAGCATCACGGGCACTTGCTAATTCTCATGTTCATGCAGTCTCACCATAAAAGGTGATTGTTATCCACCAAAATTCTCCCAATACACTAGTTTCAAATTCTCTGGGTGTGAATAGTTGAATCCTAATGAGAGTTTCAACTTATTTGTGATCCAACTAGACCCAATCTGTTAACGTACGTGTTTAGTTCTGGTAGAAACCGAAGAGTTGGATCTATCATAATTTTATAGGCAAACAGAGCAGACCCTGATCAGACAGCTCCTATAGGAGCAATTTGATCTGGGTCTTCTCTGTTTACAAATGCGTGAAAAAGGGTTTATATGAGGGAAAGGGTTAAGCTAGTCATCAGTCATTATATGTTGTTTGAAATTATTTACTGAAGAAAGAATCTACATTTTTGTAGTACATTTCATTACTTTAAAAACAATAGAAACAGTACAATTAATTATATACATAAACACTTACCCGAAGGGCTCTTGGTGGAGGTAAGAGATGAACATTTCCATTGATTTTGTAACTGGGTCCTGTCAAACCATCTACTTTTCCTATATTTCTTGGAGAAATGTTTGCTACCTGCCTTGCTCTGTCAGTGGAAAAAAGAAAACACATCATTGCATGCTAAAACCAAATAGAAATACCATATATGGGTTGGTTTTTTTACATTAGTTCATTGTTTTCTTTGTCATCCAATAGTGTGCTGTTTTGCACTATGCTAAACCATAGTATAAGTTAGCTCTTTACCTAATGAAATATTTATGACTACATGCATGCATATCAACCCTTTACTCCATGAATATTCATATAAGAAATAAAATGAATATTAATTAAATTAGTTTTAAAATGGCATATTGATACATGATTTTATTAGCAAAAGTAGTAACTATAGAATCAGATCTATATTATTCCATAAGCAAACAGAGTAGACCCTGCAAATGCGTGAAAAAGTGTTTATATGAAGGAAATGGTTCATTAATCGAGTTTTATATATATATGGCATTTGAAACAAGAAATGTTTGGCACAGCAGATGGACTACAGTAGAACCTGTCTTAAGCGGCCATTCATTTATTGAACACAGGAGTCTTAAAAAGCAGGTGGTTGCGTAATGCAGGAGCTTTCTGCATTACTTTTGCCCTGCATTAAGCTACCAACTGCCTTATAGACCCATAATTAGACCTCTTTTTGATGACCACTTAAGACAGGTTACACTGTAATGAAGAATCAATCTATAACATTATATTTATAAGTAACTAGAACAGGAACTGTCTGATCTGGGTCTACTCTATTAGCAAATGTGTAAATATGTGTATGGATCAGAGTTACAGATAATGGTGCATAGCCAAATACTAAAATTGTCGTTTCCTACCAAACCCTATACTGTGACCACTCTAAAGAATTTATCTGCATGGACCTCTGTGTATGAAGCAAAGGTTTGAGGTTTTTAAACAGTTATAGTTGTACAATTTGAACACATGGAATAGCTAGAGTTAAGATAAAACTAAAAAGCTTGAGGTTCTTCTACAGTATGAAGTTTTTTTTTGCTTCCTTAGATGCAATTTCCATGCATTCTAAGACAATTTAGGGACTGTTAAAGCTCTTGATATTTAACCAACAAAACATCACTTTGTTTGTCAAGTGAATACGGCATTAGGATTTAAAGGCCTATTAACTGTTTCATTAATCAGTGTCAAACTATAGACATTGGTCGAATTTTATGATACTACAATGTATTTGAATGTCAGTCCTAAGGGTTATGAACACAGGCTAAGAAACTGAATTTATTCTTATTTATTATTTCTTATAAGTTTCCAACTTCTTAGACACAACAATCACCAAAGATACAGAAGGAAACCTTACCACCACGCTATATTCAAAACCTACAGATGCACATATGTATCTACACTTCAACTCATACCATCCCAGACACCAGAAAACCAGCATACCGCACAGCCAGGCGATCAGAATTAGACGAATCTGCAGCAACCTCAAACTCTACAACGAGTGCACAAAAAACCTACAAGAAAATCTACGCATTAGAGGATACCCGTCAAAAATAGTACGAGACGCTATCAGAAAGGCCAGAAAACTAAGCCGAACAGAATTACTGAAAAACAAACAAAAAACCAGCACAAACGAAATCATCCCGCTAGTTATAGAAAACAACCCTAGAAACCCAGACATGAACTCCACCTTCAAAAAAAACCGACCCATACTAGAATCCAGTCCCCTGAGCCATATGTTTCAGAAAACCAAAATCATCACGGTACACAGGAAACCACTCAACCTCAGAAACATCTTAATCAAATCAGACCTACTGACCAAACCACTCCAAAAAGGAACCCATCCCTGCCAAAAAAGGATGCTCCATGTGCCGTCATATGAATCCCAAAACTCACATCTATAGCCACACCACCGGAAAGCAATTACAGATTAGAGGTACATGTACAACTGCGAATCCGTCAGCGCTATATATCTGATAACATGCAAAAGGTGCTACAAACAGCATGTAGGCCAAACACGGAACTCAATCAGAGAACGATTCTATGGACACATACAAGACATTAAAAGCAGGAACAACGTCAAGCCAGTTTCGCGCCACTTTTGCAGACCGGACCACGCAGAAACAGACGACATGGACGTCACCATCATAACAACTACATCTAAAGACAACAACACAAGACTTAGAACAGAAGAAGCTTTTATCGATCTCTTAAAAACACACCACCCTGCCGGACTAAATCTCATTCAGTGAACTAAATCGCCTATTTTAAAACCCGACACGCTAGTATTGTCCAGGTTGAGACAGCTAGGGCTGTTAGATTTTGGGCAAATTGGCTTAGCTAAATTCAGAGGCTCTAAAGGGGGCAACTCAAAATCAAGGCGTAGTTGGGATGTAAATAAAGGTGTTCATTTAAACAAATTAAGGGCAATACCTCAGTCAATTCCAACTGTTTCTGGAAACCGTCAAACTGAAATTAGGGTTTCATCTGATGGCGTAAATCTCAGTCACTTGAAACAGTTTCCCCAGATAATCCCCATTGTTTCAAAACCCCACCGGTACACGAGTAAATTCTCAACAGCGCCCTTTTCTAAGAAAACGGAAACTCTTGTGCATGTAAATCGCGAAGCTCCAATGCCAGTCAGAATTCAGACTTTTGTAAAGGTATGCAGTTTAAACCCCAGGTCAGTCAAAAACAAGGCCCTTTCTATTTGCGACTATATCGTTTCAAATGACTTTGATGTGGTAGCCATTACGGAAACCTGGCTCGGTAGTTCTGTAGACAAATCGTGTTTAAACGAACTGGTTCCTACTCATTACAAAATCGGACATGTCCCTCGCTGCAATGGCAACCGTGGCGGTGGGGTAGCAGTCATATATAAGGCTTCAATAGGACTCCGCCTCCATACATCAACAAGAGATAATGATTTCTCAAACTTTGAGTACATGGACTGCACTTTAAGTATCCGAGATTTCACTCTGCGTCTAGTAGTTGTTTACAGACCGCCACCATCACGTGCAAATGGTCTAAAAACTGGGGATTTTCTTGAGAATGAGTGGCCATCTTTCTTATCTAAATTTGCCACCACCGACAGACCGGTCGTCATTGTAGGGGATTTAAACATCCACCTTGACATTCCAAATGACAGAAACACTGCTAACTTTGTTAGTACACTCGAATCATTTGGACTGCAACAACATGTGAGTGAAGCCACTCATATAGGGGGACATACCCTTGATGTTGTTATTACACGGGACGGTGATGACTGTGTGTCAAACATTGAAGTCACAGATCCTGGACTGTCCGACAGTAGTGGTAAAGTTTCGCGAGATCATTTTTCCGTAACTTTCGAGGCAAAGGCCGCGAAACCCCCAACAGTGAGGAAAACTGTTTCATTTCGGAAACTTAGGGCAATTAATGTAGAATCATTCAAAAGAGATCTCGTAAACTCGGAACCCATCGAATCGAGTATGCAGACGACAGATGTTGATGAGCTGGTTAAGTCATATACACAAATACTGGCGGCACTTGTCAATAAACATGCACCACTGTGTACAAAAACCATAACGCTCAGACCATCATGCCCTTGGTATACCCAGGAACTGCATGATGCTAAACATGTAAGGCGCAAGTTGGAACGAAACTGGAAAAAGTCCAGACTCACAATAGACCATCAGCTATACAGAGAACAGTGTGCCAAAGTCAACAGGCTGCTAATTAAGTCAAAGATTGATTTTTACTCAGAGAAAGTTGAAGCATGCCAGGCAGACTCAAAAAGTCTTTTCAGAGTCACTAAGCATCTGCTAGGTTCAACTAATGACATCTCATTGCCTAAGACTTCGTCCTCGAAGCATCTTGCACAAGAATTCAGTGACTTTTTCGTTGACAAAGTGGACAAAATACGTGCTGATATTGCATCAGGCACTGTATCCAGTGCGCCGATTGACACTGAGATGCAGCATTCAACAAACGTATTAGAAAAGTTTGCTACAGCTACAGTAGAAGAAGTAGGACAGATCATTAAGGCATCCCCCTGTAAGTCTTGCGAACTGGATCCAATACCTACATGGCTATTAAAGTCATGCCTTGATGAACTCCTACCGATTTTGACAAACATTGTAAACTCCTCTTTAGACAATGCCTATGTTCCAAAAAGTTTCAAAAGGTCACATGTCAGACCTATTTTAAAGAAACCGGATCTCGATTCAAATGGACTTAAGAATTATAGGCCTATATCAAATCTGCCATTTGTCTCCAAAGTGTTAGAAAAAGTGGTTGACAAACGCATTGAGTCCCACCTGAACTCAAACAATCTACATGAGCACTATCAATCAGCATACCGAAAGCATCACTCAACAGAGACTGCTCTTCTAAAAGTTCAGAATGACATCCTTCAATCCCTAGATAAAGATGAAACAACAGTTCTGGTGATGCTTGACTTATCGGCTGCATTTGACACTATCGATCACGAAACATTGCTAAAGCGCCTTGAAAAAGACTTCGGAATCATTGGGAAATCCCTTGAGTGGATGACCTCCTATCTAAATGACCGCTATCAAATAGTGTCAGTAGATGGGGAGTTGTCCACCCCAGTTAATATGAAATATAGCGTGCCACAGGGATCGGTCCTTGGACCAAAAAACTACATCATGTACACAAGACCTGTCGGCTCAATCTGCAGAAACCATGGGCTAAAGCACCATTTTTATGCCGATGACTCGCAATTATACCTGTCCTTTAAGCCCAAAGACATTTCCTGTCAACAAGAAGCTTTATCACGAGTTGAGATCTGTCTCAACGAAATAGTCTCTTGGATGCACCAGAACATGCTGAAGCTCAATACTGACAAAACTGAGGTCATCCTGTTTCATGCAAAAAACACAGTAGTACCTGAAGACATTCATGTGCAAGTAGGCCCCTCTAAGATCAAACCGTCTTTGTGTATAAAGAATCTCGGTACATGGCTCGTTCACAAATGGATATGGCATCACACATCAATTCGGTGTGTAGGTCTAGTTATGCACAGCTCCGACGAATAGGTCATATAAGAAAGTACCTCTCACCTGATGCTACCAAGACTTTGGTGAACTCTCTGGTTACATCAAAAATAGACTACTGCAACTCATTGCTGCATGGAATTTCAAAAAACACACTGCAGAAACTTCAAAGAGTTCAAAACACAGCAGCCCGCATCATAACCAGGACTCCTCGATATGATCATATCACGCCTGTTTTGACTTCATTGGCTTCCGGTTCAACATCGCATTGAATTCAAAATTCTGACACTTACGTATAAAGCCATGCACAATGAATCCGCCAAGTACATTGTCGACATGCTTGACGTGTATCGGCCCCGCAGAGAATTAAGGTCAGCAAGTAGCTCCTTGTCGTTGGTTGTACCAAAAAGTCGTAAGGTAAAATACGGTGAGAGAAGTTTCATGAATGCAGCTCCAAAACTCTGGAATGCTCTGCCATCAGGCATTAGAGATGCAAGCTCACTGGCATGTTTCAAAAGATCTCTGAAAACACATTTCTTCAACATATACTACTAGGACAGTTTAGGAAAAGTAGCTTATAATCATTAATTCTCATACTTTACGATTCCTTTGCCATTGCAGCCCTTGGGATATGCTGTAGGAATCAATCTCTAATTGACCGAATAGATAATCATGTGGTTCCTACCGGTTAGTGATTTCATATTTATTGTACATCATATTTATTGTATATATATTGCTTATAATTCACCGACTTGGTATAAATAATCATGTGGTTCCTACCAGTTGGTGATTTTATACTTATTGTATATTTATTGCATATCTTTCATTGACTGGGTGGATAATCATGTGGTTCCTACCGGTTAGTGGTTATACATTTATTGTATATCTATTCCATATCTTTCATTGACCGGGTGGATAATCATGTGGTTCCTACCGGTTAGTGATTTTATATTTATTGTATATATATTGCATACATTTCATTGACTGGATGGACGATCATGCCGTTCCTTCCGGTTTATGATTTCATATCTATTGTATATCTTTTGTATATCCTTCACTGACCGTCCGGCTAGTGATTTTTATATTTATTGCATATCTATTGTAAATCTTTCATTGTCTGGATAGATAATCATGCGGTTCGTTCCGATTATTGATTTCATCCATGTACAGCGCTTTTGAACGCACATATCCCGTGTGAAAAGAGCGCTATATAAATGTGGTATAATAATAATAATAATAATAATTCAGTAATGTACGTCAAACAACAACCAATTAACAGAAAAATACGCCGGACTTTAACGAAATCAGCAAAACCCTATCACAATGCCAAAAATGTAACATAATCATCAGGAACACGTACAGGACACAACATTAGAAGACACCAGGAGACCCACTTAACTGAGAGAAAGAAATTTGCCTGACCGGAATGTAACAACACATACGCCAGGAAAAACTACGCAAAAAAACACGCAGCCAAAATACACGGTATATCTATACCTCATACTTTCAAATAGTGACAATTAGAACGCCAAAACCGGAAGCTATAAAACCCTGGACACCCCCATTCGAAGCAACCCCCAGATTTCGCATTACCCACAGACTAAACCAATTAGAAGTAGAATACAAACTTGACAAAAAAATTCGAGACATGACCAATTAAACTACCGAGACCAATCAGCCCAATCCAAGACGTAACCGCATCCGAGACCTTCACGGCCATCCCATTACACCAGGATTTACCTGACTCAAGCAGCAACGAGACAATATGCCTGGACGAAAGAATCTACACATGTAATACTGACATTAATATCTATTCTGTTTATGGGATTTTTGACTAAAAAGACAATAACAAACAATTCTTTTTCATATAGACACTTTATTGATTATGATTCATGTATACTTTAACAACCTAAGCGCAATATAACCCATTTCTCCATATTGACAGCACGCCATAGCAACCAGATTTCCACTGCAGCTTTGCAGTGACAGTCTGGTAACAATGGCATGACGTCATAAATTTATATTTAGTAACAAAACACCACATTTAAACACGTGACCTTTTACACCCAAAATCATATACATGTACTTCAGTGCTTATTTTGTTAACTTTTGTCACCCTGATGAAAACTATTGTATAGTCGAAACATTGGTTGAAATTAAACCAGTTTACCATAGCCTGCCTTGTTCGTTAGTTCTACTCCTATCTATCTTCTGTTATTTATTATTTAATAATACAGCTGATCAGGCAACAGTTGGACATCGATGAGATGCAATTCGGCTTTATGCCTGGCAGAGGCACCACTAATGCCATCTTCATCATTCGACAGCTCCAGGAAAAGCACTACGCTGCAAACAAGGTGCTCTACATGGCTTTTGTAGACCTTGAGAAAGCGTTTGAACGCGTACCAAGGAAAGTCATATGGTGGGCCATGCGAAAACTTGGAGTAGAAGAATGGCTGGTACAAACCGTACAATCAATGTACTCAAATGCAAAAAGCCGTGTGCGTGTCAGAGATGAATACAGTGACGAGTTCGGAGTAAAAGTTGATGTACACCAGGGTTCGGTACTAAGCCCCATGCTCTTCGTCATCGTTCTTGAAGCATTGCCACGTGAATTCCGCACTAGTTGTCCTTGGGAGCTCCTATACGCAGATGATCTAGCAATTGTCGACAATTCCATTGATGCCTTGGTTGACAGATTGACCAACTGGAAAAGAGGAATGGAGGAAAAGGGTCTCAGAGTAAACATGGGAAAGACCAAAATAATGATCTCTGGGCCAAATGTTGACTCTCTCAGAAAATCAGGAAAGCATCCATGTGCAGTGTGTCAATCAGGAACAGGCAGGAACTCCATCTCTTGCACCAATTGCTCATGCTGGATCCACAAGAAGTGCAGTGGTATCAAAGGCCCACTCAGACCCAATCCACACTACAAGTGCCCACGCTGTCTGGGAACAGCTCGGCCAATCGATGGAAGGCCATTGAAGGAGGTAAAAGTTGGCGACGAAACACTGGAGGTTGTTTCAGACTTCTGCTACCTTGGAGACACTTTGTCATCCGGAGGTGGATGCGAGCTTGCTGCCATTACTCGCTGCAAATCGACCTGGAAAAAGTTCAGGGAGCTCCTACCCATCCTCACAAACAGGCAATTACTGATCGAAACCAGAGGCCGGGTTTACTCAAGACAGGCCTCACCCTTGTTAAAGTATTAATCTCTGGCCTGTATAAACTAAACAGGATGATAATGATGATGATGATTTAACTATTTTTGAACCAAACAAACATAAGAAAGAATAAGTATACATTTATAAAATGTATTAACAAAATTATGCATTAATTTAACGCAAAGAACACAATACTTAATGCATATTAAAGCACTAAGTATTAATCTTCAGCTGCTCTATGCTACTTAATTGTCATTTGCACACAGTTTGGATCCTGATTAGATGCCGAGTAATTCAGCGTCTCATCAGTATCCAAGCTTTTTGAGACTCTGCTAATAGTTTATCAAAACTTTTAATGAATCATAAGTAATGCAATGTGGACATAAAGCACAGTATAACAGTGTTCCCACTGACTTTTAATTTTAAGGGTGCATGTACCCACTACGGCAAATTGTTGGGGGTACAGACAAATTTCAGGGGGTGCATAGAAAAACTACAAATAATTATTAGTAACTAATAACTCAGATTTTACTTGTTCTATTCCTCCAACTGGCTGGAATTCTGTTTTGTCGCTAATCCATTTGATTTGTCCGGCTTACTCAACCATGACATTAATTTGGACTGAGACGACATGTATTGCAGACTACACGAATGCGGAAGGCTAAACTTTAGACTGTGCTACTAATTCAGGCGTTTTTCCCAAGGAAATGACACGGTATAAAATATTTCTGATAACCCGTCCAGTTTTTCGACTGTGTAGTGTGATTCCGCGCCGAAAAAACAGCATGGCTTTTATGAAATTGAAACGCGACAAGTCATTTATCAATTACGACAGACCTTTTTTTTTTATCATTTGTCAGCATTTTCCAAACACATTTTCCTCTAAATAAGTCTTGAATATTTGTACATAAAAATGATAGAAGAAAATAGCGAATTTATTTTTGGACACAGACACGGGAAACCCCACAATCTTGTTTCGCTGATGCTGGTGAACCAGGCGCTTTATGTATAAAGAATGATAAGAATTGTCAAGCGCCTGACAGACACTATATAGGGAAAACGAAAACAAAGCCAAATTGACACTTCGGACTTCGATGTATTGTATTTTGTAGTAAGTATTACTAAGTATGTTAATAATTATAATAAATGGCCTTTTTACACACGATTTTGGCATTATCTACAACTTTAAGTATGTGCGTGCATGCACGTACAGGGCATTGATTTTTTGCGTGAATTTTTGGAATTATACGTGAATCACGTACATCTATACGTGAATGGGAACTCTGTATAATAAGTATTTCAGTAGAAAACAGAATGGCATATATAGCTTTTTCGTCATCGTGAAGTCAAGGATGCCACATGAACTACTAAGGGTTCAACGATTTCATCTCTGCTCAGGATTTATGATACTAAAAGTTGGTTTATTTGCTGCATCTATTTCAAAGGCAATTTCGAGAATAAATATTAAAACTCATGCACAACTGCCTGTTGGATTATGTATATCTAAAAGTCTTCCATGTACATAGGATAAAAACTGATTCGAAAACAGACAGTGGCGTCTACAGGGTGTTGATGATGCCAGCAACAGCGGTCTTGAAACCTTCGAGTGTTGACTGGATCACAGCATGTTGTGGTAGGTGGTTCCACAGGACAATGGTCGCAGGGAAGAAGCTGGATTGATAGGCAGATTTAGAGCAAGATATCTGGGTGAATTGTTGATTGTGTAATCTGGAAGATCTTGAGAGGCGGAGTGGAGGAGTGGGTGCAACCGTTGGTGATTTTATATATACAAGTGAATATTGGACGAATTGAACATCAAACCTGAAGACAAGGAAGATCCAAACGTATCTTAAGGTATGTCACACCGGCAGCTTACATATGTTCACCAATTAAACGATCCTGTTCTTTCAATCTTGAAAACTATCCGGGAACCCTATCCGAATTTATGCCCAAAAAATAGGACTATTTACATTTCCATTTCAATATGACATTCTAACACAGAATTACCGTTGAAGTCATTTACAAAATATCGTGCTCACCCTTGCAAAGGAGGTAGGCGTGCAACAGCCAATCTCCCTTCACTCATTCCTCCGAAAAATCAGCGTTCTTTGAAAATTATAGGCAAAATGTTGTCATGGCGATGTAAACTATTGAACCTGACTTTTGACTTGACGTAATATATTTTTATTATATGTTAAAGAAATCTGAATAAATACTTTTGATTGTTTTTATTTTGCTGTTATTGGAAGCTAAAAGCAGTCAAAAAAAAGGAAAATTTTGAATATAATCGTCACTATATTCCCGTTCTATGTTGTCGTAAAATAAGAAATATCCTACTCAATACGCCCTCTAAAAAAGTACCTACGGGTAATCATTCGAACAGAGTACGAACTATTTGTCTATTGATTAAGTTTGATTTAGTTTTGCATTCGAGTCATGAATTTAGCCTGAAGGTATTTATTTGTCTTGAATTTTAGAAAATAAGAATCGTTCAGTGAAAACATACTAAACGCCATCCATATTATTTTCGTTTTTCAAAGTCAAAAGTTGTATCATTCGTACACAAGTAAAGTTATTCTTTCTACGTACACATGTAAAATACATACGGTTTATATATCTTATATTTTCATTTTCAGGGCATATATTTTCTACGTGCCTTTGCCATTTCTATATCTATTTGCAGTTTGTTTATTATTGTCGGTTGTATATTTTCAATTTTGTGTAAGTACAATACTCAGTTTTACATTGTTACAATGAATCTGATTAGTCGAATAATTCCCTTTGAACCAATGAAAAGTTGCCTACTTGAATTAGATTGACAGGTGCATGTATATCCGGGGCCTTCGTTGCGAAAGAAAGGAAGATGGCTACATCTAGTGATTCATGTTCGGGTGACAATACAAATTCGTCGACAGCAGATCCAGATGACCGACTTAAGACGCTTTACACGGCTGTAAACGAAGATGAAACCCCATTGCCACGCGCATGGAATGCAAATGACAAATTCAATTACCTTGGACTATCACAAAACAACCTTCGAGTCCACTACAAAGGTATTGTTTTGGTTTTGACGACCAATTAAATGACAATATTTCTGCGTAGTACATATCTGCATAATGCTTGGTTTTGATATATCGTTTTGGATATGTGGAAAATATTTGATTTTGTTTCAGTAGATAAGCTTACCTCCCGTATCTTGAGGATAAACTTTGCATACTTGTGTTTTTTTTCGTTTTTTCTTTGTTATCAGCTGATATTCGCATTATCATTAATATCATTCATTTTTGTTTTTACCAAGCATCTGTCCTCCAAATGGTTTAATTTTATAACAGCAGAATGTGTTCAATACCGGCCGTTCAATACTGAATCGTGTAGTGTAGGAGACGGTGTAGGTAACTTTTTCAGGGCTCAAAATCTGTATGGATAATTATTATTATTATATTATTATTATTACACCACATTGCTGATTTTGTTTAGATATCTAATCTAAACTACAGTTGTTGTTATTTTGATAAACTTTATGTACAAAAAGGGTAGTGGTTGTAACTGTAAGAAATGGTTTACAGGGATTGTGAAAAATCCACTTGTCCGCTCAGTATGTACAGTAAGTTAACAGCTTAACCTTTAGCCTGCTATGGGCAAATGAGTGAATACCTAGATGCAAACAGTTTGGATCCAGATGAGACACAGAGTAACTGGGCGTCTCATCGGGTCCAAACTACCCTGATTGCATTCTGGTAGACAAAATGATTATAACATGAATTTCGAAAATGTAGTAGGTGAAAAATTATGTAAAAATAATTTGTTCAGCAGGCTAAAGGTTAAGGATGAGTCATTCTCAGACTAAAGTCATCCGAGTTGGTTTTCCATACATGGGGAACTGATCATCTTGCCATTTTGTAACCGGACAAACAGTGTTGCAGCCAGGATTTAAAAAAGAGGGACGATTTTTCCCCCTCCTTTTGAAAATTAGGGGCGATTTGTTCCAAATAGGGGGGTGGATTTTTTATTTCACAACAATATCATTGCAAATCTAGCGCAATGGGTTCGACACGGTCGATTTCGTTTCTTTCTACAGGACTAATCTGTCTCCGACTCGTAGAAGATGAATAACTTGGTTACGTATCTTTGACACTTGAATTTGGGCTGAATTTGGTTATAGGAAGGGTACCTACCCCAAAGTAGTCGCTTATTTTTCTTTAAGATATTGTTTTTTTTGACGATTTTTACAGCACACACGTTTTTACTGTTTTCATTTGATTATATAGGTTACGGGCATAGACTAAAAGTCCGACCGGGACAGGCAAACATTACTGTACTCAACCAGTTATAAATTATCAGTTGTGAGTGGTGTTTTATTGTTTTATCTTAAGCACAATTAATTAACAGAGTAGTCACAAAAAACTGTAGATCTTGGGCAGACAACTGTTCATGTATCTGGAATTGCCAAGGTCCCATAGAATATGATAGCTAAGTCAGGCCTGGAAAATTCCACTCGTCGGCTCGCCATGACGAGTAACTTTCTTGCAGGACGAGTAGAATTTCAGAAATTTTAACAATGATTTTAAGTAAAAATAGACAAAAGCAGCTAGCAGGACAAGTAAAAGTTTTAGGATTTTTCCAGCCCTGTAAGTTACTGTACCGAACAGTGTCTTAGCCTTAGAAGTACCTATACATGACAGTTGACAAACATCCGGTTCAGATTCGATATGAATTGAAAGCTATACCGATACTCGCTACAAACTGTTTCGACAGCCTGAGGGAGGGAATTTGAAACTTTAGTGCGTGACTAGGTGCCCCCTCCAGTGAAAAAGTGGGGGGATTTTTCAGTAAAAAGGGGGGAAACGCGCGTCCTGGCTGCAACACTGGACAAATATGGTCACTTCTTAACCCTTTCCCTGTTCTACACGCGTTAGCCCGCGTGTATCTATTACCTGTTCAAGCCGCCTTATCCCGTGTGTATCAATTCCCCGATATACCCGCCTTATCCCGCGGTTATCCATTACCCGTTTTACCCGCCTTTTCACGCGTCTCGATTTTAAATGCATATTAAATACATTTTCATTTGAAAAAACACGTCAAAGTTTATGCAAACATAAACAACAACCACTTTACCGAAAGTTGACAAGAAAAAACCATTATGTTGCTATATAAATTATCGGTGTTTTTGGCGATCAAATACAATGGGGGTTCTAAGTTTTACTACTGTGCATTTCATATGGACTTACTGAGTTGCCAGGAGTATGTTTCCATTTCCATACAACCTATTTAAATGTCTTTCGCAATGATTTGATGCGTGTAAATGCCTCATTATTTAATTCGGCAGCCATTTGCAAAAAATTGCAAACATTGAGCAGGAAGTACGTCATAAAACATTATTAGGAAACCCCAGACTCCGAGCTGGGGTCGGAGGTTATATGCTAATATAGAAAAGGGTGTGTACTCTTTGACCAATCAAATGAAATTTAAAGCCCCAATAAATCACGCGACATCACATGTGACCTTTCATTCTCAGAAGACACTGACCTTTTCATTTTCTGAAAACAGTGGCAGCCATATTTATTGTTTTACACAGCAGGTTTTAATCCGATTAGGGGTTTTACTGGCCCAGAGGGCAGAGGCAATTAACATTTCTCCCTTACGCAAGTCACATCCTGTCAACAAGCTTGTAAATCTATGAAAAATACTTGTTTGAATTTTGCCGAGTTTTATTCGACACAATTTCCACAATTAATTGATCTGGAGGTGATACACATTTGTTTGTAAATTGAATACAAAATTACTCATTTAAAACTGAAAAGTATTTAACATGATTTAGATCTAAGCAATTATTTAAAAACTAGCTATTATTTAGAGCAGTTTATAATGAACCTGATCGAAGTTCTTTTGAGTTTTGAGATCGAGTCACACACTAAATGTGTGTGATCGGCAACAGCCAACAATGATGCAACTGATGATTTATTGTCGAATAAGTTAGTATATGGAAACAGACCCATGCATAATGATGGCATTTTGGTGAGTTGGATGATTTGACTACAGATACTTTTTCTTTACTGCAGGCCCAGATCAAAGTGCTGACCCTGATCAAAGCCTGGCAGTGTAGACCGCACAAACAGTGTCTATGCTGACCAAACTTGATCAACAATGTATATTCATTATTCAGATAAAAACAACACTTACGTGTAGACCCTCTAACAAATAAGATAAACAATGTAGACCCTGAAACAAAACCTGACCGTGTACCCTGATTGTATATATATATAACCTGTCTGATCAAGGTCTGGCATTACAGTGTAGATCCTGATAACCAATGTAGACCTTAACAAATCAAATTTACAATGCACAACCTGATAAAGCCATGATAGTATAGACCTTGATCAGTAGTCAGACAGTGTAGACCCTGATCAGTACTGTCAGATAGTGTAGACCTTGATCAGTTCTGTCAGATGGTGTAGACCCTGATCAGTACTATCAGATAGTGTAGACTCTGATTACTTCTGTAAGATAACTGTAGACCCTGATCAGTACTATCAGATAGTGTAGACCCTGATCAGTACTGTCAGATAGTGTAGACCCTGAATCAGTACTGTCAGATAGTGTAGACCCTGATCAGTACTGTCAGATAGTGTAGACCCTGATCAGTAAAGATTGTGTAGACTCTAATCAAAACCTGATATTCTGTTTGTTTTATATCCCCACAATATATATATAAGTTATTTGTACATTGGTTTGGATTTAATTTCTAATTTATTTCTTTACACCTCCTGTATTTATACTCTTATTTACCTTACCTATGTGAAAATTACATCATCGGAAAGAAAATTTAATTTCTTACAAACTTTATTCTGAAACCTAAAAGCTTAAGTTAAGTTGAAATGCTATTAGAGTGTCTTATAAAAGACAGATGTCAGATCAGCACTAAACCTCCAATTACCTGTATGAAGATAGTGTAGCCACTGTGACCTATACAGTATTGATTATTGGTTATCAGATGTACTAACCATGTATGTATATGGATGGGGTAAATGTACATATCTGAAACAGGGAAAGGGTTAACCAGTTTCCTGGTCATTTCGTAACCGATCGAATCATCTCATAACCACAGTTAAATATATTAATTAACATGATGAAAGAAGTGCTAATTGATCCCTTTGTGTCGTCCATAACTGTTCAAATTAGCAATTTGTGCATATGATTCAGCTGCGGAAAAAATACTAAGATCATATTAAGAAATGTTTGTTACAACTGCTCCGCAGTGTTCTTTTCCAAATCGTGTTGACCAAGATTGGATGATCAGTATGTGTAGTCACCACATTGAATTATACAGTCCATTAGATGTCAATATGAATCAATTGGAAAATAATATTTCATAACTCAGAAGAATAAGCTTACTTTCTTTGAATTTTCGACTGTATCGCACAGTCTTCTTCAGCGTTTTGAATACCGAGCAAGCCAGAGAAGACTGTGCGATATGTACAGTCGAAAGTAAGCTTATTCTTCTGAGCAGGGCTCTAGAAATCCGGAAAATCGCCGGTCTGGACCGATTTTTGCATTTTGAGACCGGTTTGTATTTCAGAATCTGAAAAAAAAAATCGGTCCGAAAATCTTAAGCAGACAACGTTTCTAATCAAAATCATCAGCTGAAAGTAACCTTTTTCATTTGACCCCATCATTAACGTATCAAGAGATTATATGCTAGAGGCCTCGTATCAAGAGATTATATGCTAGAGGCCTCGGGCAGTCAGTCCAGTTCCACTTGGTCTCCTCTCAGCTAGCCAATCAACCATGCTAGTAATATTGATAAGACATTCATCTCTAAACATTACCTACCTTGTACCTGTTAACAAACACGTTACAGTCCATAGATTTAGGCTACTGTAATTATATTAAGGCTGAAAGGTCACTGAGAAATAACATCTTTGCATCGGGTAATCAGTTTTTTAAGAGCAAATACTCTCTTGATATCCATCAGCAACACAATTTACTTTGAACAATCATACCAAAAAGCCAACAACATGTCCGCTTGATTCAAGGTAAAGATTGACCTATTTTTGAGACTCCACATTAAAGAGCTCCTTGGGTAGATCTACAGTTATCTGCCAAAAATATGCTGCAGTGAACAGAAAAACAATGTTGGCTTGTGGCTTTCGTTTATCTGATCAGAAATAAGTATGCATCATAAGCTAAATGATAATAACTAATCATGTAAGATTTTAATTACAAACTAGTTTTCTTGCTTCTCTATCAAAGCCTTCAAAACTGCCATTCATGCAAACTTGAAATGTCATTAGTTTTTGCGAATGTCAATTTCGATATTTCATGCTATCATATTATTATATACAAACTATAAGTTGGCAAATGCCCCTCATAGACATATTACCAGGTGGCTAATGTCCGCATATCACAAAAGGACAATGGGGCAAATGTCCGCTCATCAAAAAATAGGTGGCAAATGTCCCGGGGGGGGGGGGGGGGGGCCTAATGTCCGTTTATAATGGCCACCTATATTTGTATTCCCTTTCTATTTGGGCTATGGAAGGAGCAGTCTGTGTTTTAAGAGATAAGAAATACGTACTTAAAAGAAAAACATTTACTGCAAAAAAATCTAATTATAGAAGTATTATCATAGAAAGGTAGTGAAAATGAAAAAGATTCAATGATAAAATTAAAAATCCATTACAAAATTATTGAAAAAAGAAACAGGAGCCGGTCCCTTGGGATAGGAATAAATTGTAGCCCGGAGAAAATATTTCAAAAAGGGAATTGATATAAATTAATAAAGCATAAATACTTGAATAGCTCTGATCTAATATTTCGACCACTAAGGGCCTTTTTCAAAGTTTATCATGTCAAAATACACATCACATCTTTTGTTATATGCATTTAATCAGCCATAAAAGAGAACAGTGTTGATCCAGCGTCATGGTGACGCTGGGTTGTTATTAAAAATCTCATGACGTCATCAAATGACGTCAGCAAATAATGTCATGAGCGCAACGACATCATGCATGCATTAGCCTCCTTGACGTTACAGCCAAATGGTCTGTAAGTTCACAGCCTCCATATCCAATCAGTTTCATGATCTGTCTTTCAATTCTACATGCATTGAACATCCGTTTCAAAACTACTAATCTAACATCATCACTGCTATGACCACCAACGCCAAAATGTCAGTTTATTGGCTTCTTTCTCTCATGCCTTACATCATTCAAATGTTCTTTTATTCTCTCCTGAATTTCTCTTCTCAGTCTTAACCACGTACATGTACACCATAAAAAGTACATCGCATTTGCTGCATTTAATTGTAGGGCTGCAACGATACGCCCATGTAACGAATACGAATATGTATCACGATACAGTGTAGCGAATACGAATAAATATTCACGAATACGAATACAGTTACATGTTATGGCATAAGCTAATATGAGTTTCTTAAGCCAAAGCATGTCCAGACCGAGTCCGTATTTAGGATTAGGCATTTTTAAGCTTATATTGAAAATGCTACTGGACATGTGCTGATGATAAGCAAGGGAAAAAATGAGTTTAACCCTTTCCCTGTTCTATATTTAGACCAGATGTTAATACCTACTGAATATTCATGGACAAAGTAGTTATAGTGAAATATGGAAAGTGGAGCATTGATGCCATTTTAGAAAGTAAAGAAATTGATCTATTAAATAAAATTCCATAAGCAAACAGAGCAGACCCTGATCAGATGGCTCCTATAGGAGCCGTCTGATCTGGGTCTACTCTGTTTGAAAATGCGTGAAAACACGTATATATGAGGGAAAGGGTTAAACATTTAATTGGCGAAGTCACATAAACTAGAAACACTGAATAGAAACTTGTTCAAAAGTAAACTGGTTCAGTCCTACTGTGGTCTTTAGGCAATATGCAAAAAAATAATACTAATTCAAATTCAAGAACCTTTCAAGCACCATCAAAATACAGTGTATTACACTGTATCTAATTGAATATAGCCTGCCGGTTTCGTCCATTTCTGGTGAATCGTGAATGAACTAAAATAAATTTTGGGTACGTTCAGACATTGGGGCGCTCCGATAATTAACCGCTAGAGCCAACAACTGGTAGTATTACTTCATTTCTTGGTGGCACACTTTACAAACGATGATTTCATTGCTTGTTTTACCTTCTGATCCCGTCAGAAACCCTAAATGATCCCATTGTTATGAAACAACAGTTTGCGGTTGTCGTAAAAACTAAGAATTAGTCCTCCTATCAAAACAAACTTGTTTGTAGTAATTGTTTCATGTATTTGAATCATTTGACTACCTTTCTGCAAAAAAGGAATGCAAGAGTACAATTATTAAGCCTATTGAATCCATCAGGACCAATACCCGGTGTCGTGATTTGTAAACATAAGAAGTCATCAAGAGTCACCTCCCTTGGTGTCACTGCAAAAAGACGTTTCGCAGATGGAATGTTTCGCTCAGATTTCAATTAATTCTGGCGAAAATATGTTGTTATTCTTTCAATTTTGTTAATTTCCTATATGTCTAATTGTATTCGTCAATATTCGGTTCTTTGGGTAGCGAATATGATACACTCACCGCCAGAAATGCTATTCGAATAATTCGAATACGTTAGTGTATCATGACAGCCCTATTTAATTGCATATACTACATTTCTTTCTCTGCAGCTACTATTAGTAGACACATTGTAAACTGATTGCCTATTTGTGCCCCTAATACTTGACATTTTAAGAATTCTGCAAGTAGATCTAGTACAACTCCGTGAACTAACTATATTGCTTGGCTTAACACTCCTGTTAGGTTTTGAATGCACCAGTGTGTCACATATATTTTGTCTGCCTGTCAGTCACACTTTCTTTTATTGGCTGTCATTTCTAGATTAATCAGTATATCTATAAAGCTTTCAAATTTCACATGTGTCTTTCTCTCATTGAGTACCATTGATGTAACTAAGGTCCATCACTCTGCATGCAATACTTTTCGAGTTATTCCCCTTTGTTCACACTTTCTTTTTTGGCTATCATTTCTAAACTAATCATTATACAGCTTTCAAATATCACGTGTCTTCATCTCATTGAGGACCATGATGTAACTAAGGTCCATCACTCTGCATGCAATACTTTTTTAGCTCACCTATTCGAAGAATAGGGGGGCCTATTGAATCACGTCGGCGTCTGCATCGGCGTTGGCTTTTGGTTAAAGTTTTGGGGTAAGTGTTGAAATGTACTAATACTACATGAAATATTTGCCCTAGGAAACTGATACTTGAAATGGAGGTTCCCAGTGTGTTGAACATTGATGTAGTGTATTTAAAATTTAAAATAAAATTGAATTTTAGTCAAAATTTAACCTGTTTTGGACTTAGCTTTTTGGGCTGAAATAGGAAGGTTAAAGTTTTGGGGTAAGTGTTGAAATGCACTAATACTACATGAAATATTTGCCCTAGAAAGCTGATATTTGGAATTGAGGTTCCCTTTGTGTTGAACATTGATGTAGTGTATTTAAAATTTAAAATAAAATTGAATTTTAGTCAAAATTTAACCTGGTCCCACCCGGAAATTTCAGAGACGCTTTTCCGTGTCTCCCGCCTGCACATCCTCTCCACCCAGGGGTTAAAATGGGTACCTGTGAGGGTCACTCGCCGGTACTGCGGCTGCATGATTGCGCCATATGTTAGCAGTGCTCAATATTGTAGGCCAATGACTCAATGACCAGGGGAGTAAATGTACAGTCGGCTGAGCGGTCATTCGGACTGAAAGTAGACTATAACTAGGTACTTTACTTTACTTTTTGGACTTAGCTTTTTGGGCTGAAATAGGAAGGTTAAAGTTTTGGGGTAAGTTTTGAAATGCACTAATACTACATGAAATATTTGCCCTAGAAAGCTGATATTTGGAATTGAGGTTCCCTTTGTGTTGAACATTGATGTAGTGTAGTTAAAATTTAAAATAAAATTGAATTTTAGTCCAAATTTCACCTGTTTTGGACTTAGCTTTTTGGGCTGAAATTGGGGTTTGGGGTTGAAATTGGGGTTTTGGGTAAGTGTTAAGATGCACTAATACATCATGAAATACTTGCCATGTAGGTAGCTGGTATTTGGAATAGAGTTTGCCAGTAGGTTTAACATTGATGTATGTAGTTCAGTTAAATAGAAAAATATTTTGGACTTCATCTTTGTAGACAAGGTCTACAATAGGCGAGCTTTGCTGTCCTGCGACAGTCTAGTTAGTTATTCCCCATTGTTCTCATTTCACAGTTTTAACATTTTTGTGTCAACTGTGAGCAGGTGACACGTATGTTCCTCCGAACACTCTTGTTTTACAATGTCATGTATATTTGGAAGTAGATTTGAATATGTCAAAACTAAAGGGACACTATTCATTTTTCAATTAACCGTTTGTTTCTTTGCTAAAGTGGCAGATCTGTCAAGTTTGTCCACCCTTACCTACTGATTTTCTATCTTCCTGCTGTTATATCCTCTTTTCCTCAACTGACCCTTGAGGTTATTTCTTTCCCTAATATATTGGGATTATCTTTCGCATATATGCTTATTTCTCAGTCCCAGGCCATATGCTAGGGTTTTCTTTGTACTAGGAGAATGACAGGAAGAATTGTTAAGGTACAGCCGTTTGTCTGTAGGCTTAACATAAAGATCTGTATATAATTGGCCATTGTCTATTTTAACTAAAGTGTCCAGAAATTCTGATCCAAACCATATCTCAGCTCTATCTTAATATTCGAGTGAATACTGTTTGCATGTTTCACAAAATCTTCTTGCTGTACCATCCCAGATCCCGAAACCATCATCAATGAATCTCTTGTAAAACATGGGCACTTTTTTGTGTGACATCAATTGTTCATCCCATTTCCTTTTATATGCACAAGCAAAATTCTTTCCAAATTTAAGAACATTTTCTGTATCAGTCAATGTATCACTTCTGTTTGCAAGGCCTTCCATATATGCATCCAGTCCCTCTTTCTTTGGAACTGATGGTAATTGGTTTATTTCTATGGCAATTTCTTCAGTTCTTATTAGTCAAAAGCAAGATAGACTATTAAAATTTATGCAAAGATTCGAAAGGAATGCATGAATGGACTATAATATATTCTCTGAGGTGATTGACTAGACCTGTATATTATTAATTCCATATTCCATAAAGCTATAAAAGTAAACAATTTTTGGCGGCGACTTTGATGCTATGCATCAACATTTTACTTTTTAAATATTGTACAGGGATCATAGCGACTTCTACTTTTCCTACTTTTTCCTACCTTTTTAAAGTGCTCCTACTTTTCCAAAAAATAGCTCCTACTATTCCTACTTTTTCACTTGAACTGGAGCAACAAAAAAAAACATTAATGAAAAAAACAGCAAAACCTTAAATTAATTTGCCAATGGCTGTCATTTATGATTGTGATTCAATAATAGGTACCATTAAGATTTACTGATTATGCATTAAATATTATGAATCATCTGGTCAACAAACTCTAGGGTTAGAGTAAATGGTTCTTTTACTCAGAGAAATATTATTATTTTTAGCTCACCTAGTATGAAGTGCCAAGGTGAGCTATTGTCCGTTGTGTCTGTTGTCGTCAATTTTTTTCTTAAAATGACATCTCCTCCTAAACAACTTGCTGGATTTTTACCAAACTTCGCAGGAATGTTCCTTGGGTCAACCTCTTCCAAAGTTGTTCAAAGAATTTGATTCCATGCAGAACTCTGGTTGCTATGTCCAAAAAGGACTAAAAACTTAAAATATCTTCTTGTAAAAAACTGTAAGGCTTAGGGCTACCATATTTGGTATGTAGAATCACCTAGTGGACCTCTACTTAGATTTAGAGGTAAAATCGGTGGTAGAACGTGAACAACCAAGGCAGATCTGATGTTATCTTTTTCTTTATTTACCGACGTTTCGACACTTACAAGTGTCTTCTTCAGGGTAATCATGTTAGATTGTTCAAATTTTGTCCCTGGGGTCAAAATTGGCCCAACCCGGGGGTCACAGGCTTTACATTGGATTATTATGTACAGTAAAAACTTTAAAAATCTTCTTGTCCAACACCGAAAAGCTTAGAGCTGTGATATTTGGTAAATAGCATCATCTTGTGGACCTTTACCAAGATTGTTGAAATTTTGCCCCTTGGATCAAAATTGTCCCCACCATTGGGGTCACAAGTTTTACATAAAATTATATAGTAAAAACTTTAAAATTCTTCTTGTCCGAAACTGAAAGGCTTAGAGCTGTGATGTTTGGTAATAGAAGTCTTGGACTTCCAGTAAAGAGCTCTTAGTGAAAGCCCTGTCTTGCTACAGAGTCAGAACATTTTTCATGAAACTATGAGACGATGTAATGAGGATGTTCATGAAACTATGACACAATGTAATGAGGATGTTCATGAAACTATGACACAATGTAATGAGCATGTTCATGAAACTATCACTTGATGTAATGAGGATGTTCATGAAACTATCACTTGATGTAATGAGGATGTTCATGAAACTATGACACGATGCAATGAGGATCTATGACACGATGCAATGAGGATGTTCATGAAACTATGACACGATGTAATGAGGATGTTCATGAAACTATCACTTGATGTAATGAGGATGTTCATGAAACTATCACTTGATGTAATGAGGATGTTCATGAAACTATGACATGATGTAATGAGGATGTTCATGAAACTATGACACGATGTAATGAAGATGTTCATGAAACTATGACACAATATAATGAGGATACATATATCATAAAGATACCTATATATTTCAGGAGTGGGTAAGACACACAAGGATGCTGCCAGTGTACGGGCCACTCACCCTATTCCCACAGCCTGTGGCATCTACTACTTCGAGGTGAAAATCATTAGCAAAGGGCGAGATGGGTAAGTCGTGTCAAACATTCTATTTCCTTAATTTTTTTTGTCCTCTACCGGCACCACTGAGGGAACTATAGGTTTGCACTCTGTCCGTCAGTCAGTCGGTTTTCCGAACTTTTTTCTAAACCCTAGCATATATCAGGGGTGAGAATTTTCCGTGGATCCGCGGATTTCGTTTCACTCAGGGCCGTTTTTGAGATCGATGTAAATCCGATGAGAAATTTGGAGGGTGTGTGTGTGTGGGGGGGTTATGGCGATTAATTCAGGAAATTATTTGCCGATATGGATTCTTTTCACTACTCCAAGTAAATCAGCGTTAATAAGAATAACGAGACTCTTGTCCCACAGCCAATCAAAACGCTCGTATTATGCAGTGTTGGTTCAACATTTCCAAGATGGCGTCCGTGATATGAAATTCTGTATCTGTACTGTCAATTAATCTGAATTTAAGACAAAAATGAGAAGCATAGGCAGATATTACGATAACAGTGTGGAAAACAACTTCTACCCAAGATGGCTAGAGAAAGAAATTACGTTGACATTTGGTAAAGAAACTAGAAAAGTGATAATTGGCGACGTTTTCGTGAAACTGAAAGTAAACCTTCTCGGACGAGGGGTCCTTGTGTAATACTGTAAACTTCGGTTCAGACAAATGAATTACGGAAAACGCGACTGCGTAGCATTCAAGAACCATCTGAAAAACATTAAACATGTCCAGTTATTGAAACAGCGGATTTTACAGTCACAGGTAAAACCTGTATTATGTCAAGTATTCACCAGAAAATTGTCTGTCAATAGCTATTCATAGGTAATGTTAAAGGAACTGGTCAAGATGTATCAATTCAGAAAAGTTATATTTTGTTATGATAAACCAGTATAATGAATTAGAAGATGGTTTATTGACATAAAAAAGTAATGAGAATCAGAGTTTGAATGTGAACTTTGACTAGAATTTGTGACTGTAATGTGAACTTTGGTGCAAGGTTTTCCCTGACCCCCTTTTTCTGTTGAAATGTCCCTTAAATTTTACAAATGACCCTCAAAATTAAGAGGGTCTGTTCTTTACTTTATAGAGAGGGGGTCAAGAGGACCCTCAAATTGGTCATTTTGAAGGGGTCAAGGGAAAACCATGTTGGTGAATTTTGTCTAGAAAGTTAACTGTTACAATACCATACCAACTTTAAATCAAATTTTGTATCTTTATCTGTGATCACAGAGTTCCATTTGATTTCATTTTTAAAACATGTGAGTTTTAATTGCTTGTGTTTGACAAGAAATTAATCTGGCAATGTTGAATGGATCCAATAATAAACTGAATGTAAATTGTATGGACATGTTCTACAACTGGTTTATTTGAAACACAGCTCATCATGTATGACATACAACTCAAGTATAATTGTAAAAAAACACATGAATGACAGACCCAAGTGAGAATGCAGGAGAAGGCTCCTGAAGTGCTCAGGAAAGCTATAATTTCATTTTGCGTCGGGGGGCTTTGCCCCCTGAATCCCCCACATGGGCGCTGCCCATATCCCGCAAGGGGCCTAGGCGGCCCCCTTGACCCCCGCCAATTTTCCCCTTTTTTCACAAACAGCCATTCTCACCCCTGAGATATTGAAGTGATATTTGGTATGTAGCTTTATTATAATTCGTTCAGATCAAGTTTGAATTTTGTTGCGCTACATTGATTTTCATGGAATTACAGCAGTTGGACTTGGAAATTTTAGGAAATTTTGGGTTGCCAGATTTTTTTCTTCAAAATCCAAGCAGATATTGAAGTGATATTTGGTATGTAGCTTTTATAATTAATTACAGATCAAGCTTGAAATTTGTTATGCTACATTGATTTGTCACGGAATTACAGCAGTTGGAATTAAAATTCAGATAGTAGGGGACTAGGCACTGCTTTGAATGCTCCCAAATGTTTATTACATGAAGTATTGTGGTTACTTACTTTTCACCCAAACACCTTGTCACACCATTGCAACCAGAGTAGACCCAGATCAGATGGCTACTGTAAAAAATCAGCTTATAAATATTCATGATGTCATTATGTCTCCCCCCATATTTATATGGGGGAGACATATTGTTTTCATGAGAGTTGTCTGTCCGTCCGTCCGTCTGTCCGTCACACTTTTTGTCCGGATGATAACTTCAATATACCTGATGCCAGTTGATTGAAACTTCATATATGGAAAGAGCATAATAAGAGGAAGTGTCATGCACAAGGTCCATAACTCTGGCTTCACTAATATAGGAGTTATTGCCCCTTGTTTAAAAAAAAATCACACTTTTTTGTCCGGACGATAACTTCAATATGCCTGATGCCAGTTGATTGAAACTTCATATATGGAAAGAGCATAATCAGAGGAAGTGTCATGCACAAGGTCCATAACTCTGGCTTCACTAATATAGGAGTTATTGCCCCTTGTAAAAAAATGCACACTTTTTTGTCCGAACGATAACTCCTATATTGCTCATGCTATTGGATTGAAACTTCATATATGGAAAGATCATGACGAGAGGAAGTGTCATACACAAGGTCCATAAATCTGGCTTCATTAATAATGGAGTTATTGCCCTTGTAATTTTTTCAACAAATTTTTTGTCTGGGCGATAACTCCTATATGGCTCATGCCATTGGATTGAAACTTCATACATGGAAAGATCATGATAAGAGAAAGTGTCATGCTCAAGGTCCATAACTCTGACTTCACTAATACTGGAGTTATTGCCCTTTGTAAAAAAACCACAATTTTTTGTCAGGATGATAACTCCTATATGGCACATGCCATTGGAGTGAAACTTCATATATGGATTGATCATGATAAGAGAAAGTGTCATGCATAAGGTCCATAACTCTGGCTTCAATAAATTGAGTTATTGCCCCTTGTACATTTGTTTAGCGCTTTCTTGTCCGGACGATAACTCCTACATGGCTCTTGCCATTGTATTGAAACTTTATACATGGAAAGAGCATGATGAGAGAAAGTGTCATGAACAAAGGCCATAACTCTGGCTTCAATACTTTTGGAGTTATTGCCCTTTGTTATATTTTTTGTCCGATCAATAACTCCTGTTCGACTGATGCTATTGGAATGACATTTCATTTATGGAAAGAGCATGATGAAAGTAAGCGTCATGCACAAGGGCCATAACTCTGGTATCAATATTTTTGAAGTTATTAGCTGTTATCATTTTCTTCTTGAAAAATGTGGTGTGGAAAGCGCATAATGAGGGGGAAGTATCAATCATCAAGTCCATAACATTTTTAGTGATTTCCCTTTAGATATTGTTTTTATTAGAGGGGAGACATCCGTTTTTGTGACAAAAACCTCTAGTTTATGATTATTTCTAACATAAATATTATACAGTGAAAGGATTTTAAAAAGCAAATCAAGTTGCATCTAGATGAGAGTGTAATTTTAGTAAAACTCATGCATCCCATCAGGATGCAACGTATTTGACAGTATAATAGTGGTTGTGAAAAGATTTGTAAACAAGAAACAAATTATATGGTGCTAAAATCAAAGCATGTGACATTTGCACATTTTTTATGCCCCCGTGATGACTGTTAGGGGACATTATATTTTGCACCTGTCCGTCTGTCTGTCTGTGTGTCACGCTTTGCTATAAAGTGTTATATGTCAGTAACTTCTACACTTATACACATGAAACTTCGCATACACATTAATCACCATATGTGCTATCATTTAGCACCCCACCCATGCTGCCCTAAAGCCCAAGGTCAAGGTCAAATGACTTTTTTTTATTATCTAAAATGTTTTACCCTTTCCCTGTTGAATGTTCCTGTAAGAAATAATGACATCCTGAATATTTATTATGAAGTTTTATAATGTTGAAAGAATACATGTATAGGATTTTTCTGTTTCTTGAAAAAAACAACCTTGACATAGTAACCAAGTGATAGCCAATTGGTCTAAACTTAGATACTATTCAATTTTGCTAGAAATTGGTATGTTGTAATATTTCAGTACTCCATACTCCAAATTGATTAGTAGGTGATAACTGAATGCACAGGTGCCCTTCGCATGCTAATGAAAGAGATTGGATCTAAAAATAGCCTATGAGGGAATGGGTTAATTAAGAGTAACGAAACAGACACCAGGTATAGTTGAGCAAATTTAATTTGCTCATCTATATCTGTTGTCTGTTTTGTTACTCAATACAGAAAGCACTTTAGTTGAATATATTTCCAATGATCTGAAAAAAAGTATAAGATGTCAAACCACTTTTAGCCCTTTACTCCTTTGATGCACCTTTCTATGCCCTTGCTAACAGAGTAAATCCAGGGTCCATGCTTATAAAACTTTAAGTTGAGTCTGAGTTTGTTCTCAAGTTTTTGATTGGTCAGATTTGAGCCTTTGGCTCAAATCTGAGCAATCAAGAGCTTGAGAACTCAAATCTGACCAATCAAAAGCTTTAGAACGAACTCAGACTCAACTAAAAAGCTTTATAAGCATGGACCCAGATCTAAAGGAGATACTGGGTAACTTGTCTCATCTGTATTTCAAGCTTTGACACTCAGGAAAGGAATAGTTGTAGTCAATACTTTTTGCTGTCAGATGATATTTTGATCTCTTTGATAAAGATTAATAATGGTTATTTTTGTCATGCTGGTGGCAAAACCTGTGGAAACTGCAGTTTGGATTCATACGAGATCAGAATCCAAACTGTTTGATATTTTTGCCAGAAATAGACTAATAAACCTTAAGCACATATCAAGTTTTACAGGTGAAAGTTATTTAATCATAGTGACAGGTAGCACTGATATGAAGTCATGTCTATATTTAGATCTGGTAATTGAATGGGAGTAAGTTCAGTACATAACTTTGTAACTAAGTACACTTTACATGTTAATGGTAATATTGCAAACAGTTTGGATCTGTCATCTAGATGAGACATGAAGTAAAACAAAAAAATTACAATCCAGACCGGCACTGTGTGAAAGCTTTTGAAAGTCATGTTTACTTTGAATTTTAACCATTTCCCTCATTAATATTCAATTTCATGTAAAGAATACTCATATTAAGAATAATAACAAGATCATTTTTAGCTCACCAGAGCACTTTTGTGCTCAGGGTGAGCTTTTGTGATCACTTGATGTCCGTCGTCCGTCGTCGTCCGTCGTCGGGCGTCAACAATTTGAACCTTTAAAAATCTTCTCCTCTGAATCTACAGGGTTCTCAGCTTTCATCTTTGGTACATAGCATCATCTTTAGGTCCTCTACAAAAGTTATATAAATTTTACCCCTGGGGTCAAAATTGGCCCCGCCCCAGGGGTGCCTTGTTTTCTATTGAAATATATAGTAAAACTTTGAAAATCTTCTCCTCTGAATCTACAGGGTTCTCAGCTTTCATATTTGGCACATAACATCATGTTCAGGTCCTCTACAAAAGTTATATAAATTTTGCCCCTGGGGTCAAAATTGGCCCCGCCCCAGGGGTAGCCAGATTTCATTAGAAACATATAGTAAAACTTTGAAAATCTTCTCCTCTGAATCTACAGGGTTCTAAGCTTTCATATTTGGCACATAACATCATGTTCAGGTCCTCTACAAAAGTTATATAAATTATGGCCCTGGGGTCAAAATTGGCCCCGCCCAAGGGGTGGTCAGTTTTCAATGGAAACAAATAGTGAAATCTTTGAAAATCTTCTTCTCAGAAACTGGAAGGCTCTTAGCTTTCATATTTGGCACAGAACATCATGTTCAGGTCCTCTACAAAAGTTATATAAATTATGGCTCTGGGGTCAAAATTGGCCTTGCCCCAGGGGTGGGCAGTTTTCAATAGAAACAAATAGTGAAATCTTTGAAAATCTTCTCCTCTGAAACTGGAAGGCTCTCAGCTTTCATATTTGGCACAGAGCATCATGTTCAGGTCCTCTACAAAAGTTATATAAATTATGGCCCCGGGGTCAAAATTGGCCCTGCCCCAGGGGTGGGCAGTTTTCAATAGAAACATATAGTGACAACTTTGAAAATCTTCTCCTCTGAATCTACAGTGTTCTCAGCTTTCATATTTGGCACATAGGATCATGTTCAGGTCTTCTACAAAAGTTATATAAATTATGCCCCTGGGGTCAAAATTGGCCCCGCCCCAGGGGTAGCAAGTTTTGAATAGAAACATATAGTGACAACTTTGAAAATCTTTTCTTCTTAATCTACAGGGTTCTCAGCTTTCATATTTGGCACAGAGCATCATGTTCAGGTCCTCTACATAATTTATATAAATTATGCCCCTGGGGTCAAAATTGGCCCCGCCCCAGGGGTGGTCAGTTTTCAATAGAAACATATATTGAAACTTTGAAAATCTTCTCCTCTGAAACTGGAAGGTTCACAGCTTTCATATTTGGCACAGAACATCATGTTCAGGTCCTCTACAAAAGTTATATACATTATGTCCCTGGGGTCAAAATTGACCCCGCCCCAGGGGTGGCCAGTTTTCAATAGAAACATATAGTGAAAACTTTGAAAATCTTCTCCTCTAAATCTACAGGGTTCTTTAAGCTTTCATATTTGGAACATATGATCATATTCAGGTCCTCTACAAAAGTTATATTAATTATGCCTTAGGGGTCAAAATTGGCCCCGCCCCAGGGGTAGCCATGTCTCAATAGAAACATACAGTGACAACTTTGAAAATATTTTCCTCAGAAACTGGAAGGTCCTCAGCTTTCATATTTAACACATAACATCATGTTCAGGTCATCTACAAGAGTTATATAAATTATGCCCCCGGGTTCAAAATTGGCCCGCCCCTGGGCTAGCCAGTTCGCAATAGAAACATATAGTGTCAAATTTGAAAATATTTTCCTCAGAAACTGGAAGGTTCTCAGCTTTTATATTTGGCACATAGCACCATGTTCAGGTCCTCTACAAAAGTTGTATAAATTATGCCCCTTGGATCAAAATTGGCCCGCCACAGGGGTGGCTAGTTTTCTCTAGAAAACTTTGAACATCTTCTCCTCTGATTGCCTGGTGAGCGATGTCAGGGCCATTCTGGCCCTCTTGTTTTATGATGGTATCTGAACACATGGAATTGCATGACAGAAATTGTAGAGTTAGATCTGTTTTATCCCGAAGCAAACAGAGCGGATCCTGATCAAACAGCTCTACTCTGTTTGTAAAAATGCCAAAAGGCATCTCTGTGAGGGAATGGGTAATGATGAAAAGTTGCCTTTTGTAATAAAGATTAACCCTTTCCCACATATAAACCTGGAGGAGCCGTCTGATCAGGGTCTGCTCTGTAAATTGCTTATGGAATTTGATAGACCTGTTTCTTTAGTTTCTAAAATGGCTACAATATTCCATCTTACATATTTCGTTATAACTTTTTTTGTCAATGAATATTCAGTAGGTATTGAAATTTGGAATAAAACATAGAACTGGGGAAAGGGTTAAAGGTGTGTGTCAATAATACTCTTTTTGGCTTATGTGTAACCTATTCCCTGTTCAATAATTACCGGTATACTCATGTAAGAAATAATGATGTCATGAATGAATATTTAATTGCTGAAGTTTTATAATGGCATATGTAATACAGTATGTATACAGGAAATTTTGGTATTGGTAGAAACCGAAGACTTAAGGTCTATTATATTATAATTTCATAAGCTGACAGAGCAGACCCTGATCAGATGGCTCCTATTGGAGTCGTCTGATCTGGGTCTGTGCTGTTTACAGATACATGTACGTGAAAAGGCGTTTATATGAAGGAAAGGGTTAAACAAATTGAGATCTGACGAGATGTCAAGTTAAATAGCATCTGATCTGGATCCAAGCTGCCTGCAAATGCATCAGCTCTTTCTTAGCAGGATAAAGGTTGACCCATTCACTCATATTGTTGCCTTTTGACACATCTGTAAAAGTCACTTGTTGAAACTTGTGATAAATTTATCACAAATTGTGACAATGATTTCAAAACTATATAATTTTCTTAAAAAAAAAATCCTATGAAATGCTCCTTTTCAGTAGGTTTGTTTAATGAGGTTGGCTCTAAAAGTTAGCGAATGAGGGAGTGGGTTAACCCTTTCCTCCATAAATACGCATTTCTTAATGCCTCTGTAATAGTCACTTCTAGAAATCATTGTGATAAATAGAGCATTTGCATTTCTTACATTTTCCTTTTCTCTAGTACATGTAAATGCTCCTTTTCGGTAGATTTATTCAAAGAGGTTGGGTTTAAAAATATCCTATGAGGGAATGGGTTAAGGAAGTAACTGACATGCAACATGTTTGTTGTAAACTCATTTCAATTTCCTCTGTATACAATACAAGGGTTGTATTTACTTGTCAGCCAATGTTGTGTGGTTTGTCTGGAGCTAGTCTGACTCATCACCAGTAGGGCTCACTCAATTGCAACATCTTGCAGTTGTTAGAATGCATATACATGACATAGACACCTGAACAGGTTGTTATCCCTCCACCCAGTACACTTGCCAATGAAAAACAGGTTGGCTTGAGATCTTTTGCTTGAGACTCTGTTTGCTTGGTTTCCTAGACAAATATGTTTTAGAATATTATTTAGTTTTGAGACTTAAAATATACATTAAACCTTTCCTCCATATAAACACATTTCACACATTTACAAACAGAGTAGAACTAGATCAGATGGATCCAATAGGAGCCATCTGATCAGGTTCTGCTGTTTTCTTATGACATGATAAAGAATTGTTTCTTCAGTCTTGGAGCAAAAAATACCCTGTAACATTTTTCATTATGACAATTCAGCTAACAAATATATATTCATGATGTCATTATTTCTTACACGAATATTGAAGAGGGAAAGGGTTAAAAATAAATCAAAACCTTATAGATATCTGAAATGTGTTGCACAATATGTTATATCTATAACTCAACTCATCCTTTGGCCAAAACTTCATCATAAGGAGGCGTCGGGGTGTCTGTTACTGCTTGTAAGCAGAAATATAATGTACAGTGCAATTCTGTATTGAATGGGAGATATTTAAAAGAAATGATAATTATAAACCATTTGAATGTGGGAAATTAAATTAACTCTTTGCTAGTGTCAGCGAAACAGGGATTACCTATGCCAACAGTTTGGATCCAGATGAGAGGCCGCATAATGCATTGTGACGACGTCTCATCAGGATCCAAACTGGGTTTTTTTCACCTTGACCATATTTTTGCAAAGAAATGAGAAAAAGTTTATTTTAAGAATTGGAGCTGACGACAATTGTTGCAGACGAAAAATTAGTTAGCATGCAAGGAGTTAAAATCACTGGCATTTGTAAACAGAGTGGATCCAGATCAGAGGACCATTGGAGCCTTGTGATCCTGGCCTATGCTGTATTAACCCTTTCCCTCATATAAACATGTAGTCGCGCATCTGCAAACAGAGAAGACCCATAACAGACGACTCCTATAGGAGACGTCTATTCAGGTTCTGCTCTGTTTGCTAATGGAATTTGATAGATCTGTTTCTTTACTTTCTAAAATGGTTACAATGTTCCACCTTCCATATTTCATTATAACTGTTTTGTCCATGAATATTCAGTATGTTACTACTACATGTATGTATTGAAATTTGGAAGAAACATCGAACAGGGAAAGGGTTAATCACAATCCTCTGTCAAATTCAATCCTTTCATACTAAATGGACTCAACCATTAACCAGTGATAGACCATTCCACTATGGAAAAAAAATAATTCATGATTCAACACATACAGTTCACACATGTAAGATTGATAGATTGCAGTAGGAAGTAGTCTTGTGAATTAGTTCATTGCAGTTGTCTTGTATTGAAAATCAATCCACAAGTGTAGCATTCAGGTTAGGCTGTGTGTTATTTTAACCCTTTAAATGCAGAAAACAAGTGTACTGTTATTTGTAAACATTGGAGACCCAGATCAGAGGGTTCCTAGAGGACAAAACCTGTAGGATCACATCTATATAATTTCATAAGCAAACCGAGCTTTTTCAAAATTTTATGGAGTAGACCCTTTCATCCCCCCGGATCAGATAGAACCTGTGTGAGCTGTCTGATCAGGGTCTGCTGTTTACTACTATGATATGGATCTGTACTGTACATGGCAATTTATTTCCTTGTTTCATAATTATGTTTTGATAAAAAAAATAATTCAACCCTAATTCAACTGCCTGTACCTGCTAGAGACACCATAATGGCACCTTTGCGGAAAGGGTTAATAAATACTAGTTTCAGCATCAACTAACCAACCCCTGTCTTAGTTTGTTGGTCTCAGAAGATTAAGTTGAACAAAGCTGTAGGTAATCATACTAATGTCTTTACTTATTTCTCAATCTTGCTCTTCTCATTAGAATTGCCTCAGTGAGACATTATAATGAGTGAGACAATTCTAATGAGTAGCAGCTGGCTATTTGTTTGGTGGAGAAATAAAAGATATTTACTTTGATTTCCTGAATATTCTACTGATCTGCGGCTGCGGTCCAATCAAATGTTACATGAACAGTACAGTAAACCCCCTCTTAACATGAATTGTAATTCATGTATAGAAGACTTTAGATCTTTTTAGGCAGCTTAATGCAGGATGAAATTCATACATTGTAGAACGCACCTTTGGGAACTGTCACCTGTCTCACAGACTGGCACTGAAACAACATGTAGTTTGAAGGTTCAGTTTAGAGGGGTTGTACTGTATCAAGGCTATGGAGATATTATGATAAATTAATGATGATGTTGGTGACCGTACTAGTGATAATGATATTGATAATGACAAAGGCTGTGACTGAGTTAGTGATTGTATTCCAAAGTTTATTAACCCTCTCCCTGTTCTATGTTAATTCCAAATTTCAATACCTACTGAACGTTCATGGACAAAATAGTTGTAACGGAATATGGATAGGTGGAACATTGTAGCCATTTTAGAAACAGATTTATCAGATCCCATTGCCAAACACAGCAGACCCTGATCAGACGCTGCCTATAGGAGCAAATATGTGAAAAAGCGTGTAGAAATGGTTCAGTGTGATGTAGGTCAGATGGTTGGTAGTTTTATATTTGTTCCTAACCTACAAGGTCCAGGCCTGGTCAGCACTGTTTCTATACAGTGTTACAGAGGAGCAGCTTTATTGACAACTGACCAGTTCCTGCCACTGACCTAGATAAAATATTGAGTAGCTACCAGGTGTGGTGCAGCTAGAGCTACTGCTGTACTGTGTATTATGCTGCTCACAATCACCTGTGTCCCATTTAACCCTTTCCCTTTTCAACATTCATGTAAGAAATAATGACATAAATATTAATTAGCTGAACTTTTATAATGGTACATGAACACAGGATTTCTTTACCTTGGCAGATCCTGTAGAATCACATGTTACTTGTATATAAATCCATAGGCAAACTGAGCAGGCCCTGATCAGATAGCGCCTATAGGAGCCGTCTGATCTGTGCCTACTCCGTTTGCAAATGCACGAAAAAAGGGTATATATGAGTGAAAGGGTTAATTCGATGTTGCAGTATGATGTACGATAGGTGATGGTTGGGGGTTTATATATTTGTACCTAACCTGGTCAAGGCCTGGTCAGCACTGTTTCTATACAGTGTTACAGAGGAGCAGCTTTATTGACAACTGACCAGTTCCTGCCACTGACCTAGATAAAATATTGAGTAGCTACCAGGTGTGGTGCAGCTAGAGCTACTGCTGTACTGTGTATTATGCTGCTCACAATCACCTGTGTCCAATTTAACCCATTCTTTCATAATCATAGGCTAGTTTTAGATCCAACCTCGTTGAATAAATCTACCAAAAAGGATGATTTACTAGAGAAAGGGAAAATTTGAGAACTTTGTAGTTTAGAAACCATTGTGATAAATAGAGCATTTGCTCCTATATAACAAATGCTCAATTTATCATAATGGTTTCAAACAGGCCGCCTAGGTAGGCAAAATGGCTATTTTATGGGTATCTGAACAGTACCGCTTGGCATCAAAAGGCGTCAATATGGGGGAATATGTTAACCCTTTCTTTATTCAATATTTGTGTAAGAAATATTGACATTATTGATATTAATTATATTAATTTTTATAATGGCATATGAATACAGGACATTTTTGGCTCAGGCAGAAACTGTAGAATGCTGACTCAAGAATTTTTTAGCATAAGTCGCATTTATTGAGATGCGACTTTGCTCAAATTTGTTAGCGAAAGCCAACCGGAGAAAAGTATCATCTCATTAGACCGAGTTTGAGCAAAATCTCACTTTTTATGCCCCCAAAGCTAGGCTTTGGCGGCATATAGTATTCGCACTGTGTACTGTGGGTGGGTGTGTTTGTGGGTGGGTGTGTGTACCTTTTGTCCGGAGTATATTTCCTTTGTCACATCAGCTACAGATACCAAATTCCGTGTGTGAGTTTAACTTGGGATGGCGGAGTGTCGCGTACCATTTTCAGGTCACTGTGACTTTGATTACCTTTGACCTCGATTTTACAAAAAGCTTGTCTGGAGCATATCTCCTATATCTTACCAGCTACAGATTCCAAATTTGGTGTGTGAGTTAATCTTGGGATGGTGGAGTGTCTCGTACCATTTTTAGGTCACTGTGACCTTGACTTTGACCTTTGACCTCGATTTTACAAAAAGCTTGTCCAGAGCATAATTATCTTCCTATACCATACCAGTTACAGATTCCAAATTTGGTGTGTGAGTTCATCTTGGGATGGCGAAGTGTCGCGTACCATTTTCAGGTCAATGTGATCTTGACCTTTGACCTCGATTTTACAAAAAGCTTGTCCAGAGCATATCTCCTATACCGTACCAGCTACAGATTCCAAATTTGGTGTGTGAGTTCATCTTGGGAAGGCGGAGTGTCGCGTACCATTTTCAGGTCAATGTGATCTTGACCTTTGACCTCGATTTTACAAAAAAACTTTTCCAGAGCATATCTCCTATACCTTACCAGCTACAGATTCCAAATTTGGCGTGTGAGTACATCTCAGGATTGCAGAGTGACGCATACCATTTTCAGGTCACTGTAACCTTGACCTTTGACCTTGATTTTACAAAAAGCTTGTCCGGAGCATATCTCCTATACCTTACCAGCAACAGATTCCAAATTTGGTGTGTAAGTTCATCTTGGGATGGCGGAGTGTCACGTACCATTTTCAGATCAATGTGACATTGACCTGGAACTTTGAAATTAAAAGCTTGTCTGTAAACCAAGTACATTGGCAATCACACATTCTTTGATTGGAATATGAGTGACTGTAGCTCAATGTTGAAGAATACACCTGTGGGTTTAAAGGTAAAAATTAAAATGGATTAAATACATAGTGCTCAGTCAAGATGAAACCGTGAGTCGTGCTAATGACACTTGTCACTCTGTGGAGAAAAATCAGCAAGATGGAAATATGAAAAATCTTCATAAAAAAATAAAGGTAATATTCGCTGAACTTTTCTATTTGTCATGATTTTTTTTATCTAAATGGATTTCAAAATAACCTGGCACAAATGTTCACCACACGTTCCACTCCCTGTTCCATGGGTCAAAGGTCAAGGTCACAGAGATATCCTTTGGGGGCATTTGTCATGTGACTGTGACAGCTCTTGTTGAGCATGAGTCTGAGTTTGAGACGTTTAATGAAAGTGGATCCTGGGCAAATCATATCTTGAGCATACAGAGCAGACCCTGATCAGATGGCTCCTGCAGGCATTGTCTGATCAAGGTTTGCTGGTTGCTTGTTGCCAGAAAACTCAAATGTTCATTTTTAGCAATTATTATTTCTTACATGAATATTCATAGAATAATTTCTTAATGGATACAAGTTGTCAGCAAAACTTGTTATATATGTATATATATACATGTATGCTTTGTTTAGCTCTCATTCATTTAATTATCCCCTGTCTGATGCCATATCTCTGTACCCGATTGATAGAATTCAATGAAACTGAATGTGAATATTTGTTATCACTAGGGCACCGCTCCCCTGTATTACTTCCAAATCGCCTGCAGCATTTAGGAGTTATATGTATTGCCCTTTTATACGCAAAAAAACAACAACTTCCCCTCAGATGCCATATCTCTGTAACGGATTGACAGAATTCAATGAAACTCAACAGGAATATTTGTTATAACTGGGTCATCGTTCCAATTTTTTACTTTTCCAGATTGCTTGAGGCATTTAGGAGTTATTGCTTTTTATGCAAAAATCACATATTTTTTTGACACTCAGTCACTAATCTTTTGTAAGTACAGTAAAACTGGACATTCAATTTATTATAA